>BSBK01000840.1:610000-1336412 GCA_027943335.1 Chamaecyparis obtusa
AAATAATAATAATAAATAGTAGAGCAAAAGAAAGAACCCAAGTGTGAGTGCATGAGAGTTTACCAAGATCACCAAGAGAGAGAGTGAGGAAATGCTTCAAAAAAAAGCCAAAAGATCACCAAAGTGCTCCAAGAACAATAAGAAATCAAATATTTTTGAAAGGGGAAAGAAAAGAAAACCCCTTGTAAATTATGAATGAGGCTCAAAGCCTAAGGAAGAAGAAGGAAATGGAGCACAAAGCTCATTACAATATGGAGAGAAAGAATGAGAGAAGAGAGAAGAGTAATGAGCAAGTGTGTGAGAGGCATCTCTTAAGTATAGATGAGTGGAGGAGTTTGCATGTAACTCCCATCTCAAATGAATGCCACATTCATATTGTGTGTGTGACAAATGTGAGATTCCTCTTAAGGAGGAATATCTAATTTTCTCATTAAAGGAATTACAAAAATGTGACATGTCCTCCTACTTGGACTAGAGGACAAATACAATATAGGATACCTTGGTTTATCCTTTAATTACATTATTTACCAAGGAAAGATTAAATTCTAACACCCCCCTTTAATCTTTACTTGGGGTGATTACATCAATAGGTATCAAACCCAAATGTTTACAATGATTTTGAGATGTTTCTTTTGAAAGAGTCTTCACTAGGATGTCTTTGGCTTGATCAACTTGCATTTCTTCAACTTGTACTTTGGATCTTGAATGGTACATAGGACTTTTGGCTAAGTGAATAGCACTTTGAGAAAACAAAGGTGTATGTGCTTGTTGAGGGGAGCCCAAATCTTTAAGTGACCATTGAGATTCTTGAGATGCATGTGTAGGTTCTAAATATTCATTTCCAGTAGAAAATAGAGGTGGAGCATAATCAACACCTGAGCCTGCAATAAGGAAAGAACCACTAGTAGAGTGCCCATCATTGGGATCACCTAGTGTGCTGAATCAATAACACTTTGGAAAGAAAAATCATAATGTGAATCATGAGGCAAATAATCAAGAATACAATCTTCAGTTGCATAAAACAAATTTGTAGCATATTCATCATAATGTTAATCATGAGTCATAGAATAAAAAATACAATCTTCAGTTGCATAAAACAAATTTATAGTGTATTCATCATAATATGAAGCATCAAGAGGAGTAGAGCTAGCATAAGCATCACTAGTATTATAATTATCCTCCACAACAATCATAGGATTAGTACTATCATCATGAATTTCATCTTGAGTAATAAACATATCTTGCAAAGTAACATTAAGAAATTTAGATATAATTTCCTCTTCTTGGTCAAACATATCATCAACATGAGAGAAAGGATCATCAAATTCCATTGCATCATAAGGAGAGAGCATATAATCACTTTGAGTAGGAAGATAGTAATCAAGAGGGTTATTCTAAGAATATCCATCATCATGATATTCATCCCAAATAGTATTATCGTCAAAATGAGAAGTAGACATCCCATAACGAATAGTAAAAGTATGACGAGTGTTATTATTATGATAGGTTTCATTATTAGGAGGAGATGAATTTTCATGTTTAAGTTTCTTAAAAAATTTATTGATCACATGACCAACTTTCCCACAATAAAATTACAATGGGGTCTATTATAATTATTATGATAACCATTATTATGATTATTTGAATAACCATTGTTATGATGATTATTGTTACGATAATTATTGTTCTTATTGGAATATTATTGTTATGATGATTAGTATGTGAGTTATTATTTGGATTTTGAGTTTTAGATACAAAAGCATGTTCAACAGATTTAATAGTACCAAATTGCAATAATTTTGCCTCCTCTTGATGTAACAAATTTTGAAAAATAGGATAAGTTAAAAGAGGAGCTAAACTAGAAATAGCAAGCTGAGAGTGGATGGTAGTGATAATTTGTTGAAACTCTCTAGGGAGACATTTCTTAAGAATTATAGTGATCAATCTAATATCTATAAGAGTAACATTTAAACCATTTAACTGAGTTCTAATAGCATCAAACTTGAGTAAAAATTCATCCATTGATTTAAAATTTATATACCTTAGGTCTTCCAAGTTGTCTTGGAGCCGAATCTTACGTGATTCGGAGGAGCTATCGTAGGTTTGCTTCAAGATGTCCCATGCTACATGAGCTTTGGTGCAATGTCCAATCAAGACATAAAGATCGGGACTGATGTAGAGTCCAATTAGACTGAGTGCTTCATCATTGTTAACTTGCTAGGCATCTTTGGCACTTTGAGCAGCAGAGGCGGCTGGTTCAGTAGTCGCATATGTGGCAACTTCAAGCAAATGTTTAAAATGGAATAGAAAGAAAACATGATTTTTCCATTGATGATAGTTAGAACTTTTTAGTTTGATTTCAGGAATGAGGGTAGACATCTTAAAGAAATTAATTCCCCTTTAGATGAAATAATCAAAATTGATAAAACACCTTAAAAAAATTAAATAACGACTTAAATGTAACAATTAGTTAATTGAAAGTAGAAAGAGATCAAGATAACCTTTGAAACACAAATTTGATAGAGGAATAGAATTGATTTCCTGAATTGAACTTAACCTTAACAAAGATCTAAATAGAGAAACTTAACAATTAAATTTTTGTTAAATTAATTTAAAAAATTAAATACTTTTAAATTTTGAATAAAAGTAATGATGAATTAATTAATATAAGTGAATTAAAACGGAAAAGCACAATCCTTAGATTAAAGTGTGAGGAGGTGAAATTAATTAAACATATATAAAATAATAACTTAAATGAAAAAAAATTATGTTGAAGAATTTTTTAAAAAAATAAAATTAATAGACTTGCAAAAAATTATTTTAAATTTTGAAAGAAAACACCTTTTTAAAAACTATTGAAATTTTAATTTAGAGATAATTACAACTATGAAAAATTAAAATAGTCATATATATATATATATATATATATATATATATATATATATATATATATATATATATATATATATATATATATATATATATATATATATATATATATATATATATATAATAATTTTGTATTAATATTTGTTTTTAAAAAAATAATGAAAACATATAAATTTAATTAATATTTAAGATTTGAAAAAAGTTTTTAAAAACTTCAAAAGAAAATAAAAAGGAAAGGAGACATTTCTAAAAGAAAAGAACGTAGCTTATCTAAGAAAAAAACTCATTAAAAAATGATTGACTTTGTAAAGCCACTTATCTTTCTAAAAAAGAAAGGTGTTTTATTAAGATTTGAAATATCAAACTTTGGTTATCATTTCTGATTTTTTTTTACCAGCAAAGACATTACAAACAGAGAAATGAATTCGGGTAGAGACGTTAGGTATATATATTTATTTGGTTGACCAAATCTTAATTGAGAAACTATTTTAAACGTTATAGATGGGACCCTTTTAGACTACAAACATACTCCAAATAGGACAAAAATGAGCAGCAACGACTATTGCTCAGAATAGTAACGGAAACAACAAATATACTGCAAGCTGAATTCAAAACATTTTTAGAATGAAGAATCAGAAACAAATATTAAATGGTAACATTTTTAAGAAGTAGAGAAGAATATGAAAGTAACGAGTTATAAGAAGAGATAAGGATAAGGAATATAAAAAACAAAAATAACGTTTGTATATTAAAGTATAAGAATGAAAGAAACATTAATGCCTGCAAGAAAATGGTTAAACAATGATAATAAACTCTGCCAAAAAAAAAACACAGATTTTGCAGAGAGAACGTAATGCTATAAACTAAATATGGATAAAATTTGAAACAAAACTCCTATAAACAGTGATGAATGACATAAACCTACAGCCAAGTAACGTTAATGCAGCCAAACAAAAAATGATATAAACAAAAAAAACACTATAAAAGCACAGAGTTGCTTACAAGTGTTCCCTCTAACTGCTAAACCGTGTTAACTGTGTGGGCCTGGCAGCGTGTTAACCGATTGAAGGAATAAGCATTCCAATCTAACTTTGTATTTCCAGAGAGACAATTTCTTCAACACGTGCATAAAATTGTTTTGATAACATTCAGACCTGAGCTAAATAGCTAAAGATACAATGAAACTCTCTTTAGTTGATTGCCACAACCAAAGGAAAGAAACACAACATCTATGTGATGAAGCTAACCACAAAGAATGGTCAATATTGCTGCTGCTACAACTCTAGTCACAAGCAGAATACACGTCCCAAATTTAATTTAATAACAACTCAACTATTTTGTACATGCAGATCTGTCAATACATATATGTTGATTTATTGCAGATGGGATAGTGGAAACGACTGCAAAAGGAGGACGGCTAACGGTTATGGAGGTATAGATACCATAGATGAAGCTAAGAGTCGGGTTTTGGGGAAGGTTAGAGTGAGGTAATAGATTTGGAGGAAACGAAGATTTAGTTTGGTTATTGTTGGTTATATGTCAAAAAAAGTGTGTGCCTTGAATAAAAACAGCAGTGCTGGACACACAATAAAATGAAAACAATGGCGATTTAACTAAGATTAAAAGAAAAGAGTTAGATACCAGATTTAATAAAAGATTTATAACAGAAGATTTAAAAGTTAAAGAATAGATTTAACTGAGATTAATACAGAGATGAAATTAAAAAACAAATGAATGTAAATCCTGCAACAAGAATGTTAGAAATAGAGATTTTAGATATTAAAAAAGATGATCTAAAAACCACAGAGATTAGAGAAACTATATATTTATATAGGTCAGAGATATAAAGAAATCTGAAAAAAAATGTAGAAAGATCCTACAGATAGTTAGAGAGAAAAAAACTATAAAAATAGATTTCAATGAACTTAGTTCTAGCGGCAAGCCATCCAGAAAAATTCATATCTTAAAAAAAACTTGAAGAAAGGTGAATAAACTTAGGTATGCAAAGAGAATGAAAGAAATCCCTACAACAAACGATTAGACAAAAAACCTCTCCTTCACAACTGAAATATCTTTCAGATTTCCCTACATGCAACACTCAACAAACAACGGTTAAACCAGCTCTAATACCATATTAGAAATAATAATAATAAATAGTAGAGCAAAGGAAAGAACCCAAGTGTGAGTGCATGAGAGTTTACCAAGATCACCAAGAGAGAGAGTGAGGAAATGCTTCAAAGAATCAAGCCAAAAGATCACCAAAGTGCTCCAAGAACAACAAGAAATCAAATATTTTTGAAAGGGGAAAGAAAAGAAAACCCCTTGTGAATTATGAATGAGACTCAAAGCCTAAGGAAGAAGAAGGAAATGGAGCACAAAGCTCATTACAATATGAAGAGAAAGAATGAGAGAAGAGAGAAGAATAATGAGCAAGTGTGTGAGAGGCATCTCTTAAGTAGAGATGAGTGGAGAAGTTTGCATGTAAGTCCCATCTCAAATAAATGCCATATTCATATTGTGTGTGTGACAAATGTGAGATTCCTCTTAAGGAGGAATATCTAATTTTCTTATTAAAGAAATTAAAAAAATGTGACATCCTCCTACTTGGACTAGAGGACAAATACAATATAGGATACCTTGGTTTATCATTTAATTACATATATTTACCAAGGAAAGATTAAATTCTAACAACCATACTAGGAAATTTGTTATGTTAATGATTGGATTGGAAGAAGAAAGAATAAAAAATAAGTGTTGTGATACTCCTAAGAGTTCTTTTGTTGTCATTAGTTATGATAAAGTCATATTTATTGTCAAAGTCATTTTGTAAAGAAGGATAATCAAGTTAGTAAGAGAAACAAGCTAGTCAGTAAAGGAAATTAAGGAAAGATAGTTTTTTTGGTAAAAGCAAAGGAAGTTTAGTCACTGAACAAGGTAGAACCAAACACCAAGTTTTACTGAGCTACAACATCTACTGAATTGAGAGAAGATAAAGTTACCGAGAAACAAGAAAATGTATTATCAAGCATGACATGCTGACACAAGGAGAATCACTAGATACATTGAACCTGGACACCAACCAAAAAATGGTTTACAAATCTTGAAGAGATTGTCTGACAGAGCATTAGAGATTTAAATATAATGATCATACATGATTACAAGGTGAGATTCACTAATAAGAATTAAATGAGACATATGCATTAGAGGAGTAACCAATGCTAGCACCACTTAAATAGATGATTCTAGAACATTTCCACTACTTCTAGAGTTGAGTATAAATAGATCAGAATATGAAGATCATGGTATGAGTATGAGAGAGTGCATGTGCAAAGTAGAGATTGTAGATAGAAGGTGATGATCAAAGAAGGCACCGAGTAACAAAGTAGTAAAGAGTAAAGAGTAATTGTGATTATGAGTTGAATCTACAGATTACAGATTTGATATTGTGAGTGGAGCACGGTATGAGGTAAATAATTAATGAGCATAGTGAGTCTGATAAGCATATGATTGATGCACGTACTACAAACATATTGGTTACTGATTAAGTTTGTAATCATAATTGTAAAGTCTCTTAACCAAGCAGATCTTACTTTGTAAATCCTTTAACAAAGTACAATTCTTAGATTAGAATTGTAAAATCCTTTAGCAAGGTAGACTTAACTGGTCTTTAGACTATTAACCAAGTTAATACTCTTAATAGGGTAAGCTATCAGAAATAGCTATCATTGTAGCTCTAACCAAGAAGACTTTTTACTATAGTAGTGAAGTTTTGTGGGTGTCATCCCCATTGTAATTTGTATCCTCTAACAAGGATTTTTGTGATGCCAAAATGAATGTGTTATGAGTAATATTTTATGTTGATTTTTTATATATTTTATGAGATGCATGCAAAGTTGTGAATTTGGTGAATGGTTAAGAAAGTTAGTTAAAATTTTTTGGAGTACTAATTCTCCCATCCCCTCTCAGTACTTACCTTTCCATACTTAATCCAACAATTGGTATCAGAGTTGAGTCTCTTATTGAGAAGTTTAACCACTTGAGAGGAAAGATCTAGAGAAATGGATAGTTATAGGTATGAAAAGGTGATTTATAGCATTAACATTGAACTGAGGATGGCCAATGAGAATATTGATGAATTGGGTAAAAAATTGAAGCATTCACTCATCAAGAGAAAGGATATAGTACATCAATTGAAGGAAACACAAGATTAGGTTGAAGAACTTGAAGAACTATCAAAAGGAAGTATGTCTAATGAATCTAAAGCTACAATATCAAAACTAACTAAAAAGAACAAAAACCTAACTGATTAGGTAAAAGCACTAAAAACAGAACAAGAAGCCCAATCGGTAAGGATGTGTGAAGTCTTAGAACAAAAGAGAAAAGTTGAAGATGACAAAAGAATGGTTGAAGATGAGAGGAGACAAATGAATACAAGACTGAATGAGAAAGATGGGGAAATACTAAGGTTGACACAAATTCACTACAACTTGACAAACCAACTAGTCGAAGCAAATCAGGAAGTTGCAAGGAAAGTTGGAGAGATTGTTGAATTGAGATATGAGACTGAACATCTAAGGAATGAACTAAAACCTGAAAATGATGCTAATGAAGTCTTGAAAAGAAATGAAGAATCATTGAGGGTATTGGATGACCAATTAAGAGGGTAGACACAACTAAGAGATACTTTTGGACTTGGATACAATGCAAACAATACTACTGAAAAGGGAGATTCCTCTAAACAAGAAGCTATATAATATAAAATATGGATGGGGTCCTAGAACAAGGGTTTGCACATAAAAGAGACCCCAAAGACAATATTCATGATCCCAAAACACCTACGTGGAGGGCTAAATGCTCTTATCATGGAAGTGCTTCCATTTTAAGATGATACAAAAGCCAACCGATATAATGTTTCTATCCCACCGAAGATAAAGGAACCTACTTGCTACCATTGTGGGAAACTGAGACATACAACAAATGTATATAGGAGAAAAAGAGGTAATCCACCGAGTATTCCTAACTTTAATGGTTATTTTTGTAAGTGCAATAAGCATGGTCACAAACAATTTGAGTGTAGATCAAGGATTGCTATAAATACAAGGAAACCAAGGTTTTATGGCTATTGCAATAACTGCAACAAATATGGTCACAAGTATGAAGAATATAGGTCACAAAGAAGGAATGAGAAATAGATACCTAATTGATAGAATACTGCAAACAACTGACAAGGATCAACTATACCATAGGACTATAATACAAGAATTACTTGTATTGCATGTAGGATATTTGGTCACATTGTTGCAAATTGCATGTTGATGCACAAAAGTAACAATAGAAGGTCATGGAGAAACTCTAGGATGGCTTTTTTTCATTGTCACAAGGTCAGTCATCTAGTGAGAGACTGCAGGTACTGAGGAAAAGCCCCAACTAAGGAACAACTGAGTGAGACTGCCCAAGTTAATGTTGATGAGGTAAGAGATCAGATGAATAGGACATGGAGAAGGAAGTCTCAAGATGATGGAACTAAAATTGGAACAATTGATGGCATCACATCCTCAGGATCGGGTGCACCTACCTTCACTTAATTGGTCAAAGCTATGTGTAGGAGCTGATAATTAAAACTCTATCTTAAATCAGTTCCTAGCATTTGTGCAGAGATCCATATTAGCATATTAAGATGCATTTGGATATATGTTGTGAAGTTGACATTTCATATTTTGATCGGTAAGAGTATAAGTTATTTTGTTCTATTTGGGAAAAGGAAAGTGTATTTGGTATTCGGTGAAAAGGGAGTCGGTAGAGTGCATTTAATGCTAAAATTATAGTCATTGGAAACCTTAATAGAAGAAAAACTATAAATAGAGGTCATATAATTTCATTTTTACCTTGTACTTTCATCAACATTTGAAGCATTGTGCATATACAAGTCTACCAAGATCATTTGAGCAATCATTCAAGACAATCTAAGCTTTGTCACACACATTCAAGGTATTTCTAGTATTTTTTGAGCTATGTGAGAACAATCAAGTAGTTACTCAAGTGAAACCCTATCAATTGAAAGATCATTTCTAATAATCTAAGGGCACCCAAAGTTCAAAATCATTTCATTGTGGAGAAGATTGACCTTGTCGATCCAAAATATAAGTTGCCACCTGTCGTTGCTACTGAAGTTGATAAGTCAGGAGCTCTATTGTCGATCCCACCAAGAGTTATACTTATTGAAGATGTTCGCACCTTCATACATTGCAAGATTGAAGATATTTGTCAAGAAAAAATTAATACATCTTACAAGAACTTATGTGTTAATGAAAAATTGAAGAAAGACCACATACATCTGGTAACCAAGGGTTTGGTCAATGCCATGCATGTACCAATAGTCTTTAAATAGGAATGGATGATAATATTTCTAAGCCAAGTACATGATCAATTCATGTGGCTCGATGCACTTGTGAAGATCACAAAAGATGTATTACACATTGTTATAGGATATCCGATCAGTGATAGACCGAGAGCCTACAAGCAAACATAGAAGAACAAAGTATGTGAGCCGTACCCAAGATAAATGGTATGGAAGAGGTCTACAATTTTCTACTATTGATTATCCCAAGCTAAGATTTGCATGCAACATAATATCCTACCAAATCTTCCAGTCATCTCGGGTAGATAATGTGTCATGTGGAGCTGTTGACATAGCATACAAGATTGTAAAGAAGGATATGAAGATAGATCTATATGAGATCTTGTTGAAGTGACTAGATGACAATATGAACACAATCAGGAAGGCAAAAACAATCACACTAAATTTTAGATCTCTACTGGTATGCATTTTTTTCTACTTTCAGAACTTCTTTCCTACAATCGGTGAAGTAGTGTGGAAAGAAGATAAAGTGATTATTTATCAAATCAATACATTCATTCAAAGCATATGAGATAATTTTGATATGGTTATGAATGACTACTTTACAAATTTTCAAACTAAGATGCATAAGAGGTTTAGAATTCCACCCCAGCTTGTGGAACAACAGAAAGATGATTTATGTTTTGAAGTAGATACCGATACATGTATAGTGAGAGTTATGGAGCCTAGAACCATGTGGTTACCACCTATGGGATACGAAATGGATATTAATTCCACTTTTATACAAATCAAAGGATTATTAGAGAAGCCTATTGACAGAAGAGCCACTCGGTATAACACTTATGAGAAAGTGAAGAACAATATCAAACTAGGTATATTGATACCCAAGGCCCTGAGGAAAAATAGAAACATGATTAGAACTTTATCAGAGAATTTGGGAATTCTTGTTGAAGAAGAAGAAGTTGTAGCATCAGAGGTTAAGGGGAAGAAGAGAAAAATGAAAAAAGAGACCCCTAGTTTAATAGGTGTAAGACCATCAACAAGGTCTTCCTCCACACCAAAAGAGAAATAGAAAGTAGAAATTAAACTACCTAAGCCCAAAACTTACATAAGAGAGAAAAATGCTACTGGAAGACCTAGGAGAAAATTGAGACTGTGGGAAGATAGTGAAACCGAATCATAAGATGTTTCACAATTTAAAGTTGTACAAAGTCAAGCACCAAAATTAAAAGATCTTGATGAATCACTCAAGACACTTAAGAAATATGGAGGATATTCAGGTCTAAAACAAATAAAGTATGAGAAGAGGAATGATGATGAAAAACAAACAATTGAAGAGGATATTGTACTCATGTTGCATAAGTTTAGAACTACGCCTGTAGAGATAGTCACACCTTTAGTAGATGAGTTATATCAAATGATTGATGCTAGATGGAAATATGCCTTAGCATCTGATAAACGAATGAGGGAGAGATCCCTAGCTATAACAGTATTGGACCTATCCAAAAGAGGAATCAAGGATACAGTACAAGAATACTAAAAGAGATTTCGAGTGAAAATTAGAGCACTAAGTATTATGGTTGGTAAATTAGAAGAAGTGCTAAATGAGACTAATGAACTATGGAGAAAAATATTCTTTCCAGAACAAGAAATAGAGATCAATGTAACTCAAGGTAAGTCATATCCCATTGATTTGATGGCTGAAAAAGATGAGGTCATTATAGAGGATATTACAAATAAAGACCATACCGATGGTATAGCAGATGATGAAAATATAATTGCAACCCAGGCCAAGGAAACTGAATAAATGAACATAGATAATTCGACAAAGGCAAGACTAATGGATAAAGAACCTATTATTGAGAAACTAATGAAGTTTTCCTTAGATAGAAGAAGTTATCTTGACAGCCACTTGTGAAATTCTAACAAATTTTGATGCCCCCACTGAACCTGAAAAAGAAACTGTACCAAAGGATATCGAGGTCACTACAAAGACCGAAATTGCCCAAGGACAAAATCAAGAGCCGATAATCCCTATCGAGGCCACAGAACCAGTAAAGGAGAAAGAAGAAAAGAAATAAGAAAATCAAGAAGAAAAGGAGGAAAATAACCCAAAAGAGAAGAAACCAGAAGAGAAAAAAGAAGAAACAAAGATGACAAAATTGAGGATACTACTGCCACATCTGATGCAAAGAAGGCATCTATAGATAAGGGAAAATAAAAGAAAAGGAAGCATGAAAAGGAGAAGATTGATTTGAGAAAACCTATTGTTATACCAAAGGTTGATACATCCATCATGATCCATAAAGAATTATCTAAATTTGGTGATTTATTAAAGAGGAAAGCTTCCCAAGATAAGTTTCTTGCTAAGAAGAAAAAGACCGATGTCTTAGAAAGTGTTAAAGGCATACTACAAGAAATTGTAATAGAGGTAGATGTTAATGAGAAAGGAGACATTTATAGACAATTAAGTGAACTAGTGAGCCATATCAATAAGCCTGGTACTAATTCTACAAAGTATATGATGCAAGTGCATAAGAAGTAGATGGAAGATAATATGATTGAAGAACTCCTTTAATTAGTTGCACTTGATAAGGTAACATTATCTAAACTATTTACTGAGTTAGAAAAAGAGATGAAAAACATTCTTTTATTATTTTAAAATATTTGTTTAATTTCAAATTTCACCAAGGACATCAAAGATAAGGATGATAAAGTTGAGAAGGAGCTAACTAAACAATTATCAAAAGTTTCTATCGAGCCTAATTCATTCAAGGAATATTATGAAAGGTTGGTGCACTTAACGGAAGTGCAATATGAATTAAGAAAAGAGGAGAATGAAATCAGAATGAATCTCATGGAACTACAAACATTTTTAATTCTATGTATTAAATCATTACAAAAAAATATACGTAAGGCAAAAGTTTTGGTAAGCACACAGAATGTAAGTGTTATGGACAACATGATCAGTTTAACAGATGACATCAGTGAATAGATAATAGTGTTGTAGACACTCAAAGATTCATGGAAAGCATCATTGAAGGATGCACAAGAAAGGTACAAATCTATTTTTGAAAAGATCCCTCCATTAGACAAATAATAAGTTATTATTTTTGGCATTTTTGTTAAAAAAAGGGGGGATATTATATAAAGACAAATATGTATATGAGGATAATAGATACAAGAAGTATTACTACAAGGGGAGTAATAAGTAAAAATAAGTAATGGAGATATAAGGTTTTACCGAGATATGTATACATGTACAAATTTTTGACAATTTTGCTAAGGACAAAATTTTGATGACTTTGAATATTTTTAACAAAGATACCAAACTAATGCTAAAGAGGGAGATTGATACTCCTAAGAGTTATTTTTTTGTCATTAGTTATGATAAAGTCATATTGATTTTCAAAGTCATTTGGTAAAGAAGGAAAGTCAAGTTGATAAGAGCAACAAGCTAGTCAGTAAAGGAAATAAAGGAAAGACTATTTTTTTGGTTAAAGCAAAGGAAGTTTAGTCACCGAGCAAGGTAGAACCAAATACTGAGTTGTACCAAGCTACAACATCTATTGAACCAAGAGAAGATATAGTTACTGAGAAAAAAGAAAAGGCATTATTGAGCACAACAATCCAACACAAGGAGAATCACTAGATACATTAAACCTGGACACCAAGCAAAAAATAGTTTACAAATCTTGAGGAGATTGTCTAACAAAGCATTAGATATTTAAATATAATGATTATGCATGATTATAAGGTGATATTAACCAATAAGAATTAAATGAGATATATGCATTGGAGGATTAATCAACGATAGCACTACTTAAAGAGATTATTCTAGAACATTTCCACTACTTCTAGAATTGAGTATAAATAGATAAGAATGTGAAGATCACAATATGAGTATGAGAATCTGCATGTGCAAAGAAAAGGTTGCAGATAGAAGGTGATGAGAAAAGAAGCCACCCGAGTAAAAAAGTAATAAAGAGAAGAAAGTAATTGTGATTCAGAGTTGAAGCTACTGTGTACATATTTGATATTGTGAGTGGAGCATAGTATGAGGTAAACAATTAATGAGCATAGTAAGTCTGATAAGGATGTGATTGATGCAAGTACTACAAACATATTTCTTAACTGAGAAGATCTTAGCAGATCTTACTTTGTAAATCCTTTAACAAGGTACAATTCTTAGATTAGAATTGAAAAATATTTTAGCAAGGTAGACTTAGTTGGTCTATAGACCCTTAATCGAGTTAATACTCTTAACATGGTAAGCTAACAAAAATAGCTATCATTATAGCTCTAACCGAGTAGACTTTCTACTGCAATAGTGAAGTTTTGTGGGTGTCATACCGACCACATTTTTTATCCTCTAACAAGGATTTATGCGATACAAAAATGAATGTGTTATTATTTATATTTTATGTTGATGTTTTATATGTTTTATATGTTTTATGAGATGCATGCAAAGTTATGAATTTGGTGAATGGTTAGGAAAGTTAGTTAAAAAATTTAAGAGTATTGATTCACCCCTCCCCTCTCAGTACTTACCTGTCCATACTTAATCCAACATGTTTCTCCTGATGTAGAAAAATTCCTTTGCAACTATGCACTATGGAAAATGGTGTATGTGCTTCTTGGTGTGCTTGCACAAGTGTTAAGAAGACCTAGCTTGTCTTCTTCAAGGATCCTACTCTCCTCTAGGATCTTAATAGGATTAGATGATTAAATAAGACCTTGAAAAACTCTTCTCTAAGATTCTAAATCCTTGTGCTTAACCTTGAAGGACAATCACCTTAAAGTTACTCCAATGCTCTCCTACACTTAGAAGACTCCAAGTGCCATCTTCACACAAACTATCAAATTCATTGTAGGGGTGCCAAATACCTTAAATAAATTCATAATATTTCCATTTGGATCCATTTTGAAGGATCTCCAAGACCTTTCCTATCGGGTTCAAAATCTAGCCTTGAGGAGGCCTAATTAGGCCTAGTTCCTTGTAGCCCTTGACAGGGTCTTTTCTCAATTTCCTGCCAAATCTTCTCAAAAGACTTATAAAAAAAATTCCACATTCAAGTACCCTTTTGGACTTTATGAAATATTTAGAAGGTTTTGGGTTCATAGGGCATTCATACACAGGTTTCCTATTACATAGGTCAAATATGGCTAATAGGCCTAGTTTTTGGGACTTTACTGAATTCTTGCTCAAATCACAACCAAATGGATTGATAAATCCACAATCCTTATAAAATGACATGATATATTAATATCCCATCTATAAATATGATTTTTTTATACTGTACCTCATTCCCCTGCATGCAATCTTCAATTCTTCACTGTCAAACCTCTAACTGGGCACACTAAGCTTGCCTAGGGCTTGATATTAGAAATAGAAACTTGACTCCTCAGGACTCCTAAATCTATATACATTATGTAAAAAGGCTCCACTACAAGATTCATCCATCTTTTTGAGGTTTCAAGGGTTGAATCTCAAGTGGGAGCCATGAAAGCAAAAACAAGCTAAAAGTAACCAGCAGACAGTCTAATTCAAACTTATTTTCTCACAACTTGAAGATTAACTCAAAATACCTAACACTATGAAAATAAAAGTCTTAAAACAACCTACTCTACTCAAATCCAAAGCTAAATCTCAAGATTTAATCCATTACAACACTATTAACATGCAAGAACAGTAGATTGTGCACTGTATACAGGAACTCTCCTTGCTTGCTTACCAAATTAACTTGATTACAATACTCTCTATCTCAAGATTCAAGCCTAAGAGAGTCTTAGATGCCATTCTCCATATTTTTAGGCCATGTTATTTTATTTCCCACTCCTATCTTTTATGGAATCCAATGTTGTCAAGTTGCATGCAACATTTGCAATAAATTGCCAATGTTGTCATGACAACTTTTGGCATCTTTTACATTCATTAGGCCAACTAGAATATAGGGCCTTTATGCTATGTGGTTCAATAAACTAACACCATTAATGACCTTAAATAATCTTCTTTACATCCCTCATGTGTTTAGGACACATTAATAACTCAAATCCCAACTTTAGACTTCTAAGACTAAGCTAACCAAAACAACTAATAATGACTAATTGGTGACCTTAGTTCTAACACTAACTCACCTAGTCCACATGACCTACTAAGGCCTCAAAGAAAACTTAAAAACTAACTTGGCTAATGTTAGATACAAGCCAAAACTTAAGGGCTTTGAGGATTGCCTAGGTGCTCCTACACCATCCTCCCCTAAACAAAATACTTCAATCCACCCTTAGATTGAGTAAGGTGGGATCAACTCCCAACTTCTTAAACTTAGCTTCCTTGATCCATACTGCATCTGCATCAAATTGGTCATGTCATTTGATCAAATGTTCCTTGTACTCCTTCTTTCTAGTCTTCTTGTAGACTCTTGAATCTAGTATGTTGTCAACCTTCTTGACTGTGGTAGAAGTTAATTTGAGTTCATCCACATCTTGGATGACTTCAATCAAGATTTGATCCAAATCAGGTGGTGGTCCTTTGTAAAGAACTAGGTCTATAACAATGAAAATAGGGGACAGTCCATTATCCTCTTGTAGCTCTATTTTATAAGCATTATCTCCATACTTTGCCAAGATAGGACAGGGACCTATCCTTCTCATTTGCAGCTTGTCAGGGACTCCCTTTTATAGTCTAGATTTGTTTAGATGCACCATCACTAAGTCTCCAACATTGAATTGGATTTCTCTTCTTCATTCATCAACCTTAGTCTTATATTTCATGGTGTTCTCAGTCAATGTTTTCTTGACTGTATCATGTATCTCCTGCATTGCATAAGCAAAATCTTCAACATATCCACTCCCTTTTACTCCATCCTTTAAGTCTCTTAGTTCATAGACTCCTCTAGGATGTAGGCCATATACAATTTCAAAGGGGCTCTTACCTGTGGACCTGTTCACAGTGTCATTATATGCATACTCAGCCTATCCAATCAATTGATCCCATTGTTGACCATATTCTTTGGTCAAGCATCTTAAAAGATTTCCAAGGCTCCTATTTACCACCTCAATTTGACCATTTGTTTGAGGATGGTATGCAGATCCAAAGGACAAATTGGTGCCTAATCTTTGCCAAAGAATCTTCCAAAAGTGACTCATAAACTTGGTGCCTCTATCTGACACTATACTCAAGGGTAACCCATGTATTCTTACTATCTCTTTGAAGAAAAGAGAGGCTATTTGGCTGGCATCATTGGTTGTCTTGCATGGCACAAAGTGAGCCATCTTGTTGAACCTGTCTACTACCACATAGACACTATCCATGCCTTGTCTTGTCTTGGGTAACCCAACTACAAAGTCCATGCTCAAGCATTCCCATGGCCTAGTGGGAATAGGTAGTGGTTGATATAGGCTTGCATTTGAAGAGGTTCCTTTGGCCTTTTGACTAACAATGCAATTCTCAACATACCTCCTAACATCAAGATTCATTCTTGGCCAAAATTAGAATCTTTGAACAAGTTCTTGTGTCTTAGTGATCCCAAAGTGACCACTCAATGCACCATTATGCTTTTCCTGAATCAAATTCTCCCTTATAGACCCTCTAGGAACACATAACTAATTTCCCTTAAATAAGAGATCACTTTTCAAAGTATATTCAACATATTTTCTATGAAAATGATTCTTATATTTAGCACATACCTTGTAAATGTCTGCAAAGTCTTCATCATTAGCATATAGATCTTTGAAGTGATCTATTCTCATGCTCTTCAATTGTATCTCTTGGATAGTGAGAGCTCTTCTACTCAAGGCATCGGCCACCTTGTTTAGTGCTCCCTTCTTGTGCTTGATGTTAAATGTGTATGCTTGCAAGTATTCAACCCACTTCATGTGCTTATGACTTAGTTTCTCTTGAGAGTTCAAGAAACTTAGTGCTTGATTGTCTGAATAAACTATGAACTCCTTGGGAAGAAAATAATGCCCCTGTTTCCCTAAGGCCTGAACTAGAGCATACATCTCAAGGTCATAAAAAGATTATTTCTTCTTGGCTTCACTCAACTTCTCTGAATGGAAAGTGATTGGTCTACCCTCTTGGCTTAAAACAACTCCAATAGCCACATTTCTTACATCACACTCTATGGTGACGAGCTTCTCAAATCTTGGCAAAACTAAAACAGGTTGTGTAGAAATCTTTTCCTTTAACAACTCAAAGCTCTTGTTAGCTTGGTCATTCCATACAAACTTTTTCTTCATGCCTCCTTTAATGGTGTCCAACATAGGAGCACAAATAGCACTGAATTACCTTATAAAGTTTCTATAGTATTGAGCAAAGCCATGAAAACTTCTTACCTCTATTGTTGTCATTGGAGTGGGCTAGTTGAGGATGGCTTCCACTTTGCTAGTGTCCATTTTCAGATTGCCATGAGATAGAAAAAACCCTAGCTATACCAATTCCTGTCTCATGAACTCACATTTCTCTGAATTTATCATCAACCTTTCATCATGCAACTTCTTGATAACAATCTCTAGGTGTTGGAGATGCTCATCCTTTGTCTTTCTATAAATCAGTATATCATCAAGATATACCACTACAAATTTACCAATATAGTCCTTAAGAACTTCATTCATGAGCCTCATGAATGTGGAGGGGGCATTAGATAGTCCAAATGGCATGGCAAGCCATTCATACAAACCTTCATTGGTTTTGAAGGTTTTTTTCCACTCATCTCCCTCATGTATTCTTATTTGGTGATATCCAATCTTTAAGTCTGTCTTGCTAAAGTACTTAGCTTCACCTAGACAATCCATTAGGTCTTCAATCCTAGGGATAGGGAACCTATACCTAATGGTTATCCTATTTATGGCCCTTGAATCAGTATAAAGCCTCCAAGTTCCTCCCTTCTTAGATGCTAGGATAGTGGGTATGACACATGGGCTAATGCTCTTTCTAATAAGACCTTGGTTTAAAAGCTCTTGGATTTTCCTAGCAATTTCCTTATTTTGTTGCAGGGTCATCTTATAGGCTGCCTTATTGGGAAGGGTATCTCTTGGTATGAATTCTATCCTATGACTTATAGCTCTTTTAGGGGGTAATTTTGATGGTTTTCCATCACTCACTATGCCTTCATAAGTCTGCAGCATGCTTTGTATCTCCTTAGATAACTCTGGCTTCTTGGCTACCTTGCCTTCATCTACCTCTCTTGGCCTTAACACCAATGCAAATCCAACTCCTTCTCCTTCTACCATGGCTTCTAGGAACTCTTTTTCACCAATGATAAGTATATTAGGACCTATTGTCTTCATCTCTATGTCCTCTAACAGTGACTAAATTTTAAATGTCACATTATCCTTCTTGAAAGTATAAGAGTTCTTCACTCCATCATGCATAGCTTGGCGGTCAAATTGTCATGGTCTACCTAGGAGCAAGTGACATGCATCCATAGGTAACACATCACATAATACCTTATCCTTATACCTCCCAATGGAAAACTCAACCCAACCCTGATCATTCACCAAGACATGTTGTCCTTTATTTAGCCATGTGATCTTGTAAGGACTAGTGTGGGGTATCCTTGTCATATTTAACTTGCTAACTACTTCCTCTAACACAATGTTGGCAGTAGACCATGAGTCAATGATGACTCTACACACTTTGTCCATCATCTTACATTTTATCCTAAACAAGGACCTTCTTTGGCTTGGCTCCTCTTTCACCGGCTCCTTGATCAATGTTCTCCTCATCATGAGGTTCTCACCTTCCTCTGATGTTAGTGGTACCTCAGGGAGTTTGTTTCCTACATTTATCTCTTCTTGAATCAAATTATTTATCTTGTCACCTCTTTGAGAAGTACTACCCTTCTCTGGACACCTATAGGTAGGGTGTCCCATTTGGTTACAATGGTAACACTTCATATTGGCAAAGTAGTTGCCTCTTCCTTGTCCACCACCCCTTCCTCTAAAACTAGAGTTCCTTCCTCTACTACCTCTACTATAGCTTCCCTCTTTTTTCTCAGTGTATTTGATTTCTCCTTGAGCCTTTGACTCTAAACTCCTTCCACCATACCCACTTCTTTTCCCTCTACTATCTCTTCCTCTACCCCTGCCTATTGAGGTACTAGTGTCTTGCTTCTTTCTCAACTTCTCCTCTACCTTGATAGCAAGCTGATGGCATTTTTAGATGGTGTAAGGAGTCATAAGACTCATCTCCTCTTAGATATTCCATTTGAGCCCATTAAGGTACCTTTCCACCTTTACCTTCTCATCCTCTACAACTCAGGATCTCATACAAAGCTTTTGGAACTCCTCGGTATATGAGTTCACATCCAAGTCTTTTGCCTAAGACTTTGCCTCTTCTTATGGAGTTGGATTTCATTAATCCTCTGGCACATATGCCTCCCTGATTTTGGTCACCATTGCCTTCCATGCATAAATTGGATTCTTACCTTCTTTCTCCCTCTCATCTTGTAGAAACTTCCACCAAGTGAGTGCAAGACCTCTCAATCTAGCTTTGGCCACTTTAACCTTTTGAGCCTCTATGATTCTATCACACTCAAAGTGGTTCTCTAGTCCTTCTATCCAATCTAGGACTATCTTTGGTTCCATCTTCCCATTGAAGATAGGAATATCTTCCAATGCTTTTCCACTCAAGGCTTTCAATGCCTTCAAGAATGGTTCTTCAGCCAATATTGGGTCTGGTTCAGGAACTTCATCCTCCAAAGGGATCTCCTTTTTTTTTCCATCTATCTTATCATTAGCTTCTTCATCCTTTACATCTACTTCATCCACCTTTAGCTCTAATTGAGCCAATATTTGTTGGAGTAGTCTATTCTCCTCCTCTTGGTCTTCCACCTTCTTGGCTAACCTAGTGTTAGTCACCATTGTATTGTCTGATTGAAAAGGTGTATTCTCTCCTATTGATTCAGTAGGTTGAAACATTAACCACAAGCCTGATCAAAATAGGCTCTGATACCAATATGGTGTATGTGCTTCTTGGTGTGCTTACACAAGTGCTAAGAAGACCTAGCTTGTCTTCTTCAAGGATCCTACTCTCCTCTATGATCTTAATAGGCTTAGATGATTAACTAATACCTTGACAAACTCTTCTCTAAGAGTCTAACTCCTTGTGCTTAACCTTGAAGGACAATCACCTTAAAGTTACTCTAATGCTCTCCTACACTTAGAAGACTCCAAGTACCATCTTCACACAAACTATCAAATTCATTGCAGGGGTGCCAAATACCTTAAATAAATTCATAATATTCCCATTTGGATCCATTTTGAAGGATCTCTGAGCCCTTTCCTATCGGGTTCAAAATCTAGCCTTGAGGAGGCCTAGTTGCTTATAGCCCTTGACAGGTCTTTTCTAAATTTCCTGCCAAATCTTCTCAAAAGACTTATAAAAAAAATTCCACATTAGAGTACCCTTTTGGACTTTATGAAATATTCAAAAGGTTTTGGGTTCCTAAGGCATCCGTACATAGGTTTCCTATTACATAGGTCAAATAGGGCTAATAGGCCTAGTTTTTAGGATTACTGAATGCTTGCTCAAATCACAACCAAATGGATTAATAAATCCACAATCATTCTAAAATGACATGATATCTTCATATCCCATATGGAACTATAAATTTTTTGTACTGTACCTGATTCCCCTGCATGCAATCTTCAATTCTTCACTGTCAAACCTCTAACCGGGCACACTAAGCTTGCCTAGGGCTTGACATTAGAAATAGAAAATCGACTCCTTAGGACTCCTAACTCTATATACATTATGTAAAAAGGCTCCACTACAAGATTCATCCACCTTTTTGAGGTTTCAAGGGTTGAATCTCAAGTGGGAGCCATGAAAGCAAAAATAGGCTAAAAGTAACCAGCAGACAGTCTAATTCATATTTTCTCACAACTTGAAGATTAACTCAAAATGCCTAACACTATGAAAACAAAAGTCTTAAAACATCCTACTCTACTCAAATCCAAAGCTAACTCTTGAGATTTAATCCATTGAAACACTATTAACATGCAAGAACAGTAGATTGTGTACTGTATACAAGAACTCTCCTTGCTTGCTTACGAAATTAACTTGATTACAATACTCTCTATCTCAAGATTCAAGCTTGGGAGAGTCTTAGATAACATTCTCCATCTTTTTAGGCCATGTTAGTTTATTTCCCACTCCTATCTTTTAGGGAATCCAATGTTGCCGAGTTGCATGCAACATTTGTAATAAATTGCCAATGTTGTCATGACAACTTTTGGCATCTTTTACATTCATTAGGCCAACTAGGATATAGGGCCTCTATGCTATGTGGTTAGATGAAATAACACCATTAATGACCTTAAATCATCTTCTTTACATCCCTCATGTGTTTAGGACACATTAATAACTCAAATCCTAACTTTAAACTTCTAAGCCTAAGCTAACCAAAACAACTAACAATGACTAATTGGTGACCTTAGTTCTAACACTAACTCACCTAGTCCACATGACCTACTAAGGCCTCAAAGAAAACTTACAACTCTAACTTGGCTAATGTCAGAGACAAGCCAAAACTTAAGGGATTTGAGGATTTTCTAGGTGCTCCTGCACCAGAAAATAAGAAATTTTTAATCACCAGAAATCTTATTAGCAATCGAGACATGCACATCTTCTCAAACAACAACAA
The DNA here is from genome assembly GCA_027943335.1 of Chamaecyparis obtusa. NCBI lineage: Eukaryota > Viridiplantae > Streptophyta > Pinopsida > Cupressales > Cupressaceae > Chamaecyparis > Chamaecyparis obtusa. The sequence goes on from BSBK01000840.1 coordinate 631,898, forward strand.
AAGAAGATAGATCAATTTTGGAGGTATACAGTGAAATTTATTTCCTTTTTTTTTTCAATTTATGCTTATTTTCTTCTCTTGCCTCAATTTATGTTTTTACGGTTGTCCTATTTGCATCATGTTGCATCAAGATATGTGAAAAACTATAATATGATGGAAGGATCATTATTTTATTCAATCCCTTAAACAAGTATTTTTATCTAGGAAAATTTTAATATATCTAGACTAAGACTACTTATCTTTATTCCATAACAATTATGTGGAAGACATTTAATCCTATCTGTGAATTTCATTTCCTTATGTATCTTGAGGTAGTTAAAATCATTTGCAAAGAGGAGTTTCATACTATACCAGATTTACTTGTCCTGAGTCAATTGGGAATATGAGGACTTCTAACCTATGATTTAGGAAATCTATCCATAAAAAATTACCAAGCCATTAGAAATAGATAACACATTCTTTGTGGGGAGCTAATGCCATTAACATGAATTTATTGTTAATCAACAGAACTGGGTGTTATTAGCTCTGGACATTGATATACTTCACTAATCTCTCCTAAGAGCACCAAATTCTAACAGTAGAGGAGTCCTAATCTGTGAATTAGGAAATTCTAACCAGAAATAAAGTACCAAGCCATTAGAAATAGATGTTGAACACTTTCTTTATTGGAAGTTGATGGCATTCACTGGAAGTGGATACATGAATTCAAAGACAGTAAGGTGAGGGGCATGGAAGGTTTCATCCCTAATAATAATAAAGTAATAAAGTCAATATTGCAAAATTCTTGTGGAAAATGGATGATTTTGAGTGATTAATTTATTTTAAAAACATGAAGGAGAAGACACTTGCATAAATAAATTGGGAAAGGTGACAAAGATATGATCAAGTTCCTCCAAGGATAAATTATGATAGAAAAATTGATTAAATTACTAGGTCAATTTATTTGGGAACATGACTCTTCACAAAGAATCAAGTGGAGGACATACAAAAGTCACAATGTTCCTCTAAATCAAGAATATGCCAAAATCTAAATTTGGTATTGTGAATTCAAATGAATTAGATCTTTGATTATATGAAATCATTGTAGAGCATGAAAGTGGTGATGGGAAGTAAAATAAAAAATGGGCATTGTTCATAACAAAACTATCCATTTATAGAACATTTATTCGAATGTTAAATCATACTAACCTTCTTCATGCAAGGTCTAAAGTATCCCCCTTGGACCATAGATGACCAGTTCTGCATCAAGCCCAAACTCAATAGGGTCTTCTCTATCCTTCATAGCCTCAATGAAAATGGCTTCCCTCCCATTCACTACTAACCTTCACAAAAAATAACACACCAATAAGTGCAAAAAAAATATTGAAAGTAAATTCAAAGCCATCTAAAACACAACATGGAATTCGATATGGCATAACATTTTCTCAATAAAGTCCCTTTGATGTACTTCAATAAATAATCATTGACTATTGTAGCTTTTGGGTTTGTTATCTTCGTCAGGTGTGAGGTTCCTCGAAGAAAAATGTAGGGGACTATTTCATCATAAGCCAAATAAATTACTTAAAAAAACAAACACTGATAACCTTGATTCCAAAAACCCATCTTCAATACAAAGAGGTGTTTTCAAGTTGGGTAAAAGATGGAGGTATTTGCAACACTTAAAGTGGATTTCCTAGCATTTTCACTTGCATTCATTATTCCTTCTAGATTGTAGCCCTAATTATAATCTGCTCTTGCACGCACAAGTTTCATAGGAGCCAAATATACTAGTTCTTTTTAGACTTTGAAAAGAGAATTTTATATTTTAACTTTAAACTATAATTTGGGCCCAATTATTTTTAGTAATCATTTTAATTATTATGTAAACTTGAAGCACAAAATGTATACAAAACACTTTATTTGAACACTGCCTAGAAGATATCAAGGGCTTAAAAATAATAATCTAATAATAATTTTGCATTATAAACTAACTCGACATTCTAGAATAATATGCACATTTCACTAAATTAATGTGTTTTAATATTATTTGTCCATTTTAGTTGGCTTTTGATTAAATAGTTTGATCTAACATCTTATATCATGTAACATTTCCTCTAAGAAAATGCATTTGGAAAGTACAAAGCTAAACTCCATAGCCTTCATTAATATCCTTATTGTTTATTTCAATATGGAAGCTTTTATTGAGGTATGGACATCCATCAAAGTATAACATATAGAGGACTTGTTCAGTTAATAAAAGAGGCTTCATTAAATTCTTTACCAATATCAAGCTCCGCATAGCTATGCTCCTCCGAGTTTTAGGGATGAGAAAGGCAAGGGATGATAGTACGTGTTTCAAGTTGTACAAAGGCACTTGGGCCACTTTTTATGGGAAGTCAAGGGAAGGCTCTTAAAATTTGAATTCCTCTTCAAGTTTTACAGATGTCCATATGATGTGTCCTTTACAAATCACATACATAGTTGCACCAATCTTATGTGATACATATCCTAATTTAGGTTTAACGAGGATAAGAAACATCTTCGTAAAAATAAAATGTTATTATAAAGGAGTAATACTCATTCATTAATTTAGTCCATTTTTTGGGTGACTGATTATTAGTGACTAACTATTTAGTCATTTATTTGGTCCTTTATTTAGTTATTTTTGTTTAGGTGACTAATTATTAGTGACTAATTATTCAATCATTTATTTAGTCTTTTATTTGGTCATTTATTTAGTCATTTTTATTTGTCTAATCTTGTGATTTTACCCGATGACCAAATTATTCATTTATACTTGTGAATTGTAAAAAAATAGTAGAAGTTGATCAGTTTTAGTCATGTGACTAAGTTTTGTGGTGTGACTAAAATTTTTAGTCACGTAGTCACATATTTGCCAAAATGTACTAGTAGGAGAAACTAGGAAGAAAGTGTGTTTAGTATAACAGAGGTAGAGGGGGAAGGAAATTTAGAGGAAGAGGAATTTTTGGAGGAAGGAATAAGTTTTAAAAGATCCAAGGTGAGTCTAACCACCAAGAGAAAAGTAGAGACTTAATTTCAAGAGGAGGCTTTAGAGTAAGGAGACCCAATGGAAGAGGTAGGTTTGGAGGACCAGGAAGAGGTCTAATGTCTTCACTAGAAGATTCTTTAATTGTAATCATGTAGGGAACACTAGGATAAAGTGTCCTAAGAAAGCCTCAAGCTCTCATGGAGGAGAGAGAATGAACTAATTGATTCAAGAACATGATTGTCAAAGTGGCAATGCCCTAGTTGGGAATGTAGATCCTTGCACACATGATGGAGAAATATTTATGATGAGAAGAACCTTGTTGAAGGTGTCACAAGTGCAAGAACCCCCTCAGATAAAAACATTGTTCAGGACCACCTACAAGGACTATGGAAAGGTATGCAAATTTATCGTCAATTCTAGTTCAACTAAAAATTTGGTTTCAATAGAGATGGTAGAAAAAATAAAATTGGAAAGATTACCTCATTCTAACTCATACAAAGTATCATGGTTGAGAAAAGGGCAACTAGTTCATGAACAATCGTGAGTATAATTTGAGATAGGGGAGTACAGAGATAGGATTTTGTGTGATGTAATCTCCATGAATGCATGACATTTGTTATTAGGACATCCATGTAAATATTATTTACAAGCCCAACATATCTTATAACCAGGAATGGAAGAAAATATAGGATGTATCCTTTACCATATGAAAGTGTAGAAAAACATATAGGATAAAATTTCATGTTAGTGAGTGGGAAGGAGTTCTTAGAAGTCTTGAAAGAGGAAAATAGCTAGGAGGATGGTCTAATTTTAAATCCAAAAGATAGTTCTGGTTTGCATAACAATGAGGAGAGAAATGTTCCCAATGAAGTGTAAAAGTTGTTGGAGAGGTATAAAGGTATAGTTGTGGAGGAGATTCCTAATTCACTACCCCCAATTAGAGATGTAAGCCATCAAATTAACCTTATACTAGGTGCCACATTACCAAATAATCCAACCTACAAGATGACACCCTCTCAAAATGAAGAGATAGCGAGGCAAGAAAAATAACTCCTAGACAAAGGATTGGTAAGGAAGAGCTTAAGCCCATGTGTAGTACCAATAGTGCTAGCACCCAAGAAGGATGGTAAATAGAGGCTTTCTACTGATTCTATAGAAATCAATAGGAATACAATAATGTATCGATTTCTCATGCCAAGAATTGAAGACCTTATAGACTATTTGGGGGGGCATGTTACTACTCCAAAATTGACCTCAAATATGGCTAGCATAAGATCAAAATTATGGAGTGAGATGAATGAAAGACTTTCTTCAAGACCAATGAGGGTCTTTATGAGTGGTTGGTTATGTCATTTGGGATGTCCAATGCTCCAAGCATTTTTATGTGCCTTATGAAGGAGGTGTTGAAAGATTTTATTGGTGAATTTATTGTGGTGTACCTTGATGAAATCCTTGTGTTTAGTAGGTCAAAGGAAGAGAATTTGGAGAACTTGAAATTGGTCCTAAATAAACTACATGATGAAAAATTGAAGATCAACATGGAGAATTGTGTCTTCATGAAGGAGTAACTTGTGTACCTAGGATTTGTCATCTCTAAAGGGAGTTTGAAGATGAATCCTGCAAAAGTGGATTCCATCTTGTCATGGCCAACCCAAATTTAGTGGGGTATGTAAGGAGATTCCATGGATTGGATACCTTTTATGGAAATTTCATCAAGAACGTCAGTCAACTATGTGCTCCCATTCTTGACACCATCAAAGGAGGTAATGAATGTAAGTTTTTTTTTTACCGAGGCTACAAATAGAGGTTTTGAATACTTAAAAAATAGGGTATCACAACAACCCATACTTTCTCTCCCTAATCTTAATAAGTTTTTAACAATAGAATGTGATGCTATAAATCAATCAATTGGGGCTATTTTGAGCCAAGAGAGCAGACCAGTAGCATTTTTCTCTAAAAAACTCGATGAAAAAAATAAAGTACTCCACCTATAAATTGGAATTGTATAACATGGTGTAGAAATTGAAAAAGTGGAGGCATTACCTCCTACCTAAAATATTCATAGTTTATACTAACAATCATGCTTTGAGCATTTTGAATGGGCAAAAGAAATTGAACCAAAAACACATGAAATGGGTGGAGCACCTACAAGCATACACTTTCACAATTAAACATAAGAAAGGTCAAACCAATAAGGTGGTTGATTCTTTTAGTAGGAGGGCACTTGTAGACCAAGAATTTTAACTATAAGGCATGGGGATTGAAGCCCTTAAAGACATTTACAAGGATAATGCAAATTTCAAGGAGATTTATGAGGTTTGTAATCAGTTTTCAAATTCTTGTCATTCTAATTTTCTAAATTTTTATGGTAGAATGGATTTTTGTTTATAGGGAACCAATTTTATGCTCCTAGATTCTCCATGAGGGAGAACATTATAAGGGAGAAGCATAATGGCAGTTTGGGTGGTCATTTTGGGCTTGCCAGGACCCTAGAACATGTAAAAAGATTTTATTATTGGCCTAAGTTACAAACTAATGTTAGAAAGTTTGTTGAAGGTTGTAGCATATGTCAAAGGTCCAAGGGAATATCATTTAATGTATATCTCTATCAACCACTCCCAATTCCCAATAGACCATGAGAGAGCATCAACATAGATTTTGTTTTCGGTCTTCCTAAAACCCTAAGGAGTTTTGATAGCATCTTTGTAGTGGTGGAAAAATTTAGTAAGATGGTGTACTTCTTGCCATGTAAATGTACTAATTATGCCTCCCATATAGCTGGATTGTTCTTCAAATAAATTGTTAAGATACATGGACTGCCCATCAACTTTTTCACGGAAAGAGACTTAAATTTTGTGGGATATTTTTGGCTAACTCTGTGGAAAAATTTGGGAACACAATTGTCATTCACTTCAGCATACCACCCTTAGACTGATGGCCAAACTGAGGTAGTGAACATTTCCTTTGGAAATCTACTGAGATGTCTAACAAAGCATCATGGTCAAGCATGGGATATGGTGATCAATCAAGCAAAATACACATGTAATGACTCCATAAATAGGAGTATAGGTAAGATCCCTTTTGAGATAGTGTATGGTATTCATCCCAGAGGGATTTTGGAGCTCAGAGATCTTAATGAAATGGATAAGAGGAGTTCTCAAGGAGAGGATTTTTCAATGATCATAAAGAAATTCATGATAAGGTGAGAGGAAATCTACAAAAGAGTGTAGAAAAATACAAAGCAAAGGCTGATGAGAAGAAAAGAGACATGCAATTTAGGGTCAGAGATCTAGTAATGACTTATCTAAAAAATAAAAGGCTTCCAAATAATCAGCCTACCAAGTTGTTGATGATGAAAATAGGCCCTTGCAGGATAGTGCACAAGTTTGGGCAAAATGCCTATGAGTTCAAATTTCCCCCAGGTGGAGCCATATATCCAATCTTTAATGTTTCAGGCTTATTTCTGTATAAAGGTACTATTGTTATAGGTTATGATGTAGGTCTGATAATAAATGAAGACGGTGAGTGGGTCAAGGACCTATGACCTAACAAAACCATTGCAACTTGACTGCATATTAGATACCAAGGTGGTTAAGAAGACTAGAAAGAGGGCATGCAAGGAATACCTTGTTAAGTGGAGTGCCCTAAATGATGAAGATGACACTTGTATGAGTGAAGAAGACTTATTGAAGCATGGAAATTCTCTTGTAGAGATCGTTCCTCAAGGACTTGAGTTCTTCTACCTCCATGAGTATGGTGCATGAGCACCCATAAGTCACGGAGACTCATCTTTTAATTTTGGTTTTTAGTAGTCAATATTTGTTTATTAAGGTCCCATAGACCATTAGGAGTCATCTTGCAATGGTTTTGAAACAAATTATAAGGCTAAAAGCCTCAAGGTCCTAAATTGGCATGTAATGGCCTGATTGGTCAACTTAGGTCAAACACCCTAATGGATTTCAAAAACCATGTATTTGGTGTTTTTGAACATTTTTCAGACATATTTGTTATTTCCATGATGTAATTTGTGTCATAGGAGTTGATTAGAGTTAAGATGTCAAAATGCACCTTTTGTAACAAATTGTGCAACTTTTGTAATTTTCTATCAAACGGCTAGTTGGTTTGCACTAGTACAAAAATAACAATACGTGACTAAATAAACTACTAAAAATTGCATATAAATTACTAAACTTAGTCACATGACTATTAGTAGTTTATTTGTAGTCATTTATAATGTGACTAAATTTATGACTAAACTATTCTAGTCATTTATTTAGTCATTGATTTGGCCATTGATTTAGTCATTGATTTAGTCATTGATTTAGTCATTGATTTAGTCATTGATTTAGTCATTGATTTAGTCATTGATTTAGTTATTTATTTAGTCATTTATTTATTCATTGATTTAGTCATTAATTGAGTCATTGATTTAGTCATTTATTTAATTGTATATTTAGTCATATATTTAGTTGTATATTTAGTTATATATTTAGTCATATATTTAATTATATATTTAGTCATTAATTTAGTCATATATTTAGTCCTTAATTTAGTCATATTAGTGCACAATGGAATTGAACCACCATCCTTCTACTTGTAAAGAAGTTTTTCTTCCATTGAGCTAGTACCCTTTAAAGAATAATCATACCATGTATCCTATGCCAGTCTTCCAATGGAGACACAAATAAGATGCAAGTGAAGAACATAAGAGGTGTTGTAGCTTAGGGACATGGTTGTATATGCACTATCATAAAGAGAAGTGAAGAAAAATCATTTTAGCATTGTCATCAATCATGTTTGTGCCCTAGATGCCAAGATAAACTTAGAAAACCTATTGATACATAGGACTACCCTTAGATTGTGGGTTTCCTATAATGTGGGTAGACCTCCAGAGAGAGTTAGTTCTCCTTGAAAACTCTTAAAATATTATCTCTAGGTAGGAAAAGAGATATAGATTGCATAAAATTAAATACTACTTGTTGAACAAGATGATACACCGATATTTTACTAACTTCATTCATTCACAATCACTTGATAAAAAGATTAACCTCTTCTCACAACTTGAATCAAGACATGTCAGGAATAAGAATTTCATTGAAAGGTTTAAACTTAACATTTGTATAAAGGAAAATGAAGGTTTTCACAACTTGAATTTGTTAAAGTTACTCTAACACAGGATATGACCTGCACTAACAATGTTCTTCTTGCACCATTTATGTTTGAATAAGGCACTGTCCAAAGGCTTTGAATGCAAAACAAGGAGAACATAACATTAGATTCATTCAATAAAAATAGACAAGAATATTGAGAAAGAATAATTATTGTACTTTATTAAGTTGAAAGGAACTTGCTAATACAATGCTCACAAAAATGAGTTACAATGCATTTCTCTTTTGCATGCAAAAAAGAGAAGAAAGAACTGAGAGAATTACAAGGTATTTGATATCCTTTTAATGAAAATCATGCCTCAAATTAGGTCCATGATGAGATCTACCTATATAATTAGTCCTTCCCCTTGATTTTGGGGTAGGTGGAACTAGGATTGGAAACTTCTTCCTCCTGAAATTAGGAATCACTAACTATCTGCCCTCTACTCCCTAAAAATTAGGACTTAACAAACATATCAAATCTATCTTGAAATTAAAAAGAAACACATCATGAGACATCCTTAAAATAATGGAAGTGATCTCTTGGACTAATTATTACTGACATAAACTAGGACCCAAAAGAAGGGGATTCAAATTTGAATTTCAAATTCACTTATCATATCTTCTTTGTGAACAAAATTTGAATCCTAAGACCATAATGTCTCTATGGCAGCACCATTGGACCTTGAGGAACAAGGATATCTCTTGAGTACCACAAACATAGTGGTGGAGGAGCACCCCTCATCAAATGAAGACCCTCAAACATTGAAGAAGACTTCCAAGCACTCCTGGGATCCTTGAGAGGTCCAACACATGACTAAATTAGGATAATATAGTTAGCTTTGGTTTGGATCCATTTTGTGAGGCCTAGTTCCAAGATTTGGCATTTATAAGCCACTTGGTCAACTATGGTCAAGGAATATAATGAATATTTGAATTTAGGATATTTTGTTATGGTAATTGGTTTTATGGTAAACATGTTCTAACAAGGGTCATAGGCCTTCAAACAAATGGAGCTACTTAATTAAAAGCAAAATTGTAAAAGTTGCTTAGCAACTTTATTTGCAAAGTTGACAGCTTTGCACAATTCATTGTAACTATTCCCCCAATGGCTAGGAGGTTTGAAAAACTATTGTAGGCCATTAGAGAAGGCCTTAAAATATCCCTACTAGGTGGGTGGAAGGTAGAGTGATGTATTTTGGGCTTTCCAATCAATAAAATACTCCATTTTCTGCCTAATTTATTGCTTTACAGAGTTGTACGGATGTGTACAGACTCAAACTAGGGGAAAACCTACCATGTAAGATTCCTAAGATTCTTAGCTTTCATTTTCAATTGGTTTGGTGTTGAAATCTATTCCCTAACTCAATTTATCATCAGTTTTGTCATTGTTACTCTGTTTTGGCATCATAACCTAGGGTCTTGAATTGTTTCGTAAATTCAAAGCATTTCCACCATTGGATTCTAATGGCCTTTGGTGAAAAGCTTCCTTGTACAATGATATTTGAGATTTTTTAAGTCACTATTATGCCCATGCAGGGAGGTGGAAGTAACATCAAGCCCTAGGTGTATATCTATATGTATGCACCTTGTCTAAAAAACACTATTCAGTGTGTAACTTGAGATGAACCCAGCACCAAGGGCCCAAATCTTGGATTTAGTCTTATTTTTTGATCCTTTGAACATTCCAATAGGTTTCAAAAAGATAATCCTCCAATTTTTGGCACTTTCTTTGTTAATTGAGGCCTAATTAGCCCTCTAGCCTAGAGCAAATCAGTGGTATCTCCTATGATGTACCAACTCCCAGTCCTTGGTGCCTTGGGACAAGCTGTATCTTCCAAAAGGGTTTCTAAAACTAAAATTAGATTCATTGGTCCTTTGTGACTTTAAAATGTTATGCCCAGAAATTGGAAAAAATAGGGCTACAAGCAACTATGCTAGTTTGTGAAGCAACTACTCTTGAATGTTGCAACCAGTAACAGATCATATTTTTCTTGAAATCATTAGGCACATGGTTGGAATTCATCCTTGATCTTTTTTTGGTGATGGCCCACCTTGTGGCCAAGTTTGCCTAAAACTTTGGGGTTAGTACCTATGGAATCCTTATGTGAAGTGGATGAGACCTTCATGCCAATCAACCCTGAAGTCATGAGTGGTCTTTGTTGAGTCTCTAAACTTTTTTTCAAAGGTGTAAGAGTCAGGGTGTTTCTCTCCATATATAGAGTTAAGAAATTCAATTATTGGCCTACCCTACCTTACCTTGATAGTTGCATCAAGTGGTATCAGAGCCTTGTCACATCTGAAGTAAATATTCTGATAAAATGGAGGAAGAGGACTTTCCTACAAGATTGACAAATGCAGAGTTAGAAAGGATAGTGAAGGAGAAAGCAACAAAGTATAAGAAGTTGGAAGAGGACATGGAATTGGTAAAAATCCAGGTGGGAAAGAAGGGGCCAAAGAACTCTGATAAAGAAGATGGAAGTGAGAGTGAAGACACCTCTGAGAAAGATGAGGATATTCCTGTAGACCAGAGATCCCTTGTGAATTCCCCCAGGTCTATGGGTAGAAGAACCGTAGATGAGAAGATTGATTTTCCAACCTTTAATGGGAAGATGGACCCAGACCTTATCTTGGATTGGATTGAAGCATTAACAAGCTTCTTTGATTGTGAAGATATCCCTACGAAACAAAGGGTAAAGATAGAAAAATCCAAGTTGAAGGGATCATCCCTAACTTGGTGGAACTTCACCCAAAATGAAAGAGCGAAGAATGAGAATAATATGATCACATCATGGACAAAGATGACATACATGATTAAAGAGCACTATGTGCCTAAAGATTATGGAGTTCAACTCCATAGGAGGAAGAAAAACCTCAAACAAAAAGATATGGATGTAAGCACCTATACAAAGGAGTTCTTGGAGTTGTGTATTAAGGCCCAAACTATAGAGACAAAGGAGGAAAAGTTGGCTAGATCTATGAATGCGTTGAAGTTTTCAATCCAAGAAGATTTGAGTCTCCATGTCCCTACCACCGTACACAAGTGTTATCAACTAGCACTCAAGGTTGAAGAAAAGTGGAAGAAGAAGAAGGAGCAAAATAATAGAGGGAGAGGCAATGACAATAAGAGTTTTAGGGGAAGAGACAACTCTTGGAATAGAGGACAGCTTAGTAGCAACAATAACAAGCCTTTTGAGCAAAACCAATCACACAAAAGTGAAACCAACACTAGAGGGAAATTCAAAGGCATGAGACCTTTTGGTAGAGGAAGAGGAAATGGTCCCTTAAGATGTTATCATTGAAATCAATTAGGACACCATGTTGGAAGATGTCCAAAGAAAGGGCACAACAACTAAGGGGAAAGAAGGGCACAATTATCAATGAAGACACACAAGGTGAAAATCCTGGAGATCTAGATCTAGAAGGAGTGAATCTAATGATGAGATAAACATTCCTACAAGTACCACAAACTAAGGAGCCTTCACAAAGAAAGAACTTATTCAGGACAAAGGTAAAATGCCAAGTAAAGGTATGCAATTTTCTTATTGATTCTAGTTCAACTAAGAATGTGGTTTTTAAGGAAATGGTACAGAAGTTAAATTTGAATAAGATCCCTCACCCTTGCCCTTATCATGTTTCATGGCTTATTAAGGGTCAGCAAACTTTAGTAACTGAACAAGCATTAATAGAGTTTTCTTTGGGTGATTATAAGGATAAAGTAATTTGTGATGTTATTGAAATGGATGTTTGCCATCTTCTATTCGGAAGACCCTGCTAGTATGATGTGGATGCCACACACAACTGGAGGAAGAATACCTATACCATTTTCAAAGATGGAGAAACCTATACTATGAAGCCCTTACCTGATACCAAGCCAAACAAAGAGCTTACTATTATAGTTATGGGAGAAAAAGAGTTGGTGAAGACACTAAAAGAATCAAATGGTGAGGGTTATGCATTTCTTGTAAAGCCTAAAGATAACCAAAATCTAAAAAATTAAAACCTATACATACTGAAGTCAAGGAGATGCTGGATAAATATAGTGATGTAACCAAAAAGGAACTGCTCTCTACCCTCCCACCCTTGAGAGACATCACTCATCAAATAGATCTCATCCCTGGTGCTTCTTTTCCTAACAAGTCACCCTACAAAATGACCCTTGATCAGAATGTTGAGATTTCAAGGCAAGTACAATAAATGTTGGAGAAAGGGCTGATACAAAAGAGCCTAAGCCCTTGTGTTGTACCATCAATCCTAGCACCCAAAAAAGATAGGAAATGGAGACTTTACTGATAGTAAGGCCATAAATAAGATCACAATCAGGTACAAGTTCCCAATCCCCATAATAAAAGACTTGTAGGACCAACTTGGGAGTGCATGTTGTAATACCCCAAAAATGGGCTATAGGTTCATTAACCTCCTACATCATCAAATCGAACGAAATCAACATCGAAGTCCTAACCTAAGGCACATCTAAACATTATCGAATTTAATTGATTATCTTAATTCTGCATTGGGGAATATTCCTAGCAATATTCCTAATTTATCATAATTATCTTTAATTTAATGATTATTTGGCGATAAAGCTAATTTATCCTAAAGTTTGATTAATTGAATATTCTAAATATTTAATTAATTAAATTTAATTCTACCACTTAATTATTTAATTGAATTTAATTATATTCATTCCTAAATTGTATTATTTCATTTGACAATAAATCAAATATCCTATGACTAATTGATTAAATTATTATTTAATTAATTAATGTCAATTGTCAAAATTAATAATATAGTTTTTGAATAAAAGTTTGATTTAATAATTGACTAACCCACAAATCAATTATTTTAATTCAAAAATCAGTTAAGTTGAGGATAAATCACTTTATTTATTTAATTAGTTCATAATTAATTGTGCACATTCAAAGAGCAGTTAAACTTAAAATCAGGAAATCAATGCAAGTTGTTAACTTTTAGAAACTCAACATCTATTTTGAGATCAAAGCTGATCTAAACTTCTAATTTGAGTTAAAAAGTTGTTCTTGCATATTTTGCATGATTTTTGTGAGTTAGTCATCTCTGATTTCTTGTTGACTCAAAAATCAACCTGAGTTCATCAAGAGTGATTTATGGCTTTTCCCATGCACCTCCAAAGCCCTGGATTTCTATAAAATCAAGGCTTCAGCTCTTTATATGGATCCATCCACGAAATTGCATCCTCACGCTGGTGAATTGGTGATTGAAGAATCTATCTTTGCGAATCAAGGTTGTTGTGAGATTTTCATTGTTTTTGAGCATTCATATCATTTAGCATATCAATTCTTAGATCAATTTTATATCATATTAGTTTTCATATAGATTAGATTCATATCAGTTTTTCTTTCATCATAATTACATAGAAAAACTAAAAAGATAGATTAATTTGCATTCATTCCATATCTGGATTCTGCATTCAAATCCTTCATTTAGGTGTCGTCAAGGTCACTGATCTCGGTCTAATCTGAGAATATCATACTCGCACCTACTAGAAGGCAGTAAATCTCCTGGTTAGCATAGTTTCAATTACTTGCACGATTTTAATTTTTGCTAACCTCTAATGTTTTACTAAAGTGTTGTGTCCTACAATAGGTACAAAATTCACACACACATTTCTGGCACCCATCGTGGGGCCCTGAAATGGGTTTCCATTCCAATTCTATCAATTTCTATCAATTTCTTGTCATTTTCTGATTAAAACTGCGATCTTTATTTTCTATCCGTACATTTTTGTATGATTTTTGTCAGAAACTCATACCAGTAGATTCCCACTGTCTTACAATAGTTGATTTGATTGAGGCTCATATCAAAAACTGCATGTTATCGTTTGGAAGCTTGATTGTCGTATGAGAAGACACCCAATGTCGTATGAGTTTCCAGACTGTCATCTGGGAGGTAACCCACTGTCGTATGAGTTTTGACACCAGGGTTCATTTGTCGTTTCAAATTTTTAGGTAGTTTTCCAAATTTGATTTTCAGATTTGGACTGACAACTAACTCTAACAAGTGATATTTTCTATTTCTGATTAGTATCTATTGATTCTAATTGGGGAAAGCATGTGAAAATTTGCTAAAACAGGTAAAAATCTACTAAGCGTGTTGCGAGGAATGTAGGTATTCTTCTCAATCTGATAACACTTTGATTTGGGATTAAAAATGAACTCTCACGTGCCAGGCTTGTGTGACTTTTATTGCTTTCATATCACAGACTTCATTTTGGGTTATAAAAAATGAACATAGATTTTCTTTTAGCATCTTTATTACACATAGTAAATAGGCCCTATCAACACTATTTGTGGATGATCTCGAGAGAGTGGGCTTCATTTTCTTTTTCACACATGCGAAGCTCTTCTTGACGAAGGATCCCCTTGTAGGTAGGGAGGATACTGAAAACATCTTGTGTTCTACTGGATTTGTAGTTTTTAGCTTTTGATTGATACATTCTCTCTCCGGAGGGGTTGATAGATCATGAGTTATTGACATCATAGATCTTGGTGAGATTGCTTCAGTCTTAGCATGTCAGATTAATCTATCTGCTTTGTCTTGGTGAGGTGAAGAGGCTAGGGGATTATGCTCTACTTCCTTTTTGGATAGTACCAAAAACCCAAATCCTTGAATCTGATCTAGTCCCCCTGTCGTATCTTTTGTGAGTCACCTTTACAGAGGGTTAACTGTAGTGGACATTCCCTTAATTAGGTCAACCATGTGGATGGAACCTCAAGTGATAATAGCCATTTTCACCATGGTAGTGACAACCGCTATATAAATGTCTTTGTGGAGGAAATCTTCACGGGTGTGATCTCTTGTTGGGCTGTCAAATCTCCCTAGCAGCTCCTGATGTATTAAATTCTTGGACTATGTCAAAACCCCGGTGCACCTGGATTGGAGTTCACCCTCTTGAGATCACAAAAGTTGTAGAATCAAATCATTACTACAAACCCTAGTGAGGCCAAATTTTCATTTTCTAGGAATATGTGCATTATTGCAAAACTTTTTGGAACATACACAATTAGCACTCCTAGAGATTAGCACATTCAATCACTTGATTTTTCATGTGTAGGGTTGCTTTGTCCCATGTTCATTATTTTCAGATGTGCTTGGAATCACTTGCTTTCTATTTTGTGTGCTTGTTTATCTATCTGGTTACTAAAAGCGAATGATCCTGGTATAATCTTCAAATCTGGATAGACAATTTTGCAAACAATCTGAAACTGAAAACCTAAAATTTGCAAAATCTGAAGTAAAATTCCTTTCTGGAGTCAAAAGTCATCCCACAAGGTTAGAGAGTCGTACAATTTTTGGCAATTGTTGTTTTAGAACCCTTGTATTGTTGTATGATAGCTTGTATAGTGTTGTACGAGTTTTGCTGCCAGTCAAATCAAAAAAGTCAAAAACCCTACTATCAACTATCATGCGAGTTTTACAATTATCATACGAGTTTGTCAATTATCATTTCAGACCCTACCCACTTTTGTACGAGTCTACAGAAAGTCATTTGAGAAATTTTGAAAAAATTTCCAAAAAGTTGTCAAAATTGCCAGATACCAGCTTTTACAACCTATTTCCAGAATCTGTCAAACAAATCACTATGTCAGGAACAGAGTAGAAACTAGAAATCATCTAATCATTTTCCTAAAGTGGCCTTTTGAGTCTGATTCAACCTTTTGTTTAATCGATTTGAGTCTTTTTCATCTTGTGTCAAAACCTTGCCAGATCATCAATCTCTAATCAATCTTAAAAAATGACTAAGTGTTGTGAACTCATGTTCGCTATCTTTTGGGCATCTACCCATACATCCAAGGCACAATATCATTCATTCACATCTAAGCCAATCTTCAATCAATCTAATCTTGACAAGGTTGCATCATCTGATCTTCTTGAATCAATCCATTCTTCAGTTGTCTTAATCTTGCTCTCTTGCTTTACCTAAGGTTAATGGTGGAAACCAGAGCTTCATCACGAAAACATAGAGAATGACCCACAATCTATTTAGAGATATCTTTTGTGATCGCTCAGACCTTGCATCAATCTTACGACACTAAAAAATTTGGAGAAGACACTCTTGGCAATCTATTCTTGAAAGGTGGTTATATCACCCCTCCTGCATCAATCCACGCAATTAATCAACCAACAACTCCTGTGTTAATTCATGAAAGTTACCAGACAACCCCACATCAATATATCTTGAGTAACTCTCATAACAACAACATGTCTCAAGCTAGGATGAACCATGGGTCTCAAAGAGCTCATTCTCAACATGGTGAGGATCGAGAGCCTACACCTTCTGAAATTGCTCGATATCAAAATGACGATGAATTCAAAAGAATGATGAAGCATTTCTTGAAGGAAGACAGAGAGGCATATTTTCTAGAGCTATCTCATGAAGGAGCTAAACTTCCTCCTAAGTTTAATGTCGAAGATATCATTACACATGAGGAAGAAACTCCTATTACGGCTATGATGAAACAAATGCACGCCATGCAAGTCAAACTTAACAAAATTGAAAAAGAAAAGGAACCTAAGGAGTTCTCCATGGAGACCCTATGCCCTTTTCCATTTGATAAAGACTTGTATATGCCACCATTCCCTAAGAGAGTGGAAATGCTGAAATATGATAAGTATGACAGAAACTCTGACCCTCAAGATCATGTCAAAGAATTTTTTACACAATCTATGGAGTTCATGCACGAACCAACCTATCTGATGCATCTCTTTCCTAGATCTCTAGGAGGGGAAGCCATTCATTGGTTCTCTAGAATGCCTCCTACAATCAAAACTTTTGAGGAGTTAATTAAATTGTTCTATCAGCAATACTCCTACAATATTCAACATCCGGTCACCATGATCGACATTTGCAATCTAAAACAATATCCAAGAGAACCATTCCTGACTTTTCTCAAAAGATGGAGGAAGAAATTCTCTCTATATGCTTGACCTATTCCAGAAACTGAGAAACTGGAAATCTTCATCAATAATCTTGTTCTAGAAATCAACTACCCTTTACAAATGCAAAATCATACATCTTTTGATAAGATGGTAGACAATGCGATCAAAATTGAAAAAGTACTTGTGAAAAAAGGAGACATCACACTTCAAAAAGACAAGTACGAATCTGGATCTAGTTCTAAAGACAAGAATAAAAATTGGAACAAGAACAAAGACATCGTCACAAATGGTGTTGTTGACACTCTTTGTTTCCCACCTAAGGCACCAGCTTTCAATCTGACTGTTGGTACCCAAGCCATCAAAGCTTCAGAACAAAAGGTACCATAATCATCTCAAAAGAAGATAGAGTACAAACCTTGGTCTGCTGATAATAAATGAAAGTTCACTCCTCTTGGAGAATCTTTGGAATTAGCCATGAAAACTTTGTTAGCTAACAATATCATATCTCTACCTGAGATCCAACAATTTGATCCTAAACCTAAACCAAAGTGGTGGAAAGAGAACGAATTCTGTGACTTCCATCATAGTAAGGGTCATAAAACTAATAACTGCTTACACTTGAAACATACTATACAAGATAAAATTGATAATGGAGAAATCCTAATTGATAATCACAAGAGCAATAATGATCATACAACATTCATAGAAATATTTTTGAAACATGGTCAAGGAGTTTCATCTTCTCAACCTAATATGGGGGCAAAGGTCAATTATGCTTACCCTGGAAATAATGTTGTTATCAATATGGTTGAACCCTATCTCTTTGAGCATTGCAATGTCATCACAATTGTGCGAAGAGATAGAGATCATCATTCAGCTAATGCAGTTACTTGATCACAAGCTCGGGCACATCTGAAAGGACAAATCCCAGATTCATCAAATGTCCCTAAGATGCCCTTCAATCTTTCTTCCACTTCCAAATAGAAGGCTACTTCTAAATCTTCCAATCCTAAAGATATGAGGCCAACATCTTATAGCATTGTTCAACAACTCCAACACACTAATGCAAAAATATCCATGTTTGAGTTGCTTCGAATATCTCCAGCTCACAAAGCCATTCTAGACAAAGCTTTGCTCGGGTCCAATGTTCTTGACGACCTTGATTTAGACAGGTTCCAGACTATGGTTGGATATCTTACATCTTCACAATATATCTCCTTTTTAGATGAAGATGACAACTCCTTGAGTCACCCACATAACCAGCCCTTGCATATAAAAGTCATGATCCAGAACCGTAGAGTCAAACACGTGTTGATAAATGGGGGCGCTGGCCTAAACATTTGTTCTTACAGCTTGATCACACAATTGGGATTTTCAAAATTTGCTATTGATCCTACAAAGAAGATAACTATAAAAGCCTATGATGAACAAGAGAGATCTTCTAAAGGCACCATTGTCTTACCTATCAGAGCAAGTCTAGTAATCAGAGATACTACATGTCAAGTGCTTGATCTACCTTTGGCTTACAACATCCTTCTAGGGAGACCATGGATACATGAAATGAAAGCTATTCCTTCTACATGCCATCAATGTTTGAAGTTTCCCTATGAAGGAGTAGAGGTCACTATCCCAGCGGACATATCCACCACTTGCAATGCATTGAAGGAAAGTGTGGATAAACTTGTTCCTAATAACAGAGAATCTTCCACTAAGCAAATAGAAGCAACATCCACATCTAAAATGGAAGACATTGCAAAAGAGGTCAATATCAAAGAAAGTGGTATAGGAGAATATACTATAGAGATAGTATTATCTTTGACATCTCTCCCTATCTCGCCTAAGTCTTATGGACAGTCTTTGAAATAGTCCAAACCAGAATCTAAAGAACCTCTTGAGGCATATAAAAGAAATTTTGTGGTAGAACAAGTCTCCAAGCAAGAGTTTGAAGAGGATGAAGCTGTGCTTGCATGGCTATACAAAGACGAACCTTAATCCCAAGTTGTTCAAACTAGTGACTCTACAGTACCAAAAATTCATTCTAAGTCATATGGCCCAGGAGATAAATTGATAGCTAAGATGGGATATCCAGGTAAAGGACCTCAAGGATTCAGAGGAAAAGGTCTTATGACACCTATTTCACATACTGGTAGGGCAAACAAGGATATTGTCAGCTTAGGCTTTAAGAAGAAACCTTTTTACCTCAAAGGTAACTGCTCTCATGTCAAAGAGAAAATTGCACCAGGAGAAGCCATTCTTAAGAAGGAAGAAACTAAACCATCAGATAGTGATTCAGACAGCTCAAAGCTCATTCCTTATGAGCATTTTCCTAAAGAAATCAAAGACCTTCTTGATACAGAAGATGGTCCAATCAAGAGGATTAGTGTAGTCAACACACGAGAACCTACTTTGGAACAAGAGATAGTTGCAACACAAGAACTAGCTAATCTTGAAGCTAATCAAGTAGACCAGGAGGAAGGTGGTAGTTATTCTGAAACAGATTCCCATGAGTATGAATTTAAATCAAAAATTGAGAGGAACCCTTTTTGGGGTATTCATCCTGACTTTACTCATGTTCTAAGATTTCCTATAAGTCCTGAATCAAAAGATGAATCTAATGACTATGAATGGGGAGTCATTCTTGAGGAAAATGAGCTTATTATAGAGAAACATGTTGATGTTATTCACCAATATGTATCTAGACCTGACGTGAGTCTAGAGCAAAATAATGAACTTAACAAGTCTAATCCATTGATGGCTAAAGTGGATTCCCACAATGACATTGAGCCTATTCACGAATTGAATGTCTTAAGTTGTAATATCACCTTCAAACTCGAGCGTTGGGTCAGTACCAATGATGACAGATCCATATCCATAAACACCATCTCCTAATCTTTTCCCACCTTGACTATCCAACATCTTGACCTTCTTGACCAAACCTCCACAAACCTGAGCTATGGTATTTATACCTTCCCAAATGACTATGCCCTTGCTTGCTACCTCAATGCAGTTGAGCCTATGAGGACTTCCATCAGTGAACCAAGCGTTAGCATGATGGAGTCAGACATCAAGTATCTTAGTCAGAAAAATAAGAATAAGAATAAAAAGAAAAGGAGTTCTGAGGGTGAAAACCACTTTGTGGCAATCTCAAAACCTACAAAAGTAAAAATAAAAGATGTATTAAAAGGTGAAAACCTCTCAGAGGTGCCTAAGGATGAGATATTTGATGTCCTCCTGAGTCATTTACAAGACAGATCTCCAGTTCTAATTGAACCCACTCAATCTATCAACTTGGGAACAGCAGAGGAACCACTGTTAATCCATGTAGCACAATCCTTATCAAAAGAAGAAAAGCAAAAATTTACAACATTCCTAACAGAGAAAAAGATCACCTTTGCATGGAAATATTCAGATATGCTAGGGTTGGATTCAGATCTTATAATGCACCATCTATGTATTGCACCTGGAGTAAAACCTGTTAAACAAAATCTAAGAAAGATGCATCCTCATGTTGCACTCTTGGTCAAAGCTAAATTAGAGAAGCTACTAAAAACCAAATTCATCTATGTTATTGACTATGTTGAATGGATCTCAAATATTGTACCTATTTCTAAACCAGATAAATCAATCAGAGTATGCACAAACTTCAGAGATATGAACAAAGCATGCCCTAATGATGATTTTCCACTACCTAACATTGATATGATAGTGGACATGACTGCGGGTTTCGAGATGTATTCCTTAATGGATGGTTTTTCTGGATATAATCAAATAAAAATTGCTCCAGAGGATCAAGAGAAAACTGCTTTCACATGTGCATGGGGTACCTTCTGTTGGAATGTCATGCCATTTGGGCTTAAAAATGCTAGTGCTACATATCAGAGAGCTATGACATCTATTTTTCACGACATGATGCACAGAACTATGGAGGATTATGTTCATGACACTTTAGCAAAATCTATGATTAGAGTTGAACATCTAAATGACTTGAGCAAGATACTAGATAGAATGGAAAAATTTAGTCTCAGACTAAATCCTAAGAAGTGTGCTTTTGGTGTCACTTCTGGAAAGCTTTTAGGCTACATAGTTTAAAAGAAAGGTATTGAAGTTGATCCAGCTAAAGTAAAGGCTATAATGGAGATGCAACCTCCTAAGAATATTAGTCAGATCAGAACATTGCAAGGGAGAGTTCAATCTATCAGACGCTTCATATCTCAGCTAGTGGACATATCATAACCTTTTACAAAGACATTACATAAAGGTGTGATCTTTGCGTGGAATGAGGAATGCGAAAAGAATTTTAATCATATCAAGAAATATCTATCAAATCCTCCTATCTTGATGCTTCCTATTCAAGGGAAGCCTTTGATCTTATATGTCTCCGGTATAGATACATCACTGGGGGCATTGCTTGCACAACATGATAAGAACAAGAAGGAAAGAGCTATATACTATATCAGTAGAACATTGGTGGCATATGAAAAGAACTATTCTATGATTGAAAAGGCTTTTCTGGATGTGATCTTTGCATCATAGAAATTGAGACATTATATGTTGGCTCGTACCATGCATTTAGTAGCTAAGATTGATCCACTAAAGTACCTATTAAGCAAAGTTGCCCTCACTGGTAGATTAGCCAAATGGGTCATGCTCTTAAGTGAATTTGACATTGAATATATTGAAAGAAAAGCTATAAAAGGCCAAGTTATTGCTAATCAAATGGAAGATGCACCTATGTTTGATGATACACCAATGCAAATGGAATTCCTAGATTCCTCTATCATGCATCTTTCTTCTAGAGAATGGTAATTGTTCTTTGATGACTCCTATACACAGAATGGATCCAGAGCAGGCATATTGTTCATCACACCTCAAGGATATTCTATTCCTAAAGTATTTAGATTAAAGTTTCCTTGCACAAACAATATTGGTAAGTATGAATCCCTTCTTAATGACATGAAAATAGCAATTGAGTGGAGAGTGACAGAGATACATATTCATGGGGACTCACAACTTATAATCCACCAAGTCAATGATGTGTACCAAACTAAAGATGAGAAGCTGATTCCATACAAGAGAATGGTAGATGATCTAAAGAAGTATTTCATATCTATCACATTTGAGCAAATTCCTAGAACAGAGAACAAGGTTGTCGATGCAATGGCAACGCTATCTACTCTATTACAATAGCCTAAACATGAGCTACACTATGAGTTCCTGGTGGAAGCACTATCTTATCCTACATATGATTCCCTCAAAACCCGCATGATCTACACTGTTGTTGGTCATGATTCATCTCGATACAAAAAACTTTTCTCCTATCTCCAAGACCAAATCATTCCTGATACCTTTAATCACCATGAGAAATGATACCTTATCCGTAATGCATCCTGGTATGTCATCATTGGTAATGATCTATACAAACAAGGTCTAGATGGTACACTACTTAGATGTTTAGAATGGGAAGAGTCTCAATGTGCACTCGAGGAAGTCCATGAGGGTATATGTGGGTCACACTCGAATGGTTTAACACTAGCTCAAAAACTTATTAGGGCTGGGTACTATTGGCCTGAAATGGAGAAAGATGCAATCACATTTGCTAAGAACTGTCAAAAGTGCCAAGTACATGGTAACTTAATTCATGCTCCAGGGAGAGATCTAATTCCCTTTACTACACAATGGCCTTTTCACCAATGGGCATTTGATCTTATAGGATCCATATATCTACATTCTTCTAATGGACATACCCATATAATCACAGGTACAGATTATTTTACAAAATGGGTAGAAGCGATTCCCCTAACACAAGCTACTGGGAAACAAATATCTATGTTCATATTGAACTATATCATATGTAGATATGGGATCCCACATTTTATAGTCACAGATAATGGTGGACAATTCAAAAACAAAGACCTAGATGATTTATGTGCTAAATTCAAGATTACACAACATTGGTCATCTATCTATTATCCTTAAGGGAATGGATAAGTAGAGGCTTCTAACAAGAATCTATTGAAAATCTTGCACCATACAGTCAATAAGATAGGAAGAGACTGGCATCTCATGATCAATCCAGCTCTCTGGGCCTACAAAACAAGTATCAGAACACATACTAGGGCTACACCTTTTGCTTTAGTTTATGGGTCTAAAGTGGTACTGCCTATTGAGGTTGAAATCCCATCACTAAGAATCAGAATGCATGGTCTAGTAACTGATGATGACTATAGAGTGTCTAGGTTGCAAGAACTTGAACTACTAGATGAGCACAAACAAGCAGTGTATGATCATCTTAGAGTATATCAGAAGAGAATGTCTAGATGCTACAACAAGAAAGTCAGACACAAAGAATTTTAGGTTGGTGATCTAGTCTTGAGAGAAAATCCTAAAAATCAATCACATTGAGAACGCAAGGGGAAGTTTGAACCCAACTGGTTGGGTCCCTTTGTTATCACTGCTACTTTTGGCTCTAGAGCCTATCAACTCTCAACGACTAAAGGAGAACAGCTCTGAGAACCAATCAACATTCTCCATTTGAATAAATTTTATGCCTAAGGCATTCAGTCTATGGTAAAATGCCAAAAAAATCAAAAAAATTGGAAAAATGAAAAATACAAAAAAATGAGAAAAAGAAAAAGTGCCTTGGTGAAAACCTGGAAATAGGCACCTAGGTAGCAAAAATGGAATCTCTACCAAGATGGTGAAAACCCGGCAAACGAGCACCACTTGTTTCAAAATGCTCCATCTATTAGTGCAATCTTGGTCTTTCCTAGCTTTCAGTCTTGTTTTAGTTTGTACATATCTCCTAGTTTGTTCTTGCTTTCCTATTTTCAATAAGTCAGTCTGTACACCAATCAGCTCAAGCGTTTGTATCCTATCAATGTTTAAACTTGGGGGCAACCAATGTCATATCCTATGGTCTCCAGTATACCTCAGATGAGTCATATCCAGTTAGAGTCCTTTGAAGCTTCATTTGATTCAGTCAGTCAGTCAGTCTCGTCTCCAGAAAGGATTTTGCATCTATAACAACGTAATCAAACACAAACTGAAAACAATCTATGCTTTTTATATGCTTTTATCTCCTTGTATGCTTACTAATTCGCATTGAGATTTTTGCATACTATGTCCCTTTGAGCTCTTCGATGATGTCCTTTTACAGGATTTAGAGAGTGATGACTGGGGGCATAATCTTTTCTTTGTCTTCTACTTGTATGTGAACATCTAACAACTTTGAAAATTATGGATTGAAATGGTGTCCATCTGTAAGAGCCTCTATCTCGAATTGGATGGCCATGAGTACCTCGACCATTGATACCCAGAAAATTCAAGGAAGTTTGATATAACTATTGTCTTTTTGAGTGAGTTCTTTCTCCTACTGTGAAGCGCGATCTTACCTAAGGATGTGAATGATAAAGGGTCACTACAGGTAATTCACACTAGATTTAGAATGATCTCTTGACTGTTTGATGTGTTTGAATGCAAGGCATATTTAGGTCATCACGATGTTTATGTTCTGATGCTTATACAAATTGCTATATCAAAATGGACATGCTATTCAGGTCATCCTGGCATTTGTGCCTTGGTGCTTATATCTAATCTGACATTTTGAAAATAAAATCAATATTCATATGTCCATGGTTGCCTCACCAGTGAGTGTTGTATTGATTCCTGCACATACAAATTGATATTCATATGTCTATAGTTTCATAACTAGTGGGCATTGTATTGATTTATCTGGTTACCTAAAAATTCAATGATGACAATGATCGACACGTGATCAGTGACTAGGTCCTAAGTCTTAGGTTGCATTTCATTCTGCATATCTCTTTGCACTTTGCATGTTTGCATGATCTCACAATGGCTGAATAAAATTCCAATGCTTAAACGATTCTTCAATCGCCTCTTCAAATCTAACAAGATCTGAAATCTCACACGAAGGTTCCTCCAACAAAATAGCAAGTAGAATCCTTTTTCAGGATCAAAATCAAAATCTGAGATTGTTTATATTGTCAACTGCTTGCATAATCAACCTTCAATCATCACAAAAATCCAGAATTCAACTTAACTGATTATCTCACATCAAACTATCAAAATATCAACTTGGTCAACTATGGTCAACTCATGGTTTAACCTAGTCAAATTTGGTCTCCAGGACCTCTAAACAATGCAGAACACATTCTCGAACGTGTATAACCACTTCTCAAATCAATTAACATGCTTCTAAACTATAACGCTGACTTTTCTTGTCAGATTTTGATTTTCATCCCGAAGGGGGCATGGTATTACACATCGTTCAAGTCTGTAAATCTAAATCTGTAATCAATCTTTCCTCAGTAATCAAGACAACAACTACGTCTAGTTGCTAACTCATAAAAAGTCCTCATCGCTTGGGGCAAATTTATCATCGCTGGGGGCATATCAGATTCATCGAGATCCATATCAATCTAGTATCCTAATCTATCTTGTAAACTATATCATCTTTTCGTAACCATCGGTTCATTAGTGTTATTTCCTTGGTTCTTCGTAACTGAAGGGTACATATGTGATACCAATGTGATTCTTATTGACAATTGGGTCTGGAATCAGTCACTCACTTCTTCATAATCATAAAGTTAAGAATCAGGCATTTTGGCACTTTTTCGTAATCATTGGTTCATCGTTGCTATAGTGAACATTATCTTTGGTCATTCAGGACCTAACATCTTCAAATCTATCAATCGATTTCTGTTTCAGAATCTGTTCATCTTTTAAATCAGTTCCAATCTCAGACATCAAACACAGACTGTCTTTGAACCACTGTGCTTCACACAGTAATTCAAAGAGGGGCAAAATGTAATACCCCAAAAATGGGCTATAGGTTCATTAACCTCCTACATCATCAAATCGAATGAAATCAACATCGAAGTCCTAACCTAAGGCACATCTAAACTTTATCGAATTTAATTGATTATCTTAATTCTACATCGAGGAATATTCCTAGCAATATTCCTAATTTATCATAATTATCTTTAATTTAATGATTATTTGGCGATAAAGCTAATTTATCCTAAAGTTTGATTAATTGAATATTCTAAATATTTAATTAATTAGATTTAATTCTGCCACTTAATTATTTGATTGAATTTAATTATATTCATTCCTAAATTGTATTATTTCATTTGACAATAAATCAAATATCCTATGACTAATTGATTAAATTCTTATTTAATTAATTAATGTCAATTGTCAAAATTAATAATAGAGTTTTTGAATAAAAGTTTGATTTAATAATTGACTAACCCACAAATCAATTATTTTAATTCAAAAATCAGTTAAGTTGAGGATAAATCACTTTATTTATTTAATTAATTCATAATTAATTGTACACATTCAAAGAGCAGTTAAACTTAAAATCAGGAAATCAATGCAAGTTGTTAACTTTTAGAAACTTAACATCTATTTTGAGTTCAAAGCTAATCTAAACTTCTTATTTGAGTTAAAAAGTTTTTTATTGTGGTAAAAACAAGTGTCAAATGACATTCTACGGCATGATTTTGCATGATTTTTGTGAGTTAATCATCTCTGATTTCTTGTTGACTCAAAAATCAACCTGAGTTCATCAAGAGTGATTTATGGCTTTTCCCATGCACCTCCAAAGCCCTAGATTTCTATAAAATCAAGGCTTCAGCTCTTCATATGGATCCATCCATGAAATTGCATCCTCATGCTGGTGAATTGGTGATCGAAGAATCTATCTTTGCCAATCAAGGTTGTTGTGAGATTTTCATTATTTTTGAGCATTCATATCATTTAGCATATCAATTCTTAGATCAATTGTATATCATATCAGTTTTCATATAGATTAGATTCATATCAGTTTTTCTTTCATCATAATTGCACAGAAAAACCAAAAAGATAGATTAATTTGCATTCATTCCATATCTAGATTCTGCATTCAAATCCTTCATTTAGGTGTCATCAAGGTCACTGATCTCGATCTAATCTAAGAATATCATACTTGCACCTACTAGAAGGCAATAAATCACTTGGTTAGCATAGTTTCAATTACTTGCACGATTTTAATTTTTGCTAACCTCTAATGTTTTACTGAAGTGATGTGTCCTGCAGTAGGTACAAAATTCACACACACACATGTTACTTCTCTAAGATAGACCTAAAGTCTGGTTATAATCATATTAGAATAAGGCCAGGAGATGAGTGGAAGACTTCCTTTAGGAAAACTGAAGGCTTATATGAATGGCTTGTAATGCCATTTGGGTTGAGTAATGCCCCAAGCACATTTATGAGGCTCATGAATGAAATATTTTATGATTTCATTGGCAAGTTTGTTGTTATTTATCTTACTGATATTCTAATTTTTAGCAGCAACATGGAAGAACATTTGTAGTATGTATTGAGGACACTTCATGATCACAAAGTTGATAATTAATTTGGAAAAATTCACATTCATGCAAAGATAACTTATCTTCTTGGGGTTTGTCATATCCAAGAGCACCCTTAAGATGGATCCAAGCAAAGTAGAGGCTATTGTTAATTGGCCCACTCCCAAAAACCAAGGTGATGTAAAGATTCTTCATGGTCTTGCTACCTTTTATAGGAAGTTTATTAAAAAATTTAGTCATGTTATAAGAATAGATACATTTGTTCCTCTTTATACCTCTCTTATGCCCATTTGAGGTAATCTACATCCATCTTTTGCAACAAATTGGCTCATTTGATTGTCACAATCCTTAAGTCTGGTCCTGATTTGTCTTTTGTCTCCATAAATGAATATTTTTGAATTGTATGACATTCATCTAAAATCAATTCCACCTCTTTGGCTCCATTAGATTGTTTTCCTCATCATTGTTTGAACACCATTTCAATATTTTTAAAAACTTTTACAATAGAGTTATCTTGATCCATCCATATCCCCTCTCTTAACTTGGATCTTTCTTTGTAACTCTTAAGAACATGATTACTTTCCCTCTTTGTAAAAGAATCTTTTTTCATGATTATTTTGCTTCACTTCTTCAGCTGCTTATAGTCTTTTACTTTGTGTACATGCCACTACTTTGCAAATTTTTATACTATTTTTGCATGTCTTGATAGTGAGAAGTTTCCTAACATAGTCATTTTCCACATTTGTGTTAAAATGTTATTCCTCGTAGAATAGATCATTGTCCCATCTATTAATTTCAATTGCCTCAAGCATCTCTCTTGTAGTCACGTGATTGTTCTGTGTTATTGGTATTGTCTTTTAAGGATTGATGTTTTTGCTCTTATGAACATATTGTCATTTGCATAGTATATTCTCACTACATTGGTGCAATGGACCATCCTTTGTTAGTGTAGACACCTAAATTCATCATTTTAACATTAATTTAATTTAATTTAATTAATGACCCCAAATAACATTATAGTTAATTTTTTAATTAATTATATTTGTTAAATTCATTTATTTATTTAATTTAATTTATTTAATTAAATAAATTCATTAATTATAGTATTTGAATTAAATTTAAATACTACCTTTCATAATGTATTAAATTTAATTTAATACATGTTCCTCCATAATCTCTTTTTAAATAAATTTTTAATTTATTTAATTCCCTCACATTCTTTATTTCTGCTAAGCCATGATTTAATTTAATTTAATTTAATTTAATTTAATCATAAATCCAACCTAGATGCTATCCTACACACATCACTTCATGTCTAATAAGCCTACTCACTAATTAACTAAGGCTAATTTTTGGATTCCTACATCCATTAGTCCTAATTATTTGCTCACACATGTGTGAGCAAATTTCCAAAAATAGCCTTTTCAAAAATTACTAAAATTTGCATAAACAAGGCCTCTTACATTTTGTATGACACTTCTTACACCTTCTAAATGGTGAAAATGGACTTTTTCACTTACACACACTTACACGTGTACTTGAAGTACATGTTGACCTCTCACATCCTAAGTTTCTCACACATGTGTGAGCAAGTCTTGGACTTTGCATGGCTTATGTATCTCCTTGATGGCACCTATGTGAATTCCACATAGATGCCACCTCACCCCAGCCCTCCAAAATCATATAAATAGGACCTTTGTCTCAAGCAAAAATCATCCATTCTTGCATTAGAGTTATTATGCTAGTTTAGACTTAGAATCATTTTCATAGAGTTTTTTACTAACCATTTGGTAGTTGTTAGAATGCATAGTAGATTTTGATTCCATGCTTTAGCTTCATTTGTATTTGTCATTTGCATGCCATAAAGCTTAAGGATTGCTTTCTTAGCTCCTCCTTCAGCTTCTTTTGGCCTCTTGCATTAAGTACTTGAGAGTTGCTTCTGTAGATTCTTCTTGAGCATCTCAATCTTCATTACACTTGCATTTATAGTGGGATCTATACTTGTGTTGGGAGCGCACACCCACAAATATCTCTAAGAGCTTAAACCAAGCAAGTCTTGGGTGCACTTTCTTATTGCTCATCGGAGGTTGTGGTGAAAATTAGTGTTTTTAATAAGTTTATGAACATGTTAGAATAGATTGAATATGATCTTTATCATTAACGTTTACATGTTTGAACTTTCTCTTAATAGGTAGATTTTCATCATATACATTTTGGCACGCCCGGTGGGACCCACAATCCCATTTACTAACTATTTCTCTTGATTTTGTGAAGGTTTCCCATGAATTTTCTAGACATGCGTCTTCGCCCGACCAGAGGTATCTCTGCCTGGAAACATGCGTCTCTGCACATAGGCATCTCTTCTTGTAGACAAGTGTCTCCACCTCGAGATAGGTGTCTCCGCCAGAAAAGAGTTTTCTCTCATTTTAGTTTGTTTTAATCAGCAAAACTTGTATTTGGTAATCACATTAAGGCTAATGATCAGTAGTAAAACACCTAACGGTATCTACAAATGAAGAAAAATACATGAAGCTAATGAAATCTTTGTTTTTGTGTAGATAGGTGTCTCTGCATACACATAGGTGTCTCTACTAGAAAAGTGAGTTTCCTTTGTGTTGTTTTTATAAGCTGATTAAGTAAAGTTTTTTGACATGTTAAGGTTAAAAATCATTGTATTTTTGCCATTAGAAACCTTTTCATGCATTTAAGACTTAATGAAAGGATAAAACTTTCAAACATTGGTGTTTAACTTTTGTTTTTGTGTAGACAAGCATCCCTACTTGTTGATCTTGTTGAAATGTCCCCAATGCTCCAAGAATCAACATCATTACAAAGTGTTCACAATTCTGACTCTAGCGCAACTTGAACGGGTGAAATCAAAGTTTAGATGCCAAAGTTATGGCCAACTTTGGTCAAACCAAGTACATAAGTTGTCAAAAAGGGTGAAATTTGACCATCTCAAAAGTAGTCAATAATGGGTTTCAAATTAAAGATCTTGTCGAGAGCTTTCCAATTATGTTCGTTTCATAAAAAAATGGAGATCGTATGTGGAAGTTATGCTTGTTTGAAGTTGGAGGGAAAAGACAAGTAATGATGATGTCATCATGACATCAACATCATAGTCAGCTTGGTGATGTGGCATAAAAAATGATGTGGCAAATTTTGTGCGAATAATGGGGTGCCATGTGGCACACCCAAATTATAACACTTGGCACCTCAGAATAAGGATAAGGTTAAATGGTTTAAACAAAATGTTGTTGGTGGGTTTGGAACCCACGACCACTACTTATCTTTCCATCTATTTTCATCATGGCACCACAAGTCCATGTTGCAATTGGTTGACATTGCATCTAATCTATCCCTTAAAAAAACCACTGCTTACCATAAGTAAAGGAGTGTTGACGGTTGGAGTTGAACTCCTGACCACTCACCTCCTAAAAGAGAGGATAACCAATGTGACTATGTATAGACGAGTTTAATTATAACTTTTATTGCATGTCAAACATCCTTAGTTAAATAAGGATTATTTGTTAAAATAAACCCTACAAATGAAATAAGGCCATATTGTAAAATGGAAAAGGGGATATTTTCGGGGTTATTTTCCCAAAGAAGATTATTTTATAGTTTTGGGGGTTTTAGCCTAATTATGGCTAATTTTATGTATCAAAGGGGTATTAGGCCTTTGTAAAGACATCCAGGGGATGAGAAAGAAATTATGATCTTGAAGACTTGCTTATTATTCCTACACATTGGAGAGTAATGTTGCCAATGTGTTTCAAGGGAAGATCTTGAACACTTGTAATTGATTTCTTGGAGCTAATCAAATCGGTCCCCCTATTGGATAAGGACCCGGAGACGTAGTCCGATTTGTGGATGAACTCCATTATCAACTGTGTTTAATCTTCTATCTCTTTATTCTATTTCTTTCAAATTATTGTCTTATTATGCTTTATTCATTTAAGCATTTCAATTACATTAATTCACTTAATTAAATATTTGAATTGACTTTATGTAATTACATTAAGCATTCCTCTATAATTGTCCTAGATCCTATTCAGATCACTTGTATATAGGTGTCTCTGACAAACAAGCGTCTCTACCTATACACAGGCGTCTCTGCCTGGAAACAGGCGTCTCTGACAAGCAAGCGTATCTACCTATAAACAGTGTCTCTGTCTAATTTATGCATGTTTCCATAGTATCTTGCACTTTAAGTTTTCTGATCTAAGTTTTTTGGAAGATACTAACATTTTGTGACTTCTAACAGTGATTTTGCAGAACGTTGACCAAGATTTGAACATTCTAAGACTACTAATTTGTTTGTTTTGTAGGACATTGTTAGAAGACCAAACACATTAAACTACTCACTAAGGTTGTTTTGTAGGTTGCCAAGGAGATTCAATCAAACATTGTGTTTTCTTAGTGATTTCTTAGGTACCTAGCATTAAATAGTAAATTTATTCTTTTAATAATGATTCATTAGCTAGGGAATTATGCTCTTTTCTCCAAGTGAGAAAATCAAAAACCCAGAACCTTTTGAATTGTTGTCGTTAAAAAAAAACTTGGAATTGAACATTTGTTTGGTGTGTTTGGGAGAAAACCTCATTGGATAGGAGATTATGCTCTTTTCCCCTTGAGGGAAAATCATAAATCTAGACTCCTTCTTGGGTCCAATCCATGCATTTATTTTCAATCCTTTAGATAGGCCTGTCGACGAGGTAAAAATCTCCCGGGAACAACCCACGTGAGAACAAGGTGTAAGCTCACCACTCCAACTCACATTAATTAAATTTTCTTTTTGGGGTTAAAGCCTTGGAAGCCAGACAACATTTGAGCTTATACATGGCTCTCACCTAACATTTAGTAGGGCCTCATGGTCTCAATCATGTTTACGTGACTACTTGTATCAAGGTTCTTTGTGGGGCTATATGTCCTAGTCGCGCTTGCGCAGACACAAAGAGTGTCTTCAAACGGAGACCCTCACTAAAATTCATTAGTTAGAAGCCACCGGGTTCACCTCTGAAAGGTTGATAATCTACGTGCGAGGAGAATAGTAATCTCCCCAAGACACTCACCATATCGAGCCCCCTTCAACGTTAACACTCTGATAATACGACATCATGTCCAGCCATTACGTACTTGGTGATGGTCGTATTCTAAGGAGTTGTTGGGTGTGTTCCTAAGTTAGTGAGAAAAGGTTTTCATCTCAGCCAACTTCTTTCTAGGGATAAAGAGTGTTATTATTACTTTTATTACAAAAACAAATCTGTACACTTGAATCCTGCAAGGTTGCTTTGTCCCTTGCAGGACTATTTTCGACAAATGTGCTTGTAACCCAAATGTTTGATGTATGTATGAAATTGGTTCTTGCCAAGAACATCCTTTGATCTATCAAGATATTGTCCTCAAGTCATGACAGATAGTGTTAAACATAAGAAAGCAAAACTCCCAATTGCACAAGTCCATACAGAGAAGAAAATTGCCAATCAAAAGATTAAAGCCAACCAATCTTATTTGAAACTCATTCAAGAATTTCTAGAGCTTGTTGAGAAATTAGATAAAATCATTTACAACAATCTAATTGCTAATTTTGTTGCCAAGAACAAAGTAAACATGGCCTTTTTCACTTGGGAATCCTATGACTAAGTATCTTTGACCTTCTTTCTTCATCCTCTTCAAGTCATTCATCCCTTTCTCATCTTTTAAACACCCCTTTCTTCATCCACATTCCAAAACATTAGGAGCATTAATCAGAATCTTGGACTTTAAATCAAAATTAGATCAATCCACCTTTCACACCTTCATCAAGCCATAGGGTGAAAGAATCATTCCAATAGTGTCTCATAGACCTTAATTCCAAAGCAAACATTAATCCCTTACTACTTTGAAAATTGAGTCTTTCTCTAGTAGTCCTAATCCCATCCTATCTTGTTTGGGGATCATAAGTCTATCACCCAAACAAAAGAAGACTTTAAATCAAAACCAATCTTATGTTTGCACAATCACAAGGTCTTGTTTCACCTAGGTTTGTTCCAAACCTTTAAATCCAATCAATCCTTGAGGCTTAGTTCCTCTTTAATCCAATCAAATCAATCTAATCCTCAATCAGATCCAATTCAATCAATCCAATCAATCATTAAGACTTAATCATTAGTCAGAGTTGCTCCTAGTTCACCAAATCCTTTTCTTTCCATACCTCATCAACTATTCACCCTTCTTTAATTCAACCATTCGAAGGTCACTTGTGCATGGTACTTACCCGATCACAAGCAAAGCTAAGACAAGAATCTCTCATCATGGATAACGATCAAGAAACTATCTATCAAGAAGACTTTAATGATGAAGAAGAACCCCACATGAAATCTGACACAATAATACCTGAAAGTGTCAGTGCCAATCCACAAGCTAAATAATTCTTTGAGGATCCTAACAACTTAAGCTTAGTGGAAGACATAATCCAAGCCAATAGTTCCAACATCTTCATGAATCTTATCCAAAGGGGTGTTACCCTTCCTGATAATTTTGATGAAACTTTTCTTGAGAACAATTTGATTCGAACCAACAAAAGCAAAGTAGCGCCCATAATGCCATCAACATTTGATAACACAACTCAACCTCCCCTTGATACACTTGAATTAATCTGACAACTTCTAAACAAGCCTAATTGAAACAATGGGGTGAGTAACGATGGTTTAAGTGTAGGACATGTACCTGAACCACAACCAGGGTCCTCAGGACTATGCTCTGCTTCTATTTTCTCGAAGCCTAGTGGAGTCCTAAAAAATTAAAGTTCTACACAAACAAACAACACCAATCAAAGACATCACACCAATCTTCCCCCTCCAGGGGGACATAATGCATCATCAGGAGGAGGAACACATCAATCCCATATAGTCACCACCAATCCTCTTGAATTAGTCCAACAAATTGATGAGCTCAAAGGCATGATGATGGCTATATAGAAAGGCTTGAAGAAGGAATTTTCTTTTGCAGAAATATGTCCTTATCCTTTTGACAAATCAATCACTCTCCAACCATTCCCCACCAATTTTGAAATGTCAAAGTTTGATAAATACAAGGGAGACTCATGTCTTGCACAACATATCAAGGAATTTTATGTAGCGGTACAAGAAGTTTCCCACAATGATCATCTTCTCCTAAGACTTTTCACTAGGAGTCTTGGAGGACCAGCCTTAGAGTGGCTATTGAACCTTGCTTTAGGTTCCATCTCCACTTTCCATGATCTCACTAAAAAAATTGTTACACAATATTCTTATAACATGGAACATCAAGCATCCCTCAATGATTTGTGTAACATGAAACAAAGAAATGGAGAAACCTTTTCCAATTTTCTCCAAAGGTGGCGACATCTCGCCAATCGCATGCCTTGGAAAATCCCAGATTCACATCTAGTTGATATCTTTACTAAGAATCTGGTTATAGAAATGCAATTTCAGATGAAGATGGCTACCCCGGATTCCTTCAAGGCACTCATTAAAAAGGGGAAGTCTATTGAAGATGGACTTTTGATGAAAGGAGCAATTAAACACTATACCCCTAATTCATCTAACAATACTAGTGATAAACCCAAGTTCTAGTCTAAGAACAAAGGTGTTGTTAATGATGGAGTGACAGATGCTAAACATGTCCAAAATGTTCAAGCATCCAATAATAGTAACCAAGGCAATCACAACAATAATGATCAGAACAATTGTAACAATAATCAAACCAATTCAAATAATCAAAACAATCAGAACAATTTGAATAACCATAATCGTGGCTCTCTATTCTCACGATATAATGGCAATAACAATAAAAACAATTGACAACAACGACGATGACAATTTACATAGCTAGAAGATTCCCTTGATGTGATCTTTCGACATCTAGTTGATCAAGGGATGATGGTTTACCCTAAGACTAGGCATTTCAATGAAAATCAACCTAAACCCAACTAGTATAGGGATAATGAATACTGTGATTATCATCACATAAAAGGGCATGAGATTAAAAAATGCATGAAGTTTCATCATTTTGTGCAAGATTTGATCGATGATGGTAAAATTGAAGTAGAAGGACAAAATGCCTCTACTTCTAACGCCTAGCTAAAAATATATTCTAAACCTTTTCCAAAACATAATCAAAATAATGCATCCACATCCAAGGGCTTTTCTTACGATTATTCAACAAACAAAATCTCAGGGGATGAACACACTTGTGGAAAATTAGATGAAAATGATGTATGTGGCTTTGACTCATTGTGTGGCCATATTGAACAGTCTGAAACTCATGTAAATACCTTGACTTTAAAGAGTGTGGATTGCAATGTCACTACTCGCCACCCTCGCATAGCTGTGCAAGCTGCTGCCAATCCACCTATTGTAGATCCACCTGCAATGCCATCTACCTTGACATGACCTACGTCATGTTATGACTTGCTTTCCCAACTAAAGAAGACCCCTACATATATATCCATACTAGAGCTTTTACATACATCCCCCATTCATAAAGAGGTTCTTAAGAATACCCTAATTGAGTCTCGTGTCCCAGAAAATATCAATGCTTCTCAATTCCAAGCAATGATCAAAAATTTGGTTGTCCAACAACACCTGGTTTTCACTGACAAAGATTTTTGAGGTGCTGAACCTCTTCATAATAAACCCCTGCATATCCAAGTCACCATCCATAACACCCAAATCAAAAGAGTCCTTATAGATAATGGATCTGGTCTGAATCTTTGTACTTTAAGCATGATTCGCAATATCGGTCTTTCTGAGGACCTCATTGATGTAAATAAGAGAATAACAATAAAAGCATATGATGATAGAGAAAGGGTGAGTAAAGGTCTCATTGCACTCCCCTTACAAGTGGGCCCAACCCTTATTGAAACTACTTGTCAAGTTCTTGACTTGGATCTACCCTACAATATCCTTTTGGGTATGCTGTGGATACACGCCATCTTAGGTGTCCCATCTACATTTCACCAATGTTTGAAATTCCCACATCACGGAGTTGAAATAACCATTCTTGGCGATCATGAACCCTTTCAATATTGCAAGAGGTTAGAAGGAAAACAATCAAACTACTACCCATTGAATGAATCTATTCATCCACTTTCACAAGAGATTCCCGTCCAGCACACTTCTTCTGAAGAACAATTGTCTAAACAAGCCATGGGAAAAGAAAAGGTTACTCAAGAAAAGAATATTGAGTCCAAAAAGAAAGTTAGGTTCACCGATCAAGGCTCGGGGGAATACAAGTTTGAAAATTCCCTATGCATTGGTCAGCTCCCTCTCTCTCCCAGGTCTTATGAAAAACCTTCACAACTTTTTCCTAAGGAAAATAAAGAAACTATGAAGTGTAAACGGACTACATTTGAACATCGGGGATCTCTCTTAGATGAACATATGGAGCATAATGTTCTTTCATGGCTTTTTGATGAAGAAGAAGACAAACCTGTAGACATTCCTGAAGGGAAGTATATAAAGGCCACACCCATTGTTGAAAGTATGAGATATCATAGAACTGGCCTTGGAGCAAATGAAACAGGGAGAAAAACTCTCATAAAAGCAACTAGATACCCCAAGGATGAGGACTGGGTCCATAGAAACTAAGAAAATGTTTGCCAATGACTATTGTTTGATTGAATCTAATTTAAACACCAAGGAAGAGTTCTTTGAAGTCCCTTTCCAATATATTGAAAATGACCTTGATACCCATGTCCTCCATATCGACCAATCTGACCTTTCCTCACCCAAACTTCCCCTTACCAATCTTGAACTGATTGATTGGGACCAACAAGATTCACCACCTACCTTGGACATATGTGTTTTAGACGAGGCAGTTTTAGCACTTTTCAGCCTAAGAAATCTCCAAGAAAATGAACATCAGATTCACTATAGAGAGAAAGCCTACTTTGGTAGCCAATTCAACTCCCTTAGTCGCAAAAATGAAGAAAAAGAAAATTAAAAAATGATAAAACATCCTTGGGTGAAAACCTTTCTGAGGCACCTTTGGATGGAGAAAAAGACAAAATAAAGGATGTGTCCTCTAGTGAAAACCTCTCTGAGGCGCTAGAGGAAGGGGAAGCTGACTTTCCCTTCATGTCATTACCATCAGAGAAATCTTCTATCCTCATAGAAGAAACAATTGCAGTTAATTTGGGCATAGAAGCAGATCCTAATATCACCTACATTACAGCCTCTCTAGATGAGATAGAACAAGAGTCCATGACTACATTCCTTAAAAAAAGCTACATTAAGTTTACATGGACATATAAGGATATGCCTGGACTTGACACTGACTTGGTTGTGCATCATCTTATTGTGGATCCTAAAATCAAACTTGTTAAGAAAAAATTACGCAAGATGCATCCACAAGTAGCACTCCTAGTTAAAGATGAATTGCAAAAAATGCTAGATGCAAAATTCATTAGACCAATAGACTATCCTGAATGGGTCTCAAACATTGTACCAGTAGGTAAACCCTCTAGGGGCATCTGGATTTGTACTGATTTCAAAGATCTTAATCTTGCCTGCCCTAAGGATGATTTTCCACTTCCAAACATTGACATCATAGTGGATTTAACTATTGGGCACAAGATGTTGTCCCTCATGGATGGTTTTTCTGGATATAATCAAATTTGCATAGTAGTGGAAGACCAACATAAAACTGCATTCACTACCCTGTAGGGTAAATTTTGTTATCAGGTCATGCCCTTTGGTCTCAAGAATGCAGGTGCCACATACCAGAGAGCCATGACGACCATATTTCATGACCTTCTTCATGTGATCATGGAAGATTGTGTGGATGATATCTTAGGAAAATCCAAGACATGAGAATCACACATTGATATTCTCACTACAATCGTTTACAGATTGGAAAAGTATAAGGTTCGATTGAATCCCAAGAAATGTGTCTTTGGTGTGCAATCAGGTAAGCTCTTAGGCTACATTATGTCTCACAGAGGAATAGAAGTGGATCTTAAGAAGGTGAAAGCCATTTTGGAGATGCCACCTCCTAAAACTTTGAAACAATTAAGGAGCTTGTAAGGAAGACTTCAATCCATCCAGAGTTTTGTGTCACAACTAGCAGACAAGGTACATCCTTTCTCTCACCCACTAAGAAAGGACATTAAATTCATTTTGGACTACTTGTGTCAAAAGGCTTTTGAACAACTCAAGGTATATCTAGCTAATCCGCTAGTGTTGGTCCCGCCTATTCCAGGAAGACCTTTTATTCTCTACATATCCGCAACTACAATAGCACTGGGTGCTCCTAGCATAGTTAGATGACAATGGAAAAGAATGTGACATATATTATCTTAGCAAGACTTTAGTGGGTTATGAGCTCAACTATATAGCTATTGAGAGAGCTTGCCTGGCTGTGGTCTTTTATACGCAGAAGTTATGCCATTATATTCTAAATCACAAAGTACAATTGGTAGCAAAGATTGACCCACTTAAGTACTTGTTATCTAAAGCCGCCCTGACAGGTCGCATAGCAAAATGGGTCATGATCCTTAGTGAATTTGATATTGTGTACATAGAACACAAATCCATCAAAGGACAAGCAATAGCATATCAACTTGCAGAAGCTCCCATTCTTGGAGATCATACTATTGTCACAGACTTTCCTGATGAAACTATCATGACTGTCACTCCTAGCATTCAATGGAAGCTTTATTTTGATGGATCTTTTACCCAGAAAGGATCGAGGGTAGGAATTTTATTTGTGACACCTCAAGGGGATCTTATCCCTAAATCCTATAAACCTACATTTTCTTGCACGAACAACATAGCAAAATATGAGGCCTTGGTCATTGGACTTTGCCAAGCTGTCAAATAGAAGATCACAAGTTTGTTTGCTTTTGGTGACTCTCAATTAGTTATCAAACAAGTCAATGATGAATTTCACACAAAGGATGATAAGTTGCTTCCTTGTCGATGCATGGTTGAAGATCTCAAACAAAATTTTGCAAGCATCATTTTCTAGCAAATCCCAAGAGCAAACAATAAAGCAGCAAATGCCATGGCTACCATTGCTTCACTAATATTTACGCCAGAAACAAGCACATGGTGTGAATTTCTTGTCGAGAATCTTATGGTCCCTACCTATGACCAGCTGGATTCTAAGATTGTGTGTGAAATTATTGGTCCTAAATCACCTTGGTATCAGAAAATCCTTGCCTATCTTCATGATAAAACCATTACCCTCACTCTTATGCCTAACCAACAAAAAACCTTCGTTTGCTACACTTCTCATTACACAATCCTTGGAGACACTCTTTTTCGTAAACACTTTGATGGAACTCTTCTTTGATGTCTGAATTCAGAGAAAGCACACACATCCTTGGAAGAGGTGCATCAAGTAATTTGTGGAGCTCATTCTAGTGGTCTCACTTTAGCAAAGAAGTTGCTCCACACTGGATACTATTAACCGATAATGGAGTAGGATGCCTATCATTATGTGAAGAAATGTGTTCCTTGTCAATAGCATGACAATTTGATACACACTCCCGCTCAATCCCTCTAACCCACCATCACACCTTGGCCTTTCTCCCACTGGGGTTTTGACCTTGTGGGCCAGATATTTCCAAACTTTGCAGGTGGTCACAAGTATATCCTAGCTGCCACTTAATACTTTACCAAATGGGTTGAAGCAATTCCCCTCACCTATATAACTAGTAAGCAAATTTCCAAGTTTATCCTGAATTATATCATTTGTCGCTATGGCATCCCCAAAGATCTCCATACTGATAATGGAACACCCTTCAAGAATCAAGATGTCTTTAACCTTTGCAAGAAATTTGGCATTACCCAACATTGTTCCTCCAAGTACTTCCCGTAGGGCAATGGTCAAGCTGAGGCTACAAATTAAACCATATTAAAGATCCTCAAAAAGATTATAGATGACGCTAGTTGTGATTAGCACTTGCAATTCAATCCCACCCTCTGGGCTTACCGCACCTCCATCAGTACTCCTACTGGTGCCACTCCATTCACCCTTGTCTATGGTTCTAAGGTTGTCTTACCCATTGAAATTGAGCTCCCTTCCCTCAGGATTTCTCTCAAGAACGTGATGTCCAAAGAAGAATATAGGGTTGCCTACTTGCAAGAGCTAAAAATCCTCAATGAGAGACACCTCAATGCCCTTAACCACCTCCGTATGTATCAAAATTACATGTGCTTACATTTTAACAAGAAGATAAAACCCTATGAGTTTGATGTAGGTGATTTGGTCCTGTAGCATAATATGAAGAATCTCCAGAACCAAGAAAAGAAAGGGAAGTTTGAACCCAATTGGTTGGGCCCATTTGTTATTACTTCTAAATTTGGTTCTAGGGCATATCAGATTGCAACACCTAAGGGGGATCCACTTCCTGATCCTATAAATATCCTACATTTGAAGTACTTTTATGCGTAGCTCAGCATTCAGTTCTTGTATAGTGTTATTCAACAAAAAATCCTAAAAATCAACAAAGATCTTGAAAAAATCCTAAAAATCAGAAAAGATCCTAGAAAAATGCTTAAAATCATAAAGAGATCCTGAAAAAATCCTAAAAATTAGAAAGAGATCCTGAAGAAATCCTAAACATTAGAAAAGCAGAAAATCCTAAAAAGAAGATAATGTTCCTGAAAAAATTATTGTTGGGTAAACTCTTGGTAAACAAACACCTTACAAAAAAAAAAGCATTCGTCCAACAGTGAACTTGGCAAACAAGCACTCTGGAAAAGTACTATGGTGAAAACCTATCTCAGGCACCATGATAACAAATTTGGATCCATTGTCTCCCCGTCCACTGTACATATCCATCCTCATCCTAGTCCTAGTTTTCAGTCATCGCTTCCTGCATAGCCATAAGGATCCACCCGCAATTCCCAACAAGTCAAGCTTAACCCCATCACACTGAGCTTTTCCCAAACATAGTGGTCACAAAAAGTGCTTATCAAAATGCACATTGAAATCAAATCTCTGAGTTATTGTTCCTTTCACATCTATTGCCAGTGAATATCCATTTCAAACAATCAATCTTTGCCTTGCAGGATGCATCCTTCCTCAGTCAGCTCAAATTAATCTCATCAATCCTATCCCATTAATGGTAAGAACTGTGGACCAAATGACCACTTGGTCAGGAGGCCTTTGTTGATTTTATATTTTTGTATCAGTGGATCCTGCTCATGATTACCTCGATCTTCCATATCTTGGTATATTGTGACTAGTGAAATCTGATGCAAGTATCGATTGCGAAATGATCTGTTTATGGATAATTTAGGAATGTTTTGTTGGTTTTCCAATTATGATTATGTGTATCTTAATGGGGGCAATGAGTTAGCATACTTATGCCCCTTAAAAGACCTAAGTGTGCCCAGACCTCTCCAATAACTATATGTCATAGGTTCTATCATAGTCTGAAAATCTACATCTTTGTTTCTACAACTATCTAAGAGTCTAGTCCACGCAATGGAACAATGTCATCTATGCTTTTATAACACATTATGCATACTTCCTATTGCAATATCAAACTAGGGTGTGCTCTCCAACATGAATACAAGTGATCCGACTAAATGATGTAGTTAGACTGCATTTCAGTTTGTTTCTTTTTAGGATTTTTCTTTGAGAAAAGGGTCTTGTTTATTCATCATTCCTTCCCTCTTCTTTAGTGGCTCAGTTGATCCTATTGGTTATATCGGATACACAACCAAAAACATCATAATAATAAAGTGACACTAGCTCATTCCATTGCATTCTACATCATATAGTTCAGTTCATTTAGCTACCATTGCATGCCAAATATATCTCATTATTCATTAATCATTAAATACACATTGCACATATATCTCATTATTCATTAAATACACATTTCATGTATGTCTCATTATTCATTGAATACACATTGCATATATATCTCATTATTCATTAAATACACATTGCACATATATCTCATTATTCATTAAATACACATCGCATATATATCTCATTAAGCATTAATCATTAAATATGCATTGCATGTCAAATATATCTATTTAACCATTAATCATTACCTATGCATTGCACATTCATAACCATCACATATGCATAATAAAACATTAATTCATTTCATAAGCTTTGCACATCATATAGTACACATTTCACATCATCACACACATCCTGCATCACTCAT
This sequence comes from Chamaecyparis obtusa, assembly GCA_027943335.1. Classification (NCBI taxonomy): domain Eukaryota; kingdom Viridiplantae; phylum Streptophyta; class Pinopsida; order Cupressales; family Cupressaceae; genus Chamaecyparis; species Chamaecyparis obtusa. The sequence goes on from BSBK01000840.1 coordinate 674,495, forward strand.
GTCAGTATCATAATATAGTACTATGCATAATCTCATAATCCATCAAATAAACTCATGAAATAGCACCACAAAAAGATATATATATATATATATATATATATATATATATATATATATATATATATATATATATATATATATATATATATATATATATATATATATATATATATATATATATATATATATATATATATATATATATATATATATATATATATATATATATATATATATATATATATATATATATCATGGTACATCAAAATGATACATCAGGCACCTCAATGTTGCTATGCATATGCATCTCATCTAAAAATAAAAAAATAAAATGTATCCTGTATAATCAACCAGAGCTCATAACTACTGGAAGATGTCCCTATCATCCTAAATCCCCTTGTCCACCTCATGGAGTAGATCTCTCTACTTATCTCCCATTGTCACCTCCTATCATCCTCTCCCTCGGTGGCCTGGCTACTGATCTTGATGACACCCCTCGAGTCATGTCTGATATCCCTCACTCTGAGTAAGGGGTTTGTCTCTACTCTACAGGTACTTCCTGATGATAAAGGGCCATATAATAGGTTGCCTCTCTCCCCATCCTTGATGCCTCTCATTGTGCATCCATCATGCCTGTCACTAACTGCCCTACACCTTTCATCATCGCTCCCTATCTTGCTAACTCTCGCTCCCCTCGATATATCTCTACCCATCTCTGCCACATGTCCCTATCCTCTGTTAGTCGCTAGGTGTGAATGTCTGTTTGTCTCTACATCTCCTCCATCTGGCCCAACAATTGGGATACCTCCCCCGCCATTCCCTCTGTACCTATGTTAGCTCATGTCCTGGTAATCTATCTTGTACCCACTTGACCTTGCAATATGTCCAACTCCCATCGCATAGTCTCTATCTGAGCCTCTCTCCTGGCTTCTCTATCCCTCTCTGCTACCACCAAAGCCTCTAATCATGTCACCTCTGCCTAATGAATATCTCCCTACTCATGATCATCATGTCTCTCATCTCCTCTTGATCCTCCTAGCCCCATCTCCTCATCCTCTAGTAATGGCTCCTTGGCCTCCTCCTCTCATTCCCTCTGCACCGCCTGTGCAGGGCCACTTGTAACTGGTCTCTACACTATCCCTCTCTAATGCTATGTCACCTGCCTATGTGCCCCAAACCTAACTCCCGGCACTACTGCTGGTCTCTTCTCATCATCATCCTCCTCATCAACCTCCTCAAACTCTATCTTCAACTTTGTCTTCTCTATAGCCTCTCCTACTCCTGGCTCTATCAGGCTCATTGGCCTCTACCTCTCCCACCAAGCTACATACTCAGATGTCACCACTACATCTACCACCTATCCCTAGGCTGTTGTCCATGGTACTAGCTACATACCTCTACAGTTGATCCTGACATTCTAGAGATCTACTTTGATGCCCCATATTGATCCAATCTCCCTCAAGATGATCAGATGTGGATAACTATCTGGAACTATACCTTGCCTCATGCCAAACTGTCTGCATACTCGAGGTGGCATGTATCTCACTATCTAAAATATTGCCCTCCTGATTAGCTAATAATCTATCTACACATATCCCAAGTACTTTGCATCTAGAGCACCATCCTCTCTCCCTGCTTGCTCATCCCAATAACCCCATGCCTCACACCCTCTATATGGTGTCCACTCAAACCATATCAACTCATTGAGTATCCTTTGACAAGTCTCAACTGAGCTCACATACCCATATGACAAGGGTGATCAATACCAACATGAAAATGGCTCATAGCGTTGTCATCGGTCCTCCCCTTGTAGTGGTCATACCACTGCAATATGCTCCCATGCCCAGACTAGCAGCAATGTCTCTTTAGGTCCCATCGTCCACTGAGTATAATATGTGCACATATGAAGGTTATAATACACCTATGCTAAAATTGTATATCCCCAGCAAAACTTTGTACCATCCTCCTCCAGCATCTGGCTCACTACTCTCGCCCATCCAATTAAAAATCCATGCCCTGAGAGGTCTGACATCAGCCTCCCTCCTACCAATTTGGCTAAGTACAATGCTAGCCGGGGCAATCCTACCTCCATCCCCCTTTCGCCATGACATCCACTACCGGTCAATTGGTAACTGGTCTACCCGTCATTTGAAACTCTCCTTTATGAACTGCTTCACCCTCTCCAACTGATACTCGACCATCTCCCCCTAAATCGATATCCGCAAAATCCTCTATACATCCAGCAATGTCACTGTTGCCTTCCCAGTCGACAAATGGAAACTTGATGTATCTGAGTGTCATCTCTCGATCAATGTTGTCATTAGCACATTATGCACTCTTAGGCATGGCCACTCATGCACATATTGTAGGCTGCATAACGTCACCTATCCCCACTCTTCCTCAGTCAGCTCCTCTCGTAGTGTCATCATGTCTGGCCATCGCTCTTTCGAGCGAATCTAATAATCTGACTCCTGCCTCAAAATTACCCAACACACATTCGTCAATTTTAGTCATTCCTTCATTTACCCTATCCTTGCCCTCAAATTGCCTCCCCCCGTCCCAGTGTCTTCTTTTCCCCTACTCCCCCCCTTTGAGAGTGGGGTTGCTCATCTTAAACTGAGCACTTCCCCCTCTTTTGTAGCCCTACCTTTTGTCACATGACAACAGGTCCACCTCTTCTCCCCCTGTCGCAGGCTCACCCTTTGACAGGTACCAGCCCCTAGGTGGGCAGAGCTTCCCATTTGCCAACAAGTGGCACCATCGTCCCTTAGACGGGTGAAGTCACTTGTTCCCTAATGGGTGGCACCGTCAACCCACGAGCGGGCAGAGCCTCCCATCCCCCGACGGGCAGCTACTCCTAGCCAAAATCGGGTGGAGCTTCTTGTCCATCGACGGGCAACATCGCTCGTAGGTGGCACCATTTAGTCTAGGGCAGGCAGAGTTGCCGATAGGCGACACTGCCTCACCCATTCTTGGCAGTGCCACCCATTTTCCTCTCCAATTTTAAAAAAAATAAATCCAAAAACAAGCCCAAAACCCTAAAAAAATGCTCATAAGAATAAAATACTAAAATTGAAAAAGAAGGGCTCAGGCACTCACCGACTCACCCTTGTCCACTACTCGCTGATAGACCCGCACCCGCTCACCCAACTACATCATGTCCCATCGTCCTGCCATTCTCCCTTCTCCTCCTTTTTCCTTCTCCTTAGGGGTAAAAATGAATCATTTTCCCCCTTTCTTCCCTTTTATAAGGGGTCCTTTTTTTCAAAAAAGAGAGAGGGTCTTTTTGGCCCTTTCTTTTTTCTTTACCCCCCCCCCCCCCCCCCCCCCCTTTTTTTAAGTCATGCAAAGTCTTTTTCCCCTTTTTTCGCAAAAAATGACCAAATTTTTTTTATTTTTTGGCCTATTTTCCCGAGGGGGCACATTCTCCTACTGACTTTTCTTTTGGGGCATCTATATTTTCTTTTTTTTTATGCAATGTTATTTTTGACACCGCATCAAAGAGGGACAAAATGTAAACACCTAAATTCATCATTTTAACATTAATTAAATTAAATTAAATTAATGACCCCAAATAACATTATAGTTAAGTTTTTAATAAATTATATTTGTTAAATTCATCTATTTATTTAATTAAATTTATTTAATTAAATAAATTCATCAATTATAGTATTTGAATTAAATTTAAATACTACCTTTCATAATGTATTAAAGTTAATTTAATACATGTTCCTCCATAATCCCCTTTTAAATAAATTTTTAATTTATTTAATTCCCTCACATTCTTTATTTTTGCTAAGCCATGATTAAATTAAATTTTATTTAATTCAATGCTAAATCCAACCTGGATGCTATCCTACACACATCACTTTCTGTCTAATAAGCCTACTCACTAATTAACTAAGGTTAATTAGGTTAATTTTTGGATTCCTACATCCATTAGTCCTAATTATTTGCTCACACATCTGTGAGCAAATTTCTAAAAATGGCCTTTTCAAAAATTACCAAAATTTGCATAAACAAGGCCTCTTACATTTTTTATGACACTTCTTACACCTTCTAAAATGGTGAAAATAGACTTTTTCACTTACACATCTCTTACACACACTTACACATGTACTTGAAGTACACATTGACCTCTCACATCCCAAGTTGCTCACACATGTGTGAGAAAGTCTTGAACTTTGCATGACTCATGTGTCTCCTTGGTGGCACCTATGTGGATTCCACATAGATGCCACCTCACCTCAGCCCTCCAAAATCCGATAAATAGGACCCTTTTCTCAAGCAAAAATCATTCATTCTTGCATTAGAGTTATTATGCTAGTTTAGACTTAGAATTGTTTTCATAGAGTTTTTGGCTAACCATTTGGTAGTTGTTAGAATGCATGGTAGAATTTGATTCCATGCTTTGGCTTCATTTGTATTTGTCATTTGCATGCCATAAAGCTTGAGGATTGCTTTCATAGCTCCTCCTTGAGCTTCTTTTGGCCTCTTGCATTGAGCGCTTGAGAGTTGCTTCTATAGCTTCTTCTTGAGCATCTCAATCTTCATTACACTTGCATTTATAGTGGGATCTATACTTGTGTTGGGAGAGCACACCCACAAATATCTCTAAGAGCTAAAATCAATCAAGTATTGGTGCACTTGCTTATTGCTCATTGGAGGTTGTGGTGAAAATTAGTGTTTTTTATAAGTTTATGAACATGTTAAAACATATTTGAATATGATCTTTATCATTAACGTTTGCATGTTTGAACTTGTTCTTAATAGGTGGATTTTCATCATATATAGTTAGTATCATTTTTGGCATCATTTTCATATATCTCTCCATCTGAAGGATCTCTTTGAAGAAATCTTTCTCCATTCTATATATCATGTGATCTACTTCTCCAACATTCTTTTATCTTGATCACTAGGCACTAACTTCTCATTTCAGTGATCCTCATATTCTCTATACTATGAATGAACTTGCTTCAACATTTGATATTGTCTCAATTAATGGCTTCCTTGATGTGACATTGGTTTTCTTTATGCTATTACACATCTATCTTCATGGAGGTCTTCTCATATGTGTCATTGTCTTCTTGAAACACTACAGTTTTGTCATTAACATGCTTATGATAACATCCATATTTTCTCTAACTGATTTACACTTCAATACCTATAAATTATATTATTTTGATCATGTTTTTACTAGTGATTTTTTGGAGCAGAGCATTACTATCACTAATTTCTTTATTTTTTATCACTGTTAAGTAACATATTAAACATTGTCTTCATCTTCTCATGTTAAATATGCACTCCCTCGAGACTAATGTCATGCTTCATCTTGCACAACTCTTGACCTCTACATAATACCATGTCTGACTTCTACCATAAGAGTGTCGTTTGTTGATACTGCACTATCATTGACACATTTTTCTGCTCATTGTGATCATTGTCGTTGTTGGAAACATTGGACTTTATTGATCATAGTATTGAACCCTATAAATCATTGCAATCACTATTCTTTATCACTGCTTTCTTAACACAAAGGGCTCAATGTAATTGTGTATCGTGATCTCTATCTGGTTTTGCATGATCTAATGGATGCCTAGGATCTTCATCCCCTTTGAATCATTATTTTGATCACCTCTCATTAAAAGCCACTATAGTTTGATCTTCTTTGAGCATTTTTTGACGCTCCTTTATCCTGTCTCACTATCATTACTCTATGAGATTTCCTTTTCAAACTATGTTTCCAAACATCTTAGGCCTTGGTCTTTGTAATAGTGACCTATTGACCTATTATCTTTAATCCTCAACACACTTGTGCTTCTAGAGAGGTCTCCACACCAATTCTCTATCACTGTGATTGGACTGCTACTTTCATTATCTTATTGACACTTTCTTTCAAGGCTTGAACAAGTCACTACCTTTATCCCCTTGCTTCTTTCATCCTTTTGTGTGAAAGTCCCTCATAGGCTAGTGTGTTGATGGTCACTAATATTTTACTTTAAGCTTTTACACATGAATTTCATCATTTCTATAATCTTGAATGTTGCTTTAGTATCCCTCTCGATGCCTTTGTATGCCACATTCCCATATCATTGTCTGATCACTATTTTACTTTTCTCAACACTTCTTTATACCTTGCAATAGAAGATCCCATTATTTTCATTGTTCTTCATTCATTCTTTATGACTATTTTAACATTTTCCACTCTTGGCTTTTTCTCATTCATGATATCATTATTTTGATGTTATGAAACATGTCAGTGCTATCAATGATATAGAAGTATCATTGTCTTCAATTATTTTTATGTCAACAGAGCTTCTTGGTACATGTCATCACCATCACTGTATTTTAATACCTTTTTAGACTAGAAACATCCTAAAATAATGACTCATCTCCATTTGGATATACTCTCTTATTGTTGTTACAAAGGTTTGATTGGAAAAAACTTGAATGTTTCCTCTTTTATAGATTATATCATTCTTCATTCTTTATAACAACCCCAAGCTTTTCTTTTTTTGACAAAGGCCATTGCCTTGTTTATAGATAGTGATCTCTTCAGACCCTTGTTGTAACATCATCTAGCTTTTAAGACATGCACCCAAGTTCCCTTGATTTTTCTCATGACTTTCATATACCTTGAATGATCCCCATATTCAATTGTCTTTATTTGTATAATATCACTGTCGAGGTTGTGACAATGAATATTATTATCTTGACATGATCTTGGTCATTGTCTTGAAAAATTATCTCCACTATTTTGATTGCATTCATATTTATGACTATTTTTCCATGAAGGGGATGTCTCGAGCTTGAAGTTTGTAGCAAACATACTAGTCTTTATTGTTATGTTGTAATAGTGGATGTGACTACTCTTTTGATACCACAATGTTGATGGCCCTATCACTTGGTAATGATAATGGTCTATTGAAGGCACCTCTATTGTTGCTACTTCTTCATAATCTATTGCAATCTCTCTTTTCTCTACTACTCTTTGTTTTCTTTAATAATAATCCATTGTTCCTTGCAATGCATGTACTCTCTTTTATCAGATAGATTGTTCTTCATTAATAAAACACATGCAAACCCTTCATCTTTCCTTGAAAATATGTTGCTTTATTTATAAATCTTGTCATCTTTTCAATCAAAACTTTTAGTTCCTTCCTTGAAAATGAAATTTCCAACCTCTTCTCTTTAAGATATGCTATTTGAAACATTGAAAGCATGCCCCTTTACTTGAAATCTTCTATTTTGGACAATGAAAAAATCTCTGCTCCATTGGAAAATTATTACCACTTCTTTAAGGAACAATCACTAGAAATGATCCTCTTGGATTGATAAAATTCAAACTCATGGAACAATGGAAGAAACCTTAATAAAACATTTGGCTTACTTGGGATCCTGCCTCTTCCATTTGATATAAAACCTTTGTTGTCTTTTTCTCTTCAAATAATAAATATGTTGTCCATTCATATCTATAACTCTTTTGCAAGGGTCTAGCATTGATTTTTCAAAGTGAACTATTGTGCATGCACTATTTCTACTTTATCTACATGGTTTTGCCTCTCTACCAATGACTTTGCTACTTTTTGACATCATAACATGCTACTCTTTAAAAGAAATCTATTTTTTGAAGAAAAAAAATTATATACCTCTTTTCTATGATGAATCTATCTATGAAATGATTTGAAGCTCCAAGTTCAGAATTGTTCTTCTTAATGAGAAATGTATGGGCTTATCCTCATCCTTTTTGTTGTCACAGTTCCCATTTGGCCACCATGAAAGGGATTCAAGCGTGAAACTAGGGCTTCACCTCCTTTCTCTCCTTGGTCATGGGTAAGGATTGTGAGGATTTGTAAGTTTTTTTCTCTTTCTCTCTTTAAGAAACATAAAACTTAAAAATCTCCTCAAAACTTGATTCAATCAAGGAAACCTTGATTAATTTTTCCTTTTCTATTTTTTCAAAAGATTATCCATAAAGAGCTCTTTACATGAAACAAAGAGCAAAAAGAGCCTCCCTTTGAAAAAAAATGAATAAAATTACAAAGGACCCTTTTAAGAAACTCAATGATAAAAAAGGACAATAGAGGAATGTTTGAAGGCCACTGGTTCTTTCCAACAGAAAGTTGGAAAATGGAAGCATATGTTTCTTTTGTAGAAATATAATTCTTTGAGGATGAACATCAAATCTCAATGAGGGGAATCAGTAAAAGTAAGAGGCATCATCTTTGATGATATGGATAACAATAACCTATTATGTATATTCATGTTAATCTAATATTCAAAGGGTTTTGTAACCTATATAAGGGCATCAAGATTCATTAAGGAACAATAAATAGATCCTAAGAATGGCACTTTCCAAGAGATTATGAGCATTTTTATGATGAAGAGCCATAAATCTTGCATGCAAAGCAGTCCAAGAAGATCTCAATATTTGTATACAAGAGCAGTCCCATAATGCTCATGACATTGAAAGGATGAAACACAATAATATTCATTATCACGGTGATGACATCAAATGTGTCAAACTTTTTCCTCATTAAAATAATATATATCTGCCATGTAGACAAATAGAAAGATTTATGATAAATATTTTAAAAGTGATAACTTGGTTGTCTTGGAGAGGAGGGAAAAGGTCTCATTGCAATCAATGACAATGTCAAAAAAGAGATAAGAAATGTCATATAAGAGCTTACTGACAACATATCCAAGGAGAAGAAATGACAATGGTATGGGGTGAGGTTTTCATGAAGATAGATTTTAAGAGGATCATTGTTATAATAGTGAGGGCATTGTTTGATAATAGGGTTGATGCACAAAGTTGAGTGCCAATTCCGCGGAAGTTCACAGCCAAAAAGTTTTGGCACAAGAAATGGGCACCCATTTTTTAAAAATTGGGTGACCATTTAGGTTCGGGAGCTTGATCCATATTTTAAAAATAGACACCTATTTAATAATTGGGTGCCCATTTTGTATCGAGCACCCAAAGCAAAATGGGCAACTAATTTTAAAAAAATGGGTGCCCGTTTCTTAAAAATCAGGTGCTCGTTTTGTAAATGTATTTATTTTTTTGTTTAAACCATTTTCCAAGTCATTTTCACAACTTGGAAAACAAGATCACATTTTGCAAAGTACAGGTGTCTGTTTCAGCTGCTACTGTTGAACCCCTTAGCCATTTTTCTCCTAATTCTAGGTACGTACCATTTTTTTTAATTATTTGTCTTTATTTCTCTCTCTCTCTCTCTAAAATGTTAAAACATGCTCCAAATCAAAACCTTTCAAAACATAGAGATTTAAAAACATCAAAAAACTTAATATCTTTTTTTAACCTTAGGTGTATTCTTAAAGAAAACCATTTTCATTAGTCTTGATTGTCTTGTATTATCATCACTATAATTCCCTCATTTCCTTGCATTTTGCTTGCATAATCCTTATTTCTCTTGCATTGTGCTTATCATTAGTCCTCATTTTCTTTATAGTAGTCCTAATCTTCTTTGCATTAGTCTTCATTTTTCTTGCATTATACCTCATTTATTTGCATTGTCCTTGTCATTTCCTTAGATCCTAAGTCCTAATTGCATTTGAATTACATCCTATTTCATCCCTTACCTTATTATTGCATGTTATAACTCATTACTCCCCATTATCCCTAGATCCTAATTCAACCATATCTTCGGTCTTATACTTATATTATCACTCTCATATTAGCATCCTCATTTTGCATTTAAAATCTAAAGTTTACAAAATTAAACAAACCAAGTTTTAGGGTTATACCTTGTGTAGATGAATAGGGAATATTGACCTTGTCAAAAACTTTTTCCATTTTGGCATCATTATCATTAATTGAATACCTTATCTTGGTTTATCTTGGTCCTTTGTATTTTAATTTGTCTTTTTATCCTTTAAGGTTTTGATCACACTTTAACTCCCTATGGTTATGCCTTTAGATTTTTTAATTCCTAAGGTTTTCAAAGTCCAAAAACTTAAAAACATAGTTTTCGGTTTATAGTACCTCAGTTTACATCTATTGTATTATCATACCTAAGTTTTGATTACGTAAAAATAGGTTTTGAAAGGACCCGAAACTTTTTACATCAAGATTATAGAATAAGAATTAAAAGCCCAATAGAAACAGTGCAACAACACAACAAAAAAACACCAAAAACTGACTAGTCCTCCAAAAAAAGAGGAAAGAGGACAACAAAAAGACAACTAGATAGTCTTCATAAGTTTAGCCGCCTAATCAGCCAACATCTACATATTTGTTGAGGACACCTTAAGCTCCTCCAAATATTTGTTCTTGTTGGTCTCCAAATTTTTAAAGCTCACTCTGGTCCTCTTACTGGGGCACTGTCCCTCCTAAACCTCCTTTGGCACCTACTCCCCTTTACCTTGTTCCATCTTGTCCACATGGATTCTGAAATGCTCAGTTGAGGCCTTAAGGATGGAAAAGCTTTTCTCAATAATATTGCCAATAGTCTTCTCTAGTTGCACAATATTGCTCTCCATTTTATCCATCCTTTTCAACAAATTCCCTCCTTTAGAAGCATTATCCATCTCTTTCATTTTTTCCTCCATAAGTTGGACCTTCTTCGTTAGAATCATTATCCCCTCGACACTACCAATAACCTCCTTCAAATCATCAATACTCTGTCCCATTGTCATACCTAAGTTACATTTCAAAAACTCTGAAAAATCTTAAAAATAGGTTGCATTATTAGTTTGTATTTTCAAAATCTTTGAAAAAGTCAAAATACCAAAAACATAGATTTCATTTTTCATGAATATCTTTAAGTTAGGTATTGGTCCCTCTCTAAGGTGCATATAATTTCATTCCTAAATTAAAAATCTAAAAATGTAGGTTGTATTATAGAACCTCTCTCTCTCTCTCTCTCTCTCTCTCTCTCTCTCTCTCTCTCTCTCTCTCTCTCTCTCTCTCTCTCTCTCTCATGTTAAAACATGTTCCAAATCAAAACCTTTCAAAACATAGAGATTTAAAGACATAAAAAAACTTGGAATATTTTTTCAAGCTTAGGTGTAAATTCTTAAAGAAAAATATTTTCATTAGTCTTGATTATCTTTGTAAGGTAAAATGTTTAAATTATATGTTAATTTTTAAATTATGTCAAGTAATTAATTTTATTTAACTCTCTCTCTCTCTCTCTCTCTCTCTCTCTCTCTCAAATGTTAAAACACATTCCAAATCAAAACCTTTCAAAACATAGAGATTTAAAAACATCAAAAAACTTGGAATATTTTTTCAACCTTAGGTGTACATTCGTAAAGAAAAATATTTTCATTAGTCTTGATTGTCTTTGTAAGGTAAAATGTTTAAATTATACGTTAATTTTTAAATTATGTCAAGTAATTAATTTTATCTAAGTCTATCTCTCTAATACTTTTAAATTATGTCAAGTAATTTTAATTATTTAAGTCTTTCTTTATAAGGTAAAATGTTTATATTATATGTTAATTTTTAAATTATGCCAAGTAATTTTATTTAATTCTCTCTCTCTCTAAGGTAAAATGTTTGAATTATTTATTAATTTTTAAATTATGTCAAATAGTTAATTATTTAAGTCTCTCTCTCTCTCTCTCTCTCTCTCTCTCTCTCTCTCTCTCTCTCTCTCTCTATATATATATATATATATATATATATATATATATATATATATATATATATATATATAGTATTTTTAAATTATGTCAGTAATTAATTATTTAAGTCTTTCTCTGTAAGGTAAAATGTAAATAGTATGTTAATTATAAATTTTTATGTTTTTATATGTACGCAGATTATAAAAATGGATGATTTTAACATTGATGAGATTTTAGGTCAGCAAGCACCACCACCACCTCCACCTCCAGACTGTGGGGATATATGTAGGGGCCCCTAGACTGATGCCCATGTTGCCCATGGTGGATATGATGATGATGGTGGTGACGCACATGGTGATGTTGGAGATGATATCACATCATATGTTGATTTTCTCAATGCGGACGATGATCATCCCACATAGGTAAGTTTAATTATAATTTATAGTGCAATATTAAATTTCATATTTATACAATTATGAACCATAACATGTGGATTTTTTTGTGAAAAAAAGGAGGGTTGACACTCCATCATTCATTAGTCGTCATCATATGACATCCACACCTCGAGAGCTTGGTGCCCGTTCACGGTATGCACTTTGATCTTGATATATTTAAACTTTAATTGATAATGTGTTTGACATATTTTTTGCGATTTTGTAGGGTCTCTCATGTAACACTGAGATTGGCAACAGTTCTTCATTATCTTCCCCACAGGTCACTGAGAGTCAGCCACATATACCTGTAGTATGTTCTTCGTTCATTAATTTTAAGTGTTTATATCTTACTAATTTATGTACAACTTTAATTCGTACTTATTTTTTTGCAATTGTAGGCTTTTGGATTGTCTCATGTTGTGCAATCACATTTATGTCCTGACTCATTGGTGACATTAGCTACGTGTCACACACAGGTAATGTACATGCTTTTATTCCATAAATTTATAGTCAAGTTATATATACTTTATAATTTATGTATATATTATAAGTTTGATTCATGTTTTATATATGTTCTTCAGGTCGACACCACCATGAGTCTTGGCATGGCTACATGATTAAGCCAAATGTAGCCATCGATATTGTCCTTTGAGGTCATGATTAAAAGTAATTTTTTAATGTCAATTGTATATCTAGATCGTTTATACCTTGTATAAGGTAAAATATGGATGGGGTCCTAGAACAATGGTTTGCACATAAAAGAGACCCCAAAGCCAATATTTTACACTTATATGAAATTGTGTTGATATGGAAAGTAAATTTAGATGACTAATGTTGAAATGAAGAGATAAAGGTACTTACCTCCGAAAAAGAATCAATTGAAAACCCTGTCAAATAGTCTCAAAAACTATTGATTTATGTGATTTCAAACCAAAACAGTGAGATCTACAAAACCCATAAATCTTTTTCAATTATGAGGTAGGTCGTCCTTGACCCTGATAAAAGGTCAAAGACTACCTTAAGATTTTGAAGGTCGTCTTTGACTTTGTTCGCAGATCTCAGAAGTTCACTGAAAAGGGTATCCAGATCCAAACTCTGATTTGATGTCCTATACCTGTACCTACAAGAAAAAGAGGCTTTTTTTTGTTTCGATGGGGGGTTTGCCTTGGTCAAACCCCGGTTTGGAATCAACCTTGATAATGAAATTGAAATGGAGAATGCTAGCAAGTAGTAGAAGTAGATCTAACAATGAAGCTATGCAATTCAATAGATATGCAATTGTATTTGAAATTTAATCAAGTATATTGATATGAAAGCTTGAACATAACATTAACAAATATAAATCAAAACCTCCATGATTGTATGCTTGGAATCCACCTTGAGGGAAGAATGAACGGATCTTGAAGATGAACAAAGGATCTTGAAGGAAGATCACACCACCATGATGGCTAGATCTAGAGTTTTGAATGATGAATCTTGAATGCTTGAACCAAATCCCTTCAAAGACTTGAATGCTTGAATCCTTGATCTTCAATGGAGAACTTGATTGGAGAGGAAGAGGACTTGAATGGATGATTGCTTGAATGGAATGCTTGCTTGATCTTGCTTGATGAAATGCTTTCTTGATCTCCTTTCTTGAGAGTGCATGAGCATGAAAACTTGATTGCCAAACTTGATTGAGAGATGGTGAGATGAGATGGAGAAAATGAGAGAGGAAGGCCTCCTTTTATAGTGATATAGGGTACAATCCTCTAGAGGGGCCACCTTGGGGAATTAAATTCTAATTAGGCCTCAACCCTTTAGGAATGAACCTAAATTAAATATAATTTAAGATTTTACCATTTTGAAGACCAAAACAGCCGACCCAGAAGCAGGAAAATAATTCTTTCCAAAACCCGACATCCGAGAATCATGGGACCTTAAAACTTGAACCCAGGGTCAAAGACGAGGCCGAACCTGACCTAGGTTAGGGTCAACCTTTTATTTGACCCTCAAGGTCATCCTTGACCTTGAGGTCACAGATCTCAGGGTCTCAGTCCAGGATGCTAAGAAAATGCAGCTAGAAAGTGGAAAAGGGGGCAGAATCAGGGCAAAGTGCCAGGAAGAGGCAGAAAACCCTATGATGAACATGATAAAGGCTAGGATGACCTATTTGTAAGTCCTACCTATAAAATAGAGCCATAGAAGAGGTAAGTTAAGGATAATCATCAGGATCCTAACCCTAATTTCACCTAGAATGAAGGAATCAAGTGCAGAAAAGAAGTGGAAAATGGAGAAAAAGCCAGATCCAAGAAAAGACCAATTCAAGGCATTCGACATGACCCCAAACCACTTACTCAGAGGGCTAAATGCTCTTAACATGGAAGTGATTCCATTTTAAGATGATACATACCTAAATTATTAAAATTTGTATTGTTTGTTTTTACAGGACTTGACTGCATCCACTTTTGATGTAGCTGAGAGAGGACCTCCATGTCCCACTGAGGGAATTACTAAGCATGGATGCATGGTAAAATTTTAAATGTTCAAATTAATATTAACATTGTGTATCTAGATCTTTTATACCTGAATTATTAAAATTTTGTAATGTTTATTTTTACAGGACTTGAGTGCATCCACTTTTGATGTAGCTGAGAGAGGACCTCCATGTCCCACTGAGGGCATTATTGAGCATGGACACATGGTAAATATTTAAATGTTCAAATTAATATTATTTTTTTAAGTGATTTTTTTAATAGTCTTCTGATGAGATCTTTTAAAAATTTACAGGAGGATGAGGGCACTCAAGAGCAGATACAACATGAAGGTGCATCGCAGTCACCTTCACGTGGAGTGAAGAGGACTGTAGATTAGCTAGATGACTAGAGTTAGATTATACCTGTCACATACATTATTTTCACTTTTTATATGATGGCCATTTTATGATGGCACATGTTATATATATATATATATATATATATATATATATATATATATATATATATATATATATATATATATATATATATATATATATATATATATATATATATATATGTTATCGAGACTTGTTATCATGTTATTTGGACTTGTGTTATCATGACTTCTTGTCATATTATTTTTACTTGTTGTTAGAGTAGGACTTGCATTACTAGGACTTGTTATCATATATTACTTGGACTTGTTAGAGTTGGAATTTGTTGTGTGATTATATATATCATGAGTTGATATGATGAACATTGTGATACATATTATTCCTGGACTTGTTATGTTATTTATCTTATTCATGGACTTTTAATCCTATTTCATGGTTTTTTCAAATAGTGGTTTGAATGTAGATATATGAGCTTATGTAATATGATCATTTAATATCAATTGTAATTAAATATCAATTACATAATTGATATTTAATAGTGACTATTTATTCATATAATTGACAAGAACAATATAGATGTTACAAGTAATATTGACTTTGATTAAGTATAAAAAACCATCTATCTAATAATGAGATCTATTAATTTGAACAATGAATATGGATGTACAAATAAATCTATCATAATCTATTAATGTGTTCACATAAGACCAATGTAAATAGTTAATATTTAGAACAAAATTAGGCGAATACAACTATGAATTTAATTTATATTTTTAAAACCAAATTGGATAAATAAAAGTGAGCTCATGAACTGTTTACAAAACCAAAATTGGATGAATATAGATGCTACAAGTAATATCATTTGACTTTCATTAACTATAAAAAAACATCTATCTAACAATGAGATCTATTAATTTGAACAATGAATATGGATGCACAAATAACTCTATCATAATCTATTAGTGAACATAGTCTGACCACTGTGCATAGTTTAATATTTAGAACAAAATAAGGTGAACATAACTATGAATTTAACTTATATTAAAAACAAAATTGGATGAATAAAAGTGAGCTCATGAATTGTTTACAAAACCAAAATTGGACGAATACAAGTGTGCATTGAACTGCATACATAGTTCATGTCTATGTTCTTCTAGATGTCCTGCATCATAAAAATAAATGTTGAAATGTTAGAAAATACATGTATTTAAATGTAAAGTTCATTTAAAGTCAATTTTAATTTATTTCAAATCTATCTCTAAATTATAATTTATATGACACTTGAAAGAAGATATAGATATTTATATAGAAAAACATATAAAAATAAGATAAATTGAACAAAAACTTACATATATAAATTTGATTCAACCTAATGTACCATCAACATCCTCTCTTTTTTGCAATGTGTCTATGATTTTCTCATGCTCTTCCATTGAAAGTGTCCATAATATTTTATTAGAGGGTCCCCCTTTGTATCTTTCCAATTTGATTTTTGTTTCCACTACCAAATGGGAATAGTGCATAATCTTCTTTTTTGATTGGTAGTCTTCAAAAGCTAGTAAACCATTCCTTCTTGTTAGGTATTTGCGTAGCCATGTACCAACTACCACAATTGACCCAATTGGATACTGAAAACCATCATCATCTACTTGATGACATATCAACTTTTTCTTAGGTTCTACACATTGAGCTAACCAATACTCCTTCTGCTCTTCATTATCCTCGGGTGCAAAAACATCATACACGTGTCCTGCAAAAAAAATTAAGTACATGCACAAATAAAACTTGTTTAAAGATTTATAATTAAAATATAATCATAAATTATATGACATACATGTAACTAGTATAATTTAAAGTTCTAAAAAAATTTGAATTAAATTACCAGGTTGTATGAGGTCTGAAACACGATCATAATCTTCTGATGCAAATGCATGATCCAGGTCTTTATTGATTATATCATCTTGATCTCGTGTCTCACTGGTTGTTAAAGATTTGTGTTTCCATTCTTCAACCAATTTTGTATTCTTGCATTCTTCTCATTCACCTGCAACACAAAATCGACAAAAACAGGCAAGCTCCCTAGTCCATATAGTCCAAGTGTTAGAATTAGAACTCCTAAATGAATTCTATTTAATTAATCCGCTGATTGTATCACAATCATATCTTGAAAGGATATTCTTCTCTTCAACTAGCCAGAAAAAATGTCTAATTGTAGAGTTTTGACTTGATCTTGAGACAAACTTGTTTTACACCATTCAACAATTGCATGTACATTTTTAAATTTTGATTTTTTGTCAAATTTGAGTTGCTCTCTTAACACATGCACCAGCACCATCATTTTCTCCCTTCTCGTGTCCAACTTAAAAAAAAAACTCCATATATGTTGGATATTTATTTTCTTATGTGTCCTACTCAGCCAATAAAACATTCTAGCATTCTTGAATTGCCCTATGCAATTTATCTAACCATATTAGGTGTTGTGTTATATGAATTTATCTCTCCCTCAAATTCTCATAAAAGGTCTTAAAGTAATACTAGAAAAACTTCGATGAGTGTAATTTATTATCACTCATATAGAAATGGTACTCTCTCAATATTTTTTGATCCTCTTCTGTACTATCAGGTGCATGCCTATAGACAATATGAACAAAAAATGTTATTTGCACTGAACTATAATATTACAGTTGGATCTCATCTTGTGGTGAAAGCGTGTAGTTCTCTACAAAGTCAATGAGTGAAAGTATACTACTAATTGGAAATGTATTCTTGCATAGGTGGGTTACAAAACAAACTTGATATAAACTCTTTTACAGTTTGAGGTGGTATATTTATACCACATTCCTGCAATATTTCATTACTATGCATGGTAGAACGTATAGATCAAAAAATATCATAATGATAATGAAATTGAACATGAGTTTTGTAACAACAAGTGACTCTTTCCTTGTTAATCCTTACATACCATGGTTTACATTTTTTAAAAGATCTTTCACTAATACTAATAGTTAACACCTTATCATCCACAATTTTTTTATACAATTCAGTTTGACTCATATCTAGAAGGTGTTTTGGATGTGGATCATGAACTTTTGAACTGACTGTTAATTTAAGATCATCTTTGGAATTAGGGGGTACTCTTGTATTATCATGCCAAAAATTTTCAATCAAAGTTTTGACTTTACCAATAGGTTTCATGTCAGACCTCAAGAGTCTACCATTGAAGGTCCATAAATGGTTTGTCATATCACTTTCACAGTTATCTTTTCTCTTTACAACTCTTGTTAAATTTTTACAATGAATATTAAGATATCCACTTATGTTTGAAATCATTTTTTTATCAGTAGTAGTT
Organism: Chamaecyparis obtusa; assembly: GCA_027943335.1. Classification (NCBI taxonomy): domain Eukaryota; kingdom Viridiplantae; phylum Streptophyta; class Pinopsida; order Cupressales; family Cupressaceae; genus Chamaecyparis; species Chamaecyparis obtusa. The sequence continues at coordinate 692,727 of BSBK01000840.1, forward strand.
TTGTTTACTAAAGTTGTTGTTATTGTTTGTTGTGCCACATTACTATCTTTAGAATGACTTTTCTTTCTGATTGTGTCAAAGGCACTAGAAAAATTTGATACAACTTATTTTAGAGACTCATCCTTCTTCTTGGATTTCACATAAATGCCTAACATCTTCATCACTTCTCACATTTTAGACATTTTAATTAATTGTAACATTAGTTGACATTGAAACCCAAAATTCTTATTATAAAAAAATTGTCTTAACAATCTGGCTGCATGTGTCCTAATTTGTCTCCATGAAACCAAACCATGTAGATTGTCTAGCACATCACTTTTTATTTGAAATTGTTCATTCATTTCATTATCATTCAAAGGAGTTTCTTTCTCAATTGGTGTTTCTATGTCTACATCCACATTGTTGATTTCAATTTGAATCAGTGTTTGAATTTCACTTTCAATCGGGGTTTGACTTTCAGTTCCTTTATCATTATGATTAACATTACTAATTTGTGGAGTTTGATGTGCAATTAAATTTGTTACTCTATTTTCAAGAATAAATTTTAGATCATTTATATTGTAACCTACTTCTAGAAAATGATGAACTTCTTTATTAGAATACGTTACATTTGGCTGTGAAGACATACTGTATCCAATATTGGATTAGAAGATGCACCTGAATTTTCTTCTTCAACCTCTACATCCATCATGGTGTCTTCATTGTTCTCCTCTTCTGAAACAATTGTTGAGCTCGATGCTCCAACATTATTCAATTTTCAAAAACTTTCTCTTCTTTCTCGTTGTCATTTTCCCTCCTCTCTATTTGTTGCAACCTCCCCAGTTGCCAGAACCTTCTTTAGCCTCTTTCTGTGTTTCTTTGATCCCATGTTTGCACCAAAATTTGAATTCAAATGATTCTCTTCATGTCAAATCCAAAACAAGACAAAAAAGAGAATGTTGATAAAAATATTATGTTTGTAGCACATATCATTCAAAAAAATGATTGAATACTCATCAATTATTGAGATCAGGCCCATGTTCCTATTTTTTGGCTGCAATGACTCTCTAAAAAATAGGCACCCGTTATTTAAATGAAACGGGTACCCGTTTTGTATTCAATGGTCCAAATCAAAATGGGCACCCATTTTTTGAATTTTAATAAATGGGTGCCTGTTTTATAAAACTATGAGTAGGAATCGTTACCCGTTGCCTTGGTTTTTGGTTCATGACAAGCTTGGTGGGACCAAGCCTATGCTTGGCCTTGCAAAAATATGGCTAAGGCATTACAATATTAAAAAAATTCCTTGTCATAATTTTTTGGACACCTTCCCAAATGAATTTTTCAACGAAATGAAAACCCATTTTAGTTCTTATTTTACATATTTTAAAAATATAAATTTTATAGTGATATGAGAAATTTTAATATTTTTACAATTTTTATTAAGCCAATGTGGTATCTAAACTTGAAATACTAAGGCTAACTACAATTTTAATAACTTTTTTTATTTTACGTTTTTTGAAAATTAGTTATATGATATCAATCTACATAGAATTTTCTTCAAATTAAATTTTTTTTGAAAAAAAGTGAAGTTATCATCGAATTATGGTGGTCGTACACTAGAGGTTTCGAAAATGTACTTTATAGTCAATTAAAAATTAATTTTAAAAAAATCAATAAAAAAAGATAAAATATTCTCATTAATATTTAGTGTTTTAGGAACCTTTCCCCAGAAGGATTCACAAAAATACATTGATTTACTTCAAAAAAAGGTGGTCATACATGTGTGTGGTGTGGTCCTGAAACAAGCATATTGAGAAAGTGGTTTTTAAACATGCCTACTGAAATTCAATTTATACCATGTGGGTATTGAAATAAATTACATATTTGAAAATTGGACTCCAAGCACTAAATTTTATATGATTGAAGTTTTTCGAGATTCAATCTTTAAATGCCTCAAATTTTGACATCAATTGACATAAATTTTGAAAAATAGGGAAAACACTTCCACTTTTTTCCCAAAAGTGGGACTCAACTTCTTGCAGCGACCCAATAAGCGGATAGTGTTGTTGCTTGAAGTCAAAAGGGAGTGGTGTACTTTGGAACAAATGCATTGAATGATGTTTCTCATACATAAAATAATGTTTAAAGACATATAAAGAGCACAAATCAAATATAGTCACAAAGTAAGAAGTTGTATTTCATATGAGAGCAACAATGTAGGGCAAGCAAGTCATATTAGAACATTAGGAGGTCAATTTATTCTTGAGTTCACATGCAATGTCATTGTTATGATCAGTCATGGACAATGGAGATAGAGTTGCAAGGGACTATCTTGAAGATATAGAGATGGAATACAAGTCATGGGCATTGGTATAGGCTTTCATATAGTAGAGATACATCATTGTCATGATGTGGGGAGATTACAATATAATATAGTAGTCATAAATATCCCAAAGTGCAATGATACCAATGGAGGTTGTACATGCATGAAGACAGTGACTTTGAGATCATGCATGAAAACATCAAAGAAATGATTCTATGAATATGATAGTCAAATTTCTCTGTGAAAGAATGATAGTGAGAAGAAGAGAGTAGTGGTTCAAAGAGGAGGAGATGGTATTTGCAAAGATGCCATGAAAGTGATATAGAGGTGTTCAATGAGAAAGATAGTACTATCCATTAATAAAGAGGCAAAGATAAGGATTGGAGACCAATTTACTATAGAAGAGGACTATCACAACGGTCTTAAGCATGCATACATGATGAATAGTTGTACAAAGATGAAATAATAGTGTCTTTGCATCAAAAGAGAGTGACAACTAATGATAAAGGAACATCAAACAATCACAAGAGTGCAACAAGGTCACAAAGACACTGAGATAAAAGAAAAGACATGAAGGAAGGGCATCAGAGAATGACAAAAAAATAGTGAGCTCTAATGAAGAAAAACATTGGAAAAGAGGTAGATTTTGAAATCCAACACCTCATACCTTAGTGTATTCATGTATTCTTTTATTTTCCATGCAATTTTTTCAAAGGGTTGTCTATTTCTTTGAATAGAGGGATAACATCGAGCCAATGGGAGTTTAGGCCTTGAGGTTGTTTAAGAGTGCATTGATATTTGTGAGCAACCATTCTTATAACAACAAGCCTTTGTTGATAGGGGTTTTATATTCATGGCCATCCTTAAGTGATTTTAAATCCCACTAGGATCATTTCTTCATTCGATTGATTCTTCCATTATCTTGCATCTCACTGTCAAGTAATTAGATATCTTTTGAAGGTTTCTAATAGTGAGAGGGTGTCTAAAATTATTAGAAAAAATGAGCTACTATTTTCAGGAAGATGCACTCATAGTTTTGATCAGACCATCAATGTTTTTGATAGAGATATTGACTATATTAGATAGAAGAGTCCATTCCTAGACCTTGTATTTACAACATGTTTTAATGACATGTGCATCAGATAGAACAATAGATAGAAAGGATCAAAGGAATAGTTATGAGGATGTCATAGTGTGAATTTTCTCATGATAGTATGACACAATGACCTTCAAGAGTCTTAGATAATGAAAAAGGAAAAGGTAGATTACATTAAGGAAAAGAACAAATACCATAAGGCATTATGAAAGCATCTTTGGGTGTGGAAAGACGAATATGTAGGTGCTACAAAGGATCATCATGCATAGGAAAATAGTGTAAATTGTTGATCCTCAAACAATGGTATACTTGGTGTCTACAATGAACACAATGTTAACAAGAAAAGTCACAATGCACAAGTTTCAACCAATCTTCACTGCCATGAAGGATAAAAATCTAAGTGTTGTTATGATGGTAAAAAGTAGTCCAATCTAATATAGCAATGCTATTATGGAATGCTTAAATCAGTGCCAAATTTAGGTTAGTAACAATGTAATGACATGGATAAAAGGTATTTGAGATCATATGTAATGGTATTATTTTGAATTTTGGAAGACATACTGGGAAGATATGAAATTAGTAACCATAGGCCAAGAAAATGATGAGAAGAGGAGGTGTCAATGAATTATAGTAGTAGTCCCAAGAATGGAGACCATGATAGTCAATGAGGGAAAATATAACAATCATGACAAGTTTACCAAATATCAAACCATGGTTACATGGGCAAAAAGGTCACTCTCAACGGTGATGGAAGTTAGATATGGTATGATGGAGACTAAAGATTGGAGCAAATCTAAGAGATATGTGATTGATCTATCAATGATCAAATGAGTGGAGAGATTGTCCATCTACAAGAGCATAGTTACTATCAAAAGACCAAGAACATCCATGAGAAACATGTGGGAGTGAGAAATCTTAGAAGTCAAAGGGGTGATAGCCATGGTGTTGACAATGAACAAGGGCTCATAAGAAGACAATAATTTATGAGATGCCAAAAAATAGTGCTACCCACTATCTTGTTATAGTTTAAAGTAAAATATCACGAGGGGCAGTAAAGACAATGATTAAAGGAAGAGCTCAGTACTATTATGAAAGTGAACAAAAGAGTTTTAGGACATTGTTACCAAACTATATACTAGATAAGAATAGTGAATTTTTTCATGAAGAAGGCCAAAGAAGATAAATATCACCACTAGCATAAGAAGAGAAGTCATCATACAGATATAAATAAACATGCATGAAGCAATGGAGTCTTAAGGATGGCAATGTCATTAACAGTGTTCAAAGATAATTTTATGATGAGGAGAACACACTTGAAGTAGAATATGTCATGCTTCTAACAAAAAATAATGAGTTGATCAAGGATAACCTTGTATTTGTTGTCAAAACCTTAATTTACCAGAATGGAAGATTTCTAACATCACCCTAGTCATAATAGAAACCAATAGAAATTTCAACGAGTAGATTCCTAAATATAAGGTGCCTATGAGAGATGCAGATTTACTTAAATATTAAATTATAATTTTTGATCCCGATGATGGATCATGGAGTGTGATCTAAAATGTCGATACAAAAAAATGGCACATAATTGAATCCAAAAGCTATTGACTATATTTACATGGATTGTGAAAACTTAACGTCTTTAAGGAATAAATTTGTTTATCTTGTTCTAACTTCATGACTTCATAGTTAGGAATAAATTTTCTTATATATAAGGCTATCATCAAAGGTTCCAAACTTTTAACCTATATTCATACTAACTACTCTGTATTAGTTTACTTGAGTAATGTAAATTATAATCAAACGTAATAGACCTAGCCCTCAACTCAATGCACCAAGTATCCCCTAAGATTACTACAGTTGGTAGGTCGATAAGGCAGTGAAACCCCTCCAAGGTTTTCTCCTTGACATTCATGCACGACCAACATCAACTGATGTGCAAAATAGTTGGAACCAAGTGCAAATGAAATACTTAAAAAGATATGGTCCTGCACAAATTTGGGGAAAAAGAAACACCATTAAGTGGGATTGTTTATTTGTGATCATAAAACTATGTAGAGACATCTATAAAGGGATTATGCATGAATGGGTCAATTTCAATCCCTTTCTATGATTTGTTCTTTCTTACTTGGATCAAAAATGATTTTATAATATGTTCACTTTCTTTAAGAGCTAATTATAATACATAATTATTACAGTTTTTTATGCTTTAGTTAGTATAGTAGATTATAATAATTGTAAACAATATACTAGAACAATAAACCATTGTACACACAATGTAGTTACATGTTTCATGGATTACAAGAGACACCCACCAAAGTTCAAAGTATGTTACAGGAAAACTTGATCCTAAAATATAAAGATATTATTTATTTTTTATCTATTTGGTAGAATACCACACAGAGATGTCATCTCATGAAATGCAATGATTGTTGGATGTGCATAAAATAAATTTATTGATGAAGCCTCAGAAATTCTCAAGGAAATGCAATTAGCATGTGGAGAGCCGAATTCCACAACCTTTACCATCATCCTCATTGCCTATGCCAAAATGAGAGATTTGGAATAGGGCATAAACAACCATCAAGGCATAAAGAATGAGGAAATTTTGATAGCATACCTATTGGGTTTGAATAGAGGGCAGAAAAATTTAGCCTCTTAACAAATATTGCAATATGTCGTTGACTTAAGCTATGTTGCATGTAGAATTGAATAACTATAAATTACTAAAAATTAAAATGATCATGAATGCATCTTACTTGGAAATTTAAATCTGGTCATACCATGTAAACCCCATTCGTTTATCACTTGAGTTCATATTGACAAGGTAAGTGAGTGTTAATGATAATATTGATATTCATTTTATTGTGAATTTTTATAAATTGATAGAAAAAATAATTGAATGAAATGAGACGATAAGGAGGAAGTTTGTAAGCACTCAAGTCATTGATATCAGGGGTTTGTTCTATAGTTAGGTTGATAGAAATTTCAAGTAGTTAGGTAAATATCACACTGAGGAAGTAATATGATGTAATGGATAGTATGATAATATTAGGTGCTCTAGACGCCTTGGTGAACATGTAAAAGGTTAGTGATGTTAGTTTTGTGCAAATTTCAGTCAATGTAATTAATGTTTTATCATATAATCAATTTTTTGGGTTAAAACTTGCGAGCCAAATATTTCAAATTTTAGATGCAGTCTTGGTAAAAATATATTCAGTATTACTGATAAAATTAGCCATAGTTTTATTTTAAAAGTTAGAAATACTTTCTCGATGACAAGGATAACTCTTAACTACACAATTCTCAAGGATGATGTTTGTCTAAGGAGAAAAATGCACCACAACTATGGAGAAGGCATTCTCAAGCTTGTGGGAATATGTTAGCATACTCAATATGGTGCAATTTTAGGCTACTTATTGTTTGAAATGGATTAAAGCATTCTCAAGCTTGTGGGAACATGCTAGCATACTAAATATGTTAGAAAAACACAAATGCTAAATATAGAAAATTTGAACTATAACAAAAAGGATCAAATGAGCATTACATCCAACCACCTCAAAACAAAAAATTAAACTTAGGAATAAGCTCATCTATGGAATGTAAAGGAAACAAAAAAAGAAAAATTCTAAGCATAGAACAAAAGAGTGAAACATGATCGATCTTGTATTATGTGGTAAGGGGATTCTAATTTTACTATCCAAGCTCATAAACAAAAAGAAAAATGATAAGCTAAGATCAACTAGATATAGCCATGCAATCACATAGAATGTCATCACCATGAAGATGATACACTTTGGAATTTGCAAGTTCAGTGGTCCCTCAGAGATACTGCACTCATAAATTTTACCCTCAAGATGTTTAAAGGACTTTCTCAAATACTTTATAGAGGTCTACAAATGAATTAATGATAATAAAGTAAAAAAATTCTCTAGTCTTGTCAATGATTGCCTTGAGGCAATATATAGGCCATGATCCATTGACCTTGAAAAGAACCTGCACGTGTCTCTACTCTGAGGTTACTTTTGATCCTCAAGTAAAGTATAAAGGTTTCAAAAAATGAATTAAATCCTAAACTAAGTATGGTCCATCCTAAATGTTTAACAATTCAACTATTCCTAAAGTTCAATGCATCATATGCAATATATAGTGAATTGACCAGAAAAGGAAAAAGAATGAAACGACCAATTTGCATCAAAATTGTCTCAAGTTTTCATTCACAGCTATACTGCAAACCTTTTCTTCATGTTGAGATGATAGATACGAATTTACTGGAGTATAAGATATAGAATGAAATGAATGAATAACCAATATAAAATAAATATTCCATATTTTGGTTGCCAAAAATATCAACTACTCCAAAAATGGATCTGATTTTACAAGGATGAGGAAGAGAGAGACCAACCTAGTTATGGTTTGAAGAAATAGTTGAAACTGATGATTGTAAGTAACTTGAAGTTTCTTCCTCAAGATAGTGAATTTTCACATCACATGTCTTGCCCTATAGATTTGGAAACAGTTAAGAGCCACACATTCTTTGTAGCCATTTTGAAATAAATCCCTTACTCTTAGTTCCCAAAAAAGTAAAAGCTCCAAATTTTCTAGAGAAAAAGCCACTAATAGAGGACCAAATTCATAACACTAGAAAACAAAACCAAATTAGATGCTAAGAAACAAAAACCTAGATAGCTCAGGGTAAACTACAGAACATTCCAATTTGTAAAAAATCTACAATTTAAAAGTTGAATATGAACAAACCCATGCGATAAGCACCAAAGCATAAGAAATATGCATGTATCAGGCATACTCATTGTTTTAGAGAAAGGTGAGTTTGATGTTTTCCATTGAGATAGAGATCAAAATACCTGTTAAAAGGAAAGTGACAGATCTACATAAGAAAGTCCAAAAATCTCCATTTCATGTAACCTTCAAATTATCCATTGAAACCCTAGCAGGAAGAGTCACAAAGATGCAAAAGGGATATGAAAAAATGATAACATGCCCACCTAAGACAAAACTTATTTTTTTCCTTGTTTTTTAATTTATCTGACTTTTCTTTTAATAATTAAGTTTTAATAAAGTGGTGTGCATATTACTACTTTAATATAATTTAGTTAGTAATAAATAAATAAATTTATTAAATTGAACTTAACAAAACACTTTAGTAAATATATTTATTATATTATTTATTTTATAGGCTAAGTAAAATTGACAAATAAGGAAGTTACATGCATATCATGCAATAAGAAGTGGCTATTTCTTTTTGGTAATATTGTATTTTGCATTAACTTAATTGTGAAATATTTGATAAAGTGATATTCTACGAAGTACTTTATTTAAATATTATTTTAAATGTGAAAAAATATTAAAATAGCCAAAGAGTGTAACTATAGATCAGTGTGGAATTACATGCATTCAAGAGGATTTTTGGGGAGTTCATAGTTAGTTCCATGTCAGTTGTGAGTGCCACATGGATTAGATATCAGTTGAGGATACCTTTGGAGCAACTAACTCTATGATACTGCCTCTTAAACCCCTATTTTTTAGGCTTTTTCTTGTAGATCCGACCAGAAGGGTTTTTGCAATTTGATGAAGAGACATGAGGTAGAGTTTCAACTCAGTTCATGTTGAGTTCTATTTTCAATTCCACCCCTTCTTGGGTTTTGACCTTTCTATAAGTTCCTGATTTGTATTATTGTTTTAGACAGTTCTTTTTTCTCTTGGCTTCTAACACACAACAAGAAGAAGAGTTTTTGGAGCCTATTGTTTTAGATAGTTCTTATCAATTTTGAAATCACCTAAAAGCTAGATTTATGGCATAAGACATGTGTAGATGGATTGCTCATGCAGTACACCTATTGGTGAACAAACATTATTGGTGAAATGGAACTTCTAAGTACATAAGTCTATGATATTATCAAATGTTATTATAAATGAGTAATAATCATTCATTTAGTCATTTTTTGTTTGGGTGACTAATTATTAGTGACTAATTATTTAGTCATTTTTGTTTGTCTGACCTTGTGGTTTTACCTGATGACCAAATTAGTTGTTTATTTAGTCATTTATACTAATGAATTGTAAAAAATTAGTAGAATTTGATTAGTTTTAGTCACATAGTCACATATTTGCCAAACTCTACTAGTGTTGAATTAGTGGTTGGCACTGGTTCCAACAATTGTAAAATGTCTTCAAATTCCTCTTGGGGGTTGAGGCATAGGGGATTGGTGCAATTTCGAATGAAAATACAAGTGACTATTCTGATTTTAACATTTTTTTGCAATATTTATGGCATTGTATAGACGTGTATGAATTAAAAGGGTAGATCAGTGCATATTTCTGGATAGTGTTATGAATTAACTTTCATTTGCAAGTGATTTGGTGAATTTTCTTTGAGTTTGGAGTAAGTTAGAGCCAAATTAGTGAAAACTATTCTGAAACCCTCCACTACCAAGCGTTTGGTCTTCATGGGCAATTTGGCCTATCTTCCCACCAACCAAAAATCCTATTTTTGAGGGGAATAATAGGTCAAAGGGTGTATTTTCACATTTTAGTGGTTTTGGAATAGTCCCTTGTGATGACGAATTTTGGCATCAAGCTCTAAGCCTAACATCTCAATGTGATAGGCTTAGGTTGTTCATTAAGGGCCCTTTTGGGTGCTAGAATTAGACTGGATATTTTGGAATTAGATTTCTAGATAATGTCAATTCCATGTTTGTGTCCATCCAAAAAATTGGAATTTCAAAATTCTAATTTTGCCCCCAAAATGGGCATTTCATCTTCCACTCAAATAGGTGGAATTGGAAATTCAAATTCAAATTCCAATTTTTATAAAACCAAATTTAATATTTCGTGGGATCCGTGACTATAAGGATGTATATTATATTGCTATAAGGATGTATATATATACACGTGTGTATATATATATACACATGTGTGTATATACATACATGTGTGTATATACACACATGTGTGTGTATATATACAAATGTGTGTATATATACATAAATGTGTGTATATGTATATACACACATGTGTGTATTTATGTATATATATACACACGTGTATATGTGTATACATGTGTGTATATACACACATGTATATGTATACACACATGTATATATACACACATGTGTTTATACACACACACATGTATGTATATATATACACATATGTATATATATATATACACACACGTGTGTGTATATACATGTGCGTGTGTATGTATATATACACACACATGTGTGTGTATATACATGTGCGTGTGTATATACATGTGTGTGTATATATAAACACATGTGTATGTTTATATACATGTGTGTGTATACACACACATTTGTATCTATAAACACACGTGTGTGTATATGTGTGTATGTGTATATGTGTATATATGTGTATGTGCACGTGTATACACATACATGTACACACGTGTGTAGGTGTGTATATATACACATGTGTGCATGTGTATATACACGCACACATGTATGTGTGTATATATACAAATATATACACACCATATTTAAAGAAATTAAAATAAAGAATTAAAATTCCTTATGCATCTTCTTAGTCATCTTCCAGGTGAACCAAACGGGTTAGCCCATATTTTGGAAATCATTTTTAGGATTTGTATCTTCCAGAATTGCAGCATCTTCTAGAATTGACTGGAATTGACATTTGGTATTCTAGCACCCAAACGAGCCCTTAAAGGACATCAAATTGGGTTGTAACTCAAGATTGAAGGGGTTTGACACCTTGAGATGGTGGATTCTACATTTTTGGGACGTGGAAGAGATGAGAAAAGTGTTGATTGTGTCAGGTTGAGCCATTGGAGTAAAGCTAGCTTGTAAACAGAGGCCTAATTGCCTAATTAGGTATGTGAGGACAATGTTAATTTTCCCATCAAGATTGTGATTCAAAACTTATTCTTTCCATGTTGAAATTGGCCTAGTAGGGTCTGTTGGTTTTTTATTGCCACTTTGGCACACACCAAATAGGGCATGTGCCCTATTTAGAAGGTTTTTTTACATGTCTTTATTGCCTAATAGGGTGCATACGAAATAAGGTGTACGCCCTATAGGACGTGCACCCTTTTAACTACATTGGGATTTACCAAGCCTAAGGCTTGTATTTGCCTTGGGCATCCAACCTAAAGGCTTGGAGTATTCAAATAGGTTCGATATGTGATTTCCAACAAACATAAAAAAAAAACACATTTTTTCCTGTGTGCTCCTCGTCAAGTTTGCACATGGTTCAACAACGGCAAAATAAGACAACACAGTGTTCTAGATCTCTTTGTTAGCTATCTAGCCATATAATTTATTTTGAATTCTGATTATGTTAAGCTTTTTATCTCTAATTTATTTTGTAAGTATGTCTGATTTTTGTGAAAAATCAAAGTGTACTATTTTGGGCATAGATTTTGGCTCGTGAATTTTGAAACAAGTTACTTTTAAAGAAACTAAACTCCCTTCTACACACTTAAAAAAAAGGAAGTTTTGATTTTTGATTAGTTTTCAATGATTTCTAGGGGTAGCACACACAAATTTCACGTTTTCAAGATGTGTGATCTTCAGAAACTTGTAAAAAATCATACATTCATAAAAAAATTAGTAGAAAAATCTAGCATAAACTATGTGGTGTTAGCTATCTTCTCACAAGAGTGATTAATTTTTTTTAAAAAAAAGTTAACATTTTAGGAGGAGCACACGAGACGCTATGTTATGTTTTTTGTCAACTCAATATTTTTTGTCAAATTAGTTGCAACCCTAATTGCTAAGCCATTTAAGAAGATTAGAGAACACAGAGCTGCAATGATAGTAAAAATGGCAATAGAAGAGAAATTAGATAGAAAAAATAATATGTGGATGAAATAAAGCATCAAATAATTTAATAAGTGAGTGCCCAAACATCAATAGAGAAATAAAAAAGTATGTTCAAGGAAAATTCAAGGAAAGTATGCAGATCAGACATCTTGGGAGGAAAAATGAGTATTATATCAAACATTTTAATCCCATGCATGATTATATTCAAAAGAACTACATAGGAATAGAAATAAAATGGAAAGTAAAAATGTTAATTTCCCAGATAAGAACTAGTTTGCACCAACTTAGATGTGAAACCAGAAGATGACTATACCTAAAGAAGAGAGGAAGATGTTGTAATTGCACTCAAGAAGCAATGAAGACATAATAACATTACATCATAAAGTGTTCAATCTACAAGAATATTTAGATCAATTACATTGATATGCTAAACATGAACACCTTGAGTAAGTTGTTTGAAGAAGGAAAGATAATAAGGGTTGTAGATTTCCTAACCAATATACATGAGAAAATCCTAATTGTGTTAATGGGCCCTTAGTTTGGCAGTGAAGTGTTTGGTTCTGAATGAGCCCACCACGAATTAGTCTTGGCGAGTGTAAAGACTCCAACACCGTAAGGGATGAGGCCGAGATTGTGCCCCAAATGAAATTTGACGGAATGGATACCTCTTAGTCCTTAGCTTTTAGTTGAAGAGGTTCTAATTAGTGACCATCCCTAAATTGCATAAACTGATTGGCCTCATAAATATTATTAAAACTTCCATTTCATTTCAAAACCTTGGTTTGTAGACACATGTTACATGTGACGTGGATTCTCGTTGGTATTGGAAGGGATTGTCCTGGGTTGAAAAAGAAAAACCTAATATATAAATCCCATCGTCGGTATAAATAGGAATCTGATGTGAGGACAAAATCCAGCTTTCTTAAAACGGGGTATAAATTCACCGACCCTTAATACCCGGAGTTGAGAAGCCTTGGATGTGTTTCTCTCGAACAACACATCACGCAGAGTTACAGGCAGGGCAGGTACTACTCGTTTTCTTGCTTTCCATATTTCAGGATTTTCGAAATTATATTTGCGGCAAACTAATCGGCCGAGACCCCAACGAAAGATACAGGTAACAATTTTGCACTTTGAAGGGCTGTGAGTAGATAATTTGATTACGGCAGGGCGTGCATTTAGAGTAGAGGTTAAATCTTGTATAGGGTGGAGTTATGGGCAATGTGAGCAACTAGTTCAAATTTGTTGTCTGTCAGAGGCGGATGGCGACCTTTGAGCTGTACCGGAGATCCACGATTGGCATGTGTCTCACGGAGACATTGGATGAGCTCGTTTCAAACGGCACTCTCACTCCTGAACACGCCATTCAAGTGCTGGTGCAGTTCGATAAGGTGTTTCTAAATGAATATAAAGAGCTTTTGGCGTAATTTGTGTAGTAGATTTTTAAAATTAATGTTTTACATCATTTGCTGTGATATTTCTGTTTTTATTGCATGTTAAAATTGTTATATTACCTACGTTTTAGCAATCTTTTAATTTTTTTCTAACTGTTTAGTAGGTTTTTAGCATCAATGTCTTGATCATACTCTGTGATATGTCCGAGGTCTCTGATTTAAGATATGTTAATTTTTTCGAGAGGGGTAAATGCCTTTGACCGGGAGCTATGAACTGAAGATCTCATTCGCAGCATAAATGCTCAATAATAATATTCCAACGGAGTTTAAATCTTAGTGTCAAAAACCATGATAGTACAATATAATCATCACTATACCAACACTGCTATATGTTAAAATTATTGCATCATCTATGTTTTAATAATCTGTGTCTTCTTTGTAAACTGTGTAGGAAATTTTTAGCATCAGTTTCAGATCATACTCTGCGTCTCTGCGATGTCTTAGGTCTTTACTTTTAGTGCATGATAAAATGGTTGCATTGGTCATGTTTCATCAATTTGTTTATTTTAGGTCTCAATTTGTAGTGCATGTTAGAATTGATTCATTGCCTTTGTTCAGCAATCTGTTTATTCCTTGTATACTGTGTAGTAGATTTTTAGCATCCATGTCTTGGATCATACGTTGTGATATGTCTCAGGTCTCTGTTTTTAGCACATGATAAAATTGTTGTGTTATATTTTAACAACCCGTTTCTTCATTTTTTTGACGTGCAGTCTATGGCAGAAGCTCTGGAGTCACATGTGAAGAGCAAGGTCACTATTAAGGTCATCTTTAAAAGCTTGCTCTCTCTTCTGTGAAATGCTTATTTGAATGGTAACATGCATATTATTGTTTGCAGACAAGTGAATTTGCAATTTAGCTCTATGTTAGCCTCATACAAAGCTTGTTACTTGTAGTTGTCATTCCTGTGCTAACAAGTGTTGGTAAAATTGCAGATGATATAAACTTATAGTACAACCCTGCAGAAGAGCAGTAAGCTCTTAATATGTCATCCTGTCATGTATTGCATTTGACTATGCCTAAGATGTCTTCGCCATACGAAACTGCAGAAATGTAGTAATTAATGCAGCCTGTTTACAGTGCAAAACATTGCTTTGGACATTTGGATCAAGGATTTAGCCGAACAGCACTTGGGTGCCTTTCAGTATTGCATTTGCAAAATCTTTGTGGATTCTTTACACCAAATGCCCATTAACAAAATTTAACTATCCGTTTCTTAAGACTGGTTCACTCCTTTACAATTCTAGTATTTAAATGTGTGAAGTGCATTGGTATTAACAAATTCACTTTATTTGTCTCATTTTTGATAAAAGTCCCTTTCAGTTCCCATTTTGTGCTTTATCAAATTCAATCTT
Organism: Chamaecyparis obtusa; assembly: GCA_027943335.1. Taxonomy (NCBI): domain Eukaryota; kingdom Viridiplantae; phylum Streptophyta; class Pinopsida; order Cupressales; family Cupressaceae; genus Chamaecyparis; species Chamaecyparis obtusa. The sequence goes on from BSBK01000840.1 coordinate 707,759, forward strand.
CTGCGAGAGAGCTTACTGCACAGTCTTTTGTAACCACTAAGTTAGTTCATATCAAATGATTTGCCTTTAAGAAGTCAGGTCTCATCAGTCAGTTATTCTTGAAGCAATATGGACCAAAGGCTTCCAATTTTAATTCACAAAACGGACTATCGAGAGCATGCATTCAACTCATGGGATATGTTGAATAGCACAATATCTGTCAATGTTTCAGGTCTAGAGAGAAGGGCATTCTTAAATTGCACAAACTTTTCTCCAACTACTCTGTCGATCATTTCCTTAATGAAAAAGGAGCTTTAGTTACACTCCAATTTTTTTTCTGTGAAATCTAATAATCATTTTATTTTCTTCAACTTTTCAGATTGGTCCTTTAGGGCAACAGTGCACTTTGATATATGCCTTTTTTTTACAACAATGGCAAGAAAAGTAAGGGGTTGCATATTCATTGTTGTTGCAATCAAATAAGGTACTTTGTTTTATATTCTTCAAACCCTAGTTCCATAGATTTTTGGGGATGTGGGATGGGGGCACATCCGGACAGATTTTGGGAACCAGGGATGGGAATGGTAGGAAAATTTCAAAATAGTAATTGAAAAATTTGTTATAATAATTTGTTTAAGGAAACAGCAATTGACCATAATTTACCAAACACAATCCATTGAAAATGTTCAATATTTATATATTATAATTGTTATTTAAAATGTATCTGATGATAACATTGAAAATTGAAATACAATTGGTCAATGCCTTTAATCATCATCCCTAAAGGTTGTGGTAAACTCCTCATTGCTGGAACTGTTAGTGCTGGATTCGTCTAGTTTAAGCTCCTCTAACTGATTACCAACCATTTAGACTAGTTCCTCTTAACAACAATAGAACTAGGAGCTTCAAACATGAGGCAATTGGCTACTGTGGTTTATAGTGAATGAGGCCCATGCATACTCCACCATAGTATTGGGTCCTCTTGTCCCATGATCTCTCTATCCAATTTTTCCTCATGGTCATATCTTCTAAGAGTAACAAATTGAGTACTTAATAAGAATGGTGCAATATCCTTAATACTTAACATCTTTAGAATTGTCTTTAGATGGGAATGGTAGAGAAATTTTAGATAGTAATTGAAAAAATAGTTATAAATACATCTTTAGAATTGTCTTTAGATGGGAATGGTAGAGAAGATTTAAAATAGTAATTGAAAAATTAGTTATAAAGACATCTTTAGAACTGACCTTAGATGGGAATGGTAGAGAAAATTTAAAATAGTGATTGAAAAATTAGCTATAAAAAATTGTTTAAGGAATAACAATTGACCATAAATTAAAATTACCAAATGCAATCCATTGAAAATGTTGACTATCGATATATTGTTATATTTAAAATGCTTTTGATGTTTATTGAAAATTGAAATACAAATGGCCAATGCCTTTAATCATCATCCCTAAAGGTCGTGGTAAACTTCTCATTGCTGGAACTGTTAGTGCTGGATACATCTAGCCCAAGCTCCTCCAAATGAGTACCCAACCAACCATGTTTGTGCTGCTTCATTGTCAATTTGTCTTGGCTTCTTTAGCTCTACAACCCATTGTTTTGTTGGACTCTCCTTGTATGTAAGTGTGTTGTGGTCAATTAAGTCCATTGTGTCATGTACAACTCTTAGACGTAAGCCTATTACTCTTAATAGAGTAGATGAAGTTGTATGTAGATTAGTACCTCTTAACAGCAATAAGACTAGGAGCTTCAAACAAGAGGCAAATGGCTACTGTGGTTGGTAGTGAATGATGCCCATGCCTACTCCACCACAGTATTGGGTCCTCTTGTCTTATGATCTCTCTATCCAGTTTTGCCTCATCTTGATATTATCTAAGAGTGACAAATTGAGTTCACATAATAAGATTGGTGGCAACATCCTTAATACTTTACATCTTTAGAATTGTCTTGACGAAGCCTACCTTCACCCCTACATTTGCTACAGGGAAAATCTGACTGGCCATTGCATGTATCACTTTAGATTTAATGCATAGGCAACCATGTGCTAGGAGTTTTGAGCTTCTTCTATCTCCATTGAATGATGGTATTTGTTATAGTACTGCAAGGTGTTCTTTCATCTGTATACAAGCTTTTAGTTGAGTAAGCATGTTGGTCAATGAAGATAATTGGAATTTTGCTATTGGACTTATGGCAAAGTGTTGATGGTGATTTGGAATTATGGTGGCCATGTATATTTATATTTTTTGAGGGTTTGGGTTGTATGGGTGGCCCAATTAACATTTTATGGTTAGGGTTAATGAATTAGATTTTCAAAAAGAAAGTTTTTTAATCCAATGATATTTGAGGGCCCGTTTGGGTGCTGGAATACCAAATGCCAATTCCAGTCAATTCTGGAAGATACAAATCCTGAAAATGATTTCCGGAATATGGGCTGACCTATTTGGTTCAACCGGAAGATGACTAAGAAGATGCATAAGGAATTTTAATTCTTTATTTTAATTTCTTTAAATATGGTGTGTATATGTCTGTATATATACACACATACATGTGTGTATATATACACATGCACACGTGTATATATACACATACGCACATGTGTGTATGTGTATATACACACATGTATACACATATGCACACATGTGTATATACACACACACACGTGTGTGTGTATACACAGACACACACATATACACATACACACATACACACGTGTTTATATATACACACGTGTATATATAGTATATACACATGTGTGTATATATATACACATACATGTGTGTATATATGCACACATACACACACACATATATATATATATATACACACATGTATACACATATACACGTGTATATATATACACAAATACACACGTGTATGTATATACATATACACACATTTGTGTATATATACACACATATACACACGTGTGTATATATACACACATGTGTACATGTATATATATACATCCTTATAGCAATATAATATACATCCTTATAGTCATGGATCCCACGAAATATTAAATTTGGTTTTATAAAAATTGGAATTGGAATTCGAAATTCCAATTCCACCTATTTGAGTAGAAGATGAAATGCCCATTTTGGAGGCAAAATTGGAATTTCGAAATTCCAATTCCAATTTTTTGGATAGACACAAACATGGAATTGACGTTATCCGGAAATCTAATTCCGGAATATCCAGTCCAGCACCCAAATGGGCCCTGAATGTTGTAATGTCCCCTTTGTAAAAATAAAACCAAGATAGATGCAACTCACTTGCAAGTGCCTATCATACAAATAAGGTCTTGATGTCACAATAAGGAGCACAAAATTCATATTAAGGAATTATAATTAAGAAAATATTAAATAAAGGCCTTTTATATTTAATGAATATTTTAAATAATGATTCCTCTCAAATAATCAAGGGTTATTTGTGTTGAAGTTGAACCAGAAAGATGAACAAAAGAGAATGTAGAAGACACAATCCAGTAACCCTGGGAAAAACCCTCTTGGCAGAGGGAAACAACCCAGCCCACAAAATGGTACTCCTTTATTAATATACAAATCATGAAATACAATACATGATAAATATGTGTGGATGGTAAGCAACAACACAAGGTAATTCACAAAGATAATCTACGCAAGTAGACACAGTTCACAAATCGAACATATATGAGAAAGACCAGCTCACTGATTGAGCACGCACACAGATATGTATGTCACCATAATCGGACCTGAGTCTGGTGGAGTTACACGAGACAAGGCACACACATTCCGTGAACTTGAAGTAGCGTTAGCTCACATATGCGAGAGCACACACGTAGAAGGACTGTTTAAGCTTCAAGTGCCGAGATCACACACAAGACGAATCCATAGTAGTGACGACTTAGCATATGCACAGACCAGACGTCCAAAAGACTTACACGATGTTTTCAAACTTCTCACCATATCAATATTTTCATTACGATGAATGAATTGAGGCCATGTGCTTAGGAGAATGTGATCAGGAATGAAACACCAAGATGAAGCGTCATTGCCGGGACCGTTACTGATGAAGGAGAGGGCCTGTACCAAGTAACGTCTGCCAAAGGTGAACACGAAGCCCAAGCGACAACAGTTACACTTCAAACATAAACGACATATGCAAGGTGTAAACCGACACCATGAATAAGCAACGTGGCACCAAGGAGGATATGCATGCCAAGTAATCACGATACCAGGTAACACGATTCCTCCACATACGAAGCTAGGGTCCCACATCATGCCACATAAATGCAACACACGATAAGGATGAACTTTATCGCAGCTAATCAACTTTAACACTCCCTCTTAGCAAGACAGAGTTCATCCATATATCATAGTGTGTCTCAACTTGACATGCACAAAGGAGCTGCAACAACAAATGTCAATAACAAGATCTCATCACAGATTTTCTCAACATAATATTGTTATCTCAGCATAACAATAATCACCATAGCTACTCCTAGAGGGTGAAATAAAACATGTAACAATATTCATCATAGCTCTTCTTAGAGAGTGAAAATGAAAATAACAAACCATCCATTATAGCTGCATCTAGAGCATGGATATAAAAGATCACAACAAAATTTTCAACATGACTAAAAGATCACAACAAAATCATGGAATTTACATGAACAACTTCCACCATGGCTGCTCCCAGAGGGTGAATCAAGGGCTTTCACCTCAAACTTCTCCCTGAGAAGAATGCATTATCACCTTGCCTACTCGCAGAGGGCGAGTCAAGGGCTTTCACCTCAAACTTCTCTTAGAGAAGAATGCATTGCCACCTTGCCTACTCGCAAAGGGTGGAACAAGGGCTTTGATCTCAAACTTCTCCCAGAGAAGAATGCATTACCACCTTGCCTACTCGCAGAGGGTGGAACAAGGGCTTTCACCTCAAACTTCTCCCAGAGAAGAATGCATTACCACCTTGCCTACTCGCAGAGGTTGGAACAAGGGCTTTCACCTCAAACTTCTCCCAGAGAAGAATGCATTAAAGCACATAAAAGATTATTTGAAAACTGAGACTTCCTCTCAGTCGGGACTCCCTCTCAACAGGGGGCAGCATTCTTCAAAGTTTTTGAATATCACAATATGTCATACATTAACTTTAAAGTTTAACCAAACAAGGAGCTTCCAAAGTCTTTTTGCTTTATAAGCTTGTTGATCCTCAGCAAAGGACAAGGCGCTCTCCCTTTGCCACACAAGCTCCCTCTGAATCTAATTTCTTCCTCTTAGAAGAGCTGATCACAAGACAATCTGAATAGGGACTTCTTTTTTAAGAGCCACCAACTCAACTCAGGTTGCAATCTCTCATCATCCTTGTACTCCTCGATCCATCCTGGAAGCATTTTAGAGAGATTAGTAATAGAATCAAAACAAACTAACGCTAGAAGCATGCATGATTCACTACTCTCAATGTTATTGCATGGATTAAATATATAAGATTCATGAACATTATTCAGAGGTACAATATACTTATCTCTTGATTGTCTACACTTGAGATGGCATTAGCTTTCCCTTTTGATATGTTAGCATGGGCATCATCCGATTCTTTGCCAGCAACATTATCAACTCCAACCAAGGACCTACAGAGATATTTGTGACTTTGAATGTTGATTGCCAGTACCTTTCCCTATCAGAACAGGGTCCTTCTCCTCTATATTTAACTCATTTGAATTCATTTGAGATGCCTGAAGAGTTTCACTTGGATCTGTACAGGTCAAAGCACATATATTCTTGATCAATTTATCATTTGGACTGGGCTAACGTCCAACACACTGTGAAATGATTTCTGCTACTGCTTCAGCAACCATGATTTGTAAGACTTCCTCCTGTTTTCTTTTCAAAGAAGACATAAGAGGTTTTATGACCGGATTTAGCTTAGTTGGTAACTCTGCTATTCAAGCAACTGCACCTGACATTAAGGCAGTAACACTAATATGCAAATTGCCCTGAACACATTTCAAATATCCTATAGTGGCTACAAGCCGTTGTCTTGCTGCCTCCAAACTCTCAAAAGCTTGATTCTCTCTCCCATTGTCAGAAAATGCAGCATATGACACCACAAACTTTGTTGCTAGATCTACTGCAACATCTATACTTAAGGGACTCTGCTGGAGGGACTCCTACATAAAATATGTTTTGAAAGCATCCTGAAGTGCTGGCAATTCGGGTTAATGCAGTGGCCTCAGATCTCATCTTTTAATAGGTCCGAGAAGGCTCAGCATATGGTAAGGAGAGGTCACAAGTGGGCATAAAGGAATCACTGCCATCCAAGAAGTCCAAAAAAAAACTTTGTCGAAGAGACCTGACAGACCTGACAACATCAATTGCGCAAGCCATACTTTCCTTTGAGGTACATACACCAAGCTCTTTAAACCATGATACAAGAACAAAAGATGCAACCTGCCGCTGGACAGCAGATAATGATGCTAAATGCTCCAGCAATAAATCGACAAGTTTCTGAAAATAGAGCCTATGATAAATTGGCTGCAAGGACCCCCAACGTTGATGTAGTAACAACTCTCGTACAAGTCACTGATTGTTCATCATCTGCACCAACATATATCTTTGTGAAATTTGAAGCTAGAAAATTCTGGTTCTGAACCGATTCCTTAAACTTGGCTTTGATACCATGTTGAAGTTGAACCAGAAAGATGAACAAAAGAGAATGCAGAAGACACGATCCAGTTACCCTGAGAAAAACCCTCTTTGGCAGAGGGAAACAACCCAGCCCACAAAATGGTACTCCTTTATTAATATACAAATCATGAAATACAATACATGATAAATACGTGTGGATGGTAAGCAACAACACAAGGTAATTCACAGAGATAATCTACACAAGTAGACACAGTTCACAAATCGAACATATATGAGAAAGACCAGCTCACTGATTGAGCACACACACAGATATGTATGTCACCGTAATCGGACATGAGTCTGGTGGAGTTACACGAGACAAGGCACACACAATATGGGGCAGCATTCAACAGGGGCAGCATTCTTCAAAGTTTTTGAATATCACAATATGTCATACATTAACTTTAAAGTTTAACCAAACAAGGAGCTTCCAAAGTCTTTCTGCTTTATAAGCTTGTTGATCCTCAGCAAAGGACAAGGCGCTCTCCCTCTGCCACACAAGCTCCCTCTGAATCTAATTTCTTCCTCTTAGAAGAGCTGATCACAAGACAATCTGAATAGGTACTTCTTCTTTAAGAGCCACCAACTCAACTCAAGTTGCAATCTCTCATCATCCTTGTACTCCTCGATCCATCCTGGAAGCATTTTAGAGAGATTAGTAATAGAATCAAAACAAACTAACGCTAGAAGCATGCATGATTCACTACTCTCAATGTTATTGCATGGATTAAATATATAAGATTCATGAACATTATTCAGAGGTACAATATACTTATCTCTTGATTGTCTACACTTGAGATGGCATTAGCTTTCCCTTTTGATATGTTAGCATGGGCATCATTCGATTCTTTGCCAGCAGCATTATCAACTCCAACCAAGGACCTACAGAGATATTTGTGACTTTGAATGTTGATTGCCAGTACCTTTCCCTATCAGAACAGGGTCCTTCTCTATATTTAACTCATTTGAATTCATTTGAGATGCCTGAAGAGTTTCACTTGGATCTGTACAGGTCAAAGCACATATATTCTTGATCAACTTATCATTTGGACTGGGCTAACATCCAACACACTGTGAAATGATTTCTGCTACTGCTCCAGCAACCATGATTTGTAAGACTTCCTCCTGTTTTCTTTTCAAAGAAGACATAAGAGGTTTTATGACCGGATTTAGCTTAGTTGGTAACTCTGCTATTCAAGCAACTGCACCTGACATTAAGGCAGTAACACTAATATGCAAATTGCCCTGAACACATTTCAAATATCCTACAGTGGCTACAAGCCGTTGTCTTGCTGCCTCCAAACTCTCAAAAGCTTGATTCTCTCTCCCATTGTCAGAAAATGCAGCATATGACACCACAAACTTTGTTGCTAGATCTACTGCAACATCTATACTTAAGGGACTCTGCTGGAGGGACTCCTACATAAAATATGTTTTGAAAGCATCCTGAAGTGCTGGCAATTCGGGTTAATGCAGCGGCCTCAGATCTCATCTTTGAATAGGTCCGAGAAGGCTTAGCATATGGTAAGGAGAGGTCACAAGTGGGTATAAAGAAATCACTGCCATCCAAGAAGTCCAAAAAAAAACTTTGTCGAAGAGACCTGACAGACATGACAGCATCAATTGTACAAGCCATACTTTCCTTTGAGGTACATACACCAAGCTCTTTAAACCATGACACAAGAACAAAAGATGCAACCTGCCGCTGGACAACAGATAATGATGCTAAATGCTCCAACAATAAATCGACAAGTTTCTGAAAATAGAGCCTATGATAAATTGGCTGCAAGGACCCCCAACGTTGATGTAGTAACAACTCTCGTACAAGTCACTGATTGTTCATCATTTGCACCAACATATATCTTTGTGAAATTTGAAGCTAGAAAATTCTGGTTCTGAATCGATTCCTTAAACCTGGCTCTGATACCATGTTGAAGTTGAACCAGAAAGATGAACAAAAGAGAATGCAGAAGACACGATCCAATTACCCTGAGAAAAACCCTCTTGGCAGAGGGAAACAACCCAGCCCACAAAATGGTACTCCTTTATTAATATACAAATCATGAAATACAATACATGATAAATACGTGTGGATGGTAAGCAACAACACAAGGTAATTCACAGAGATAATCTACGCAAGTAGACACAGTTCACAAATCGAACATATATGAGAAAGACCAGCTCACTGATTGAGCACGCACACAGATATTTATGTCACCGTAATCGGATCTAAGTTTGGTGGAGTTACACGAGACAAGGCACACACAATCCGTGATCTTGAAGCAGCATTAGCTCACATATGCGAGAGCACACACATAGAAGGGCTGTTTAAGCTTCAAGTGCTGAGATCACACACAGGACGAATCCACAGTAGTGACGACTTAGCATATGCACAGACCAAGCGTCCAAAAGACTTACACGATGTTTTCAAACTTCTCACCATATCAATATTTTCACTATGACGAATGAATAGAGGCCATGCGCTTAGGAGAATGTGATCAGGAATGAAACGCCAAGATGAAGCGTCACTGTCGGGACCGTTACCGATGAAGGAGAGGGCCCGTACCAAGTAACGTCTGCCAGAGGTGAACACGAAGCCCAAGCGACAACAGTTACACTTCAAACATAAACGACATATGCAAGGTGTAAACCGACACCATGAATAAGCAATGTGGCACCAAGGAGGATATGCATGCCAAGTAATCACGATGCCAGGTAACACGATTGCTCCACATAGAAGCCAGGGTCCCACATCATGCCACATAAATGCAACACACGATAAGGATGAACTTTATCGCAGCTAATCAACTTTAACAATTTGAAGAGTTGTCTTTTGGAGGAAAATTCTATTAAAGAGAGGCCAAGCAAGGAGAAAGAAGCATATATTATTGACCTATTCCATCATTTGTTTTCTACTCCTTTTTGGAGTGTTGAACTTAAGTTCAAATGTCTTGAGGGTGAAATCCCCCTAGGTTTGGAATTAGAGGATGAAAACCCTCTGGTTTCCATCATTTGATTAGTGGACAAAAACCCCATGATTCCATTATTCGATTGGTGAACGAAAACCCTTGATTTAGGCTTGGGACATCTCACTCAAAGATTGTGTATGAACAAGAAAATCACAAGGAAATCAAAATTATGGTGATTGGGTTTTAAGCTAAGTTGCCGGTTTGGGTTTGGGTTTGAAGAACCTGTTTGCTGGTACAACAGAATTTCGAAACAAGGTTTGGGTTTATTAGTACAAAAACATGTAAACATTATATATATATGTATGTATGTATGTATGTATGTACGCAGCCCAGAAGCATGAATTAAGATTAGAATGTCACATAGCATATTAGAATGTCCCATAGTATCATAAACACAACATAAACACCATAATTTTGTAATCATAGCATCATATCAACATCCAAATATTAAAATATTAGTATTGAGCTCAAGTATCATTGTTTTAACTTTTGACTTTCAACAATTGGAACTTTATGCTAAGTTTCAATCATCTAATGGGTTATCTAAATCTTCATCTTCTTCTTCCTCTTCATCAAAGGCATTAGTTGATTCACAAACAGTGCCAATGCCAATGGGATCAGCCGCACCAATAACATTCTTGCTTTCCAAGTCCTCAAATGCTTACTTTTTCATTGTACAGAGTGCTTGTTTGTTTGTAATTAACATCCTACTTAAATTTTTTTAAAAAAGTAGCTTGCAACTCCACCTATTGAAGATATTGTTTAATGTTTAAAATATAACTTATCACTTTAGAGAGCTTGCAATTAATCGGACAGGGGTCATTATCAGCAATTGGATATAAAATTTTCATGGGAAGAAATCTTGAGGGCTAGTTTAATTTGATGTAATAAATATTTGAACTTTGGCAAATTTTGTTTTGTAATGTTAAAGATCTTATTCAAATTCTGTAATAATTGTTCCCCGCACTAAATCATAGAATGTTTCTTAGTGGAAATGTACCTGGTTCGCACTTGATCTGCCTGGGTCTGCCTTGGTTCGACCCTGTTTCGACCTGGGTTCAGCCCAGATGAACCAGCTTGTCTGAGTTGGAACCCTGGTTGAACCCACAGGTGAACCAGACCCGTACCAGGAACTGGTTCAAACCCTGGTCAAACTAGGGTCCCATGTAGGTGAACCAAACTTCATAGGTTTTAAGATATCTTCGTACTCACAACAGTGATTCAAATCCTTCTCAAGATTGTAGTGATTTATGAATATTAGACATTGCCAATTTATATTTAGTTTACATTGATTTGTTTTAATTAGTGTAACACTGGTGCTTGGGTACGTCGGGATGTCGGGACGCTGGGATGAGTTTTTGGGATGGGGGGACAAAGGGCCTCAATTTCAGGTCGATAAGGGAACGGTGGGGGTACGACGGCGGGGGGCAAGGGGTAAATTGAAATACTTGAACATAGCAAAATTGCAACACAAACGAGAACCATTGAACATTCAACATAGTAACATAGTACATACCCAATAGTAACATTCAAAAATCAAAATTCAAATAGAAATTTAGTACCCTTCCTGTCGGTGGCGTGGTTGTGGAATGGCGGAGGTGGGGGTACTTGGGTACTCCAAGTACTCGGTGCGGGGACGTTTCGGGGATGGGTACTTCGAGGTTTTTTGGGGGGTGCGAGTTTCCGGGTTTCACTGGTTTTAATTTAATCAAATCAAATCAAATCATTCTTCTGCCAATTGCGATGACTTAAATTCTTCCAATTCATAACTTATGGCAAATTTGATCATTCCATTAAAGGCTGCGATTCATAACAGTCACTTAAGTTGGGCTATTAAAATATACCTAAAGCGCTGCAACAAAGACTTGCATTCATAAAATATCTAATATACAGATTTTTTGAGGCGGAATTGTTTGCAGAAATTCTAAGGTATAATTCATATAGTAGGGCAGTATTGCTCTAAGGGCATGACTATTGATCATTTTCTAAATGCTTACAACCTTGTCACTCTCAGAAGGGCTTTATTCAGATCAGTTAAAGGTTGAATAATACAAGGAATAAAGCCAATTTTGTGATTAATGACAGCTTCTATAGGCCCAAATATTGGTAAAATAGATATTCATTTCTGTTGCATATATAATTTGAATTTCAGTGTTGCACAATTTATGGTCATCAATAACATTTAGAATGCTTGTGAAGCCAGCCCTTGTTAATATTGAAATAAAACAAATAATATAAAAAATTCCTTTCGAGATATTACACATGTATACACTCTGGGGTTGTCAATAAATTTCCAAGATTTTCAAGGGCTTCATGGAGTTTCCCTGCCGTCTTGGGGACTTCTTGGTGTCTCCTCTATGTTCTTGTTAGGAGAATGTCTTGGAAAATCCTCCTTTCTCCTGTTGTGGTGCCAGTAGAGAGCAGCAAGGGGGATGTCTCATAAAAAATGTTTATTTCCTTTACTTTGAAAAGGTCACATAACAAATAGTTTAGTCTACTACAAAAGGAACCCTAGAGCTCATAAGACAAGAACTTTTCCAATCATGGGTTGGCAAGCTAATGTTGGGCAAAAAGATGTTTTGAATGATTGCCAAATTCCATCACAATATCATATACATCAGCTGATCTACCCTTGGCATTCTGAAAAAAAAGTACATACCAACTGTAGTGTCCCCATTTTTGCTCCTTCCTTAGTGCTAGTGTTCTAGCAAGGTTGACCAATTATCCAGTTCCCGTAGGCCAACAGATTGCATAGGGGAGCCATTCAGGAGCTTATGGAGACATATCGGGGCTTTGTGAGCCAGTTTGATTAGCTTGGGACAGTCTCCTAGATTTTAGGAGGAATCTCTATTTTTTAGGGATGGATTGGGAGTCGATTGGGACACACCAGGAGACCTCCAGGATCAGCTTGGAGACTTTTGGCACAATTCCTATTTTTAGGAGAGTTCCTAAATTTTAGGATAAGACTGTCAGTTAGCTCGCAGTGGTCAGACAACATCAGTGGACAAGGGTCTTTAGACAGAACATAGATCAGGGTCCAAATGAGCGAGCTGCGAATAATTTGGAAATAATTTAATTATTTCGTAAGTTAGTCTTAATAAATTAACAATAAAAGTGATTATTATAATCACTTTATGATATAATAAATAATGGGCCCAAGTCCCTAGGTGATGAATTAAGTTATAACTTGATAAAGGGGCCAATTACATAATGAATAACCCCTCATGAGGTTTGATCCCTAGGAAGGGGCTTTGATTAAATAAAATACTATTTTATGCTTTCTAAACGGGGGGGGGTTCCTATAGATGGCGTGAACCCTTGGAGGCTTCCAAGCAAGCTCCATGCTTGGAATGCATATTGGGGATGACAAAATGTTGTTATCAGTCCACTGAATGAGTTGGATGTATGATTATATGCATTGCAAAAGATAAACGCTTGCAGTGTGAGAAGATTTGTGTGATGGTTATGCTTGTACTATTTGAGAGTTGGGTGTTGTAGATCGACACTTTGAACTAAATGTATCATTTTATTCAAATTAGAATTCAGATAAGTAGAAATTGACTTAAGTTCACTTAAAAGTTTTCGTGTTGCGAGGGTGGAAACATTATTTGTATATATATATTTATTAGAGAGAGTTGAGAAAATCAGCTTGCTCAGACTGTGTATATGTGGAAGGAGAATGAGTATGTCAGCCTTCTTAGGTGGTGAGCAATCGGCCTTAGCCTTTTTGCATTTCTTCTTCAAACAAATCGCTTCAATGTGAAGCTTGATTGTTTGTGTTTAGTCTTGCATAATTTACTTTTGACTCCAATTTCCTGGCCTTTACTTCTCTTTAGAGGCTAAGCTTGTCAATTCCCTATTTAAAGTTTGTTTCCAAGTCCTTGGGAGCACCATATAGCTGCACATTTGAATTAAATTGTTGCTACAATGATGTAGGAAATAAATGGCACATCTGAATTGAATTCCTACTGCATTTTATTTTATCTACAGGTAAAATACAACTCTCCATTTAAATTTAAACGATGAAAATCTATTTTCTACAATTAATGGTTGAACTCTAAGTTGCTAGTTCGGATTTGGGTTTGGATGCGGGTTCAAGATTTGGGTTCGAAATTCATTCAATTTTTTTTGGGGTTGGTTCGAATTCGTTTTGGGTTTGTCCATACAAAAACATATGTTTATATGTATATATATATGTATGCAGCAACAGATAAGTTCATACACCACTATGCTAATAGTAAAGCAACTTAGCAAAATACACCACCATATATATTAATGTTTTAGTCCAAATGACATATGTTTTACCTTTTTGGCCTTTTTAGCGGTCTACTTTAGGGTTGGAGGGTTGGATTGAGTAAAATAGACCAAAAAAAAACTTTAAAAAAGGTCAGAAAAAAACATTTTTTGACCAAATTTGGCCTGGGTCCTACAGATTTGCAAATTTACCATAAAAACAGCAAAATTAATGCCGGGTTTGTCTGACAGAATTTGGGCGGACTTTGAAGGTTTGCGGCTGAATTTTGCAAGAATATGATAAGGACCAGACTTTTGCAAGAACCAGACCAGACTTTGGGGTTGCCAGGGAAGAATTTGATAACATAGGTTGAACTCTATATTGTATTTTCTCTCAATATATCTATGTTGTGGAAATGCCCTTTCATTTAAAAAAAAAAAGTAATTTTTGACTATTTTCTTCAATTTTTTATGTTTTTTGTAAATCTGATTTTTTCTCGATTTTTTGCCGATTTTAAAAAAAAAATCCTACTCTTTTGGTTTGCCGATTTTTTCCCAAAATGATTTATGCTTTATGGATTTAATTGTAATTGGATGTATTGTCGCTTGTATGCAACGTCCATCTTAAGGAGGGGGGGGGGGGGGGGGGTCAAATAGTATTTCTTTAAATGGAGAAAAACAATCTATAGACAAAAAAATTTGAGAGTTCAAGATTTCATACATGGCAGATCAAGTGATAGTTGATCCTTATCGAAAAGGTTTTGTGGAATATAGTAAATGGAGCAACAAGGCCAATTGGTCCTAATGAAAGGGCAAAGTGGACTTTGAAGAATCAAAGAGCAATATCTTTGATTGGTCTTGCACTTTCAGATGCATACCTCCACTACATTGACTTATCAAAGACCTCAAAGGAAGTGTGGGAGAATTTGAATGCTTTTGTTTGGATCAAAAGCATCAAGTGCAAAGATGAGCTCAAAGCAAAGATTGTTTGGGCTGAAAATGATGGAAGGTGATAACATTGTTCAACATATCAGTAAGTTTCACTCCTTATTGAATCAACTAGCTGAGATAAAAGCTAAAGTAGATGATGATGATTCTAAAGCTATTTTGTTAAATAGCATGCCTCCTAGTTATTCAAACAAAGTGGATGCTACCCTAGAAGAAATAATATCTACCTTGATTGATGAAGGATCCAAGAAAATTGAATCAACTATAGAGGAAACTACAATGCATGGCAAAAATAAGCTTAACCATTCTTCCAAATCTAATTCTTCTACATCAAAGGGAAATTGTTTCTTCAACAATAGAATTTTGTGCTACTATTGCAAGAAGGGACACATTGTTATGAATTACACTCAGCGTGCCAAGGATCTCCTTGATGGAAAGATAAATACAGATAAGGCATTGGTTGTAGATGATGATGAGGAATGCTTTCATGAGATGGCTAATGAAGACCGTCTAGACGAAGATAGTGAGGAGGAATATGTTCTCTAAATGAAATCTATTGGAGGATGGAGGCACATGAGACTGGAGGACATTCAATGACCTCTTGTTAGTCACTAGGGATGGGGTTGCAAACTTGTTTTCGTGACAAAACAACTTGTGCCAGAATGACTAAAGCCAAGATAGGTTTCCAGGTGGCAGCAGCAATCGTCTCATATCATTTGCAATCAAAGTGGCGCTGCTCAACAATGGTGGCTGCATATGTGACAATGAGGACTTGGTTCTCAAACTTTTTATAGTGTGGTTGGATGTGTATGTCTTCAATCACATTTCTTGGTTGCTAGTGAATGGATGTGTTTGTCCCCACTCACAAGGTAGTGAAGTGATTGGAAGTGTTTGTCCCTAGTCAAACGGGCTGGTGATTATGATTGGATGTGTTTGTTCCCAATCATTATTTGTTGTGAGCAGATGTGTGTGTCCCTGTTCATGAGTGATGTTGGATGGATGTGGTTGTCCCTATCCGAAATTGGTGTAAGACCTTGGATAGATGTGTTAGTCCCTATCCTTGGATAAATGTACATAAGCATGCTGAGGCTAGTTCTACTATGCTGTGTCATGAGTGATGTGTATGCCCCTACTCATAGCTTATGATGAACTACAGAATGTGGTCAGCAAGTACTGTGATGTACTTTCTCCCCTTAGTGTGAATAAGAGGGGGTGTTGGGAATTAGTGTTCACGTTGGTGTTAGGAATCATAGGGTGCATAAAATAATTATAATATTATGTGAGTTATAGTAACAACTCACGTAGCTATTCTAGGTGTCATAATAATTGGTTGTTATTATATGAGTTGTTAAAACGACTTATTATATTTAGATAAGTTGTTACAGGGAGTTTCCTATAATGTAGGAAATAGAAATCCTATATATGTATATAAATGCATTGAATGAAAAGATGCAGAAGCACATATTATCTTGTTTTTAATTATTATAGCTTTTGTTGACTGTCTCTTCTCATATTTCAATAGATAGATAAGTCCCTTGAAGTTTGGAGTGATTTCTCCCTTATACTTTAGTGGTGAGGTGACCTTTCATGAGATTGAGTAACCACTTTTTCATTGCTGCCTTTGAGAATTATATATATTATTCCCTTGCCTCCTTCTCAAATGAAATCTTCTCCCCTTTATATCTTCCAATGTGAGGGAGAAGTCACACCTCTTCATCATGCCCGTCCCTTGGAAAAAGACTATCTTTCACATTTACCACCTTTGGAAAGAGTCACAACCCTTCATCATTGCTGCCCTTTGAAAGAATCACAACCCTTCATCATTTCTACCCTTTGCGAGAGTGAATAAGAGGGGGTGTTGGGAATTAGTGTTCACGTTGGTGTTAGGAATCATAGGGTGCATAAAATAATTATAATATTATGTGAGTTATAGTAACAACTCACGTAGCTATTCTAGGTGTCATAGTAATTGGTTGTTATTATATGAGTTGTTAAAACGACTTATTTCTACCCTTTGCGAGAGTGAATAAGAGGGGGTGTTGGGAATTAGTGTTCACGTTGGTGTTAGGAATCATAGGGTGCATAAAATAATTATAATATTATGTGAGTTATAGTAACAACTCACGTAGCTATTCTAGGTGTCATAGTAATTGGTTGTTATTATATGAGTTGTTAAAACGACTTATTATATTTAGATAAGTTGTTACAGGGAGTTTCCTATAATGTAGGAAATAGAAATCCTATATATATATATATAAATGCATTGAATGAAAAGATGCAGAAGCACATATTATCTTGTTTTTAATTATTATAGCTTTTGTTGACTGTCTCTTCCCATATTTCAATAGATAGATAAGTCCCTTGAAGTTTGGAGTGATTTTTCCCTTATACTTTAGTGGTGAAAGGGTCACCACCTTTCATGAGATTGAGTAACCACTTTTTCATTGCCGCCTTTGAGAATTATATATATTATTCCCTTGCCTCCTTCTCAAATGAAATCTTCTCCCCTTTATATCTTCCAATGTGAGGGAGAAGTCACACCTCTTCATCATGCCCGTCCCTTGGAAAAAGACTATCTTTCACATTTACCACCTTTGGAAAGAGTCACAACCCTTCATCATTGCTGCCCTTTGGAAGAATCACAACCCTTCATCATTTCTACCCTTTGTGAGAGTGACAACCTTTTATTATTACAACCCTTCTGAAACAGTCAGAACCCTTCATAACATTTCCCTTTTGAAGGAGTCACTTCCTTATTTTCTCTATTAGTCATAATTCTTTCTTTACACATCCTCCCTTTTCTCCTCCTCCCTGCCTCCCTTTTTATATCTCATGTTTGAGGGAGTCGCATCTTTTCATTTCATGGCTTCTGACCCTATTAACTGAACTAATTTTTAATTATGTAACATTTTAATCTTATTTTTATCATTAACTTATATTTTTTATATTCTTTGATATTTTTAATTTTAATTTTAATTTTATTCTTTTATATTTTAAATTTATTATTATTAAACATTATTTCAAAAAGAGGACATTACAATTTCAGAATTCCATATTTTGAGGTAGGATTTAAAACTCTCAACTTTTGTGCAAAGAGAAACATTTTAGATCCTTTACAAGAATGGCTGGAAGACCACCACTTTTTAACTATAATATGATTGCGTGGATGGGGAGGAGACATAAATTTAAATTTAATAGTGTAGTGTTCTACCCTATTCGGACACCAAATTTTTTCCCAATACCCAAACGGTTTCCTGTCTTCTATCATGTCTTCATTTTGTCAAACATTTTGTATTTGTATCACCACCTAAACCATCTGAGTAATTCTGTCAAACAGTTTGCTTGCAAGGAGATTATGGTTTTCAATTTCCAATAAGTTAATGTTTATTGCAGATCATAATGAAGGTGGACATTTATAAACAGCCTTACATTCATTGAGCACTCTTAAATGAACCAATATTTATTGCACTACTTTAAATAGAAGTCGAACATTGAAAACCCACTACTGCTGTTTTTCCATGAGCAGAAATTTTCAATTAATATTAATAAGTATAGAGATATCTGACCCTCAATAGAATATAAAAACCATGTACCAGGATGTGTTATTACAGATTTCATCAGTTGTACTCAAACAGCATGCAATCTAATTATGATGTCTTCCAACAAACCTCTGAATGACTTGAAAAGGTGCTCCAGGTTTGTCCTAACTGCTGTAGCTTGATTGCTGCTTTCCAGTGACAGTTCCAGGACTCAGAAATGCACATGAATGGTATTATTATGCCCAGAAATTCGAAACGGCAAGCGATATCTTCAAAATAGCTATATAAAGTCAAAATTGGTTGCCACACACTCTTCAGATATCTGATGTGTTATTCTCAGCTAAACAGTGATAAATAAGAACAGTTTGTAGTTATAGAGAACTCTGTGCACATCAAGAAAGTCTTCACCAAAATGTCCATGCACCAACACACAATATTCTTAATGCCAGAGCTTCGGCAAAGACCCTCACACAACTAGCAAATTCAGTAATGAAGACACCCACCAAAACAGATATAAACAACATCAATATTACCAGTAATGAGAATTCTTCACTCGTGACAACAATGTTAATCTGAAACTAGCTGTTCATGTGCAATATTAATCTTCAGATGACAGATTCTATGTACTTGGCTCAGAGAGTCTAATTCCGGTATCTCTGTCCAGAAGAAATGGAAACAGCAGGATTTAAGAAGAGACAATTTTAATGGATCTCCTCAAAGCTTCCGCAGGAATAATTTTGAGCCCAATCTTTTTGATCTGTTAATACATATGGTGCTCCTTCATTTTAAATATCCACGATGGCAAATCAATATAACCAATTGCTGGCTCCTGCAAGTAATTTCTCATGCTAAACAAAGTAGTGACCCGATAATACTCATGCCAAAGTTTTATATTTTCCCTTAAACTGACAATAGAAACTCAATTTGCCCTTACTTCCACGATTTCTCAAGGCTTCCAAACTAACAATTAATTATAAGCCTTAAGCATATTAAATATAACATATCAATAAACTGAGCATCTATAAATTTGTCTCAAAATGAGACACTGTCAAATTTGAAATAACTTATCTGTATAAAACCTCTGTGATCTGTACAGTGAATTGCAATGGTGAATCCTAAATGAATTCACTCCAAATCTGAATTGGGTTTTTGTCCAATTCAAGAGAGAAAATCCTGAAGGTTTCTGTCCTCAGGTTTCAAAACTGAAAGCTAGAAGCTCTCATTCTCCATGAGAAAATAATAAAATCAAGCATAATCAGAATGAACCTCTCATTCTTCTTTAATAACCAACTGCAGAGACTTTTGGCCTTCCCTCTGCTTCTCTCTTCATTTTCCTTTAATTTTCCCTCTTTTAATTTGATTTGAACTTAGGAAAATAACAATAATAAAGTGACTTAATTAACTTTTCACTTAACTCACCATTAAGTCACTTAATATTTCATTAAATCAATTAAATAATATTATCCTTATGATTTACTTTTGAGGGGTAATATTAAATAATTAAACAATTTACTTTTATGACCTTATTAAATATTAATATTTCAAGGCCGCATTAGAAAGGGACATTACAAAAAGGATGATAATCCGGGGAATAGTCTAAATTCATCTTGAAAGAAATTTGGTAGTGATCAGAACCAGAAACATCAAAAACAAGTGATTTGGAAATCCATTGTGAGATCAACCATTTTGGCAAACCAAAAATCTCTCAAGCAGAACAAGAATACAACAAAATCCTCATGTTATTTGAAGAAAATTGCGCTACTTCAGGAGCCACATCAAAAAGCTAGAAGTCACCATCAAAATCCTTTATATGCATTTCTTACTTCGAGAAATTGTACCTCTACCTTCATGTTCATGAAGATGCCCTGTAGTTTCATCGAAGTCTTATCCTAAAAAGTAAAAACTAAACTTTACTAGTCCAAGAAGAAAGCATAACAGATTTTCAACCCAAACCTTCTTTTGGGATCAGACTGTTTAGGTCCATTTACATCAGTACAGAAGCCCACAATATTCTCATAAAATTTTTATAACTCCTGAGGAATTAAGCAAGAATAATGTTCTACAAGAGAAGTTTTAATCCTTTTAGGTTCCATAGAATACAAAACTCACCTAATGCCTGTGAAGCATCAACAGCAACAGCTAGGTGTTGCCACATCTTGGTTTCTTGAACAAAAATTATATTAGAGCACAAAAGAACACCTTCATTTCTTTTATTGAGGGATCTTCTCCCTCAGCTGTGTAAAGTAAGCCCCAATAGTTTGCTGTGAAGCATCCCCTATCTATTCTTTAGCCTTACCCTGCAACCGTAGTTGCACTTTTTTCCCTCCCTTCCTATTCTTAAACAGTTCGACAAATGAAGTTCTGTTGCAAATCCATGTGAACAAACCTCCCTTTTTACTCTTGGAGATCTATACTGATTCTGAATGCTGCTTAAGCTAATTTCCTCCTCCTCCACAGTGAATCTTGAATGCCTTAGTTAAAACGTTTTCTTCATTCAAATCTAACACATTGAAGTTTTCTGAATACACAGCTAGATCAAATCTATTAAGGAACAAGAATATGATCACTGGGACCAGCTTCAACTGCCTCGGGAGAGACTCTGCAAGGATGTTGTGATTTACCCTTTTGCTCTGCCTGTTTTTTTAAGTCAAGACATGGGGAGGGAAACTATTGGAGGAAAATAATCAAGAATGATTTCTATGATAAAAGAAATACTGGCAAACTTCCAAAATCACTTTCTCTTTCCTTAGTTTCCCTGAAGCTTTAACAGATTTCTATGATAAAAGAAATACTGGCAAACTTCCAAAATCACTTTCTCTTTCGTTAGTTTCCCTGTATGCTGATCGTGGATGAAGGCAACTTTCTTTTTACAGAAACCTTCAACATGACGCTCAGCATGAAAGAAACTCCCTTTTTCCAGAAACCTTCAACATGTTTCTCCTGAAGGGACACCAGACATCTGATTGGGCATACCTAGTGGCAGGGGCATATCTCTCCAAATTTTGATATAAGCACAAAGGGTATGAGAGGATTAAAAGCTTTAGGATCCACTTCTATCACAGTACTTGGAAATTTGCAAGCTAAAAATTTCTTAGAATAGGCCATAAAGCTCTACCAGATTTCAGATTCAACCTAGGAAGAGCAGCTAAAAATTTGATTTGTTGTCCAACTCAAAAGAACTTAAGTCATGCCTTCTAATATGCAAATACCCACACCTAGAGCCTTGGAGAGACATTCTAGAGACGGAAAATTTGAGCACAAAGGAACCTCGCAGAACGAAGATAAGTTCAAGCGTATCTTGCGAAAGCACAAAATCCCGGGGATCTTCAATACTGAAATGCAAATAACACAAGGGCCCATGATCCAAAGCTTAGGCAGTGAATCCTGAGCAAGAGATACCACATAATCTGACAAAAATGCAACAAGACAACTTAAAATTTTTTTGAGACTGAGGCATTGAGCCAAATATTGCTCTTCTGCAAACCATCTACATACTTCAGTGGGAATAATATTGACCCCTGGCAATATGAGACAGAAAAATGAGGTCCGACAGATCTGATTGTAACTAGCTCCCCCATGTTGAAATTGCATCACTTGTACAAATGGAGACAATCGAGCCTGCCTTCTAGGGAATTCCGACCGAAGAGAATTTGAAAATTGCTAACTTCGATAGTGTGAATCTTGATACTAAATTCAAAACTAGAATGTAGCATATTTAAATAAAAATAAAAATTACCGATTTATATTATTTGAATTCAATTCTAATTTTTTCCCCAAATTGTATTGGTTGACAAATTGTTCTCATATTTTTCTTTTCTGAACTTGAACATGAACATGAACACAAACCTTGAGACATTGGCTTCCGTGAAGAGGACCTTTGCTGGAACACTTAACTCATCCTAGATACTACTCAACAACTCTAGCTTCCATATTCAAGTGTACCAGAGGAACTAGCAAATAGACAGCTCATACAAATCAACAAAAAGTGTGGATGGCATTTGCACTGTTTTTTCAGCCTACAAGGTTAGGACAATTGCTGGTATGAGGAACCATATAGAATAAATTTTTGGGAGCAAGAACTTGGTCCAAATTGAAGCTTTCCAGTCACTATATGTTCATAGAAAAATTTTCTTTATTGTTGAAACACAGAAAATTATGTGTATTGGTCTCAATTTTTATTCAAATTGCCATTTTTTGTCTGTTCATATAAATTTATATGGGCTGAAGTGACAAGCACATCTTAAAAAGCAGCTCCTCAAATAAAGATTTGACACATCCCCCCCAAAAATTACTTTTACCACATCCACAGTTTGTTGTAGGTTGGACTGGGGCAGCGTAATGTCCCTTCCTAAGTGCATATGATTTCTAGCAGGATTAGCCTTTTAACATGGTTCTTGTAGGCTAATATAGTGGATAGGGAGTCCATTAAGGGGTCTTATGGCCTTTTTGAGAGGTTTGTGTGATGCTTCAGGAGATTAGAACCACTCCTTTTTAGGCGGGGTTCCTATTTTTAGGAGACTTAGAGTTAGCTTGCTATTTTTAAACATCACCACATGACTAGGTCCATCGTCAATTTTTAATTGAATGGGTTATGTGGATGGTTTTGGAATAAAAACTAAAATATTGAAGTATAAACTTTAATGTTTTAATTAAATAAAATAAAGTTTGTTTGATCGGTAATCACTGTTGACTGGAGCAATGAACTAGTTGGGTCATATTGGGGGACCCCATATCCGTGGTGATATTTAACCATTATCGAGGCATTAACACTATTGGTGCCCAAAAATGAAGGATTGGATTTTCTACGGACTTGCCAATCCAATGCTGGGAAATCCAATTGTTTTTGCCAACAAACAAGTTCAACCACAAGAGGGTTTGAACTTCTGCAATTCTGGGTCTGTAGGACCAAGGTTGGTGGGCCTATACCTTAACCAAATCTGTTGGTTCAAACGCTTTTTATAGCAGATAACTGAATATAAAACTTGTGGATTCTCTCAAAGTGGCAAATGAACTTGAGAGGAATCAAATTGTGAGTATCACAATTATTGAATGTTGTTTAAATACTATAATAGAAATGCTTTTGAAAGAATGTTTTAAAATAATGTATTATTTGGTTTGAATTAAATACCGACGACTGCTTTCTGTTTGTAATTTTTTTGAATAGAGACTTCAACTTAAGGATAATAGATCAGTGCCTTTCTTCTATTGGGCAATAGAGATAGTTCCTTTTTAATCCTATGTACAACTAAGTGAGACAAAGAACACCACCTAAATGCTCCTATCAACTGCTCCTCTTTAATGTCTTTGATTATTTTATTATGCTACAATCAGTCTTATTGAATTTAACCCAAGCTTAATGTTAAGGTTTTGGGATCATTGCAGATGTAATAGCACTATCTCATTGTATGTTTATTTACGTGTTTTCCAAATGCAACAATCTCTTGCATTTATATTGAGAATGAGTCAAGAATAGACATGACCCTTCACGGGACATGTCTATTCATTATTATGTAATTAATATAATGACAATTATATATATATATATAATATCTCGAGTATTATATTAATTTCTCTAATATTTACATAATAATAATAATATTTATTTTTATCAATTTTACTATTTAGTTATTATGAGAATAGTTATAATCGAACTTTATATACACATATATATCAATGTATATAGTAATATCAATTATATATATATATATATATATATATATATATATATATATATATATATATATATATATCATTTCTCATAATAATCATATAGTCAATATTATTTATTTGAGCGATGCTACAAACATCAACACTCCCTCTTAGCTAGGGAGGATAAATCAATCCAATGTCAACACTTATGACATTTGACAACATCAATCATATGATGTAAGAAATAAAGGCATCATCCTCATGATGTAATCAATATAAACAGTGTCAATATGTGGATTGCCTCCATTGACGATTCTATCTACAAGCTCTCGTGTGGATTGCCTCCATGGACGATTCTATCCACAAGCTCTCAGGTGGATTGTCTCCATCGACGATTCTATCCACAAGATCTCATGTGGATTGCCTCCATCGACGATTCTATCCACAAGCTCTCAAGTGGATTGCCTCCATCGACGATTCTATCCACAAGATCTTGTGTGGATTGCCTCCATCGGCGATTCTATCCACAAGCTCTCGTGTGGATTGCCTCCATCGACGATTCTATCCACAAGCTCTCAGGTGGATTGCCTCCATCGACGATTCTATCCACAAGATCTCAAGTGGATTGCCTCCATCGACGATTCTATCCACAAGATCTCAAGTGGATTGCCTCCATCGACGATTCTATCCACAAGCTCTCAAATGGATTGCCTCCATCAAGGATTTTATCCACAAGATCTCAAGTAGATTGCCTCCATCGACGATTCTATCCACAAGATCTTGTGTGGATTGCCTCCATCGGTGATTCTATCCACAAGCTCTCGTGTGGATTGCCTCCATTGGCAATTCTATCCACAAACTCACGAGCTTTAGTGTGGATTGCCTCTATCAGTGATTCTATCCACAAGTTCCTAGGTGGATTGTCTCAATCGGCGATTCTATCCACAAGCTCTCGTGTGGATTGCCTCCATCCGCGATTCTATCCACAAACTCACAAGCTTTAGTGTGGATTGCCTCCATCGACGATTCTATCCACAAATTCACGAGCTTTAGTGTGGATTGCTCACAAGTTCTATCTATTATGATCAGTTTCAGCCATCACAAGATGTCTATCACAATAGAAGGTCAAGTTATTGTAAGATCGTCACCTTACAATAACTTTTACAAATACAAGTGATAATCATTTGGAAGTCGTCACTTCCTCATGATTTACACAGGGGGCAGGCCCATTAAAAACATTCATGATTCATTAGTATAATAATCAATTATATCAAGTTTACCTCATAAATGTTTCACCTTCAATAGTGAACTCCCTCTCAATCAATATGATCAAGATTGTCACAAGTTGGCTGAACCATCTACTCCCTCTGAAGCTCAAGTTTATCAACTTCTTGACCTCTTTTGAAATATCAGACTCCCTTTGCATCTAGTCTCAATCATCAATTTGTTTGCAAGCATCAAGTTCTTTCTCCCTTGAATGCAATTATCTTGTGCTTTTGTCTTGAAGGTATGTCAGAGAGAGATTACAAATAGCTCACTAAACTATCTCGACCGTAAATACCAATGATAGAATCATACAATATTTTACTAACCAATAGTATAGCATGAATTACAAACTCAAAAATTATGTGCATTAATAAAACATGAAATACTTATCTTTTATAAATTTCAAGTATTTCATCTTGTAAGGTGAGCTGATATAGAAAATATCATGCAAATTCACAAAATGATTTCGTCGTTCTTGCACATTACCAAAATTCTTCACATGACCTATCTTTAATATCCAAAGGTTCTATACACTATGACAACCTTCAATATGATCGGATCTTCCTTCAAACGGTTAGGCTTTTAAAGAAGGAACCTCTCTCTTTTACAGATTTTTGCATAGATCTGTACACAGTCGGTCATAACTTTTGAACCTGACATTTTCTTGCCAATCGCTCTAGTGAGATTCTTCTAAATTTGTTTATCACCAACATATCCAAAATTCAGCAAAATCCAACGGTGCATTTGTGAGATATGGTCCTCATACCGAGACTATATTTTCTTAGACAGTCACACATTCACCATCAACAAACTACTCTCTTACATTTGCAACTTGGCTCTGATACCATGTTAAGGTTTTAGGATCATTGCAAATGTAATAGCACTATCTCATTGTATGTTTTTTTATGTGTTTTCCAAATGCAACAATTTCTTGCATTTATATTGAGAATGAGTCAAGAAGAGACATGTCCCTTCATGGGACATGTCTATTCATTATTATGTAATTAATATAATGACAATTTTATATATATGTATATGTATATATATATATATATATCATTTCTCATAATAATCATATAGTCAATATTGTTTATCTGAGCGATGCTACAAACATCAACACTTAATGATCCCAATAAGATAGAATTAATAGAGCCTAATAATTCTAATTATCAAATTGAAAAATAATGAGAATAATTTCCAAATATAAAGTTTTAAAGTAGCTTTATCTTCTGGAGATAAAATCACAAAGGATTGATCAATCAGGAACGATCAAATCCATAACTCCAAATTAGAGAGAATAACTAATTTATATTAATGCTCCATAAAGTCTTATGGACAATAGATCACTTGCAGAAAGTGCAGTAGAAAATAATAAGTTTTTTACATTGTTTTTAATTCTTCTCTATCTTTACATTTTACACCACATATATATGTGGATGAATGGCTTTCACACCCCTTTAGGGTGAAGAGACACCACCCTATGCTAAAATTTAAAAACTTCTTTTGAAAAAACTAATCAGAAAATTAACTAATAACTACCTATATTTCAGATTTGGACTTGGTCGAAAACCCAAAACACCTTGTGAAAAGCTAAGATTTTTACTGGAGCTTGGAAATTGGATTTCCTGAACTGGGTCTTTTTTATATTTTCAATTTGTGATCGTTTTAAGTCTCTGTCGACATCATCTTCACAATAGGTCAAAATTCCAACATCTCTGAAACCTTTGTTCACAGAATTTTGATTGTTCTTGTCACAGAGCTTCCTTTCTTAATCCCTCAACTTTTAATCGAAAATTAATATAATTTTTTATCCCATTTCATGTACTCCATCATTAATTATTGGTCATGGAGTTCAAGAGGCCATTTTTTAGGGTTTTATCACTATATAGGACTCCAAATTTTGCCCAAAATTTAGAGCTCCAACAAACACCTCCTAGATTTGATTCATGCAAATATCTAATATTTTCTCCTTATTGCTCTGAGATCTCTCCAAGTGTGTACATCCTTATCCCTCCACTTATGACTCCTTATCTCTCTAATCTTCTCCCCTTATTTCTTCACCCTTATCTCTCTTGACAATTGCACGCCAGCTGAACTCCCGCCTACTTCTTTGTTGGCATAGGCTCCCGATTCCTCGCGCACTCCTTTCCACGATGGCGATGCCTTCACCTTTATCTCTCGTCAACAAACTCTCCTCTTGTCAGTGGACCCAGCCTCATGTGCTGGTGAATACACCATGAACAGTGCCTCCGTCAGCACCTTGTACGCACACATCCTTGTCTCTTCTTGTCGTCTAAGCTGGCACCTTCGATGACCATTCCTGTGGTAGTCCTCCAATACACCTCAGTCTATGTAACCTTCAAGCTTGGGACTTGAAATTTGACTTGTCATATGACAGGCTCGCAACTTTGTTGTTGTATTGCGGGTTGAACCCCAATAAAATAAATATTTTTATTTTAAAGTTTATAATAATTTAATAAAGCAACTTTTTAAATAAATGCTAGTTATGAAATGATGTATAACAATATAAGACATAAAGATGTAAAATCATTGAACATTGAACATTGCATTATGATTCGTATGGGTTCATGTGTGTGTATATATATATATATGCATTATATATACAAAAAAATAAGAGAAATATACATAATTGTAAAACTAAATCATTTCATAGTATGAATCTATGATGCTTGATCATTGATCAATGCCAAATGTCAAAGTCTTCAGAACTAGGTCTTAGGTAGTCTTTGTTGGTGGCTATTTTCAAGTCCCTAGGTTTGGCAAATGAGGTTTGAGTGATTTTGGCATGTTGGAAAGTCATGTCTGTCTGGGATTTGGGCGAGAGCTAAGCTAAGTCTATCATAGAGATGGGGTCGAAACCAACTGATTTGTGATAAAACGAGCTAAAACCCTTTGAGAATCCTTTTTCTAGCTTCAGTTTGCCCTTAGAAAGCCATGATGGATTGTGGGAGGTAACCCTGCTGAAGGCTTGCTGAATCCTAAAATTTGGCTGTCTGGAATTTTTAAAAAACCCCAAAATGGAGAATCTGCATCTTAACTTCTATGAAGCTGGAACCTATCTCAAACGTCCTGAAAGTATTTATACAAATATAACTTAAAGTATAGGAAATTAAATAAATCAGACTTGTATAAATCCACCGCCCCTAAACTGGAAAATTGGAAACTTACATCAACACAAAAAATAAAAAAACTTGTATTTTTTGGCTTGTTGTGACGGGGGACTTCTGGGCGTCCCCTCAGGGGTCGCGGGACGCTTGGGCGTCCCCAAGTCCTCAACGGGGACGCCAGGATGTCCTCGTGTCTCCTTGGGAACGACGGTGGGATGGTGGCGCCGCCAGGGACGTTGGAATGCCGTCCCCCCGTCCCCGGTGTGCCCCTGTTTCGGGAACGTCAGGGATTTTGGGGGGGACGCGTCCTCGGGTTACTATGCGAGAAACCCTTAAAGTGGTGTTAGGGTTTGAGGAAGAATAAAAGAGACTTTTAGGCTTTTCATTTTACATCTTTGGAATCATTATTATTTTGGAGAATTCATCTTTGGCACTCTAGAGCTCTCAGAGCAAGGGTTTGGCAGGAAGTATTGATGAAGATGAAATCCTTCATTGATCTGAATGTCTGTAGGTGTGGAAGATCACCCAAAGGCATAATGTGCAGACAATTTCACATAGGGACTGCATTGGGCTTCTTAGCAATTAATTATTTTCTTTTAGAAAATACTACAAGAGGAATTCATTTTTCAGTTTGTAGCAGTGGAGAGGACAGGGTTTCATTGTTAATTTTTGAACAAGGAGCAGATATGAAATATTTTGACACTACCTCAGCAATATTCCCATCTACAACCAGCTGCACCATTTTGCCTGCAGGAATAATTTACCACAGGAGGCGTCTTAGGGTTTTGAGCAGATTCAAATCAGGAAAGTTCTACAATAATTTCAGATCTTACTAATCTATCAGCTCACAGCCTTTCATCAGCAGATATTACATTCCCTCAGCTAGGCATTTGAGTTTGGGTTGCTTGGCAACCATAGGCGTTGAAAAATTAGGGTTATTATTGCATTATCAGATTGATGAGATACTGGTTTTCTGCTGATAAGAATAGTATCATACTTGGTGCGACTATATACTAATATCATCATTTCGTGGCTTGAGACTTTGGAACTAGGGTGTGTATCAGATTACATTAATTGCAATAAAAATCCAAAGTTTATTAAATATCTATTAGTTTGCATTTTGAAGTTGTTTCCTGTTATTCTTTCTTGCATTTATTTTCAATATCTGAAAAAACAAAAAAAAATAATTTGCATTTTCAGATTAGGGGGGGATATTTCAGGCAGGAATTTGTTGGCTGTGCAGTCACATTTTGATTCTATTTGTAGTTTGTGTGTGTTTTGAATGATTTTGTTTAAATCTACATTGACTAAATTGCATTGTGTTTCATTCCGTGAGTACATGGATTATGTTTGAATGCTTTTATGTAATGATTACATCCAATTCTATTCTTGTGAATATGTGAGGTAGATTGTTGCAAGTTACCATCTTTGGGCAAAAATGATACAAAATCTCCATGTTTGCATCATGAATGTTATATTGCCAAGTGAAATCTGTTGTCTATTGTGTATGTTGATGCTGTGAGTTGGTAATAGTGCAAGTGTTGTATGTTGTGTTTGGTGGTTGTCACGAGTCTATTTGTTTTGAATAGTAACCTTAGCTGAGCAAACTTGGGATGTTGTCTCTAATACGTAGTTGTATTTTAAGTTATTATAAAGATTTAAATTAATTCTAGTGATAAGTACATATTCATTTAAAGCGGTTAAATAGCAATCACTTACAAACTCTAGTGATAATAAGTATTTTATTTAAGGGGTCAAATAGCAATCACTTATTATAACTTACTATATGATTAGCTATTCTTAAATTATTAGTTACCACTATCTAATCCATGTGAGAAGAAGAATTTAAAATTTAACTACTAAGCATGTGATAAGGCCGTTTAGTCAACAACTGCTATAAGCACTTAGAGTCCAATGCACTCTTGTCAAAAAGAGTGTTTAAATTAATTCTAGTGATAAGTATGTATTTAACTAAAGGCGTTAAATAGCAATAACTTATTATAACTTACTATATGATTAGTTATTCTTAATTTTTCTGTTACCACCATCTAATCTGTAATGTTCCCAAACTTTGGCGAACTTCCTTACTCTGGAAATGTACTGTGTAATGTTCAATGTGCAGCAATGTCATGTCCGTACAGTGTTCCTGGAGTGGCTGACAGAGGTGGCGTACGGTAGAAAGAATTAACTGTACGGTGGGGAAGACAAATGCAGGCCGTACGGTAGGGAGGCCGTATGGTGGGTGATGTTTGGGACCGAGCGGCTTGGAGGGCCTTACGATATTGTGCTGAGGCTGTATGGCTTACAGGGCCGTACGGTATGATTGCCTGAGGCCGTACGGTTTACATGACCGTACGGTATTGCTGCTCAGACAGTACAAAAAGCAAGGAGGGCTGTACGGTATGTTGTAAGCACGCATCCAGATACGCACAAATCCTCTTCTCTTTCAAAGTTATTTTGTAATATGATGGTTGCCAATAGGGAGTATGAGATCCTACGTTTGGTGTAATATGATAGTCGCAAGTTCGTCACCTGGTGTAATATTGCGATGTAAAACTAGATTTAATGGATGCACAAAAATAAGATAACTCCAAATCGCCCAATTAGAGATAAACGCCAGATGCTAATGATGCCAGAAGTAATTCTTGATTCAAACAATAATAGTGCCACAAAACACCAAATTCCAAGTACCGACGATGCCACAAGTTGTATTATGCCAAAGATGCGAATAGATGTATACAAAGACGATGTTTCAGAATTGTCAGATCTGAAACAAACAAAGCACAACAGATTTGGCACATAGTGAAATATCAGAGTGATATTTTCAATGACAAACTAAGGTGGCTTTGAACCACCGAAACTGCAACAAACCAAATAGGGAGGATCTTTCACCTCCGAAATGGCGGACAACAGAACTCCAATTGGAATTCGCAAAGACAAATAAAATATTCCAAGATGCATACTAACAACTACCTACATGCCGGTTATAAATACCCCATTGGAGAAACTCCTGAGGGTTTACAAAAGAATGCCGACACGACAAACACCTACGGACAACAATAATAAAAATGGCCCCCCCGTAATTAAATAATTAAAGGTCCATTTATAATATTATTTAAATTCTGGGACCATTAATGAATTTAAAAATAATTTATTAAAACTGGGGACATTACAAATCCTCGCCACCCAAAGATTGCTTGCCCTCAAGCAATCCATCATCAATACTCCAGGATTCCAAACTTGGCGCGGACACCGATAACTGTATCCATTGGAACCCTCAAGCGGCAACATGACCATGTGCATACGTCTGTAAGTAAGCGAGAAAAGTAACTCTCCATCAAGCTTCCGCTGCTCCAGTCTGATATAATTGTTGCCATGCCCAGAGTCATTAGGATCCCAGTGAAACCAAACATCAAACACATCGATGCTCAAATCCCAAGCCAAGTGGGGACGTTGGTAGCAATATCTGTTGAAAACTCTGTGCTGATTCTGGACCACATGCACATAGTTGGATTTAGTTGGGACTAGTAAACCATCATCAAGTTTTTGCTGTGCCACTCTGATATAAACATTGCCATGCCCTTCATCAGGATCCCAACAATCCATAAAATCTTTCACACCCGTATGTTCAACAATCTCTTTCAGTATGTCCATAGACATAGACGTTGACGCCGACACCATTGTAATGTTCCGAAGGCAATTTGTGTCCAAAGGTAATTTTGTGAGACGTCTGGAAGGCAATCTCGGCCTGAAGGGAATCTCAACCCGAAGGCAATCTTGGCCCCAAGGGGATCTCGACCAGAAGGCAATCTCGGCCCGAAGGGGATCTTGACCCAAAGAAAATCTTGACCCCAAAGCAATCTTGGCCCGAAGGGAATCTTGACCCGAAGGCAATCTCGGCTCGAAGGGAATCTCGACCCGAAGACAATGTCGTCCCGAAGGGGATCTCGACCTGAAGGCAATCTCGGCCTGAAGGGAATTTCGATCCGAAGACAATCTTTGCCTGAAAGGGATCTCGACCCGAAGGCAATCTTGGCTCGAAGGAGATCTCGATCCGAAGTCAATCTCATTTGAAGGCAATTTCGGCTAGAAGGGAATCTTGATCTGAAGGCAATCTCGACCCGAAGGGGATCTTGACCCGAAGGCAATCTTGGTTCGAAGGGGATCTCGATTGAAAAGCAATCTCCGCCCGAAGGCAATCTCGACCCGAAGGGGATCTCGGCTCGAAGACAATCTCGGCCTGAAGGGGATCTCGACTCGAAGGCCATCGGTTTGAAGAGAATCTCGATCCGAAGGCAATCTCAATCCGAAGGGGATCTTTACCTGAAGGCAATCTCGGCCCGAAGGGAATCTTGATCTGAAGGCAATCTCAACCCGAAGGGGATCTCGACCTGAAGGCAATGTCGTCCCAAAGGGGATCTCGACCCAAAGGCAATCTCGACCTAAAGGGAATCTTGATCTGAAGGCAATCTCAACTCGGAGGGAATCTTGACCTGAAGTTAATCTCGGCTCGAAGGGGATCTCAATCCAAAAGTAATCTCGGCCCGAAGGTAATCTCGACCTGAAGGCAATCTCGGTCCGAAGGGGATCTCAACCCAAAGGCAATCTCGGCCCGAGGAGATCTCGACTCGAAGGGAATCTCGACCCGAAGGCAATCTCATCCCAAAGGGGACCTCGACCCGAAGGCAATCTCGGCCCAAAGGGAATCTCGATCCGAAGACAATCTCTGCCCGAAGGGAATCTCGACCCGGAGGTGATCTTGACCTGAAGCAGATCTTGATCCGAAGGCAATCTCAACCCGAAGGGAATCTCGATCCGAAGGGGGCTATAATGTTCTTCACGTCGATAGAGAGAACCTCGACAGTGACGGTAACAGAGCGAACCTTGGCGGTGGCGGCGACAGAGACAACCTCGGGGGCAACTGCGACGACGAGAACCTTGGTGGCGACGACGGTGACAGAGAGAGCCTCGGCGACGTACAAAGCCTTGGCGACGGGCACAACCTTGACGACGGACACGACCTTGGCGACGAACACAACTTACTACACATAAGGAAGGGCTCCATACTCAATGAACTGAAGACGTGGCTCATGAAATGGAGTAGTGGCAGAGCTTATGTCACCTTGATCTGTCCAGGTTGTCTTGGAAAGATCCATGCAAACAACTTCTTCATTTTTAGGTGCTCTCCACATGTAGGTGTAATAGCAAGATTTAGCAGATCCTCCTGGAGCAGCCTTGTAATCATGCCTTCACACTTATCGCTGTCATCTACTTTCTCCCACTTGTGCAAATGAGATATTAATTTTTCTTCACAATGCTTGAATACATTATTGACCAATCTACACGCTGCCATAGACGAGAGACATTCTAGATTACGAACAACCCACAACATAGATATGATAGTTTGGGATATTTCATCCATCTCTTCAATGCACGGAATCATAAGGCTCTCCATAGCAACCGAAATCTTAGTATCATGACACTCCTTGATTGTGACCAAGAAGTGATGAAACATATCATGGATCAAGTCTTGCAACTCTAGATCTAAGAGGAGGTTACTTACTTTGACATTTGCACAATTCTCCAATATTGTAGATCTCCTGCCAAAAGGGCCACCACTGAAGTCATCAAGGCTCTGAAAGCTGTCAACGATCAAATGCAATATCTCTATCATGGTGTTGTCATCATACAGTTCTCTAGGAGCCCAAATTCTCAAAATCTCATTGAGACATGTTGTAGTTGCCAACTTCACTTCCTTGTCACGGTGTCTCAAAAGCCTGGGTTGACTTAAGGCATCCTTAATCGGAGAAAGGATCCTCTGTATAAATCTTGAAGGTAATTGGCCCACCTTACACAAATATACCTCCAATATATCTAATGGAAGATCAACACCCTCGCTGAGCTCTTTGCCAATTTTTTGTAGTGCCTTCAACCACCACTGTCCATCACTGTTGGGCGCCATGGTGTGATCGGAATCCCAAAATCTCTCAATCATCCCATCAGGTTGGCAAGATCACCAGCTTTGATACCACTGTAATGTTCCCAAACCTTGGCGAACTTCCTTACTCCGAAAATGTACTATGTAATGTTCAATGTGCAGCAATGTCGTGTCCGTACGGTGTTCCTGGAGTGGCCGATAGAGGTGGCGTATGGTAGAAAGAATTAACTGTATGGCGGGGAAGACAAATGCAAGCCGTACGGTAGGGAGGCTGTACAGTGGGTGGTGTTTGGGACTGGACAACTTGGAGGGACGTACGGTTTTGTGTTGAGGCCATACGGCTTACAGGGTCGTATGGTATGATTGCTCGAGGCCGTACGATTTACAAGACTGTATGGTATTGCTGCTCAGACCGTACGAAAAGCAGGGAGGGTCGTACGGTATGTTGTAAGCACGCGTCCAGATACGTACAGATCCTCTTCTCTTTCGAAGTTATTTTGTAATATGATGGTTGCCAGTAGGGAGTATGAGATCCTAAGATAACTCCAGATTGCCTAATTACAGATAAACGCCAGATGCTAATGATGCCAGAAGCAATTCTTGATTTAAACAATAATAGTGCCACAGAACACCGAATTCCAAGTATCGACGATGCCACAAGTTGTATTAATGCCAAAGATGCGAATAGAGATGTATACAAAGACAGTGTTTAAGAATTGCCAGATCTGAAACAAACAAAGCACAACGGATTTGACGCACAGTGAAATATCGGAGTGATATTTCCAACGGCAAACTAGGGTGGCTGTGAACCATCGAAATTGCAAGAAACCAAATAGGGAGGATCTTTTGTTAAGTTTTCAGATCGCTGCAAATGTGATTGCACTACCATAAAGTATGTACTTTCCAAATGCACCGATCTCTTGTATATATACATGGTAAAGACAAGAAGAGACATGTCCCTTCATGGGATGAAGGGACATGTCTATTCATTAATCTAATTTATTAATTTAACTATATAATCATTATAAGAATAAATAAAAGATTAACTTTCATATATATACATATATGTATATTAATATAAATAATATCAATTATTAAATATATTAATATATATATGTATATATAATAATTCAATTCTCATAATAATTATATAATCAATTTTATTTATTTGACCGATGCTACATACATTAACACTCCCTCTTAGCTAGGGAAGATAAAATCATATATCACATTTCTTGTGATAAGAAATCTCACATATCTCGTGAAGGCAAATATCACATAACACATGATGATAAGTATCACATAACTCGTGAGATAAGGAAACACCTAATATGTGATACCCAGTTTTACATATCACCTAACATGTGATATGAGGAATCACCTGACACGTGATACCCATTTTTACATATCACCTAACATGTGATATGAGGAATCACCTAACACGTGATACCTAGTTTTACATATCACCAAACATGTGATATGAGGAATCACCTTAGATTGTGATACCTGATTTTCATATCACCTCAGATCGTGATACAAGGATATAGTAATTAGAGAACATTGCATTCCCCTTACATATAACCCTATTATGGTATGTGCACTGACATATCAAAATGTCTACCATAATGAATCAACATTACAAGATTGTCACCTTGTAACATCAAATACAAGTGTTCATTGTCTAAGAAGTCGTCACCTCTCAGAAATGTACACAGGATGGATGTCCTACTTATATATTAACCAAGGGTCTTGTCTTTTCATAAGACACAACCCCTTCTAGGTCGGCCCTCCATGAACCAACCTACTCCTCTACAAATCGGCTCCCTTGTCCATTAACTAATAGTTAATTATCAATTAACTACAATAGTCAAATACAAGGCATATAAATATGCCTAGCAAATCGCCGATCTGTTATAGGGAGATGCATTTATCATGAGACCATATATAAAAGAAATTACATGCATTTTAGATCTGTCTAATCTGAAAAAAAATCAGAACATTAATATGATCAAGTTATCAGGATTTAACACTCCCTCTTAACTTGATAATATAAATGAGAGAAACATATCTAGCAACATCGTTACGATGACTAAGCATAGATTTGTACTCTATATCTATCTGATTCTTCCAAGCATGTAGTATCATGGTACACATGATACTTTGTCATATTACTAAACCTGTAATATGAATTATCACCAATACTTGTGATAAAAGTATTACATGTGATGCAATACACATGACAAAATCTGGAGAATAATTAAATTCTTCCTTTATCCAAATTGTGACTCATAGGCACTGACAAGCCTATATCACAATATGATCCTGAATTAAGATCTGCCAGTACACAAGATAAAATCCGGAGAATGATTAAATTCTTCCTTTATCCAAATTGTGACTCATAGGCACTGACAAGCCTATATCACAATATGATTCTAAATTAAGATCTGCCAGTACACAGGATAAAATTTGGAGAATGATTAAATTCTTCCTTTATCCAAATTGTGACTCATAGGCATAGAAATGTCTATATCACAATATAATCTTTAATTCATCCAGATCTGCCTGTAGTTCCCTACTGTTTTAGAACATTATCTCAGAGATTTTCATCTCATATAATGTCTATTCATTATCACAGAGATCATCACCTCAAGTCCTTTTTTGAAGTGATCTATCTTCACTCGAGAGAGAGGTTTGGTAAGAATATATGTTGTTTGATCTGCAGTACAAATGTATCTTAACTTGACAGTATTCCTGTCTACCATATCTCTTACATAATGGTAAGGAATTTCAATATGCTTGGATCAGTCATGATCAACTTTCACCTTGGGAAGTGCTTTGGTAAGAATGTCTTCAGTTTGATCTCTTGTACTAATATATTCCAACTGAATCACTTTTCTTTCTACTATGTCTCTTACATATTGATAAGGAATCTCTATAAGATACAACAATAATAGATCACTGATGCTGAAACTCCATCCTATGAATCGCAGTAATGTTCACCACTGTAATGTTCCCTATCCAGTGTTCAGATAGTTGGGACTGATTTCTTTGAATTCAAGAGACTTTCTCTCTATGAACCCAAGTATTGGATTTTCATATGTGCCAAATCAAGTATATTGAGATGACAATTTTATATAGACAAGTTGTGGTCTCTGGTTTCTCAAGAAATATATATATTCTTGGTTGCTACCTATAATGTGCACAATTGATTGCTTTAAGAATTTCCAATATGCTTGATAACTTCAAATTCTTTCATGCTCTGTATGTGCCTATCCTCTATTGTTTTCTTCTAATCAACCATGATATTACATATTCCCTTTTTATGAATAAATAATAATTTATGATCTTTCCGATCATCCAAAACCACTCTATATTCATACATCCATGATCGAATGGAATGAAATTCTTTTGTGGTTATTGTGATTAGTATTAAGTGTGTTTATCTTGTCCGATCTTCCTAATTGCTAAAGTCTGTCCCCATAGATATATCTTGCAACGCAAAGGAATGCACCTCTTCACAACCAACTCGGATTATAGCAACGATGTTGTTTACTTTATTTATATGATCGCTACCTTCTATTAATTAATCGTTGTTAGCAATTGATGTCCTTATCGATAATTATCACGTATTATCGTCTTACAATTTGTACTTATAGATCTGCACATCGCACCATACATTATTCTTTTGTGCTCTCACTGATCCCTCTTATGCATTGACTATGTCTTTGATCAATCCGAGAAGTTGGATGTTATGATCTACATCAATGGACTTTGCTAATTGTACCATAGTGACTTATTCTAGTAGTCGGCAATAATGATGCTCGGTTTTGTTATCATCTTATAAAATCTTTATTTGACAGTTAGCGATATCGATTATCATATTCATCCTTGATATGTTCAATATCAAATATATTCAATAATCTTTCCTTTTAATTCCATCATCGTGTGTCTTCGGTCTTTCCACATGGAATATATTTCTAAGCTTGTTCTTCAGGATACTGCGTGGGACGAGAATAGTATGGAATTTTGAGTTCCTTCCAAACCTTTCTCATTGCTTAGCTTGATGTTTATTGTTTATTCATTTCGTCTCTGTATGAACCGTATTCTTCATGGGATCAAAATTCTCTCCTTCCACTCCTTTAACCCTGGCGCAAATCTCCCTGAGTTATCCTCCTGTCTGTATCTCTCATATTAATATAAATTCTTGCACCTTTGATCGTTGTTGGCAGTCGGTTGCTCTAGCCGAGAGATCCACAAGGGTCTGTTATATATTCAAATCTAGATTTCCTCTTATGATCTCACGTTCTTCCTTTTATACCTGCGTAGGATATAAACAAGTCTTTGTTCACCGTGCTTATCTCTGTAGATTGTGGGTGCTACCCACCACACGGAGTCACCCAAACTCCTCATCCATAACAATCAGAAACAAAGGTCCCAACTATAGTATTCAGAGGACACAAGCACACATGACAACATCAAGTTCCACAGAACATAGGGCCACGTAAACAAATCATCCATAGCTAGTCGGTCAACCATATTATTTTCATGAGTGTATTTATTTTCTACATTTGCAGTCTAGCTCTGATACCATGTTAAGTTTTCAGATTGCTGCAAATGTAATTGCACTGCCGTAAAGTATGTACTTTCCAAATGCACCAATCTCTTGTATATATACATGGTAAAGACAAGAAGAGACATGTCCCTTCATGGGACATGTCTATTCATTAATCTAATTTATTAATTTAACTATATAATCATTATAAGAATAAATAAATGATTAACTTTCATATATATATATACATATATGTATATTAATATAAATAATATCAATTATTAAATATATTAATATATATATGTATATATAATAATTCAATTCTCATAATAATTATATAATCAGTTTTATTTATCTGACCGATGCTACATACATTAACATCTTTCACCTCTGAAATGGCAGACAACAGAACTTCAACTGGAATTCGCAAAAACAAATAAAATATTCCAAGATGCATACTAACAACTACCTACATGCCGGTCATAAATACCCCTTTGGAGAAACTCCTTAGGGTTTACAAAAGAATGTCGACACGGCAAACACCTATGGACAATAATAAAAATGGCCCCCCCTTAATTAATTAATTAAAGGTCCATTTATAATATTATTTAAACTCTGGGACCATTAATTAATTTAAAAATAATCTATTAAAATTGGGGACATTACATAATCCATGTGAGAAGAAGAATTTAAAGTTTAACTATTAAG
The DNA here is from genome assembly GCA_027943335.1 of Chamaecyparis obtusa. Lineage (NCBI taxonomy): Eukaryota > Viridiplantae > Streptophyta > Pinopsida > Cupressales > Cupressaceae > Chamaecyparis > Chamaecyparis obtusa. The sequence continues at coordinate 747,336 of BSBK01000840.1, forward strand.
CTTGTGATAAAGGCTGTTTAGCCAGCAACTGCTAAGTGCTTAGAGTCTGATGCACTGTTGTCAAAAAGTGTGTAAATAGAGACTAAAGTGTGGATATGGCCAAAATTAATGGAGAACCATAAGGAGGTTGATGGAGTAGAAGAACGGGTCGATAAACAGAGAAAAATCAGCCATGTTAAAATGTTGATTAGTTTTGCAAGTTCATGAGCAAACTGGAGAAAGTTGCAGAAGCCCCCAAGGACTGTCTGGGTGCTAGATGGATAAGATGGCCTGGTCTTATTCCCCTTGCATGCTTTAGCAGTTTGTTGAATGATACAATCGAAATGAGTTGTATTTTGTTGGAATATAAACACTTTTTAGCTGATTATATTTGAAAATTTCGGTTGAACTTTTAACTCAGTAGTGGTCTTAGAACAAAAGAGCTGTGTTCAGTTTCCTATTGTAGGCACCGTCTGATTTGAAATACTATAATGCTTTGTTTATTTATATTATTGTTGTCTTTGTTACTTGTGCGGGAGTCCTGTGTGTGTTAGATACTTTGTCATTTTGTCTTGCTGTGACAGAGTTAAGGCTTGTAAATAATAGTATGGAGAATGAACTGGTGATAATATTCACAGGTTGAAACACAGTTTAAATTGAGCATGATTTCATTTCCATTCTAGTTTTATACATGTGTTGAATTGCCATTCTCAACTCTATTTGAGGATTCAATCTGACTGCAGGATGTTATTGTAAATGTTTCACTTTGTGAGTCTTTATGGTCATAGAGGTGCTCCATGGAGATGAGAGTGGCCTTCCTCCTTTGATTATGTTTATCCATAAGTGTGTTGGCAGAGGCTATCAAATAACTTGGACAAATCCTTAAGCTGTGCCATATCACTATTGTGAAGCCACTCAGTGGTCTGAGCATCTACCGCATTACAAGGGTCTAATATAGTTTTGTAAGTGTAAGAATTAACAGTTGATATTAGCCATATCAATGCTTAGATTAGAGGAAGAATGCATACGAGTGGTGCAAGGCCAAGTGTGTGTTTGCTTGGATGAGAAATCTAGCATGGGACTTAGTCACACATTGCTGGTCAAGGAATTATCAGTGATTTGGAAATCAAAATGTGTAAAGGATCATGTTAAGTTTTGTTAGGAAGACACTACCAGTTGGTTGAGCATGCAACAGCAGTCAAGAATTCAAAAACACTAGAGGGATTGATCGCACATGCCTTAGGAAGGGAGGAAATTAGTGGTTAATACAGTACTTAGAATTGAATAGAAGGTGAAATTCATAGAAAGGGGCACAAGTGTTCAAGTGCTGCAAGCCATGCGTTTGGAGGGAAATGGAAATTTTTAAGCTCAATAGGGACATTAGTCCCGAATGAGCTGTGTAACTAATGCTTGCAGGGTTTACAAGGTAAGTGTAGAATATATGTATGTGAATGAGAACAAATTGGAGGTAATAATCCCATATGCATCTGGAAGTGGTATATGAATCAGTACTGGTTCTGCTAAAATGTTAAATGTCATAAATTGTTCATAACATCTTGATTAATTTCTAACTAGTCAAGACTAGGTTGATAAATGATTCCATTTAAAATCATCATCCGAATAGTCAAAAATTTAAAATAATGACTAGGTATTCCATATTAAATAATTAATAAAGATTCTTATAGGCTTCCAATGCAAGATCTATTGAGGAAATAAAACATCTTATCAATCATAAAAAGGAAGGTTACATAGATATAGTCAATGTTTATTTATTAACTAGGATAAAATCCCTCTATAACATTTCTTCTTCATGTTCCTTGGATTTGGTTGAACTTGCATGTATCCTAAGATTATTTCCTTGCTCGTGATGGGCACAGCACACATGCAACCAAAAGGAAAATCCTGAATTGGAGTTGCTTTTGTTTTGGTTAGAGTTATTTAGCTGTTGATTTATCTAACCTTACAAGATTTGGTTTGCTATAGGGTGCTACTTCATCCTTATGTCATTGTAACATAAGCCTCTTTAAGGCAGCTCCCAAGGTTTCAGATTCCGGAGTAGCATCCACATCTACCTAAGGTATGGGAATTACGTAATCTACTGGGCAACTGGCCATTTTGTGTTTAGACTGACTCTCTCATTATCTTCTTGTTTCCTCCCTTGCCTCGTCCAATGCTTGCAAGTTTGCAAGGATACAAAGAAAGAAGGCTGTGGGAAGAAAGAGAAGTCACAATATATGAATCCAAAGACAAGGATGAAAGTTCTGATGAAAGAATTTCAAGATAAATACCAATCTTCCAGCATAGAGGATGTTTGAATTGTGAAAACTGGAACCCCCTTATCCACTATAAGCTACATGAGACTTTTGTTTGCCAGACAATAATATGGCTGACATTGGTCCACTGCATAACATTGCTACAAATTTAGGGGGGCTCTAAAATTGTAATAAGACTGGTCAGCTCCCTTGTATATGAATACAAGTTAAGGATGAAAGTCCCGATGAAAGAATTTCAAGATAAATACTAATCTTCCAGTATGAAGGATGTTTTAATTGCGAAAACAGGAGCCCCCTCATCCACTACAAATACATGAGACTTTTGTTTTCTAGACAATAATATGGCCGACTTCGGTCCACTGCATAACAATGCTAAAAATTGAGAGGGGCTTTAAAATTGTAATAGAACTGGTCAGCTAGGGAAACAAAACTACCTGAATGGCTCCCAAATTGAGTTGTACATGGAATTGTAGATTGTTTAATGGGGATCCATTCCTCCTAAAAACTAGTATTTTAGGGATTGAGATGTCCCTGGAATGTGGGGATGGGCACAAATCAGTCACCCACCACTGCTTGCAGGGGGATATCCCCAAGACATCCTTTCTGAAGCAGGGCATGTTGCCCCTGCTGGGGATGGTGAGTGGGCTCACTCCCATCCCAGGATGTCCAGGACACTTGGGCATTATCTGAATGCCCTGGGGATGGCTGGGGTTCCCTCACTCCAAAAAGGAAAACCTAATTTAATTTTTCCTTTCTTATAGTCTATTTTTTAAACCACAAATTGCAACTAAAATTTGTAATTTCTTCCAAGCTCTGAATTTTCTTTGTATAGATGTCTGTGAGTTTATGACAAAACAAAAAGTCAGAGTACTTACATAGACAAAAGTTGGGAAAGATGCGAAGGAAGTCGAAGTGGTCCGAGCTGTTGAGTCAAACATCTTCTGATAGCGATCTTTTTCTTCATTGCTGTCATTGAAAACAAAGAAGAAAGTAAATTTTAAAAAGTAGCCAAATTCCTATGCTTGCCTCGCATTTGACCTGTAACATATAATGTTATCTTTTGTTTCATTGTTTTTTAATTTTAATTTTTTACTACTTAAATGTGTGATGAACATAAAATATGTTGCTTATAAACTATGTTCCATGAAGTTTCAAGGATGGGGGTATACAGGTATGGGCTTCGAGAGAAATCATGTTTCTAGCAGGCTGCTGTGTATTGTACTATCATAAATTCAACCTTTCTATTTATACGAAGTTATGAACATCCTAGGCAGTTTCTTGAATATATCTTTAATGATCATAATATGTGGAAATACTTTAGTTAGTTTGGCCATATTATTGTAGGATATGTGAAGATTGGATGTATTTTGCTGTGTTGCCTCTGTAAGTCCTTCTATTTGGTGGGTTTTCAAATGTCTATGCACACTTTCAAATGCCGTTTCATGGAAAGTTAAAAGTGTTCATGTGAAATTTCCTGCTGCCAGTGGCAGTGCAATGCCTTGGCATGTCTCCTGGGCTGCAGAATTGTAGTTTTTATACTAAAGTTTAAGATGTATTGTCAGTGACTTAGACACTCTTAAAGGGTTATATATGATAGAGCAAATCAATGTCTGACGTTTTTGGCTACCCTGGACCATAACATTTTTATCTTTGGCTGGAAAGAAGAGAAATTAAACAAGTAATTTTAATTCTAACTGATGCTAGTAATTTTATTTGATACAGGTTTGATTCTAGGGTTGGGTCTGTTTGGTAAAGCCTTTATTAGTAATTACAGCAAATTGGTTTCTCGTGGTCCATATTTTCATTTGGTCATTAAGGTTGTATTCCTTTGTCTTGAATTTTAAAATGTTTATAGCTCAAAGGGGTTTAACTATTATGGTTTTTGCTTTGTTCCCCTTTTCATGAAGCACTGCTTTTTAGAAGCTTACTAAGTGGGACCTGTATTATTGTAGGGACATTTGCACACTTACAGATTTTGTGACAACGTATGGACCTTCCTTTTGCAAAATGCAACATTTAAAAATGAGGATGCACAAGAAGGTGTTAGCAGGGTAAAAATTGTTGCTTGTGATTCAAAACTTCTTAACCAGTGATTCAAGAATTTCTGGAAGGAAGTAAGGCCCAATTTCAAAAAGCACTTGGGATACTGTTCTGTATATTCAGATGCTGCAGATTCGTTTAATTTATGTAATAGGGATATATGCATCTTTCAAAGTGTAGAATTCAATTCAGTTCTCTTTTATTGTTTATTAATAGGATTAGCTTTTGGGTGACCTTGTATGGCAAAATAGCCCAATGCTATAACTCTTTAATTAGTTCATGTTTTATTGACTTCGAATTTCAGCTTCGAAATTTAGTGTGCCTTATTCGTACGTATCATATGATTGGATGCAAATTCAGCCTCTTTAAACTCAAGGACATTTTGTCCTCACAGAGAATAGCAAAGTAAACACATTATTCAGTGTTCAGAATGCCATTAAATTTTACCTTCTACATTAGTTTTGGAAATGGCTGCTCTTTTTCTAATAACTAGTTAATTCTTTTTCTGGGCGATTTCCTTTCTTTTTTTTAAAATATGTTTAGCTCAGAATGTTGTATTCTCAAACAATAAAAATGATTTTTCTCTTTTTATGTAGTTATGACTCCTTTCATTTCCCTTATATTATTACGGTCTTTTTGAGTGTCTTTTAAGGCAGAATATCCCGATGCAATGGCTGTTTAAGTTTTAACTAATTTGTTGTATTTTCTGATGTCCAAATCCAGTATCATATTTTTTTATATTTATATATATTATTTGATTGGACTCTTAAATTTCACTCTAAAGTTCAAAATCTTCTGAAGAACTTCTTACCTTGTGGAGGGTGAAAATGCAGTGTTAGGAATGTCATTAAATTTATTGTTCTAGTTATGTCGAGATGTGCAACCTACAGTAGCAGCAGTGGGAAGAAGCATTTGATACTGTGACTCAGAGAAATAATATTTAGAGCTGACATTTTTTAAATAAAAAACATAAATTTTTAAAATATATTATATATACGAATACTGATATCTTTGTGGCGTTTTAGACATATTTAATGCACCTATACTAGTAGTTCAGAAATGAATTGTCTTTTCTACCATGATAATTTCTTTCTCTAGAATTTATTATTAGTTTCTGCATACAATGGGTGCCGTAGTGATCAATGAACCAAATATTTCAATCAGTTCTCACTACATCAAAATTCGTTTTTCCAAGTTAAAAAAGTATTTTATTTTGAAAAAGTATTAAATAATCTTGAGTTGAGATTGTACATTTTTTCAATTGGTAAATGAGTTCTTTTGGACCCTCACCCCTATATTCAAAATAGGATATATACATAGTACATAAACAGCGGAAAAAACATGCCATTGAAATTGTGGATACATGCAACCTAAAACCTAATGCAGGAATGGAAAAATACAAATTCTCTTTTTAAGTGGGCCTCATATAAGTTTGAAAAAACAAAATCAATTAATGATATTAGATTTTTACAATCCATAATGCTGATAGCTGCTGTTGCTGGATTCAATTATATGTGAGTTTTTCATCATTTTTTCGATAACTATCTAACATCGTCATGATGGATCCTGGAGTGTGATCCAAAATGTTGATGAAAAATGTCACACATATTTGAGTCGGAAATAGCAACTATCAAAGTAAACTAGAATTTAAAAACTTTTTTCTTGACAAAATTTTAAACTCACAGCAACCACCACAGTCACTTGCTACCTTCAGACCCATGGTGGAGCCAATATTGACAATAAAGTACAGATCCAATTTCTAGATTATTATATTAGAAAAAAAAATCTTAGGGTGAAGAAGTGAGGAGGAAACCGGAATAGTGCTGTAGGTCACACATTCATAATATAAAGAAAACAAAGTTTATTCAACCATATGTACTATAGAACCAGTATGCTCATATAATCTTGTTATATATTTTTTGTTAATTAAATATTCTGTGCTGCTAGCATAGATATATATAAACATCACACATGGTTGGGTAATACTTGTCTTTATATTACATTCATTATATATCCTCTGTTTGCTCTGTACTCCCTGTTCTCTTTTGCTTTCTTCTCCTTGCTCTTTTTTTGGAGATTTAGGTACTAATATCACCTTATATTAGAGTAAAGACATGTCCTATGCTTCCTTGTGTCTATCAAACTTCAACCAGTACAGCAATGCCTCAATAGCCTAACAGTGATTGTAATTAGGTCTGTCCTGTTTCTGGGTCTTTATGTGCCGACAGCCCACATAATTCTTGTCACCAGCTTTCTTTTGATTGGCATCATTTGCATAACAGGATTGAACCCTGGATTTAATTTCAGTCCTCTTTGGGTCCTACAGAAGCAATCATAGGACAACTCTGGTAGAGAATAAAAGCTGGAAACCTCAAGCCACCCTGTTCTGTGAATTACACGTAGACTGCTGATATAAAAAGCAAGATCTTTGTAATAGGCTACCAATTCTTCAGTTTAATTCTCCTGCTGCAGCAGCCAAATCTCGTATTGCAGCCTATTCACTGTTTCTTCCTTCTTTTCAAGTGCTTCTGCTAACCCACTGAACCCTGTAACATCTCCAACCTTGTGTTTTGGGAGAACCATGTGCACTATCCACTCTATGGAAGCCTGATCTGCAATCCTTTGTGATTTTATTTCTGAAGTTTTCAGCTATCTAATCTTGGGATATGGAAACCCTAGTATTACCCAGTCCCATCTAGGCCAATCTTGCTCTTAATAAATTTCAGTGTTTCCACTTTTGGGGAGAAGAATTTGTTTTTGAATCTGCAGTCTAGTAGTGTACCCCTGTAGATGGGGTTCTACATGCCGCTACAACAATGTGATGAGCTTTACTTAACAATCCTATACCCACTAGTTTGAAGGGACAATCTACAGCCAAAGATCAATAATGAGATAATCCCTTTGCAATGTGGCCTTTTAGAAACAAGCTACACATTCTTTGCCTTAGGGGAAAGAAATGCGAGTTTAAGCACTCGTATCCATCGCCAAAATCTTTCACCAATTGCACACTTCTATATCATAATCATCCGGCCCTTCCATGTATTGTTCTCATAGAAATATCCAACAAAGGGATATAACAAGAATTTTACCACCTTATCCGAAATAAATGAAAAGAGAATGCCCACCATAAGAATACAAAATTTTAAAACTAAGAGAGTTTGATCCCTACAGATCTGCTAAGGGTCGGGTTGCCATAGAATTGAGGGTATCCAAGACAGCCCAAGCTTCTATTGTGCCGCTCACTGTTGCTGAAAGGGAACTGCTTGGCTAGCGTAGGCTTGCCACAATTTCTGAAACAATGAATTAAAAAGTTTCCTCAAAACGTTTGCGCGACTTGTGAGTTTCTGCAAGAAAGCTTCTAAGCTTCCAGGTCTGCAGCTCCCTTTTTGCAGGCACGTTAATCAAGAACAGAATCTCCTTCAACAATTTGTTTCTTACAATTTGCAGAAAGTTTGATTTAGAGCCCAAAAAGAAAGAACTCCCTCCAACAAACTGCCCTGAAGAATATCTCTTAGCAAGCATCGAGTGCCTGCTTGTTACAGTTTACCTCAATGTTACTCATCAAAATTGAGTATTTGAAACCTCCATAGAGGTTTCTTCCACATTTGACCCATTCTTTGCGCACACTTGCCATTTGCCCCATGAAAAAGCACATTAATTTTCTTTTTCTCATTTTTAATATTACGAAAAATAAATATTTGGCTGTTGGAATGTGTTTTGTCAGTTCATCCTTTATTTTGAGGGTGGCTGCCATGAAATAATGTGAAGCTTGTAAGAAACCCACTGTGGCAAGACCAGATCAACAACAGGCAGTGTTGAATCAGTGGTAGAAACTTAGCCATGTATCTGAGTTATCATATCTACACTTTTTGTTCGTTTTATTGTGATAGGTGAGTAGACATTTTGAGTAATCTTTATTATTAAATGTTCGTTTAGAGTTTTTTATTTGTTTTATATGCATGTTTTGTTTGTCTAATCAACACTTTAAGCTTTATCAGGTGTGTATCCATGCTTCTTTTATTCGTCTCTTCCTGGAGAGAGCAGTCCACTTGAATTCTTGTGCAGCTGATAAAGACCCCACTGTGGAAAGACCGGGTTGCCATTGCAAGAGACAATGATCATATGCTTTTCAATTAGCCACTTTAATTGGGGACTTAGTATCCAAATAAACAATAGGCACTGGTGAGTCAACGGGAGAAACTAAGCCATATATTTTGGTTGCAATTTTGTTAATTTTACCTATAGCTTCTGTTTGCTTTAGTCGATAGTATGTGGCAGCACAAAGGTAGGGGCTTTCCCTTAAGAAGATATTCTGGAATCAATTTGAGAATTTAGAATAAAACACAAATATAGGAAAAAAACATAGTTCAACGGATTTTCTTGACAGGGGGATGGGGGGATAGGTTTCGGGGATGGAGGACCAAGGGTATAAATTTGTGGATGGTAAGGGGACGATGATGGAGTGGTTGTGTGGGAGCAGTGCCGATATACAAATTAAGGTGAATTGAAATCTTGAAGGCAAAATCTGCAATAGAACATCTTTGTGAGTGCCCCATTAAAGGTAAACTAGTTTTCATGAAGTCCAAGGTTGCAGTCATATGTAATGGCATGTGCCATATAACAAGCAACCCTTTCGGGGTCTGATGGAGGTGGTGTTGTTGTGTATGTTTCTTTCAAGTCCCCAAGTCTTGAAAATGTCTCCCTACTGGGGATGCAGTTTTCTTTTGGAGGGGATGCATCCTTGTGGAACAATGAAAAAAACTTAGTTTATAAGAATACAATGGAAAGCTTTTTATTGAATTGGGAATATGTTATCAAATTGAGTGTCATGCCCCGATGAAAGTTATATCACAGCAATGACAATAAAACACAGTCGATATTAAATCATGGTTCCAGCCCTTAAAGTATAGCTTGGGCTAATTAAAATGAGATACTAGGGATCCATAGAAGTAGGGGTTCTTCGAGTGCAGTGATGAAGGGTTGGATACCTTGCAAGGGCAACAAATTTTTATGAAAGAGTGTGACTACTCCACTCTTGAAGATATAAGAGGGAGGACAAATCAATTAGATAGGCATCGAAGAAGAAATCATCATATGTAAAGAAACATTCGATCTATAATAAAAAAACCAGATCTGACAGAAATAACAAGGCAGTAGTTTTGTAGGGGGAATGCCCTCTCTTGAGAAAGGTTGTTCTTGGCAAAGGTTGTAACCATTCGTCAGCCCTTGAGGACTATATAAAGCAGACTTCTTCTTGGATGTCATGCCCCCGCCATGATGCATCCTCCGTTCACAATTAAAAGAGAATGATAATAATAAAATCAGATGTGTCAATGTGCAGATAACTGCCTTATTCACATTTTTCTAATATCTAAGCTAAAACCATGTTAAATGAATTCATTCCTTTGATCAACAATCCATAGTTTTAACAAATCATTAACAAAGTGATTTCCAAAAGATCAACGGCTGAAGAGGCATGAGATCAATTTAGGGGAGGCAACCATTATTTTAGAGAAGACACCTCATTTGGGGAAGAGGTAGTAGAGGTGTTTATTCGTCCTCTTTGAGGGCTATATACAAAAGAACTTCATCCCAAGAAAATACATGGAAGAAGATAAGATTTGATATTAGTGATTTGCATTCGACACAAAACAACAGTCTTGTGATCTAGAAAGTGTTGTGGTATGCATATAATCTCTTATGTATTTTGGTATAGTTAATAATGAGAATTACTAATCCATCTAGATGCTTTAATTATTTATTTAATCTATTTATTCTCCTATAAAAATCATGTAGGGTTAGCAAGAAAACATGATTGGGAGTTCCCCATTTAAGTAGCCCGCTCCATGTTGGATGGACAAGTGTTCTTGCCACTTGTAAGCCAAGGGGTGTTATATCACGCCTTCGGTTTAGTTGCGGTGAATATTTCAGGCACCCTATTGCGCATTCCTCTCTAATCCCTATGATCTTTGGTTGTTTGTTTGAAGTGAATTGAAATAATAGAAATGCATGGTAAGGAGACGTGATTGGAAGGGCAGAAAGAGTCCACCCCATGTTGGATTGACAAGAGTTCATATGCCACTCATGGGCAAGGGGTGTTATATCATGCCCTTGAGCTTAGTTGCAACGAATGGTTGATTATTGGGAATGCATCTATAGGCTGAAGTATGTGATGTTATTTAAGTTAATTGCTTATTTACATAAAAAGTTCAAAAGCTATGATATGATTTTTTTATATATTACTATTTGTAAACAAATTATGTTGTGGAATTGTTACTTTGGACCAAAAATAGTTATACCCCAATTTGGGGACATTACAATTGGCATCAAAGAATTTATCTTGCCACCCCCTACAACACAAAGCTACTTTAACCACCATTCAATTAAGTTAAGTTTAACCATTCAACTCTCTTCTTAAGTAACTCAAAAATAAAATAGAGTAGGCCAACATTTCACTTCTATATGTGTACATCTTTCATTGGTATAATTCATGCCTTACATGTATCATGGATATGCTTCATGCCTTACATCTATCTATGTGTATACTTCATGCCTTCAAGTATTTATGTGTATACTTTGTTCTTCATGCCTTACATGTATTTATGTGCATACTTCATGCCATATATTTCTTTGTGTATACTTCATGCCTTACATGTATTTATGTGTATACTTCATGCCTTACATGTATTTATGTGCATGCTTCATGTCTTATGTATAGGTATACTTTGGGTCTTATAACAATTCATGTATCTTATGTGTATTTACATGCATACATCATGTCTTATGTGTATTTACGTGTTTGCTTCATGTCTAATGTGTTTCCAACATGTTTACCCCTTGCTCAACAATTATAAAAATGGAAAATCAATCTAGACTCTATAAGAACTTTTGAATCCTACTTTGACAACCAATCTTGTTACAAAAGTTAATAGACCCTTTAGGTTGATATCTCATGGTATTTTACAAAAGCCTACACTTAAGATATTTGAACCCTCCACGATCATTCCAGGATAGGGATGAGTATGATGTATTAATTGTAAGTGCAAACCCGTTGAAAAACTTATTCATGCCTGTTAGGACAAATGAGATAGGAACACCTCACAAACTCCGAGCATGGTGAGGAATTGTTTATGGTATTAGAATGCAATCCATTACTTGATTGTTTCATCTACTCACCTCTAATTAGTAACTACACGTCATTTATATTACCATTATAAACATATCTTCTTGTTGGTGAATTCCTTTCTAGAAATTAAAGCTTTAAGTTCATTATACATTCATAGTGTTAAACATTCTCAATATAGGGAACATTGACATCAAGTCAAGTGTAGTTATTATTATTAACTTTTCACAACTACTTTTAGACCTATCTAACTAATTAAACCCCTTTCGTGAAATGTTAGAACCCTTTGTACATTGTTACAATTTTTTCTCAACTGTCTTGGGTATAATCATCCCTTAGGTTATAGAGCAAGAAACGTAGACGTGTATATACCTATCATGAACAATATGTAATGGAGTAAATTCTCCTTTAGCGTTTTATATATTCCTCGAAATCATTGCCATAGTTATGGGGTGTACTCAATACTCTTTGTTCCAAAAGATCTTCTATTTTCTAACTCCAAACAACTTTTATCATTTCACAAACTACTATCACACATTGTGGAATATCACTAAGACCATATTCAAGAATTGAAACAAATAAAGAATGATTAAACATATGAATCTATCATTGTTCTTATATGGTCGAACTCATAAGATTTTACCCTCTCCCAAACAATTGTTTTAGGGTACTTCTACCTTACAAATAATGAGATTTAGTTAACAAATCCCTAACCATCATAATATCTCCATTTTATAATGCATAGTTAGCACTACCATTGCACCCTAGGGTACACTCTTACCTACTATATAAAAGATAGCTATTTCATGTATGCTAAGGTCAATCATCAATAAAGAAATTGAAATACATCTATGACAAGAGGATTACTTTGCTCTCAAACAATGTTTTTAGATTTGTATCACCTATGAAGAGATTGTGTTGTAGAGTAATACAAAATTATCCATCAAATAAAGAAGTAATCATTTTTATTAAGGTAGATAATATCATTTACGATGCATCACCATAATGTTCTATGTTTGCATCTTGGAAAAGAAGACGAGCATTAACAAAAAATATTAGCAATTAAGGTCATAGATGTGTTTCATGCTTCTAATCGTCATCTTAATATATAAAAGGCTCCTTTATAACTCCCCACTAAGGAACTCTCAAAACTAGGGTCAAATATGCACTAAACAATTTTTTTTTGAAACATGTAACTAACGCCATGAACATAAGTGTATCCATAAACATAATGCATACGTAAAGATAGAAACATATACGAAAGTAAGCCATAATCGTCACACGATCGCGCACAAGTGGAAGACTCAAATGTACTTCCAAGGGCTCCATGAATACCCCATACGCTAGCAAGACCGATATCATTCATGTTCTTAGCCTCTATGTGAGAGTCCGAATCACATCCATGAACCTCACGGGATAAGACTAGACCATCGTCTATGGTCGCTGATTGAGGAGACAAGTCTATCCTCAACATGATCCAATACTAGGTTCGTTTTAAGCCCAAATTGAAAAGTGAACTAAATGACAACAAACTAAATTGGAAAACGGAATGCAGATATATGAAAATGATCTCGAAGATGTAAGGAATCCAAGCATAAAGTTTATTTTTACATAGACCCAAGGGAACAACAAACTATTGTAAATGCACATGAACAGTCTCGGTACAAAATGCACAGTTCTAGTAAATGTCTAGGCAAAGCTTGAACAAATGTGCAGGTCTACAAGAATGAATGCACAAGAATAAACAAATGTTCAGGAATAAAGCATGCAGACATAAGAATAATGGACAAGTGTGCAAGAACAACAAATGAATGCATATAAACTTCTAGCATGCATAAATTTGAAAGTCAACTACTGCTAGCTCTAGTGCATGACCAAAATATGAACAACTCCACACTGGGGAGTACCAGATAGCATAATTCAAGGTCATACACACTCAATATCATCATGAGGGATATAATAAAAGCTAATCTACTAAGTATAATAACATACACACACAAATAACTACAAAGGAATGCTAGGGATAAAATGAGCACATCATGCTTGAACTTTGTCATTGGAAATAGTCCGCCACCTATACATCGGTCCTCAACAATGACATGCAATGCCACCCAACCATGTGGTACCCTTAGGTCCACCCCATTATGCTTGTGGAGATAGTCACCTGAACACACACACACACATACACACATAAGGTACACACTCAAGAAAGACTAACACACACCCCAATCAAATGCAGAACTTAGAGGATGATATAGAGACCCCAAGGCAATCACACAAATGTAGGTAAGAGAATGCAAGTAGATCAAGGTCACTACTCGAAACTAGACATGGTATAGTGTCGAGACTCAATAATGGAGTGTCATTACATGACTCGTGGAGGCTTGTGTAGTTTTGAGCACTCATTTTCTCAAGGAGGCTCTATTATGCCGACTCACATCTCTCAACATATGATCGCTGTTATGCCAACTCAACATTCATAGATGGCCATGGTAGTGCCAAATCAACACCTATAGATGGCCAAAGTCATACCAGATCACATCTCTCAACAGTTGACCACTGTACAAGTGTTAGTTTATTTGTATAATTATGCTTTTCTCCATTTATTATTAATGCTATCAATTATTATAATGAGCTTTGCTAAGGGTTACCCTAGGACTCCTTTGTGTCCTAGCTTGTCTTGGAGAGCCACTCCATCCCACTACTCTACACCAATCGATCATAATGTAATTCTCAACAATAACGTCATGTGAGAGATTCTGTGCCATGCAACAAAGAGGAGACAAGGTATGCTCAATTGGACTCGCCAAGAGCTTGGGTCACTCAGATCTCAACATAGGAGCACAACTCAACTACATGCCTAGATGTGGTCTCAACACCATGTATCAACATAAAAAATGTTCTCACACCATAATGACAATCAAGAACAATGAGAGAAATGGCTATCAACACAAGCCATGAAAACACAAGGTTTTAGCTAACTCACAATCGATGAACACTCAATTGGGTGCACCCAAGAGTAGGGATATCTCATAATCCTGAATACATAAGCACAACTCACAATGTCAAGAGCATGGTCACACTACCAACCTCCAATGAACCACCATAAAACATGAAACATGATAAATGAGGTTTAAACAATGCATACAAGGCATAAATATGACAAAACATACAAGTGGCTAAGAAACCAAGAAAAAAATCACAAATCCTCTCGAGAATGAAATTTCATATATTAATGTTATCATTACCAAAAATAATCCATTGTTAGAATGTGAAAATTTCTACATTTGCGAAATACCAATCAAGACCATATCCAAGTCTATAGCCAAAATTGCCATTAGAGCCATGGAAAAAGCTCAAAAAATTAGAACTCAAAAATAAAAAATCTAAAGATATACCCTTTGCCTCTAATTTTCCCAACAATGCAAAAATGCAATAAAAATAAGATTCCAATCAGTTCGAAAAAATCAAGCAGCATAACATTACAATTTTCATATAAATCCAATTTTGAACATACAAGACCAACAAGGCAACATAATGCAATGAAATTGTGAGCGAATACTAATTGTCAGCCCACACAAATAAAACAATTTATTTTGAAATAAGATGAAGCAAAATGAAAGTTACAAGAAGCCCTACCTCACCCAGTGGTGGAAACATGAAAACAAGTGGAAGAAAATAATTTGTCTATGAAAGTGAAAATGACTCTAGACAAGAGGGAGCGATTGCAGTAGGAATCAAATAATCTACTGTGCACAAAATTTTGTAGGGTAGAGCTTAACCAATGAGCAAATCTCTACAAAGATTCAACAAAAACTAAAATTGCGAGCTCCAAAAGACTAAGTGTCCATATGATGTCTATTCCTTCATTATATGCACCTTTTGGTCAAAACACAAAAAGACTAATTAAAATCACTTAAAGGTAATCAAATAATACAATTAAATTAAATCAAATCCATAATTGGATCGATTTAGTTTGATTCCATAAATAGGAATTCACTTCGGCGCACTTGTCGAAAAATAACGCAATAAAATAATAAAAGGATTAAAACCAACATTTAACCCCAACTCCTTGCAACAACGATACACAATCTAAGATGCATCTATAATACTGATATACACAATAATGTAAATGAAGTCTAGATTTACCCACTTGTACAAGAGGTATCATATATCAATTATAGATATACCACCCATACAGGGACAATATTGGTTGAACCATAAATGGTTGGTGAAACTATCTCCTGTGCCACTGCCAGGAATAACACACACTCAAACCTCCAACTTAGGGGGAGACACTATCTAGTACTTGTTCACTAAAATACACACATCAAGTGCATTTGTTCATAGTATAAATAACCAAAGCATAATCATGAATAGTCAAAGTACGCCTAATGTAATATTGACGCTCCCCATCTAAGTAGCCCAACACATGTTGGATGGATAAGAGTTCCTACCACTTGTGGGCCAAGTGCTGTTATATTATGCCCTTAGGCTTAGCTGCGACAAATGTTCTATGACCCTATCACACGTTCCTCTCCAATCCCTAAAATGGTTATTTTTCAGAAGTGAAACTAAAGAAATAAAAAAATCATGTATGATTTAGCAAGGAGGCATGATAGGGAGGGCAAATAAAAGTTCCCCATTTAAGTATCCCACCCCATGTTGTATGGACAAGAGTTCATGCCACTCGTGGGCCAAGAAGTGTTCCATCATGTCTTTGGGGTTAGTTACGACGAATATTTAGAGCACCCCATTGTGCTCTCCTCTCCAATCCCTACTATGGTTGATTATTGGAAATGAAGCTATAGTGTATGCAATGCTATTTAAGTTAGTTGCTCATTTACTATAAAAAGTTCGATAGCTACTTGTATAGGCTGTAAAACTGTTCAGATTTGTAAACCTACAACAAGAATGTTAGGATCTAACTACAAAAGCCCCAATCCTATTGCAAATCCTACACCTATCCAAGAGAGATAAATAATCAACCATGCATAATCCATAAAGATATGCAATATAAAATCTAATTGCACACAACAATCAATAACCCTCCCTTGTTTTTCTTTTTCTATGCAATTTAGGCTCTCAAATTTACTCCTTAATGTGACAACATGAAAATTTGAGAATTGTGTTTAATAAAATTGTGAGGAACCACCCTCTTTTATAGAATTTTGAATTTTAATTAATGGTTTAGATTGAGTGATGTTGATTGATAATGAAGGGATATGATTAATTCAAACTTGACTGATTTGACAAATGACTGAGATGATTGACAGTTGACTAGTTGCATGACATAATTGATTGAATAGTGTTGGTGTAATTAAGTATTTACTAATTACACTTTACTTAAAGTTTACTTAGGATAATGCATTTGCATATTAGTTGTCTTTGAGACACCTAGGAGTTTGCATTTCATTTTAGCACATGGTTAGGAGAATTTCCACTTTAGGTGGTGATAGTTGTCTTCTCATACCTCTTTGTGTGTGAGATCCACCTTTAGTGCTCTTATCACATTATCATCCTCTCATTGTTGCACATGTTTCACATACTTTGATGTACAATGGATGATGATCTACCTTTGGTGGACATGTGATTACACCATGTCTAGTTGATAGTTTATCACTTGCATATCTTCGAGTGATCATACATTGCCTATATATTTAGGCACATCTACTTTGTATACATCTATTATCCATCATCATTTGATCATTATTGAATTATTCATTTGATCATCTTGTCTCTCTTGTGCTATCTCTTGAGCTTCTAGATCTTGGCATTACATTCATTGCCTTAGGAAAATTCTTACATGATATAAGAGCCTTAGGAGTCTTCATTGCATAGCCATTGGAGAGCCATTGTTGCTTCAACTTTTGGAGGGCCACAAACCACATCCAAGACCGCTCCACTTAGCCACTTGCTACCTCTACTCAATGACTATGCTAAGCTAGGAGCCACCCACCACCTCAGTCGGAAGACACCTGCCACATCATCCAGTTGCCACACCAACTCACTTGACAATGCCAACAAATCTGGACGTGACACGTGGCAAATGAAAAACATGGGTATTTAAAAAAAAAACATTTTTCATAGTTTTCAGTATCTTAAATTTGACGAGTGTTTAGCCGTCACAAGGTCAAGTTTTTTAATGCCATTGACGGTTTGGAAAACCTCAAATTTAACCTCGTGGTTTTGTCATCATTTTGTGTCATTAAATTTGACGGCCGTTTGACTGTCATTTTAGGAAAATTTGCAGTGCTGTGATGGTCGTTTGGACATCAAATTTAAACTCTTATTTTTCTGACATCAACGAGGTTTAAAATTTTGAAGCCCTCACCATTTGTAGTTTTAGTTTTGCAGTCTGACTTTGGGAGGCCATAACTTGGTCACCTGGGCTCCAAATTGAGTGCAATCTTTTTTTTTTTTGCTAGAATTTCTTGAACTTTGTAGTGGTGGTGTTATTTTCTAGTTTTGGATCACGAATTTTGCAGAAATTATAATTTTTGGTGACTGTACCTGCCCGATCCTCAATCTTACAACTTTAGAGGCTTCGTTCGGGCTCATATAGACACATTTTTCAAGTGCCATTTTTTTGAAAGTGTATTTTTCTAGTACTTTCCATATTTGCTATCAGATTGTAGCCTTATTTGGGCAAAAATATCACTTTCAGAAATAGGTCTTTTTTGGCCTTGTATGATCATTGCAAATCCTAGGATTTGCTTTGATTTTGAGCAATATTAATTTGAGTTTGATTTGGCCTAATTAAGGTAGTTGTAAATTTCAAAATTAGAAGTCCACTTTGGCCCAAAATTGGCAAGTGGCAATTGTACATGCACTGGCTATAAAGTGCCAAAATCATCATTTTTTTTTTTGGGGGGGGCAGGGGGGTGTTCTTTGATTGAGTGAATTTGGGGGGGGGGGGTGTCTTGTGTGTTGGTGTCTCTCTCTTTCTTGTGCTCTTTTATTTTGCATCATGGGTTCTATTGCAAAATTAACTCCACATAAATATGCTACATGGAAAGATAATGTATGGAGCAAGTTAATGGTTAAAGGTTTAAATCCTTAAGTGGATGGTACAATTAAAAAACTTGCTGATGATGATGCTGCTGTAGTAGCTAATTGGTCATGCAAAATTTTTAAGGCTTTAGGAGTCTTGAGAGAAAATGTTTCTGAAGCTATCATGTATCACATCAAATCCATAAACGATGCTAGAGAGGCTTGGGATAAACTTCTAGATTTGTTTGGTAAAGTGGATGAAGAAATGAGATTCTGAATTGAGACTGATCTCCTAAAATTAGAGCCCAGAAATTTTGACACAATCCAAGATTATCTCAACAAAGTCAATGCTTATAGAGCACAATTTAAGGATTGTGGTAATCCCATGAAGGATGTGAAGTTGATTAGTCACTTGTTGAAACATCTTCCTCCTAAATATGCAGCTTTGTTTTCAAGCTACAATACTCACAAGTTGACCATGGGTAGTGCCTTCACTAAGCCTTCATTTGAGTCATTTTCAGAAATGTTGGTCTTAGACCAAGAAAAATTGATGAGTATGGATATTCTCAAGTCTTAAAAGTCTAAGGCATTGGTGGGTAATAATGGGAATCAAAGGAATCAAGGTGGTAAATGTTCCAACAAGAAGCAAAAGAAGTGGAAGGCCAAATCACAATCAGACACACAACAATCTTCCTCCTCACAATAAGGCAATTCTCCCAACAACAACAACAATAAGGGGAACAATTCAAAGAAGGAGAAGAAAATTTGTGCATATTGAAAGAAGCCAAATCATGACGAGCATTAATGCCACAAGAAACAAATTGATGAGTTGACAAACATAATCAAGAAACATCACATTGATTTTCCAAGTGCCTACAAGGGAAAGGATTCACCACCTTCCACTTAAAAGGGTAAAGGGAAAGCATTGGTGGCTAGTATAACTAATTCAGAGGAATGGATTTTTGATTCAGGTGCCACACATCATATGGGTGCTACAAAGGAGAAATTCTCTTCTTTGAAACCATCTATGGTACCTCACATCTATGTAGGAGATGATACTCAAGTGGAAGTTGAAGGGAAAGGGGGAGCTGAGATGGAAAATGGAGCTTTCAAAGATGTTCTCTATGTTCCAAACCTTAGCACAAACCTCCTTTCAATTTACCAAATCACTCACTATGGAGGTGGAAATAAAGTTGAGTTCCTTCCTGATTCAGTTGTAGTAAAAAATCTTAAGGATGATTTTATGGTGGCAATAGGAAAAGAAAATCATGACACAAGACTTTATTCATTTTATCATTTTATACCTAAGAATCCTTTACATGCCTTGTTGACACACTCAAATTCAAAAAGTAAACTTTGGCATGAAAGATTTGGACATCTCAACTATCATTATCTTCAGCAGCTTAGCAGAGAGGATATGGTCAAAGGTCTACCTCAAGTCAAGTATTCAGAGGGTGTATGTTCAGGTTGTGAAGTGGGAAAGCATCCTGAAGAGAAGTTTGACAAGGGGAAGTCTTGGAGAGCAACATTTTTTCTTGAGTTGGTTCACAGTGATGTAATGGGCCCATTTCCAGTGCCATCATTTGGCAAGGCTCGTTATGTTCTCACCTTCATTGATAACTTTTCATGCTACACTTGGGTCTACTTTCTTGGTCACAAGAGTGAAGTGTTTGATAAATTTATCACCTTCAAGGCTCATGTTGAGAAGCAATCATGGAAAGCCATCAAGATTCTTCAAATAGACAATAGAAGGGAATATGTGAACTCAAGGCTTATAGACTTTTGCACAATTGAGGGTATTGATCTTTAGCATTTATTTGCCTACACCCCACAACAAAATATTGTTTCAGAAAGGAAGAATAGAACCCTGAAGGAGATGACCACTTGTATGATTCATGCTAAGTTTCTTGATCAAGCTTTTTGGGTTGAAGCTATATGTTGTGCCACTCACATCCAAAATAGAATTCCTCATAAAGCCTTGGATGGAATCAATCCTTTTGAGGCTTAGTGTGGTAGAAAAATAGTTGTGAAACATTTTAGAGTCTTTGGTTGTCCATCTTGGGCACACATACCTCCACAGAAATACAAGGCATTGAAACCACAAAGTAAGTCTTGTATATTTGTGGGTTATCCTAAGACTCTTAAGGCATACAAGCTTATGGATAATGCATTGCATAGTAGTTTGTCATTGAGACACCTAGGAGTTTGCACCTTAATTAAGCACATGGTGTAGGATAAATTATACTTTAGGTGTGAGATCCACCTTTAGTGCACATATCACATTATCATCCTCATCCTATGACACATACTTCATTGCATAATGGAGGATGATCCACATTTGGTGGACATGTGATTACACCTTGCATAGGTGATAGCTTATCAACTTCTTATAAGTGTCTCTTATTGCCTTTCCTATATAAGGAGGTCTATTATGTACATTATAATCTTTTCTATTATCAATAATATCATTCTTGCATCTTAATGCAATTATCTTGCCAATCTCTTGTGGAAGTTATCTCGGTCTTACATTTGATCCTGGGGGTGTTGTAGAATCACCTAAAACTCTAACATGGTATCATAGCTCTCAAGGTGTGAAGACCTCTTCTCAAGAATATCAATATTGGCTTGATTCAATTGTGGGTGTAAAATAAGGTATTTGGACATCACCATTGCATAGTATATTTCGAGAAGATTTGAGGTTTTGTATTTTGTGGCTTTCTATTACAGGTCAATATTGGAGCTTGCTGGTGCAAATCAAAGGTTGACATCATATTAATAAGGTCCAAAAATCCCTAAATCAAATTTTGTTTCATCCAAATCAGACACCCAAGGCCAAATCTAGAGCCATTTCAATTTTGGAAGTGCGACGACGATGATTCAGAAAAAATAATTTTAGAGGTGATTTTTAAACAACGATATCTCATTCATCTGGACTCCTTTTTTCGAGAATTTTTTTTTTGTTTTGGGGTAGAATTTCATGATCTACACAATGGTGCATGTGGTTTCTGATCTCTTTTCTTGAATTTTTTTGAAAATCACAAATCTCAGTTTTTGCAACTTCTAAGTGCTCATTTGGGCTCATATGAACTCCTTTTCAAGTGCAATTTTTTTTGAAAGTGCATAATTTTTTTCTATATTTTCCATATCTGGAATCAGATTTTAGTGACTGTGATCAGAAATTGTACTTTCAAAATTTGACTTAGTTTTACAATTCTAATGCATGAGCCTTAGCTTGGTCTTTTGCATAGTGATCTAAGTCTATTTTAGCCTGATTGTGGAGTGTAATAATTTGGTGATCTCAATTTTTAATGAGAGGAGTGTATAATTAATGTAATCATGGGTTATGAAACACATGCTGCAGTAGTACTTTTGACTAAGGATAATTATGAGTCATGGGAAAAAGGAATCATCACACATTGTAGATGGCTTAATCTGTTGCCTCATCTTTATGTCTCTTCTATGACATCTACCCTAAATTTAGAGGTATTCAGTGTCCACACATTATTTGGAAAATCTATTTTTGGTGATCCATATGTTCCTCCATTCCCAGATGATCTTGCTTCAGATTGCTTCATTCCTCTTGATGATGCAGATACCATTCCCTATGATGATTATACCTTAGATGAGATTGAAGAATTTGCAGCAATTGAGAGCAAGGATGATCCAGTGACTCCTCCTTCAGCTCCTACTTCTCCAGTTGAGATCACACAATCATCTCTTATTGGTGATTTTAGTGATTCATTGCAAGAGATATCTATTTGTCTTCCTGATTGGGATTCTTATTTTCTAGATATTGGTTCATTGTTTGTGGAGTCTCATATTGCAGATTTGGGGAGACATACTTGAGGGGGTTTCTGTTCTCTTTGATGACAGTTTCATCACAGTTGGAGTTGAAGATACTTCTTCACCTTATTTGGAGATTGACATTCTTGATTCTTCTCCTTCACTTGGTTTGTCACATTTAATGGTTCAATTTGATGATGTGATAGATTCTTTGAGCTTGGAGAGGCCTATTCAGTCCTCAGAGATGCATATTTTGAGACCTTCTTCCTCATTTCATTTGGATATGGATTGGTTCATGGCATCATCATCATACTTCATTTGGATTCCACTTCCTAGTTCCTATTCAAAATGGGAAGCATTCCTACATTTGTACTTGGTATATCTTCTTCCCAAGGGGAGAAATTTTGTTTGTAGTCATTGGACTATACTTTGTCGTCAAGCACTCTCCATTTTTGTAGGAGATTCTTCATTATGGGGTGGATATCATGTCTCCAACTATCCTTCTTATGGGGGGATAATTCTTTGTATATACATGATGTATGTAGCTCTTGGGGGGTCTTAAGTACTCTATCCATCCATGCATCTTGTTGGTGTAATTAAGTATTTACTAATTACACTTTACTTAAGTTTACTTACGATAATGCATTTGCATATTAGTTGTCATTAAGACACCTATGAGTTTGCATTTTATTTTAGCACATGGTTAGGAGAAATTTCACTTTAGATGGTGATAGTTGTCATCACATACCTCTTTGTGTGTGAGATCCACCTTTAGTGCTCTTATCACATTATCATCCTCTCATTGTTGCACATGTTGCACATACTTTGTTGTACAATGGAGGATGATCCACCTTTGGTGGACATGTGATTCCACCTAGTGTGGTTGATAGCTTATCATCTCCTTATCATGTAGTCTTATCACATTGCCTATATATTTAGGCATTCCTACATTGTATGTAATTTATTAATTCATTCTATTTGATTATTTGATCATTTATCATATCATTTTGTCTCTCTTGTGCTATCTATTGAGCTTCTAGATCTTGGCATTTATTCTTTGTCTTAGGCAAATTCTTAAATGGTATCAGAGCCATAGAATATTTCATTGCATAGTCGTTTGAGAGCCATTGATTACTTCAACTTTTGGAGGGCCACGATTCAAATTCAGGATATCAACAACTTGTGAGAGCCTCTAGAGAAAAATATGAGCTCACCATTGTGTCCAGGTGGTCGTTTCCATAAAGTTTGATTATAAATTTGCCTATATTAGGCAAGAGTCAAATCTGAGGCAATTTGTTTTTTGCAAATCAGACTTGGCAGTCCGATCTGTGGTACAGTACATATTTTTAATTTTTTTTAAAATTTTTTTGAATTAATTTTGAATCTGGTTTTATTTTATATTTCTAGCAAAATTTCTAGGGTTATTTTTAGGGTCCCCACCCCTAGTTTTCTGCCAGATCTGGCTACTTTTGTAGGCGACAGGAATTACTGTACTGGTGAATATTCTGAGAATATCGACACAGACTGGGTAGTCAAACCCTGACATGGCCGTATAGTCCACCATAACAACAGTCAAGTCCCAACATTAGGCATCGACGAGGCTACTACATGCATCCTACAACTAGAGGAGCTTAGTTGGTTTACATTTGCAGAGGGTTGTTTTTACACAACATACACCTCACTGCACTACAAATGTGGGACTAAAAGTCCCACAATTTGAAAAGTGGGAGCCGATGGATCGGTCTACGACCCCGACTCAATAGCACAACACACTGGATGACCCGACCTCATTTTTGGCTCGGTGATCTATCCGATTCAGCCTAACTGAATGAGAGACAGTCTGAGCCAATCCCGACGCATAGTACGTGAGCCAACCCCATGCTCAAACCCACAACTGGGTCGGGCTCTTCGGGTTAACACTTGCGGACTTGGCAATTTCAATAGCATATAAACCACCCACATGGTGAATGTGGGATTAACATCCCACATCCACTGCGCCACAACTCTTCGCAACCACCTCTATCGGCCCCTTCGCTCCTCCGACCACCTTGACACGCCACCTTAGCCGACCACACACAGAGTCCCCAACACACAGCAACCTACGTGGCAACACACACAGACACATCAACCAATCAAAATCCAACACGTGGCAACAGTAGGAAAATGGGTATTTTAAATTTTTTTTTTGCATTTTTCATAACTTTTTATGCAGTTAAATTTGACGCCCATTTGGACATCAAAGTTGGCATTTTTTGTTTTGATTTGATGATTGTCTAACTGTCAAATTTATGCTAGTGCTCGCATCATCATTTTATGAGGTTAAAATTGATGGCTGTTTGACTGTCAATTCTGTGCACTTTTACACTATCGTGACGCCCATTTGACTGTTAAATTTAAGATACTAAATTCCTAATGTCTACAAGTTTCAAAAATTGCAGCTCTCACCATATGCAGTTTTGATTTGGCAGTCTGACTTTGGGAGGCCATAAATTGGTCATTCAAACTCCAAATTGAGTGCAATTTATTTTGATTTTGGATAGAATTCCTAAACTTTTTAGTGGCACAACTATTTTCTGGTTTTGGTGCATGGATTTTGCAGAAATTACAGTTTTTGGTGACTGTACCTGTCTAATCCTTATTTTTGCAACTTCAGAGGCTTCGTTCGGGCTCATACAAACACATTTTCATGTGCAATTTTTTTTGAAAGTGCATGATTTTTTATCTACTTTCCAGATCTGGTATCATTTTGGAGAAATTTTGAGTAGACATAGTACTTTCATAATATGGTCTATTTTGGCCTCTTTTGGCACTTGTAATTGATTAGGTCTTTGCAGGATCTTGTGTCTTATCTTCTTAAGTCTGCTATAGCTTCATATTTTCTGTTGTAATCATCAAAATCATAAGCTCACTTTGGTCCATTTTTGACAAGTGGCAATTGTACTAGCACTATATAAAGTGCCCAAATCATATATTTTGGGGGGGGGGGGGGGGGTGTTATTTGATTG
This sequence comes from Chamaecyparis obtusa, assembly GCA_027943335.1. Taxonomy (NCBI): domain Eukaryota; kingdom Viridiplantae; phylum Streptophyta; class Pinopsida; order Cupressales; family Cupressaceae; genus Chamaecyparis; species Chamaecyparis obtusa. Next base: position 772,532 of record BSBK01000840.1, read on the forward strand.
AGTGATTTGGGGGGGGGGGGGGTGACTTGTGTGGTTGTGTCTCTTTATCTCTAGTTCTCTTTCAATTTTTCATTATGGGTCCTTATGGATTTCCATCATTCAATCCACATAACTATGCTACATGGAAAGAAAATGTATGGAGCAAGCTAATGGTAAAAGAACTAAATCATTATCTGGATGGAAAAATTAAAGCACCTAATGTGGATGACAATGAATTAATTTATTGGAGAGTTGGAGATTCTCAAGCTTTCATAATTATAAGAACATGTGTTACTCAAGATCTCTTGTTTCACATTTCCTCCTTGGGCAATGCCAAGGATGCTTGGGATAAACTTGAAGATTTGTATGGTAAAGTGGATGAGGATAAGGGATTCACAATTCAAGCACAACTTCTCAAATTGGATCCTAATAACTTTGACACAATTCAAGATTTCATCAAAAAATCTAATGAGTTGAGAGCACAACTCAAGGATTGTATAATCACTATCAAGGATCCACAATTGATTCATCATATGATGGGCAACCTTTCTTCAAAATATGCAGCCTTTGTGTCAAGCTACAATACTCACAAGATGACCATGGAAAGTGCCTTTATTACACCATCATTTGAGGCATTGGAGAAATGTTATTGTTGGAACAAATCAAATTAATGAGTATGGGGATTCTCAAGTCTTCAACTTCCAAGGCATTGGTGGCTAATCATGAGAATCAAGGCAATCAAAGTCAAAAGAAGAAGAAGAATTGAAAGTCTAAGTCGCAAAAAGAAGAATCAACTTCCACACAACATGACACTTCTACATCACCTCAAAAGGGTGAATTTTCAAAGAAGGAGAAGCGATTTTGTGCATATTGCAAAAAGGATGGACATGAACAAGATCAATTTGCCTTCTAGGATGTCTACCTCAACTTCTTCTTCACAAAATTTAGAAAAAGATAAAGGAAAGGGTCACACATTCATCACACAAAAAGGACAAGCTTTATATGCGTCTTCAAGTCCTGATTCAAGTAGATGGCTTCTAGATTTAGGGGCTTCTCATCATATGGCTTCTTCATAGTCCATGTTTTCATCATTTGAGCCTTGCAAAGGTCCACCTATTTTGATGGAAAATCACACTTACATGAATGTGATTGGGAAAGAAAGTATTGATGTTAGGGAGGGACACTTCAATGATGTGTTGTGTGTTCCACACTTGACCAATAACCTTAATTCTATCTATCAAATCACAAATGGTGCTACAAAGAAGACTGTGGAATTTACACCTGATTCAATTTTCATCAAGGACTTGGAGTGATGTGATAAGACTCTATTATAAGGAGATGATAAGCTATCAACCACACTAGGTGGAATCACATGTCCGCCAAAGGTGGATCATCCTCCATTGTACAAAAAAGTATGTGCAACAATGAGAGGATGATAATGTGATAAGAGCACTAAATGTGGATCTCACACATAAAGAGGTATGTGATGACAACTATCACCATCTAAAGTGGAATTTCTCCTAACCTTGTGCTAAAATAAAATGCAAACTCCTAGGTGTCTCAATGAAAACTAATATGCAAATGCATTATCCTAAGTAAACTTAAGTAAAGTGTGATTAGTAAATACTTAATTACACCAACACCTTCCACTTCAAAGGGTAAAGGGCAAGCATTGGTGACAAGTACAACTAATTCAGAGGAATGGATTTTTGATTTAGGTGCCAAACATAACTAACCGCATGATTGAAGACTGGAAATACAATTGATTACATTAATTAGAAGACTAACCTTATTGAAAAATGAAACTATTAGTAAGTGGAAGTTAAAGGGGTTGAATTGAAGAATATAATTAGAATTAAATACTAATAAAAAAATTAATTGTGCATGAGAGGAAATAAATAAATTAAATAATTTTTTTTAGAAGAATCAGTTTGCATTGGGAAAGTAGAATAATTTAAAAAATCAAATAATTTATTTTGGTTTAGAGGATAGTTACCAAATTAAATAATTAAAATAATAATTTAATTGTGGTGACAAAAAAAGAATAATTAATTAAATTAAATAATATATTATTAGTTAATAAAAAAATGAGAAAGAGATTAATTAAAAAATAAAAATCATTTAATTAATTTTTAGAATAATAATTGGAGAATCTTAGAGGAATATTAAATGAACTTTAAATAATTAAATAATTACTTAAAATTATTTAATTTTAAGAAATTGGATGGAAATGATGAATTTTCAATTTGAATTAGGAAGAATGACACCAATTAATGAAATAATGAAGATTATTTAATTAATTAAGACTAATATGAATAAAAATATTACGTGCAGGCGATGCGACAACTTTTATTTTCTATATTTTGCCCCTTTGAGACAATGTGTTTTCAAGCATTATTTCAAACAATAATTAGAGAAAATCATGCCCTAGTACGCCCCAATGAAGACATGGCAACGTCTAGGTGATATTTTTCCCCCTAAAAAAATTGAGCGAAAAATACCAATAGGAGCTCAATTTGTCGACAAAGCGACCATGACTCCAACAAAGCGATTGGTTTAGAAAAGAGACGATTGGTAAACATTATAGGCTGTAGAAGACAATTTTATACACAACCAATACAAATTTTGACAGGTGCACACTCATCGAGGAGGGTTGGAGGGTATAAATAGGGCTAAAAGGGTCATTTTCAAACTCATTGTGCACATTTAACTTTTGAAGTTTGATGGAGAAGAAGAGGTCTTTGAGTGCATTTAAAGAGCGATGGTGGGCATAAAGAGTGAGGATCAAGGGATTTTTCTCAAGATTTGTTTTCATTTCTAAAAAAATTTAAAGGATTTTTTTTATCATTTTAAAAATATTTCCAGGTCTTTTTATCATTTTAAAATTTTTTTATAGGACTTTTTATCATTTTTCTTATTTTTATTCAGAACTTTTGAAGAATCATGACATTAGTTTTGCTCCCAATCAGGACACAAGGCAATTTATCAGGAGACTAATATAATGGGCTAAGTCATGGTAGGATAGAGGATATAATTGACTCATGGTGGGATAGAGAATAAAATTGACATAAATGATTGATGGATTTCAAGCCACATATAATTGACCAACGTAATTATCATGGGAATATGGAGTGAATGGAAATGTAGTTATGATAGATGTATCATGCAAAGTGAGGGAAGATAGTGGAGCGACAATCCCTACACATGGCACTAGATTGCTCGATTTTCACCATGGCACTTGCCCAAGGCACCATCGAGATGGTTTTCACCATAGGAAGAATTATTTTGCTTCTTTTTCTATTTTTTTGATGTCACACAAGATGTCTCTTTGCCAGGTTTTCATCAAGGTAATGATATTTTTCTTTTTACTTTTTTTTTGTATTTTTGACATTTATTTTTATTTTTTTAGGATGATTTTGAAAAGAGAATCTATGAGAGCTATGTATAGAACTTGTGTAGGTGTATGCTATTGATAGCGTTTCTCTCAAACTTGTCAATTTATCTCAAACTTGTCGGGTTTCTCTCTTTCATCCATATTATTATGATTTTCCTTTAATACCAAGTCTCCAATCTCAAAGAACCTTACCCAGACTTTCTTGTTTTATTTTCTATGGTGACAATTTTGGTAGGCCTACAAATGATTCAAGGCATTTTGTCATTTCTCATCAAGCAATGCCAACTCATGTAGTCAAGACACACAATAATCTTCATCTATTATAACATTTTACAAGGATAAACACAACAAAGACAAGTCAACCTCAATTGAAAAAATGGTTTCAACTCCATAGACTAAGGAATAGGGTGTGGCTCTAGTATGCATGTCAAATTTAGTACGGTATGCCCATAAGGAGAAATTAAGTTGGAGGTGCCAATTATGGCCAATGTCATTGATAGTCTTCTTAAGGATTTTCAATATGGTTTTATTAGACGCCTTAGCTTGTTTGTTACTCTGAGGGTAGTATGTAGTGGAAAAATAGTGTTGGATGTGGGTTTTATCAAAAAGTTTGCGGACATGTTGATTTTTAAAAGGACTGTCGTTATATGTGATGATGGTTTGGGGTATTCCATACTAACATATAATATAGTTTAGAATAAACTTGGATATTTTCTTGTTGGTTATGTAGGTCAAGTGTATGGCTTCATTCCACTTCATAAAGTACTTAGTGGCTATGATAATATATTTATTTCCATTTTTGATGGAGGTAGATTTTACTAATGAGATTGAGTCCCCATTGTGAAAATGCCAAGGTGATGTGAGAGGCTGAATTCTTGTGTTGGTACGTGAATTAAGTCTCCATGTATCTAGTATTTATAACATTTGTACACAAACTTATATGCATCCTTCTCCATAGTAGGCCAATAATACCCAACTTTGAGAAGTTTCTTAGCCAAGGTGGGGCCACTAGAATGGGCACCACAAACACCTTTGTGGACCTCTCATAGAGCTGTTTGTGCCTCATTAAAATTAAGACATTGGATGAGTGTGTCATCTAGGCCTTTTCTATAAAGGGTATTGACAATGATAACATATTGATAGGCTTGTCTAATATTTCTTCATGTTTGGGACAAGTTAGGAGGTATATATTGTTCTTGTAGGTAGGTATATATGATTTCTTACCACAAGGAATTGGGTTCAATAATTTCACACACAAACACAGATAATGGGACTTCGAAAGCAAGAACCATAAGATGTCCCACCAATAAATCATAGTGTGTAACATTATTAGGCATGTCTAGTAGAGATCCCACTATTACCATCATGTTTGCTACTTTATTTTTTTCTCTAGGGACTTGCTCAAGTAATTCAATCAAAATATTTCTTGAAGTCTTCTACCATTTCTTTGTACAATAATAGTTTCTCACTTGTTGTCTCATAGATTACGTTGACTTGATTTATGATAAGATGTGAATCACCATATACATGTAAATCCTTAACCTTCCATAGAGTAGATAGGAACCATCAAAATAAAGCCTTGACTACTCTAGCACTTTATCTGTTATGTGCATAGGAACCATCAAAATAAAGCTTCCACTATGTTTATTTTTCTATGTCAAATATATTTTCATCTCGAAATTTATTCAATATAGGATGTTTAGCTGGTATTGGTGCATCTTCCAACTGGTCTGCTATTACTTGACCCTTGATTGCTTTTTTGTCAATATATTCAATCTCAAATTTGCTAAGAATCATCACCCACTTGGCTAGTCTCGATAACAGTGCAACTTTTCTCAAGAGATATTTTAATGGATCAATTTTTTCAACAAGAAATGTCTTGTGACTTAACATGTAATTCCTAAGATTTTGGGAAGCAAAGACAACCACTAAGTATGTTCTCACTATTGTAGTATAATTAAGTTCATAGTTTGATTGGTATAATAAATAACACACTATTTTCCATCTAAATCATGTTGTTCCATAAGGGATCCTAAAGAATATGATGTAGTTGGTATGTATAATAGGAGTGGTTTATGTATTATAGGTGACATAAACACTAGAGATCATAGGACATAATTCTTGATTTATTGAATACTCCTTGATATTTTTTGGTCCATACAAATGGATCTCCCTTGTAAAGTAGATGTTTCAAGGGATGGCACATATCTGCTAACTATGTTATGAATCCTCTGATGGATTATAACTTTCTTTGTATACTCCTAAGCTGTCAGATGTTTGTAGGTGGTGGCATATCGATTATTACTTTAACTTTTGCGGGGTCAAATTCTATTCCACGTTGTGATACTATAAATCCAATGAGTTTTCTTGATCTTTCCCCAAGAATACATTTGTTAGGGTTTAAACAAACTTTATACTCCTCTAATCTATCAAATACAACTGCTAGGATAGGAAAGTATTTATCTTTGTCTTCTAATTTAGCTAAAATGTCAACTACATAATCTTCCATAAGATTATGCATTATGTCATGAAAGATTGTAGTCATCACTCTTTGATGGATAACTCCTGCATTTTTCAATCCAAAAGGCATTACATTCCAATAGTAGGTTCCCTAGGCATATGTGAATGCTATTTAATGTTCATCTTCTAGTGCAATTCTTATTTGATTATATCCAGAGAAACCATATATCAATGACAACATTTTATATCTAGTCGTTAAATCCACCATAACATAAATGTTTGGAAGAGGAAAGTTATCCTTCAGACATGCCTTGTTAAGATATTGGAAGTAAGTGAAAATTATAATGTTTATGTCTGGTTTTGATATTGGTACAAGATTGGAAATCCACTCGTAATAGTCGGCCTAATGAAGCATAGATCTAATAGTTTCTTCAGTTCTTCTTTGACCAGTAGTGCAATCTTAGGTTGAATTTTGTGGAGTTTCTGTTTGATTGGTCTTTCCCTTGATTGGAGTGATAAATGATGTAGTACCAATTCTAAGTCTAGACTAGATATGTTTGAATATTCCAAAGCAATGTTAATATTTCTATCCTTAAAGGATTGGATGAACTGTTCTCTTTCTTCTGGTGTTAATGATGTTGCCAAGTGGATAAATCTCTTAGTTTCTTTAGTCCCAAGGTTGACTTCTTGTGTCTATTATACAAGTAATAAGGATCTCTTATAATTCATAGGGAGTATGTCCCATCTTCCATCTTCTAGAACCTTAGAAAGGCTTTCACCTTTAGATACGTCCTTTATTTTTACTTTTTGTGATCTAGAGATTCCTTTTAGCTTTCACCTAGAGACCTTCATTTTTATCACTTTTGCGACTAGCAGATGGACATGAATCATTGAAGTACACTGCACAATCAAGATCAATGGAAAATCCAACTTTATGCTCTCCAATGGGTATACCACTTCAAAGTCCCAAGCATTCTGCAAAGCCTCATCATTCTTGAAATGCCTATGTTTGGTGGACATTGTTGTTCCCAGTCTATTAGTTTAGGGTATATCATGGAAATGCCTTCATTGCCTTAGGTATAAGATAAATAAACATCTTTGAGGGAATTTGTACACAATTCAGAAAAGGAATAATGAGAATCAAACAATGAGGTTTCAAAGGTCTCATATTGATTCCAAAGGTTTTCTACCCAAACACGTCGATCTATGTGTCTATTTTGTAAGGATAGGCTATCAAATTGGGCAAATACATTATTTAGGCAATAAGTACTTGATGTTTTTGGGGTGTCCCATTCATATTCATTGGAATCAATCTCATAGTAATATTCCTCACATGTCTCAATTTCATCAAAGACACATGTGTCATCTTCATACCCCAACTAGATATTTGAGGTACCTTCCTCAAGTGGTCTTAGAGGATGTTGTTGATAATTAGTGATATTGTATAATTGAATCCCACCTTGAGGCATGTTATTGTTGGTATTGGGAGTACTGATGTTGGCTGTCCCTTGAAGACACAACACTAGCAGTGGTTTTTCTCTATTGATAGCTTTAGAATCAAATACACCATTGTTAGTGATTTTTTTATTTTTGGACCAATATTTTAATTTGTCATAAGATGAATTAGTATTGATGTCCTTGTTATTTTTTTATTATGCCTTTTAGGATAAGAGTTCTCTCTACGTTTAGACATTTTTTGCAAGCACCTCAAAGGTGTTGATGCATTGTGGATGTAGAGTGCACATCATGTCTAGTGTACAATTTTCAATAAACATCAAGATGTTATATTTTTATGGAATGTGAAACAGGTCTTTAGAAGCTGCATTCCTCCAAAATTGTAAGGAAGAAAGTATTTAACCAGTTTTCTATTTTGTGTTACAAATACCCAAGATCATTACTTCATTGACAATGTTATGATAATAAAGGGAAATGAGCTTCTCTTATAGCTCATTCCAAGACCTTATTCTAGGAGGAAGTACTGAGAACCATTTCATAGCTATTTCACTAAGAATTTGTTGAAAGAGTCTCATCATGTAGGTGTCATTGTGGGCCACTTCTATGCATGTTGCGGAGAATTCTCTAATGTGGTCTCTTGGGTCACCCTTTTCCTTTTATTTGTCAAAATTTGGAATCTCAAAATTAGGAGGAAAATTTGACATGTATATTTTCTTATCAAACAGGTAGGGGCATAGGTCTTACAATGATAATGTCTTCTTAGGGGTATTAGCTTGAAGATTGGTCATTTTTTGTTGAATGTTCTGCACCTGTTGTGTCAATATCTCGATGGGTGTAAGAGGGACATGTGTTCCAACTCCAGAATTTGGGTCTATAAAATTATTTACACTATGATAAAGGGGTGCTTGGTTTTAAGTATATGCCAATTGGTATGTGGAGTTTAGGTTAGATGTGGAAGGATATGACAGTTCTACGACTTGAGCTGGTGTGAAATAATTAAATGTTAGATTCATTGATGCAAAAGGATTAGTTGTAGAGTTATATCCACTAGGATTTGTTGGTACCCTTTGGTAGCCCATTTTTTAATTGTTTGGTTGTTGATTTAGAGGAGAACCTTGAAGTGTGATGTGTGATCCTTCTTTAGGAGGTGATCCTTGTGAAGTAATAGTGTGACATTTTTTATTTGAGTTGACACATTAGGATATCATGTTGGTTTGATTGTTTCAGGATCCAAAGGGATTGAATGTATTTTTACAATTTTTTGCTACCATATTATTAGTGGTACTTACCATTGTAGATTGAGGATCGACAACTGTGTTAACTTGTGACATGGTTGAGGATACATTGGCATTTGTGTTGGCACTTTTTTTTCATTGGATTGATAATAAACAATGAGTTATTATATCTAGTCCCAAATGATGTCTTAGAGGTCGTAACATGTGTATCATTATGGGACATACTACTAGAGGGCATGCTTTAAGTTATTTGAGAGGACGTAGATGCATGAGAAACCCCAATTGATTATGTTAGAGTTTATGTCACTTGTTCTACAATAGTGGAAATTTCAAAGAACACTGATAATTTTGTTCAATTTTTTACTAGAAAGTAAAAATATTGATCGGGATTAGTGGATAATAATACTTCTATAATAACCATGATCCTAGGGTCTCATAGTGTGTTGGATTTCTTCTGTTTTCCCAACTTTGAACTTTTAAAAATGAGCTCCATGAAGAAGTTCCCCGAATTTCTAGCATATTATATTAGCTTTGGGTTAATAATGCTTTCGCAAATTTTTGTGAAGAAGAAAGTTCAAAATCTTGGTTCAAAAGTAATCCAATTTTCAGTGATTCAGTCAAAGAGAAATGTCAAGGGTGTTTTGGACCTGATTTGTAATTCAGAAACAAGTAATAAAATTTTTGGAGTCCCCTTGACTTTGAACCAAGTTCAAGGTTCAAGGTTCAAAATGCAAATTCACATGTGCATATTCAAGGATTTAAAAGTCTCAAATTGATGCCATGTTTCGGTGATATGAATGGTCTCTTACCAGTTTAGTGATTTAACTTCAGAGCTCCAGGTTGTGAGTCTGGGTATACAAAGACCAGATCAAAGTTCAGATAAGCAGGTCTAGAGTCAATCATTGGGAAGAAGGCTTCAGTTTGTTGAGTCATGTCAGATGCAACAGGACCATTCCCCAGTGACAAAAAAAAAGAGAGTAATAATGTTTGTTCAGATTTGCCTATTGTATCAAGCACATATTCAAAAAATTCCATTTCTGGCCTGGATACATCAAACAATGGTAATTGGAAGCACATTGCTGAGTTGGACATACCATGTCTATTAAATGCCAAAGTTCCATCCTCAATTTACAAGCCAAGGGCTTGTTCAACATCATCTCCAGAATTTTCTTCTTCGTTTGCCATTGCAAGTCCTACAACCTTCCCTCCAGATGCTTCATGTAAGGATGAATCTCCTATTAAGTCACATTCATTAAGACTAAGAAGTGCAAAGGTTCTAAGATCGTTCTCATCTTTTGTTGATGAGAGGGAGGATAATAAAAAAATAAGGAGGCTGAAGAAAAAGAGCACAATCAAGAAAATGGATCCCGAATTTGAATCGAGCCAGCCTCAGAGCCGTCAATCTGATTGACATCCCTTGATATGGGAAAAACTACCATTTAGTTTGATAATAGAAAAACTACCATCTTGATTCTAAAGTTAAGACGTCTTTGTCAGTGCAATGGTAGCTCACAATAATTGGAAGGAAGCAAATTGCCAATTTAAAAGTGGCTCTCAGTCATTGAAAGGAAGTAGATTATTATTTTCACTCATGCTTCAAATTTTATCAGCTTCTTCATATACGTTTCATTTCTATGAAGAACTTTCCAAGGAAGCTTACAGAAGAGCGTTGTTAAAGGGCTTTAAGAAAAACAACAATTAATTTATGATGGTCTGCAGTCTGCAGATCATCGATCAACAAAAAATGATGTAAAAGTAGAAGACCGTGAGCATAGCTGAGACTTAAGACTTGGTGGTTGTTGAGAGATAGGGGTGATCACTGCTTACTCATCACCACTATATGCCACTTCACTCAAAACATAGTTGCTGTCAATTTCCAGGTGTTGTTTTAAACTCCATGTGGTGATCCCAAACAGAAGCCGCACTTGATACCGACCTTCATGACGTTGTTGATATATCTATATGCGATGGTGGCCCATTCTTAGGAATTCAAAAATTTCATTAAATGACATGTGGCTTTCTCAACCGAGAAAACATTATTTTTATTAGCTTCCAATTTTAATGTTTGAAAAGTAGTGAAGTCTCAAGAAATAAAACCATGGGGAAGAAATGCAAGGATTAGGGAAAACAAATAAGGGCCTTCACAAGAATCGGTTATGCTGGTAACCGAAATGTTACGAGAATGGTCAAGCTTTAAATACGCAACAAAACAACAAAGATGGGGTTCTTTTTTTTCTGGATTCAGTCGGCTACAGGGGGGTAAAGAATTATTTTCTGATTGTAACAAGAGATAGGGGAACTAGTTTAAATTTATGTATTTCAACTGTATTTGCAGGGATAGATAAATCTTGTAATTTTCTATTATGCGTTTATAATAAAGATAGGTTTTGTTTATTAGATCTTGTGGTCTGAGGATATAATTCTTGGATTGGAACGAATCACGTGGTTATTCCTTTTATATTTTAGATGCAATCCTACATTGTCATTTATGGTTTACAGAATAGAATGTTATTCCCTCTTATTTTTCCTCTGTGATATTGAAAGGTTAGACAGGTAAGTCTTGTGGCTTCTTGCCTTCTTTTCATCTTGTTTAAGTTATCAAGTTTTATAATCACATTCATTTCATGTTTATGGATGAATGTCAAGAAACCTTTGTATCTTCAGGTTAAAGATACACTCTGTTATCTAATTCATTGAATATCTTTTCACGAGGGAGCTGTAACTCTTAATTCAAAGGAGGGTTATCAACCAATGATAACTCATCCAACTGTTAGTTTAGTTTGTTTTCTTATTTTGGGCATTTACGAGTTGTTTTGTAAGCATTGGCAAAAAGGAGAAATCTATTTACTAACATAGTGCATCATAAATCTCTTCTAGGGCACATTGAGCTCTAATGTTTTCAATTGAAAATTGATCACTAGGAGGTAGTAATGGTGGTAATGTAGATCATCCTCTTTGTGGACATATTGACTTTCTTGGTGTGTAAAAGTCCATATTACAGGTTGGGTTAAAGTTAGGGTCACTATTGGGATCCATTTGACCTTTATTCCTTTGGGATCCTGTGGTTGGAATATGCAAATGCAAGAATGAATCTAGGGATCAAATCTAGGATTCTAGGTATTGGGCAGATATTTTTCAACTAATAATTTTTAAGGATCAATTAGAAAACAATGGTTCCAACCACATGTGAGACATAGTCCCTCCTACTTCTAAGGGAAGGATACCATCTCCTATTTCTATTAAAATCAACAAAACACTCAAGTAATATTTACACTAAGCTAAGTGAGGGTGGGCCATTCATCCTATTCTCTTATATAAGAGCAGATGTTACTATTACAATACAATATTCTTTAAGTAAAAGTGTAACTCACTTACAAAGTATCCATTGGAGAAATAATTTTGATAAACAAAAGATTAAACATAACAATAATCTTCATCATACAAGAATTTTATGTAACTAAGAAACTCATGAAAGATCAAAGTCTTTCCATGTCTCCTTATGTGTTTTTGAGAACAAGAATAAAACATATGTGCAACTCAAAGTCTCCAACATGTATTTTACCTTGCATGCGCAGGCGAAGAAAAAAAAGTAGCACAAAGTCTGCAAGCTATTCTCTTGCTTGAGTTTCCCGTGTTAATCTCAGATTTGATAAACAACCCAAAGTCTCAAAGATCAAACCTGAAACCAAACTATAACTCTGAACGTAATATGTAGCTCAAAGTCTACACGATTGGGTTAAAATCCCCCTTGAATGAAAGCACAAAAATCACAATCAATATCAAGAAAATGTCATCACTTAACACCTTGAATAAACACAAATTTTGAAACCAAGTTTCCTCTTTTATTGAAATCAATTGAATTTACATCCAAGCTCAAAGTCTTAGAGTGCATATACAAACTGATAGAGTTTTCTTGCATTGCTAAAAGATGAAAATTACAATGAGCACCCTCCTTTATTTATAGGAGAGGGGTTGAGAGAAAAAAGTGGGAGAAACACAACTAATTGAGACTTATTCAACAACTAACTACCTACAATTGACTTATTCAACATTGTAAGTCTTAATTTTATACAATGTGATTACATGTTATAACTTTACAGGTGATACTATCATATACAATTACATCTTGTTTTTACATTACATGCAATATGTCGAAATGAAATTAAAAAAACATAATGAAAATTATTCTAAGTATTTGAAAAGACACAACACCTATTTACATCATCCTTTTTCAATCTTCCTACTGCTATAAGATGCTCCATGATTGATGTGCTCAAGTTTGGTGGAAGCATCTCAAACTGGAACAAGAACTTGCATTTTGGATCATCTTGCATCACAATAGCCTTTATTGGAAAATAATACTTTCAATATTTCTTTCCGTCTCTTCCTTGAAATATTTCTAAGCTCTCCATCACTCCTATCACTCATTCACCCACTTGTATGTCCTTTTCATGACATTATTCCCTATGTCAAGCTCCAACCTTGAAATCTAATTGCAAAATAAAGTCCATGAAGGAATTTTGGGTTTTTTGGTGGGAATTACAGGTAGATAAATTATATGCACTTGGTATCAAAATGGGAAATTTTATGTACAAATGCATATACATATATTATGGAAGGCCACTTTTTCTTGTAATTATGGTTTTGGAATCTGATTACAAGTGCATTTGGGAAGGTATTTTTCTTGCATTCAAGTTTTTAAACTCTGACTACAAGTAGGAAAGAGTCCTCATTTGTGCTTATAAACACTTTCAATCATGTTTTAGAAATGATGCAGGAGCATCTTGGGTTCTTGGAAATATTGCATCAACCAAATAAATTTAGTTTTATTCTATTCTTGTTTTCCAGTTTGAGAGAGTGATGCAACAATCATTCATTTTGAGATATTTTGGTTGCGGTCTTGGAATTTTGTTAAGGACTCTCTGCAGTGTTTATCTTTCAGATCACATCTCATTTGGTTTAGTACTATTCGAGTTATTCAAGTTTTCCATTCTTTGTGGCTTGTGCTCTGTTCTTGAGTTTCTTTGGTTGTGATCATCAAATCATATTGTCGACCTAGCTGGGAACCTTTCCCTACAATCACATCGTGTTTGGATAGAAGACCTTCATGTTTGGAATCTTTTTTTTTCTTTAGGTAGAGTGTTCCTTTTCTTCCTGGGTTGACCTTGGAGATTGCGCGTGCGGTCGTTGCTCATTAATTGTTAATTTATGTGGTCTTGGTGTGTAATTGTTAGATCTCGTGCGGACCTAAATCTAGGTTTTCACCCTCTCTTGTTCTTCTTGGAGGTCATTTGATCTATTTTGGGACTGACTCATATATGTTTGTACACATTTCATTTTGAAATGTAATTCTTGGTGGACCCTAGTTGTGCGGTTGGGTATATGTACTCAAGTTGTTATAGTTTTAAAGACAAAAACCTTAGAGTAATAATTTTAGTTGATCATGAAGCACTGATATTTTAGATTTGAATTCATTTGTATATGGCCTAAACTGGGAAGGCCTTACAACCTAACATGTATGATGTGTACCTATTTGAATAAATCATTGGGCCCGCACCCTCTCTTCCTCAATTCTGTGTTATTGCTTCCATGTGTGTTTAGCTGTGAGGTTTGACATCCCATCTTGGGGTTTTCCACCTTGGTACTATTGTTAGGTGGTATCAGAGAAGGTTTCTTTGTTAAGCCCTAGTTGATTTGGTTATAGGGTGACAGGTTGCAATATGGCCTACAATTGCAGAGGGTTGTGAAGATAGTTTGTGATAGGAGAGATACAAACCATGAAGTGATGGATATTTTGAGACAAATTTCTACAAGGATTGAAGTTGTTAAGACAATCCAAAGAAGAGGGAAGACCTATTGAGGATGATAGTAAAAGTGAGCCAGAATAATTACAAGGAGGAGAAGCACCAACAACTATTCTGGAACAAGGAGAAGAAAGATTCTTGAGAGCTTTGACAATCATTAATTCCAAACCTCACTTCAACCCTCCTGAGTATAGTGTTAGATTAGATTCATATGAGTTGATGGACTAGATATCTAAAATGGAGAAATATTTTGATTATGAAAACATACCAATAGATAAGAAGGTGAAGTTTTCAAGCACCAAATTGAAAGGACATGCATCCTTGTGGTAGGAGAATTTATAGACTGATTTGCAAAGAAGAGGTAAAGATAAAATCAAGGTATGAAAAAAGATGATTAATAGTTGAAGGGTAAATTTATGCTTGGTGATTATCAAGTTAGTTTGTTAAGGAGAATGCAAAATTTGAAGCAAAAGGATAGTTCTGTGAAGAAATATACTGAGGAATTTTATATGTTAGATATCAGATCTGGACATGTGGATGATGAAGTTGAAAGGATTTCTAGGTACCTAAATGGTTTGAGGACTTCTATCCAAGATGAAATTAGTTTGGTCAAGATGAACACCATTGAAGAAGCCTATCAATTTGCATTGAAGGGAGAGGAGAAATTGAACAAAAGGCATGAACAAAGGCAGAGAGGAAAAGGTGGAAGATTTCCTAGAGGTAGAGACAGATCCTATGGAGAAAATAGCGATCAAATTAGGATAAAGCGAATCGGGACAAGGGAAAAATAAAATGGAAATGAGAAAGTTCATATATGGCTAGAGGAAGTTATTCAAGAGGTGGTTACCCTAGAGGTAATGATCAAAGGTGAGAAGACAAGAATTGTTTCAAAGGCACTTGTTTCAAGTGTGGTGAAGAAGGAAATAGGGCATTTGAATGTACTAATTGAAATTCAAACAAGAAGATCAGTAGCAGTAGCAGAAATGCAGTTGTGAAGGAAGATTCACTTGATTCAATGAAAAAACCTGAGGATGGAGAAAATATGATGATAAGAAGAGAATTATGGAATGAAGGTACTGATGAAGATCCTTTGAGGTAAGGCTTATTCAAAACCAAATGTAAGGTTTTAGGAAAATGTTGCAAAGTGATCATTGATGTTTGTTATGCTTTAGTTCCTAAGAATCCTATTAAGAAATCAGAGAATGAAACACATATTAAAGTCAAGAAGTTTTTTATGGAGTATCAAGAGATTATTTATGATAATGTACCAGATGGTTTACCACTGGTTAGGAGCATTATTCATCATATGGATATGATTCTAGGAGCTAGTTTTCCTAACAAAGCACCTCACTGGTTAACACATGCAGAGAATAAGGAATTGAATAGACAAGTTCAAGAGTTGTTGTAGAAGGGTTTGATCAGAGAAATATTGAGTCCATGTGTAGTTGCAATTGTGTTAGCACCTAAAAAGAGTGGTGAATGGAGAATGTGCATTGATTCCAGAGCTTTAAACAAGATCACAATGAAGTACCAATTTTTATTTCCTAGGATGGATGATATCATGGATTATTTGAGTGGAGCGAAATACTTTACCAAGATTGATTTGAAGAGTGGCTATCACCAGATCAGAATCAGAGAAGGAGATGAATGGAATACTTCTTTTAAGACAAAATAAGGTTTGTATAAAAGGTTGGTTATTCCTTTTAGTTTAATTAATGCACCTAGTACTTTTATGAGGCTGATGAATGAAGTTTTGAGGAAATTCTGGGGAAAATTTATGATTGTATATTTGGATGACATTATGATATTTAGTAAGAATAGGGAAGATCATTTGTTACATTTGAGATAGGTATTGTAGAGGTTGAATGAGGAGAAGTTATTGATTAACTTGAATAAATGTTCTTTCATTTAAAGGGAGATAGTATATTTGGGATTAATGTTCTTTCATTTAAAGGGAGTGGCCTATACCTGAAAGTGTTGGAGATGTAAGATCTTTTCATGGTTTGGTTATTTTCTAGCAAAATTTTATTAGGAGTTTCACACTAGTACATTTGAGGCCAAATTCTGACAACTATTTGTTAGATTTCCAATGCCTATTTGTCAAAATTTTGACACATGTGTCCGTCGCCATTTTTGCATTGGAAATGGCAATAGGAGTGACAACCATCGGTATTCTGACATCCGTACCTATTGGAATTGGGCACATAAATAATAATTTTAATTTGTGATAGATCTGTCGAAAAATCTTCTTTACAACGGTTTTTTAGTTGGCGTTCTGACGGATTGGCAGTATATTCGGACAGGACATTCTGTCAGAGGTAAAGTAGTCCCGTCACGCATATCTATCAGAGTGGTGTCATATCTGATGGTTACCAGTTGGAGTTCCGACGGTTTGTAATATACTATCAACGGACCAACCCATTAGACATATAGTGCTTTTTTCAGAAATGCTTTACTAATTGTCAAAAAAGCGATGAATTAGCATAATAAAGAAAACAAAGCTCAAGAGCCCATCATAGTTGGTCTCCATATTTGGTCCATATACTGACAAAACATTTTACATTTCGTTAGCTCATCAAATGAGGGGATTTGAAAGAATTTAATAGAATATTTTCATGATAACGTATATTATTAAGTTGACATTGCATGAATTTATCAATTCTGCGCACTTGTAGACATCAAACACAACGATAAAGAAGCATCTCCTCCCATGGCCTACATTACTCAAGCCATGGGAGGGGATTCTTCTTTATGGCTGTGTTCGATGTCTACAAGTGCATGAGGTAGATAAATTCATTCAGCTTCAAACTAAAATAATGTACGTTATACATGAAAATATCATCCATTAAATTCTTTCAAATCACTGCATTTGATGAGCTAACGAAATGTAAAATGTTTTGTGAGTATATGGACTAAGGACGGAGACCGACTATGATGGTCTCTTGAGCTCTGCTATCTTTAGTCCTAGCTACTGGGTAAGGGCTAGAAGACTTATACGTGTGGATCGTCGAGAATAATCACTGCCTTGCCTTTATGTACATTGCACAGTATCCAATATAAGAGGAGGCAAAAATTATGAATGGATAAAAGAAATGAAAGATACAATAAAATTATCTTATTTTTTACCTTCTCATAATTGATCCCAGTTTCGCAAAAGTAATTTTATATGATCACTAGCACATTTAATGCATGGATGAGAAACAATATCCAAAGTTTCTAGATTCTGAGAAGAGGTATGAGTGGAGGCCAAAAAAGGGATATTTGTGAAGGTTGTATAAACATAGTATTGAATCATCATCTCTACACTAGTACTCAATCTGGAAACCGTCTCTAGAAAATCTCCACATCTAGAAAATCTCCACAAAAATCCCTTCTGGCCTCCATTGCATATACGTCTTCTCAGTATCTAAAAACTCCCCATCATTGATTCTCGTCATTTTTCACCATCTCCGCAAATTGAGACCTTAAATTATTGAGCTTCTCTTTGTTTCGAGAATAGTTTAACATTCTCTACTTAATAGGGCCAACCACATGAAGGTGGAAGCTCATCTGGCCCCTCCTAGGAGCCTCTTATGAACCTTTATGACATTTTAAGACCTCTAAGATGTGTATTCGTAGGGGTCGTAAAGGGTCGTAAAGGGTCATAAGGGGTCTTGGGACACAACAAATGAGAAATATAAATGTAGGCATCATGGTCACAAGTTTTTGGAGACAACATAATTGAGTGGTATACCCAGACGATGCAAAGAAACCACTACTCAATTATGTTGTATACCTAGAGGATGGAGAGCAACTCCTGCACCTCTGGTTCCAAGTTGACTACATCTGTTGCTCATGAATACAAGGTCCTCCAACAAATGTATTCAATTTGGAATTGGAGGTGCAGAAGTTGCTCTCCATCGCTTAGGTATACAACTCAATTACATTGTCTCCAAAAAATTGTGACCATGATGCCTACAATTATGTTTCTCAGCTATTGTGAAATCTACATTTATGTTTCTCAATTGTCGTGTTTATGTGCATGTTTTTATGTGTTTGGGAAGACATCTTTCTTGCGATTCTTCTTCCTAATTGCAACCAGAGGTTCCTTTTCATCAGGATTCAACTCCACTTCCCCCATCTCATCATCCTCATCACCCTCAGCTGCCATCCTAAGCCCTTCTTCCCCCTCCAGGTCTTCAAGCCTCTACAAGATGTCTGGATCAATAAAGTCTGCAACATTGTGTCCATCCATGATCTCAGAAATATCATCTTCTTTCCACTCTTCATTTGCCAAAATATACTACAATCTTAAGACTCGTGACTCTTCAAATTCTCTTGTTTCCTTCAGACCTCCAAACATGTGTACTGTGAGATTTCCTCCAACAAATGGACTTGTGATGATTTTCACAATAGTACATGTGTTGGAAGGAAAGCTCAAATTACTACTTAGGCCAATTTGAATGTTCATCACCTGTGCATATAAGAGTTGATCATAGAAGGTATATGCATAGGTGAAAAACATGCATATTTGACCAAGCAATACTGGGAGCTAGACCCAACAAAAAATATATTTGTGGTGATTTTCACAATAGTACATGTGTTGTTGGGTAAGCTCCTAGTAGTGCTCAGGCAAATATGCATGTTCATCACTTGTGCATATGAAGTGGTTCTAATGGCAGATACAATCACAAAATACTACATACTCCTTATTTTGTTCTGGGTTGATATTGTCAGACATGGTCTTTTTTGAATGGAATGACTCCTTACTTGTACATTGAATAAAATGTTGGTGGAAGAAGGATGATTTGTTTGCAACCTACAGATACACAGACACTGAACAACCATTTTTTGAACTCTAATTTTCTCAACACAAAGGGACATTTATCATAGCCATAAAAACATGATTGTTTTAAAATGGAATACACCAAGGAGTACCATCAGAAATATTGACCATTTACAATCATGAATAGTTAACCTAAATCAAATAGATCATTTTTTATCAGCATGTGTAGTCTCTGTGTATATGAAAAATGAATGAGATATATATCAAGTTGAAATAAAACAGTGAACAAAAATTCAAATTCAAGGCCTAATTTATCAAGAGCAACAAACATTAGGACGAAAGAAAAATCATTAAGACTATAGAAAAATCATTAAGACTAGAAAATCAAGTTCTAGAAAAATCATTACGACTATAGAAAAATCATTTAGACTAGAAAATCAAGTTCTAGAAATGGACGGTTCTGGTGCTTTGCCATTACAACAATTGAGCATTCATCATTTGGTACTTCTTGGCGTATTCCATTTAAGGTTTTTAGCTATCGTGTTTATGTGCATGTTCTTCATGTGTTTGGATTCTCTCCCTCACAAGGGATACACCGATAGGTAATTGATTTGAAAGCATAATGATTTGACGGTCTTTTTTTAGGATAGGCGTAATCATCCCGCCAACCTTAATTAGCAACATTTGTGATATATGTCAAGTACTTATAATCATTATGCCCAAAAAATAGAGACTTAGTAGTAAAAGCATAAGGTTGCACATCCACATCCGCCCTAGTAAGTATTAGAGCCTTTCAAATTTGTAAAGAACACAAACTTTGCAAATCAAATTGAGGATATGCCGCTGTTGAAAGAACTAGTCTATGCTGCTATTTGTGAGGGTACATTCATGATAAGTGCCTCTCAAACCTCTCCAAACATGTAAGATTGTCTTTAAATACTTTATTGATCTCTTCTAAACATTAACCAAATCAAACCTACATTTGAATCCACACATAATAACCCAAAATGAAGGGTTTTTTATCCTTTAATGAATCTCAGTCACTGGTAACGCATGGACAGTCAAACCACTAGTCTCCAAAGCATTCAATAAGTGAATATGAATGTTTGAAAACTACTCCCAACAATTATTAAACATACTTTATTGTTTAAGAATTGTTGGGATTGGTCCTTTGGCATGTATTAAACATAATAGAATTTTTAGCATATTATTATCATTCTATTTCTTTGTTGTAAACATGCCATTGGTTCAGTTTTAATCTACTAGTGTCATGCCCTAGCCCATGCTTTATCTCCATTATTTGATGTTATTCATTGTTTTGAAATGTTGACTGTGGTTATCAAATGGAAAAAATAGAAAAAAAAATTTAACACGAAAAGAAATTTACAAAACCGAACCAATGGCATGTTTACAACAAAGAAATAGAATGATAATAATATGCTAAAAATTCTATTCTGTTTAATACACGCCAAAGGACAAGTTGTATGAGTGGATTGTATTTAATACACGCCAAATGACCAATTGTATGAAATTGTCAATCACATAGCATTTCACTGGTGTATGAGTGGATTGTGCAGGAACAATTAACATTAAAAAAGGAGCAAACTCCTCAACACATCTTGGAAACCATTGAATTCAATAGTAAATTAAACCTAACACCAGCACTATTCCTTCCATTCACTTCTACCAAGAATAAAGCATTTAATCCATTCAACATTACATATAACCATTAGATAGTTACATTTGCTGACTGTGTAGAGGAACAATCACGACCAAAACAATCAAAAGTACTTTCACCTTTGCACAAGCTATTCCAAACTTCAAGTAAAATGAGAAATATGCTATATCAAATCATTCATATTCATAGTAACCATTCAAAGGATAATGATTTGATAGTCTTTTTTCAGGATAGGCGTAATCATCTCGCCAACCTTAATTAGCAACATTTGTGATATATGTCAAGTACTTATAATCAGTATGCCCAACAAACATAGACTTAGTAGTAAAAGCATGTCCTTTGGTTTACTAGTTTACTTATAATCAGTATGTCCTTTGGTTTACTAGTTTAATATGGTTTAAGAATGGTTTGTTTCATGTTTGAATGTACCCTTGAATGAAGCTTGGCTATATTAAGTATAATCTTAAGACTCATGACTCTTCAAATTCTCTTGTTTCCTTCAGCCCTAGCCTCCAAACATGTGTACTATGAGATTTCCTCCAATAAATGGACTTGTGATGATTTTCACAATAGTACATGTGTTGGAGGACTACTCAAAGTACTGCTTAGGAAAATCTAAATGTTCATCACCTGTGCATATAAGAGTTGATCATAGAAGGTATATGCATAGGTGAAAAATATGCATATTTGACCAAGCAATATTGGGATCTAGACCTAGTAGCAAATAGATTTATGGTGATTTTCACAATAGTACATGTGTTGCTGGGTAAGCTCCCAATAGCGCTCAGGCAAATATGCATGTTCATCATCTGTGCATATGAAGTGGCTCTAATGGAAGATACAATCACTAAATTCTGCATACTCCTTATTTTGTTCTGGGTTGATATTGTCAGACATGGTCTTTCTTGAATGGAATGACTCGTTACTTGTACATTGACTAGAATGTTGGTGGAAGAAGGATGATTTGTTTGCAACCATTTTTTCAACTTTAATTTTCTCAACACAAAGGGACATTTATCATAGCCATAGAAACATGATTATTTTAAAATGGAATACACCAAGGAGTACCATAAAAAATATTGACTATTCACAATCATGAATAGTTAACCTTAATCAAATAGCTCATTTTTTTATCAACATGTGTAGTCTCTGTGTATATGAAAAATGAATGAAATATATATCAAGTTGAAATAAAACAGTGAACAAAAATTCAAATTCAAGGCCTAATTTATCAAGAGCAACAAACATTAGGACGAAAGAAAAATCATTAAGACTATAGAAAAATCATTAGGACTATAGAAAAATCATTAAGACTAGAAAATCAAGTTCTAGAAAAATCATTACGACTATAG
This sequence comes from Chamaecyparis obtusa, assembly GCA_027943335.1. Classification (NCBI taxonomy): domain Eukaryota; kingdom Viridiplantae; phylum Streptophyta; class Pinopsida; order Cupressales; family Cupressaceae; genus Chamaecyparis; species Chamaecyparis obtusa. The sequence continues at coordinate 794,654 of BSBK01000840.1, forward strand.
AAAAATCATTTAGACTAGAAAATCAAGTTCTAGAAATGGACAGTTCTGATGCTTTGCCATTACAACAATTGAGCATTCATCATTTGGTACTTCTTGATGTATTCCATTTAAGTTTTTCAGTTGCCGTGTTTATGTGCATGTTCTTTATGTGTTTGGCTTCTCTCCCTCGCAAGGGATATGTCGATAGGTAATTGATTTGAAAACATAATGATTTGACAGTCTTTTTTCAAGATAGGCGTAATCATCCCGCCAACCTTAATTAGCAACATTTGTGATATATGTAAAGTACTTATAATCAGTATGCCCAACAAACAAAGACTTAGTAGTAAAAGCATAAGGTTGCACATCCACATCTGCCCTAGTAAGTATTAGAGCCTTTCAAATTTGTAAAGAACACAAACTTTGCAAATTAAATTGATATTTCATTAAAACCTATGTTCTTGATCAAGTTCTTAAAGATTAAAACATGAAACCATCAAGTTCTTCACCTATGTTCTTCATGGTTGGGGAAGTTGTGATGGAGTTATATGTAACCTTTGGAAGTCATTGTACGATAGACTTAAGCCTGGAGTATATGACAAGAACAGAGATTCAATAAAAATAGAAGTTTAAATCTGCAAGTCCATTGTGTTATGCATTGTTGAAAGGATTCTTTACTTATTGTTTTGGTTTCTAAATTCAAGGATGGAATAGTAAGAAATCTCCAAGCATTCATTTCATCATTGAATGTATTATGAGCACTTTAAAATTTTGTTCCTTAAGTTTTGACTAGTAAAACCAGTGACTGTTCCAAGTAATGTTTTTAATCCTTTGAATTTTCTCATGATCCTGATGTAAGTTGATTGGATTAAGAAATTTGGGGATCCAATAGGACTTTAGGAGAGTTCAATAAATATTTTGGAAGACTTAGAGGAACTATTAGCATGTCTGTTCCTTCATCTACAACGAGTTAGATTGAATTTGCTAAGCTTTTCCTTTGTTTTGAAGAGTATTTTGTAGTCTATTTCCTTTCCATGGATCCAAAGGCCTAGGACCCATGGAAAGAGGATACTAACAATGCATTATACAAATCTAATGTTCTTGACTCGTAGAGATTTGAGAAAGTAAAGAGAACATTGGCTGGAACAGTGTGTTCCTTAAGGGAATTGATAGCTAGGGAGCAACAGTGAGAGTTTGGCCCTAAGGGCGAGGCATTTTTATGATTTGGATAGTCATATATTGGTATACTAATGGTCTAAAAAGTCATGATAAGTGCCTCTCAAACCTTTCCAAACATGTAAGATTGTCTTTAAATACTTTATTGATCTCTTCTAAACATTAACCAAGTCAAAACTACATTTTAATAAGTGAATAAGTGAATAAGTGAATAAGTCAAACCACTAGTCTCCAAAGCATTCAATAAGTGAATATGAATGTTTGAAAACTACTCCCAACAATTCTTAAACAAAATAAAGTATGTTTAAGAATTGTTGGGACTGGTCGTTTGGCGTGTATTAAACAGAATAGAATTTTTAGCATATTATTATCATTCTATTTCTTTTAATCTACTGGTGTCGTGCCCTAGCCCATGATTTATCTCCATTATTTGATGTTATTCACTATTTTGAAATGTTGATTGTGGTTATCAAATGGAAAAAATAGAAGAAAAAAAATTAACACGATTTTTTTTTTTACAAAACTGAACCAATGGCATGTTTACAACAAAGAAATAGAATGATAATAATATGCTAAAAATTCTATTCTATTTAATACACGCCAAAGGACCAGTTGTATGAAATTGTCAATCACATAGCATTTCACTGTTGTATGAGTGGATTGTGCAGGAACAGTTAACATTAAACAAGGAGCAAACTCCTCAACACATCTTGGAAACCATTGAGTTCAATAATAAATGAAACCTAACACCAACACTATTCCTTCCATTCACTTCTACCAAGAATTCCAACACAAGCACAAGCTATTCCAAACTTCAAGTACAAGCTATTACAAACTTCAAGTAAAATGAGAAATATGCTATATCAAATCATTCATATTTATAGTAACCATTCAAAGGATCATTTTGTCAATGAACCCTCTGACTGTACCCCTGCGATAGAGAAAGGAAACCTCAAAATAGAGAAAGAAAACTTAGTAAAACTAGTCTATGCCATTGTTTGTGAGGGTATAGTCATGATAAGTGCCTCTCAAACCTCTCCAAACATGTAAGAATGTCTTTAAATACTTTATTGATCTCTTCTAAATAGTAACGCATGGACAGTCAAACTAGTAGTCTCCAAAGCATTCAATAAGTGAATATGGATGTTTGAAAACTTTCCTCTCAACTTCCCCAACCACTCCTAATTGGTTAGAGGGATTAGTTGAGTGTTTAGACACTAAAACTTCTTAAACATACTTTATCTGATATGATGAATTGTAATATCAACAAACGTGAATCCAAACATTTCAAAACAGTGAATCAATATCCTTGAGCACAAGCACCAATAACATCAAATAATGGAGATAAAGCATGGGCTAGGGCACGACACCAGTAGAATGCAGTCATTTAAGTGAGCATTGATGATCAAATAAAATGCAATGCATTTGAAATTTGCAGTCAAATATGATGCCAGAGGCTCGAAAGATGTTGCCCATCAAAGATGAAGAAATCACATACCTTCTCTCGCGCTCAGCTTGTATGAAGGAAGATTTGATAGCCAAATCTTCCCTGTACCACACAAAGAACATTCCATTGGTTCAGTTTAGCATGTTATTATCATATCAGATAAAGTGTGTTTAAGAATTGTTGGTAAGGATAGGAATAGTGGAGATTCTAGAAATATCCCTCTAACCGATTAGGAGTGGTTGGGGAAGTTGAGAGAAAAGTTTTCAAACATTCATATTCACTTATTGAATGCTTTGGAGACTACTGGTTTTACTGTCCATGCATTACCAGTGACTGAGATTCATTAAAGGATACAAAACCCTTCATTTTGGGTTATTGTGTGTGGATTCATTTGCTTTAGCCAGGAAGATCAAGAAGATGGGGCAGGAGGACATTATGGTAGAAGAAGTATTTAAAGATATTTACATGTCCCCTATCCGTGAAATCAAGACTATAGGTGATGAAGACCATGTTGAGGATGAGGGGGGTCTTAATCAGGGAGGGGCAACAAGAAGCAACAGGAAAGTTTTCAGGAGTTTGGAACAATATTTCAGAATCCATGAATGGTATGTGTAAGGTGACCTTCATTCTTGGTCGTGACTTCAATGAAACATTGGATATGGCCGATAAAAAGATCACTTATTGATAGTGCTCCTTGAGGGAAGGGGGATTGTGAAAGACTTGTTATCATTGCATTGTGTATTTCCAATATGTTTGGATGCAGGGCAGACCAGGAGAATGAAGGATCACTCATCAATTGCATGATAACTCAGTTTGAAGGGTCACTAGTTGAGGGGACAGTCAAGGTTTGGATGTTGATAGTGTTCATTGAGGGAAGGGGGATTGTAAAAGACTTTTTATCATTGTATTGTGTATTTCCAATATGTTTGGATGTAGGGCAAAACAAGAGAATGAAGGATCACTCACTGATTGCATGATAACCCAATTTTGAAGGGTCACTAGTTGAGGGGAAAATCAAGGTCTGAATGTTGATAGTGTTCCTTGAGGGAAGGGGGGTTGTGAAAGACTTTTAATCATTATATTGTGTATTTCCAATATGTTTGGATGCAGGGTAGACCAGGAGAATGAAGGATCACTCATTGATTGCATGATAACCCAGTTTTGAAGGGACACTGGTTGAGGGGACAGTCAAGGTCTAGATGTTGATAGTGTTACTTGAGGGAAGGGGGATTGTGAAAGACTTGTTATCATTGTATTGTGTATTTCCAATATGTTTGGATGTAGTGAAGACTATGAGAATGAAGGATCACTCACTGATTGCATGATAACCCAATTTTGAAGGGTCACTAGTTGAGGGGACAGTCAAGGTCTAGATGTTGACAGTGTTCCTTGAGGGAAGGGGGATTGTGAAAGGCTTGTTATCATTGTATTGTGAATTTACAATATGTTTGGATGCAAGGCAGACTAGGAGAATGAAGGATCATTCACTGATTGCATGATAACCTAGTTTTGAAGGGTCATTGGTTGAGGGGACAATCAAGGTCCAGATGACTAGGCCATTCGAGGACCCTATTTCTTTTTATTAATTTCTATTCAAATTGGATGCATGGATTTATTGTGAATTATCGGCTGCTATGTATCCTGCAACTACATCCATAAATTTGCATATACTTCTCTAGGGTTGTAAGCCACTTAGGGATCAAAATAGAGAAACTAAATCAAAATCGTTCTTTGTCCTATTTCCTTTTAACAAAGTCTCAACTATCAATGATATAAAAATACATCTGATGCCCTAACCTATCAATACAAATGGCACCTAGCTAGAAGCTCACGGGCTGTCCATTTGATAACCACAGTCAACATTTCAAAAAAAAAAAAGATATCCTTGAGCACAAGCACCAATAACATCAAATAATGGAGTTAAAGCACTAAATCAAAATCTTTCTTTGTCCTATTTCCTTTTAACAAAGTCTCAACTATCAATGATACAATATATTTTATACCCTAAGCTATCAATACAAATGGCGCCTAGCTAGAAGCTCACGGGCTGTCCATTTGATAACCACAGTCAACATTTCAAAAAAATAGATATCCTTGAGTACAAGCACCAATAACATCAAATAATGGAGTTAAAGCACAGGCTAGGGCACGACACCAGTAACATCAAATAATAGAGATAAAACACTGGCTAGGGCACGACACTAGTAGAATATTGCAGTCATTTTAGAGAGCATTCATGATCAAATAAAATGCAATGCATTTGAAATTTACGGTCGAATATGATGCTAGAGGCTCGAAAGATGAAGAAATCACATACCTTCTCTCGCGCCCAACTTTCGCTCATTTTCTCCCATTCCTTTTCTATGCCAATAAAAATAAAAATGATTTGGCGCTTCACTTCTTTTTTTTATGTATACCTGAAACTGTCAAAATTATGATGGTCAATTTAAAACCCATCGAAATACTGACATCATTGAGGCCTATTTAAAAAACAAAACAAATTCATTAAAAAAATTTACCCGTTGGAAGTGTCTGTCGAAATTTGGCCCCAAATGTAGTAGTGTGAGTTCTATTTGTAATGCTATGACTGAGACAATGAGAGGAGACAAAAAAGATTTCAAGTGGACACATGGAGCTAACAAAAGTTTTGAGACATTGAAGAAAAAGGTAGTAGAGTTACCTATTCTATCTTTTCCTAATTTCTCTAAAGTATTCCAAGTTGATTGTGATACAAGTGGTAGTGCAATAGGAGCTATGTTGAGTCAAGAAGATAGAGAGTTTTCTTTCTTTAGTGAAAAGTTGAATGATGCTAAAAGGAAATATTCTATTTATGATCAAGAGTTCTCTGCTATTGTTCAAGCTTTGAAGAAGTGGAGACATTATTTGATGCCTAAGAAATTTGTGCTATACACCAATCATAAAACATTGCAGTATCTAGGAAGTCAAAGTAAACTAAATCAGAGACATATGAAGTGGGTTGAGTACATGCAAAACTTTACATTTGTGTTGAAACATAGAAGTTGAGTGTCTAATTGAGTAGTAGATGCATTGAGAAGAAGATCTTTATTGAATGAGATGAGAGTTGAGGTACTTGGTTTTGATGACTTGAAATATTTGTATGAAACTAACCCTAATTTTCCAGAGGCATGGAAAACATGTAAAACACCTATCAGTAATCAATAGATCAAGTGGGATGATTATTTCATTAAGGAAGGTATGTTTTTCAAAGGAATTCAATTGTGTATACCTAGAGGTTCAATGAGAAATAATTTGATAAAGGAGAAACATAGCAGTGGATTAGCATGACATTTTGGCATTGACAAGAAATCAAGTTTTCTTAAGGAGAAATACTTTTGGCTGCAGTTACATAAGGATGTTCAGAAATTTATCAGGATTTGTAGAACTTGTCAAGTTGCAAAAGGAGTAAGTCAGAATAGTAGATTGTATACACTATTACCTGTTCCTAATAGACCTTGGGAAGACATAGACATGGATTTTGTTCTAGGCTTACCTAAGACTCAAAGAGGTAACAATTCTATATTTTTTGTGGTGGATAGATTTTAAAAATGTCACATTTTATTCCCTGCAAGAAGACATCAGATGCAGTTCATGTAGAAGATATTTTCTTTACAAAAATTGTGAGATTGCATGGGTTACCTAAGAGTGTTATCTCTGACTAGGATATCAATTTTTTGGATACTTTTGGAGAATATTTTGGAAAAAATTGGGTACATATTTGAGATTTAGTTCTACCTTTCACCCACAAATAGATGGACAAATAGAGGTTATAAATAAAAGCTTGAGAAATTTGTTAAGATGCTTAGTTGAAGACAAACTTGGAAATTGGGACCTAATATTGGCACAAGAAAAGTTTTCATACAATAATTCAGTGAATAGGAGTACCAATAAGACACCTTTTCAGATTATTACAGGCTTGCATCCTAAAGGTATATCAGATTTGAGGACACTTGGTTCAAATGAGAAAATAAGTGTTGAAGGAGAAGAATATGTAGATTTCATGAAGACTTTGCATGATGAAGTGAAACATAATTTGGAGAAGAATAAATAGAAATATGTGGATACAACAAACATGCCTAGAAGACACAAAACATTTGAAGTTGGTGATGAAGTGATGATTCATTTGAAGAAAAGAAGGTTTCCTGTTGGAACATACAACAAGTTGAGGATGAAGAAGTTTGAACCTCGCAAGATACTGAAGAAATTTGATAGCGGTAATGCATATGAATTTGAGTTACCGGTTGATATGGATATATCTCCTATCTTCAACATTTTAGATTTGTATGAGTACCATGAGTCAGATGAAGAGGTAGATGTGCAACAAGAATATCCTAAGAAACAGACATAGGAGATTGAGCAAGTTCTAGACAAAAGTATTGGAAGAAGTACTAGAGGAAAATACTAAATGGAATATTTGGTGAAGTGGAAGGACATACCAGTTGAGGATTCTTCATGAATTTCTTAATTTGAGTTGGATCATTTTGATTCATCTTGGATTGCGCAACATTCCTGATTCAAGAGAATTAATTTTATTAACCCTAGATGTCTGATGCAGGAGCATCTTGTGTTCTTGGCAATCTTGCATCAACCAAAAACATTTAGTTTCATTATGTTCTTGTTTTCTAGTGTGAGAGAGTGATGCAATGGACATTCATCTTTGAGATATTTTGGTTGCAGTATTGGAATCTTGTTAAGAACTCTCTGTAGTGTTTATCTTTTATATCACATTTTATTTGGTTCAGTATTGTTTGAGTTATTCAAGTTTTCCTTTCTTTGTGGCTCGTGCTCTGTTCTTTGGTTGTTTGTTCATGGTGATCCTATTCACTGTCACATGTTCCCAATTTTATTTGGTTATGATCATCAAATTATATTGTGGGCCTATTTGGGAACCTTTCCCTATGATCGTGTCATGTTTGGATCGAAGACCTTCATGTTTGGATGCTTAGTTGAAGACAAACCTGGAAATTGGGACCTAATATTGGCACAAGAAAAGTTTTCATACAATAATTCAGTGAATAGGAGTACCGATAAGACACCTTTTCAGATTATTACAGGTTTGCATCCTGAAGGTATATTAGATTTGAGGACACTTGGTTCAAAAGAGGAAATAAGTGTTGAAGGAGAAGAATATGTAGATTTCATGAAGACTTTGCATGATGAAGTGAAACATAATTTGGAGAAGAACAAATAAAAATAAATGGATACAACAAACATTCCTAGAAGACACAAAACATTTGAAGTTGGTGATGAAGTGATGATTCATTTGAAGAAAAGAAGGTTTCCTGTTGGAACATACAACAAGTTGAGGATGAAGAAATTTGAACCTTGCAAGATATTGAAGAAATTTGACAGCGGTAATGCATATGAATTTGAGTTACCGGTTGATATGGATATAGCTCCTATCTTCAACATTTTAGATTTGTATGAGTACCATGAGTCAGATGAAGAGGTAGATGTGCAACAAGAATATCCTAAGAAACAGACATAGGAGATTGAGCAAGTTCTAGACAAAAGTATTGAAAGAAGTACCAGAGGAAAATACTACATGGAATATTTGGTGAAGTGGAAGGACATACCAGTTGAGGATTCTTCATGAATTTCTTAATCTGAGTTGGATCATTTTGATTCAGCTTGGATCGCAACATTCCTGATTCAAGAGAATCAATTTTATTAACCCTAGATATCTGATGCAGGAGCATCTTGTGTTCTTGGCAATCTTGCATCAACCAAAAACATTTAGTTTCATTATGTTCTTGTTTTCCAGTTTGAGAGAGTGATGGAGTGGTCATTCATCTTTGAGATATTTTGGTTGCGGTATTGGAATCTTGTTAAGGACTCTCTGTAGTATTTATCTTTTAGATCACATTTTATTTGGTTCAGTATTGTTCGAGTTATTCAAGTTTTCCTTTCTTTGTGGCTCGTGCTCTGTTCTTTGGTTGTTTGTTTGTGGTGATCCTATTCGCGGTCACGTGTTCCCGAGTTTATTTGGTTACGATCATCAAATCATATTGTGGGCCTATTTGGGAACCTTTCCCTATGACCGCGTTGTGTTTGGATCGAAGACCTTCATGTTTGGACTCTTTTGGTTGCTTCAAGTAGTGTGTTCCTTTTCTTCCTGGGTCGACCTTGAAGATTGTGTGTGCGGTCGTTGCTCGGTAATTGTTAATGTGTGTAGTCTTGATGTGTGATTGTTGGATCCTGTGTGGACCTAAATCTAGGTTTGTACCTTCTCTTGTTCTTCTTGGGGTTCATTTGATTTGTTTTGGGGTTGACTCATATTTGTTTGTACACATTTCATTTTGAAATGTAATTCTTGGCTGACCCCAGTTGTGCGGCTGGGTATATGCACTCAAGTTGTAATTTTGAAGAAAAAAATCTTAGAGTAATAGTTTTAGCTAATCATGAAGCACTGAGCTTTCAGATCTGAATTCATTTATATATGGCCTAAACCGGGAAGACCTTACAACCCGACATGTATGATGTACCTATTTGAATAAATGATTGGGCTTGCATTCTCTCTCCCTCAATTCTATGTTATTGCTTTTGTGTGTGTTTAGCTGTGAGGTTGGACATCCCATCTTGGGGTTCTCCACCTTGGTACTGCTCTCAAGAAACCCAATTGTAAGTAAATGAATGAATTAGCTTCTTCATTGGCAAAATGAACTCACAATTGGAATTTTTGAATCTGATTGCAAGTGGGAAAGAACATGCATTTTCAAAGCTTTTGTTTGGGAGAAAAACTTACATCTTTTTTGAAGGAAGAACTTGCATCATTTTTTAGGGAAGAACTTGCATTGTTTTTAGGAAGAACTTTGCCAAGAACCCTTGTTACATGAAAAAATGTTCATGTAGATTCATAGAGATAAAAGACCAGCAAAATGAAATCAAAATAAACAAATAGAAAACCTATACATTTGCAAAATGAAGATTAAATACATAAAATCGTAGAAAGACTACAATATATACATATCAAGCTACATTTTTAATAAAAATACCAAAAAAGAAGCAATATACCTAATTTAGGCACAAAACGTGCTTGGGAAAGACTTGGGAACATCCCGCAGATGAAAGAAAATCAAAACTTCTTCAAAATTGCCTAAGAGAAATGAAAACCTCTGCAAAATACGATCACAATCCACTCCCACAAGCATGCATATAAATGTTTTTTGGAAGATCAATCCAAATTGAATTCAAACTCTCCTTGAATGCGATTCAGAGTTTAACTGATTTTCAGACAAATGACAATGATGGGGAAACAAAATCTTTAATCCCAACACAAAAATGGCGAGATTCAAGCCTGAATTTCAACTTGGCCCTAAATACCCAACGTCAGGTTTCATATAATCGTTTACAAATTGTTTTGTCTTTAAATATAGACTTTCATGCCCGCTGGGATTTGTATTCGATGATGCAAGTGTTGATGGACTTTTAGCATGAAGGAAAAATAATGTAGTCGGGCTTTAAAAGCCAGACTACCCATAAAACATCTTTTGTAAATACCTTCATTCTTAAAAATGGCGGATGCCAAGTTCGATTAGGGTTCGAATCATGCATTACAAGCTGTGAGTATCTCTTACATCACATCTTTTGATGCAACACTCCTTTAAAAACCACTCACTGAAATCAGGGTTTGAGAACAATAGTGCAAGTTAAAACCACGCTTTGTGACCCGAAAATAACAATACTCGAAAGGATTTGCATTTTTCATAATGCCTTGCAAGTATATTAGGAAGATAGTTTGGACCGTTTGGTTGACCCGGAAGATGACTGAGACAATCCATCTTTTGCGTTTGGTTGCCATTTTCGAAATTGGAATTAGAACTAACAAATTCTCATTTCTGTATTTGGTTCTGCAATTTCAAATTGGAATTGGAATTACATTATCCATTTCTGTGTTTGGTTCTACATTTTGAATTGGAATTAGAATTTGACATGAAAAAATATAAGTTTTTTAAATTATTATATAATGTTTTAATTTAATATTTTATTTATTTTGTCTATTTTTTATTTATATTTTTTTAATTAATTTATATTTATATGTAGTAAATCATAATTTTTTTTTTTTTTTTGAATATTGTGAATAGTAAACTTAACTATTTTTAATAATTTTATACATTATCATAAACAATATTATAACAAGAAAATAATGATTGCATTGCTAGATATCACATCAAAATATAAATAAGTCTTATGGTCCACATATATATCTATTTCTGCATAATGACCCAACAAAGTAGTGAGATTGTTGCACAAAGAAAACATCGTAAAAACATGACATCGGCTTTATAGATAGCCTCCGCTTTTGCAAACACTGTTTCGAGTGCCTTGCAAGACTTGCACTCATCATCCACAACAGGTATATGTGTAGAAGGTATAGATGATGTAGACAGTGATGGGGTGTCATTGGCCCACCGAAAGTAGTCACATCCACCACCATCCTAAAATATAAATCTAAGTTAGTATTGCTATAATGACTAATATTTATTCTTTGTAAATATTTAAATATTGTGCAATTAACAACCTTTTTCTTATTTATGCAAGTCCAGAATTTACGCTCTAGATTAGTGTCTGTGTGTGATGTCCTCAACACGCATCACACTCCCATCACCATAGTCACACATAGGGACATTTATCATAGCCATCACCACTGTATCAAACAAATTTTTGTTCATTCATATAACAACATAACTATATTCTATCAGTACAAAATGAAAAAAATTCATTTATGTTGATATTACAAATTTATACAAAAAATACAATGAAAAATCTATAGCATCATATAAACCCAACGCTCCGATGATTCCCACTCCTGCACCCGCCGCTTCATCGGCTCTGGATTCTTCCTTGTGGGCTCAGGCGATGGCCCTTTCTGATGCTCCTCTCGTTCCTACAGCGCTCGGTAAGGCCTCTGCCTCTGTCATCACTGCGCCGGATAGGGTTGCTCTTGCGACAAGGCCTGCTAAAGATTTTCCTATTCTCGTTCCTGTTGCGCCCGACAATGCCTTTGCCTCTATTATCGGTGCGTTGGGAAGGTCCGCTCCTGCGCCTGTGCCTAGTAGAGATCTTGCTAATGCGCCGATGCCCACTAGGGCTCTTGCTGGTGGGTCGACACTTGTTAGGGTTTCTGTCGTGGATCAACACTTGTTAGGATTTCTATCTTGGATCACTTGTCTGCAGTGGCTCCAAAGGCTGCTTGAGCTCCTCCTCCCTTGGTGGTGCCCTTGTTGCATGGATGACCCTCTGTACTATCCAAGATTGCTGCTAAGGGATCCCCTCATAGTGCCTTCCCAGTTTCCATCCATATTGCTGTTGAGTTGGACGATGATATTCTGTTAGAAATTGATGAGACTGCTTATGTTTTATCTGATCATGGGTTGATTTGCAGATTCAAGGGCTTATGGCCCTCTTTGCCTGCCCTTCACTCATGGATCTCAAGTCATTGGGAACCACTCATCTCTGGTACAGTCCACATTTTTCCAATGGCTAAAGGATTTTTTGTGGCTAAATTTGAAATTGTTGAGGACAGGAAAATTATTTTGTGTGATAATTTCTTTAGCTGGGATGATCGACACATGCTTTTATTGAAACCCTGGCATCCTGATTTCATTCCGTCCTCTGAATCGTTTGATAGGCAACCTATCTGGGTTAGGCTTCCTCATCTTCCCCTCCATCTCTGGATTGATTCCATTTTGGAGACGGTGGGGGATGCTATTGGGGAAATGTTAATGGTCGATGATAAATCTGTAGAGCTTCTTCATACTACTTATGCCCATATCCTAGTGGATGCTAACATTTCCAAAGGCCTGCCTGATGAGATTAAACTTTTTTCTTCTCAGGGTAGAAATTGGATCCAACAACTAGATTATTAGGGTCTCCCATTCAGATGTCGACAATGCTTTAAGACTAGGCATGTTGCTTCTCAATGTGAGATTCAGAAAGTTAAAAAATTTGCTTCATGGTGGAAGGGCGCCTCCTCTCAGCACTATACGGTGGAGAAGGTCTCTTCCCACTAGAGCTTCTCGCAAGTGGTTGAGTAGTCTGTTACTAGCTCGGTTCTGGATAGTTTTGCCTCTGTTCTGGATCCTACGTTGTTGGCTGGAAATGCTTACTTGTTTGATGGTCCTCCTAAGTCTCTGGTGGTTGAAGTTGGGGCACCTATTGGTGGCTCGGTGGATGTTGTTGTCCTTGCGGTGGCTTCCGCTAGTGCTAGTTCTGATGTTGCTGTCCCTCCTTGTGTTCCTTCTTTGGTTGGATTTTGTGCTGGTCCCTTGCTGGGTGAAGCTGTAGCTCCAACACCCCTGCTAGGTGTTGGTTCTTCGGCCTTGGACTTGCATTGCTAGCAGAATGAGGCAGCTAGAGTTGAAGATGGGTGGATTTCGGTTAAAGGTAAATATTCTAAGAGACATCCATCCTCTTTTGATATGACCCTTCGGTCACACAAGAAGGGTTCACAATGTTATCCCCTTTGTTTGGGGTATTCTTTGTTCGGAACCTTCAAAGTTTTATTTTAAGTTCCAGTTAGGTATAGGGTTTCGGGGCCCCTTCAAAACTTGGTGTTTCAATTACATCGTTTGTGATGTTTGTTTCGCTCAGAGGGCTTTTGTTGAATATCTTGAGCTACCTTTATGTACAGGGTTTCGAGGCCCCTTCAAAACCTATTTTTCCCTTTATCAAAAACATCTATAGCATGAGATAGAAGATGGGGAAGAACAATATCTATGAACTGAATGGTGGTGTGAAAACACATCGTTAAATAAGAAAATGCAAGGAAATCCACGCTCTATGCTCTTATGCCCCACATTCGACGAGCAACCATCTCATATCCCGCTCATTCTTCCCATTACTGTTTGTATTGTTAGATGGTCAATCCTGCATCTACAAACTAAACATGATAGAAAAACTAAAACTTGTTTATTTTTAAATGGAATACACCAAGGAGTTCCATCAGAAATATTGACCATTTACAAACATGAATAGTAAACAATCATCAAATAACTCATTTTTTTATCAGCATATGTGGATATTTTTGGCATCAATGTTTGAAATAGCTTCTGGATTCGATTGTGTAGATATTTTTGGCATCAACATTTTGGATCACACTCTGTGATTGCAATAGAGAAAAATGATGGACTTTTCTTTCAATCATTTTGCTCTCTTCCATCCTGATGAAGGATCATAGAGTGTGATCAGAAACGTTGATGCCAAAAATATCTACAAAATCAAATCCACAAGCTATTTCAAACATTTTTAATGTCAGCATATGTGTAGTCTCACTTTATCATCATATGTGTAGTCTCAGAACTATCCATTTATGTTTCTGTACCTATCATGTGGTTTTGAAAAATGAATGAAATATTAAAAGAAATTCAAAATGAAATAGAGCATTGAACAAAGTAGAATTATTCCACTAAATTTTGCAATGCAACAGTAATAACAAGATGGTTAGGGTATATACATATAACATGGGACAAAATCATGAACAATACAGTCATCTACGAAAATACATTTATATCACCATCTCTTCTAAAGAACTAGAAATGGACAGTTTTGAGACTACACATTGACAATGCATTAAATTAAGCATTCATCATGTGGTACTCCTCGGTGTATTGGTCTCTAATATGTTAAAAGTAACAAGACAAGATACATACCACTAAATATGTATTCCACTAAATATGTAAAGATGCTATTATACAATTGATACATATAAGGTTATTAATGCAAATCTCATTTAGCAGATAGATGAGGGACATTTTCATATTATTCTTTAGAGATAGTTTCATAATGCAATAAAATTTTCACAACAATACAGATATATACTATTTTATTGCTAGTGGACACAGAGTAAAGACATGATCCTATCTAGCAGTGCTTGAATTGTGACATTCATAAATCAGTCAGAAAGATGTCAAATGTACAAGAATAAAGATAAAATTTGACAACTTTCAGTTACAATGAAGCATAAAGATCAAAACAAATGCTAATAGCTGATATTAAATTATCATAATGAAGAAATTTTCTATAAGTTCAGTCACAATGCTATCTTATTAAAGATAACAAACTAATGGATGATAATGTAGTCTTCAATATGATTTGGCTAATAAAAGCAAAATACTTATGTCACGCCACTCACAATTTGAAATTTAGATTAATGTTTATGGGTGTTGATTAAAATATTTGCATGCTCCTACATTTATTCCTATTAATTATCTTTGATTGAACAATTAATGGCATCAGTATCTTTCTTACACATGTCAATACATGTGTTATTCTAAAAATCTAAGGTATGCATTAGGAAAGCACTCATCCAAACTTGGAGAAAGTAGATTTTTGTTTTATCACAGCATCCAAAGTACTCCATATGTGCGATTTATGCCATTTATACTGTTGTGGTGTATGAAATTGTTTTGGCAGATGGAAGATTAGTTAGAGCCACAAAAGATAATGAGTTTTTTGATCTATTCTATGCAATCCCATGGTCTCAGGGTACATTGGGTTTACTGGTAGCAGTAGAGATTAAACTCATACCAGTCAAAGAATACACGAGACTGACCTACAAGTCTATGAAGG
Source organism: Chamaecyparis obtusa (assembly GCA_027943335.1). NCBI lineage: Eukaryota > Viridiplantae > Streptophyta > Pinopsida > Cupressales > Cupressaceae > Chamaecyparis > Chamaecyparis obtusa. Next base: position 809,844 of record BSBK01000840.1, read on the forward strand.
GAAATCTCAGAGAGTTGGCTTAGGCTTATATTGATTCTTTTTCTCCTAGGGATGGAGATCAGGACAACCCCTCCAAGGTCCCTAATTTTGTAGAGGGCATGATCTATAACCCCACTGATGTTGTGTTTATGATGGGGAAATATGCCTCAAAAGAAGAGGCAAATAAAAGTGACAACATAATTAACAGTGTTGGTTGGTGGTTCAAGCCCTGGTTCTACCAGCATGCTGAGCCCTACTAGACAGTACTATCACAAGCATACAAGGTTGCAGATGCACTTGAATTTCAACACCATGAGATGGAGGTATGTTTCACAAACCAATTTGCATTTTGCTTTTATGGTTCTTTGAATTGTACATTGTTGTTTTGGTTTTTACACTAAGGCTACTCAAGGAGAAGCCATCAGAAATTATTACCATGAAATGCATGTAATCCAAGATATGCTTGTTCCTCTGCACAAGGTTGCAGATGCACTTGAATTTCAACATTGTGAGATGGAGGTATGTTTCACAAACCAATTTGCATTTTGCTTTTATGGTTCTTTGGATTGTACATTGTTGTTCTGGTTTTTACGATTTGGTGAAAGTTTGTGCTGTTTCAGTGTGCCATAACAACCAAGATGCCTATATTGTAAAAGTTGCGCATTAACCTATATATTTAGAAACCATTACAATGTATTGGGGTCATATTATGAAGAGAATGATGCTAGTAATGAAGGGACATGCAACCAGAAAAAGGACAGGAAAAAGGATGTTGAACCCCAAAAGATGAACAAAAAACCTCCAATTGAAAGGAAACTGAAATGGTATGAAAAGTACAAAGAATTTTGAGAATACATAGCAAATATAACCTCATACATAGCAGATATAGACCAAATATTAATCATGAGGAAAAACTTTACCAAAAATGCATAGCCAAAAAGGGGATATAGATTTATATTCCAAGAGACATTAGAAAAGAACCCATACTCAAATAGAACTAATTGTTGAAATAGAGTGTATAGCAGTGCCAAAAATGAACAGTCCCAATTGCAAATGCAACCCCTCAAGATCAACCATTTCGGATAAAACTCAAAGCCATGCGTATAAAAATGATGCTAGAGAATGAGGGAAATATAGACAACCCAAGCACTGGTAATATTATGGGCCTAATTCAAGGATACAATCAAGAATTTACACCAGGAAAATAGCAGATGGTGTGCCAAATAGACAAATATTTAAAAAATAGTCTAAGAGAAACAAACATCTTAGAAACAAACAACGGAAATGGTTTACAGGGTAGTCAAGGTAAAAGCCCAATTATCATGCCCAAAGAGCATTAGAATCATAAAAAAATAAGTCAAATTTCCAGAAAATATATAAAATAATGCAAGGAATGGGAGAAATAGACATGTCCCATATACAAAATGTAGCTATTCAACTGGGTGCAAGGTACACATACTAGCGAATCGCTAGCTCATGCGATCATCCAATGAAAGTTCGTCAATAGGAAAGACTACACATAATCAATAGATTTGGCATATGCCAAAGACATAGAGTAGAATAGAAACTACAAATGTGGGAGGTAAAAATGTTGTAAATAGACAACGATCTAAGCAAAAAGGGAAATTGATAGTTTTTAATAGCCACAGGCCCCTACCAAAGCCACCCAAAGAAAGGATATAAAATGCTGATAGTAATCAGTGTATATGCATGGTTTAAAATGGAAAAGATACCCTATCAATCCTATGGAAAACACAATCTATGCCATTGCATCATTAGGACACAGTCATTTATTTAAGATTCTTTCCAATTATTTTTGTGCAAAACCGTTTCATTTGGACCAAGCTAGTCCATCCTTTTAAATTACATTTCAAATTGCAAGGGCATATTTTAGATAATTGATTCTCTCATAAATTTAAGTCAGTTATAGACTGATAGATGTTTATGTCCAAAATTGAGATTGTAGTTTGATTCTCTTCCCTTGATTTAAGTTGTCTTCAAGTTTCCAAGGTTGAGTGTGTGAGGTGTCATGTTTGTGTGAGGAGGAAAATGGAGTATCATTTGCTCAACCTACATGTCACCTTACCTCATACTGATGGGGAGTTGTCATTCATAGAACAGATAACAGATGAGTTGGGTTCTTACTTCTTATTATGTCTTAGGCTTCAACACTATAGTGTTGTTATAACACTTTCTAGATAGCAGACTTTTCAAAGAAAGAGAAAATGGTAGTGGGCAAAACTTGTTGATATATTTCTTTACAAAACTAAATATCTATTCGTATAAATTGTTTAACTCATAGATGCTTCTCATGTCATCACAACAGTGGTAGAGATTCTTAATTTGTTTGGCAACACAAATTCTAATCATGTATTAAGGCTACAGGAATTAACATGAAAATATCCCTATAAGTTCAATTGCTCAATAATATAATTTTATCAGTTCAGAAATGGTATGCTAGAGCAGTTTCTAAACTATTTATAACAAGACAAGTAATCACTTGAAAGACTATGAAGTTATGTCACTAGAATCTACCTCACAGAAAATCATTTCATAACACTGTTCATAGTGGAAGAGATCTCTTGTTTGTTGTCATACATCCTACTCTGTTACTATCAAGACGACATTATACTGCATTACAAGCAGACATTTAAATCATTATGAAAAACAACTTCAAAACATAAACATAGAGATGCAGAATGTTTAAATGGACTTAGCAACTGATATAAATATAAACATAAACAGTTTTATCAGTGTATGTGAACAAAGTATGATAAAGTTTCAACTCATGATAAAGTTTGATAAATTATGTATAAAATAACTATAATCCACCAAATGTGGCTACAATCCAATCCACTCTCTCATCCTCAGTCATCAACAAGAACCCTTTGGCTCTTTCACGTTCAACCATGAAGGTGTCGTATACCCTCATGAATACACCTTGACTCACTTTAGGGATGGATTTGAGAGCGGTATATGCACCCGTCAAAGCATTGTCATCATCCAATTTATCAGTTTTGTGAAGGTGAACATTGTTGATGCCATATTTTATTTTCTTCATTGTTTCACAGATGACATCCAAGGAAGCAGACATACTTGCCTTCCTCCTCTTTCCCACCCTTGATGATGATGATGTAGGAGTGCCTCTAGCACTTGCAGTTACAGTGGACTGATTGGAAGGATTATAAGGGTCTTCGTCCAAATCAACAACACTATCAAGATTTATACTAAAACCAATATCCTCTTCATCATGCACATTGAATGGATCTTCCATAGGGTTCAATTCTTCAATCTCATGGGCCGTCGTAGTTGCATTACCTTCAACAATATCATTACTCACAATTGCACCCAATTCATTGAAGTATTGGAAGGGCTGCCTCTTATACACTTTGGCATTTTTGAATTCCCTTCTTTGCATGTTGGCATAAATAAATGGATTAGGTTCAACACTTTTTCATTATTAAATTTATAAGAAGGCAATATTATTTCCATCAAAATAGTAGAGAGATCACCCTACCTTCAGAAGCTCATCCCACATGCTATCCTCAACATCCATGCACTGAGTTGCCTCATTCCAAGTGAAAGCACTTGTATTTCTTAGCTCTTTCATCACTCTATATGCAAGCTTCCATGTTTTCAGCTTGTTTTTGAAATTGTCCTTTGTTAGATTGAGGTTCATATCCATGTTGAACCTCCTCTCAATGGCATTCCACACTTCTTTTTTGAATCCTCTGTCACCTTTTCTTCCAAGTTGTACTTGCTCGAGGAGAAAGTATAGAAACTTGCGTTCCATCTCTTCTGTCCACATTATCTTCTTTAAGGAAGAAGATATTTGGCTCGTGTTACCGATTTCTTCCATGCTGATCATTAGTTCTATGTATGCCATGTTGTAGATCAACTGATCACAATGTACATATTGTTGTTAATGATATAAACATATTGTTTTTAATGGTATTAATATATGACATGGAATATATTTATGGACATGGAAGAAAAAGGAAACCATCATGTATATCAAATTATCTTCATACATCAGTTTACTCAAATAAAACACATTGACCCATAAAAGTCCAATAGTTCCAAATACAAACAGAAAAAAAAGGAAACCATCATGTATATCAAAGTATCTTCATACATCACTTTACTCAAATAAAAAACATTGACCCATAAAAGTCCAATACTTCCAGATAAAAACAAAAGAAAAAGGAAACCATCATGTAGTCTTGACCCATAAAAGAACTATTCTTGGGATCTGTACTCTTCCCACATTCTAATTTCTATATCATCTCGGAACTGTGCCCACTGGTCTCTATCACGCTGAGACAACCCATATGTCTCCAGCATTGGTACATCTATCCCATCACGATCATCTTCCTCTTCGGTACCAATTTTTGATGGAATGTCATCCTCTAATGTAATGTAGTTGTGTAGTATGCAACATGCTAATACAATATGAGCTTGTGTCATGATAGAATAAGACATGGCATGCCTCAGGATTGGAAAATGCTGCTTGAGAATACCAAATGTACGGTCTACTAAATTTCTAAGAGAGGAGTGTCGATGGTTGAACAACTCTTGTTGAGAGTTTATTGGATTCTCTCTTGAAAACTCCTTCAGGTGGTAGCATGTACACCAATAAGGAGCAAGAAATCCAGGTGCATTGGGATATCCAACATCCACTAGAAATTCCTACATAAATAAAGTATATTATTAAAACTTGAAACATTGATTGTACCCTTGAGTATATTAAACTATGATTTGGCTTACCAGGGGGAACAACAAGAGGATTTGCTCTTGACAGAGATGAAGCTAGACTATCCACAGTAGACCCTTCCCAACTAGCAAGGTAGTACTGAAACTTATAATCGAAGGAACACACACCCATAACATTTTGTGACAAGTTGCCTTTTCTATCATGATATTTACCCTACATGTCGACATTGACAAGGACTGGTATATGGGTTCCATCGATAGCTCCAACACAATCCTATATGATATGATACAATCATCAATTCTACGGTCAACCAATAATATGATAAGGATAAAAATCCATACAAGAAATTTGTAACAACACAAGAATTACCTTGAAGAATGGATCAAAACGTTCATTCCCACTAATTTCAGGAGGAGTGTTTGGACTAGGTGGTATAAATAAATCCTTGTGGAGTGCTAAGATAGCCCTCAACACCTTGTGGAAGTATCAACTGATTGTCTCCCCTGAGTGCCCAAAGTTGTGAGCAATCTTGTGGTTCCTCAGATTATGGCCAAGGGTGTGGAGGAACATCACAAGTTGTTCTTCTAACGTCAAGTGGATTGTATCTGTCAAGCTTCCTTTCAACCTCAGGATAGTAGCTAGATGAAAGAAGGCTCCCCTACTCATGTGAATCTAATCATGACAATCCACATCATTGGAATGAATAACCATTCTATAAAAAAAATTTCCTTTTCTTATTCGTTTACCCATTTGTGCATTGCCTTCTCGGGCTACCACTACTTTGGCTATGACAACAAAAGCAAGAAGAGCTGTGAGAAGATGAGAATATGTGGTCTCCATAGTTACGCGTCCTAAAATGTCAATATTCTCAATAGGATCCATCAATGGCTTGAAACGTGGACAAACCAGAGAGGTGATGAAGTCAGGCAATCACGTATTGGTGCTTATATACAATGTAGAGCACTGAACAATCATAATTTTAACTTACTTGGGTCGAATAGCCTATACTGATTTCACAATAATATAACTATAATATAACTGTCGATTTAGCTAGTAGAAGGGGAACACTGATTATGTGTAACACTTTTAACATTGATTATGTGTAACATGTTTAACACTGTAACATGTTTAACATTGATTTATGTTGCCAAACAAATTAAGAAGCTCCACCACTGTTGTCATGACATGAGAAGCATCTATGAGTTGCACAATCTATACAGATAGATATTTAGTTTTGTAAAGAAATATATCAATAAGTTTTTCCCACTACCATTTTCTCTTTCTTACCACTGTTGTGATGACATGAGAAGCATCTATGCATTGCACAATCTATACAGATAGACATTTAGTTTTGTAAATAAATTTATCAACAAGTTTTTCCCTCTACCATTTCAAGTAAAGAAATGTCATCGTTGCATAGAGTGTAATGACTGTACATGTGTTAACACTAGTACTATTTAACACAGTTGATTATGTGTAACACTTTTGAGCTAATATAAAAATAGAAACAACTCAAAATGTGTGGCCTCAGACTATACACAATAACTGTTTGTCAAAATGCCAAAGAAATGTGTTACACATAATTAGGTTTCCTTATTAACATAGTAGTGTTACACATAATTAGTATTAAACAATACTAGTGTTACACATGAGAAGCATCTATGAGTTGCACAATCTATACTGATAGATATTTAGTTTTGTAAAGAAATATGTCAACAAGTTTTGCCCACTACCATTTTCTCTTTCTTTGAAAAGTATACTATCTAGAAAGTCCTATAACAACACTATTGTGTTGAAGCCTAAGACATAATAAGAAGTCATCTACTTGTTTATAAAAACTTGCAAGATTATTTGTTCCTCAAAGGAGTAACATGGGGCCTATTAGGCATCAAACTGTCCTTATTAGGGGATGTATAATTGGGCTTGTGAGGCTTCTTTGTAATGCATCAGGATGAGTGCTATGGTGGGTAACATTATTAAAATATCATGTCTAGGTAACAGTATTGAGCTCATGCAGCCACCAATTTCTATTCCACTGTCATCCACTACGAACTTTCGATTGTAATGCAAATTGAAAGATACATTAGATGATATGTTCGATTTGTATTAAAATATCCTGTCTAGGTAACACTAGTAGTGTTTAACATTGATTATGTGTAACACTATGTTAATAAGGAAAACAACACTGATTATGTGTAACACTATGTTAATAAGGAAAACAACACTGATTATGTGTAACACTATGTTAATAAGGAAAATAACACTGATTATGTGTAACACTATGTTAATAAGGAAAATAACATTGATTATGTGTAATACTTATAATGTGTAACACTTTTGAGCTAATATAAAAAAAAGAAACAACTCAAAATGTGTGGCCTCAGGCCATACACAATAACTGTTTGTCAAAATTCCAAAGAAATGTGTTACACATAATCAGGTTTCCTTATTAACATAGTAGTGTTACACATAATCAGTGTTAAATAGTACTAGTGTTACACATTATTGTAATCTAAAAAGTGTTACACATAATCAAGTTTCCTTATTAACATAGTGTTACACATAATCCATGTTAAACAGTACTAGTGTTAACACATGTTTAATACTGATTATGTGTAACACTTTTTAGATTACGTAATCTAAAAAGTGTTACACATAATCTAAAAAATGTTACACATAATCAGTGTTACACATAATCAAGTTTCCTTATTAACATGTGTTACACATAATCAGTGTTAAACAGTACTAGTGTTAAACATTATTGTAATCTAAAAAGTGTTACACATAATTAGGTTTCCTTATTAACATATTGTTACACATAATCAGTGTTGAACAGTACTAGTGTTAACACATGTTTAACATTGATTATGTGTAACACTTTTTAGATTATGTAATCTAAAAAGTGTTACACATAATCAGTGATCTTCTTGAATTCATTTTGGGGTTTCATTTTCACGTTCACGCCTCATTATGTGTAACACTGATTATGTGCAACACAAATTATGTGTAACACTTTTTAGATTACGTAATCTAAAAAGTGTGACACATAATCAATGTTACACATAATCAGTGTTGTTTTCCTTATTAACATAGTGTTACACATAATCAGTGTTAAATAGTACTAGTTTTAACACATGTACAGTCATTACACTTTGTGTAGTGATGACATTTCTTGGCATTTTGACAAATAGTTAGTGTGTATGGTCTGAGGCCACACATTTTGAGTTGTTTCTATTTTATATTAGCTCAAAAGTGTTACACATAATCACACTAACTATTTTTCAGACCATACACACTAATTGTTTGTCAAAATGCCAAAGAAATGTCAAGCAAATGTCCTCCCAACCCGAGGCAAAACAAAATATTTAAAACAGTGCATGGGAAAAATTTGAAATCACAAAAGAATGGGCCCATAGGATCCAAAGGCATACATGTTCATTGTAATATTACCATATATGTGGGGTAGATATATGGAGCAGTTCAAGGATATGCCCTTATCATAGCCTAAATTTTGATTTCCCATCCAGTTCAACAAACAAATCAATAACTTGTGTCTTACAGCTTACAGAGAAACTACAAGTCATCAATTATTTGTGTTACCATTACACAACAAGTTTAAAGGATGAATAGAAAACAAAAAGCCATGGAAACTGTTGCTTAAGAAAAGTAACATGTAACATTCATGATTTGAAGGTTGACTCTTCAGTGGTTTAAAGGAGAAAATCAACCACAAAGTTCAAGGATATGCCCTTATCATAGCCTAAATTTTGTTTTCCCATCCAGTTCAACAAACAAATCAAGAACTTGTGTCTTACAGATTATAGAGAAACTACAGGTCATCAATTACTTGTGTTACCATTACACAACAGGTTTAAAGGATGAATAGAAAACAAAAAGCCATGGAAACTGTTGCTTAAGAAAAGTAACATGTAACATTCATGGTTTGAAGGTTGACTCTTCAGTGGTTTCATTTTTGCGTCCACGCCTCATTATGAGTAACATTGATTATGTGCAACACTGATTATGTGTAACACTTTTTAGATTATGTAATCTAAAAAGTGTTACACATAATCAGTGTTAAACAGTACTAGTGTTAACACATGTACAGTCATTACACTATGTGCAACGATGACACATTTTGAGTTGTTTCTATTTTTATATTAGCTCAAAAGTGTTACACATAATCACACTAACTATTTGTCAGACCATACACACTAACTTTTTGTCAAAATGCTAAAGAAATGTCAAGAAAATGTCCTCCCAACCCGAGGCAAAACAAAAGATTTAAAACAGTGCACGGGCAAAATCTGAAATCACAAAAGAATGGGCCCATAGGATCCAAAGGCATACATGTACATTGTAATATTACCATATATGTGGGGTAGATATATGGAGCAGTTCAAGGATATGCCCTTATCATAGCCTAAATTTTGTTTTCCCATCCAATTCAACAAACAAATCAATAACTTGTGTCTTACAGCTTATAGAGAAACTATAGGTCATCAATTACTTGTGTTACCATTACACATTAGGTTTAAAGGATGAATAGAAAACAAAAAGCCATAGAAATTGTTGCTTAAGAAAAGTAACATGTAACATTCATGATTTGAAGGTTGACTCTTCAGTGGTTTAAAGGAGAAAATCAACCACAAAGTTGAGAATGATCTACTATTTTGTAAGCTACTAAACATATATTCTGCACTGAAGGCAGGTTAATCTTCAAGTGAAAACTCTACAACAAAGGCAATCACTTTTCCACTGAATACTTTGCAACCAAAGGCATGTTATTCTTTAATCAAATACCTTGCATTGAAGGAAGCCCCTGTCATCACATTTATTATAAATACAACATAGGCTTAATAATTTAAAAATACCAATTGCAACATACATAGTGTTTTGGCCCACCAAATTTAACAATCAAATTCACAAGAAGTTTTATCTTATGTGATTTGGAAACTTTAATTAAATTTAGAGAGTTCTTGTATTGTGTTCCCTACCCACACAGACCTCTTTAAGAAGTAAAACAGTATGCATGTGCATTATTCAGGTGACAAACGAGTAGACAGAACTAAAAATATGTGTCATTTACAGAAAAAGCACAATAAAATTATATAACATAGGATAGATGGTAATGACTGTACATGTGTTAACACTAGTACTGTTTAACACAAGTAATTTCAAAAAACTTCAAGCAAATGCAGAGAACGCTAGTACTGTTTAACCCTAGAAGTTTTTTTTCATAGAATGTAATTGCGATCACTTTGTTGGCAGAGAACACGAGCGTTGGCAGAGAACACGAGCGCGAGAATGGTTACATACTTGACTCTGCAGAGAATGCGAGCATGAGAATAGTGAGCAAACTTGAAACCCTTCTCTATTTGCAACGAAAATGAGGTGCGGACGGGAAAATGAAACCCCAAAATGAATGCAAGAAGATGACGGACCTAATGGGAAATTGCCTCATAAAAATCAAAAACCTGCATTTGATTTCTAATTCCACCTCTTGGGTGGGAAGATGGTGCCACCCATTTTAGGGCCTAAACTATATTTTGAGTGAGGAAACCTGAATTGCAAATATGTGTTCCAAACGACGGATTTGCTGAAAAAGCAGAAGTCTCACCGCCAATTCCGCCCCAATTCCACTAACCAAACGGGGCCTTAAGGTTTTAGAACAATCAATATATCTTGTAGTCGGGCTTTAGAGGCCTGCCTACAACTGAACTTACTTTTCAAAAACACTTCCAATGTTAAATAAAAATGGCAACGTTGAGGTATTTTTTAGGTTCATGATCATTACTTGCAAAATTTTATTGTTTTTTAAAAGCTCAATTACTTGTAGTGGGGCTTTAGAAGCCCGACTTCATGTATTATATTTTTATAAAAATATTATTTTATTGTAAAAGTTTTTTAAATTGGGTTTTTTAAATGCTCTTGCAACATATAAGAATTTAAAAAGACGGGTAAAGAGAACTTGTAATAAGGATTTAAAAGTTCAATTGAAAGTATTTAAAACAAATATTTATAAAGACCAGTTATAATCGAGGTTTAAAAATCTGATTATAAGTACCTTTAAGCTTCATTTTCTCTTTAAGTATAGAATGTATTTAGGCTTACAATAGCTCAAAACAACCAGAATTCAAAAAGAAAAAGACCTAAAATGCAAAGGAGGAACCAAAAAAATTAAACCAAGAAAAATCGATCTGAGATTTGGGATTTCAAAAAAATGAGCACTTGTAGTCAGGAAAGAAAAACCTGATTATGTAAGAAAGACAAAGAAAAAATTGATGAAAATCTCATAAAATGGCATTTGTAGGATGAGAAACTTATAACCAATTTCCATAAAAAAATGCCTTTGGAATGCCTACCTTAGAGAGTTTAAACTATGAATTTATGAAAAATTTCGTAGTGTTGCCCAAATTTTGTGAATACAAAATTGCGAACAACAGCTAGCTTTGATTGGGGGACATAACTTAGTTGTTCTTAGAAACAATGAGGAATGTAGAATCTAGTTCTCTAAGTCCCTTTATCTACTTAATTAGGCTATAGATTTAGGAGACCAAAATGAAAAAGAAATAGACTAAAAAACTAGACAATGAAAAGGATGATGCAATTGACGCAAAACAAAACTACTAAAAACAAAACACAAACTTGTGCAAACACACTTATTAAAAACATGAAACCTACCTAGTTTAAATTAGCCAGAAATGAAACCATTCACCAACTCATCAAAACAGTTATCTTTTTTCAACATTTTAGAGTTCCTTGCATGATCACATGAAACTTTGTATAGATGAAGCACAAACAATGATACCAAATTTTGATGTAGCACTCCTTGGGAAAGATGAATAAATTCATATTCATCTTCAAATGAAACAAATGTATTTCTACCCCAAGAATGAATCTATGCATTTTAATTTCTCCTGGTGGATTGCAAATATATATTTGGCCTCTTCTTTAATTATATTTGCATGCTCAGGGTCAAGTGGAAATTTTTTCCTCCCACTGGCCTCCAACCAAGAAATATGTCTTATGGGACATCCCCTTGATCGTACAAACTAAGAAATTTTCTTTCCAAATTGAATCTCTACCATAACATCTTGCTAGTCAGAATGGGTTACCTCATTACTTGCTTCTACATCATGCTGGTTACAAATTTTAGACATAGGAGAATTGTCTTCAATATTTGAACAAAATACCTCTATGATTTTCATGAAAAGATCTTCATCAAGTTCTAGGGTAGCTCTTCATGCAAAAATCATTTGAGTTCATGACCTTTTAACGAAGATGCATTATTTTTAACTTGAATGAAACCTTTATGCATGTCCATCTTTTCACATCTAATGACATTATTCTCTTCAATCACTTTGAATAGTAGAAGAATGATTTTCATCTTTCTTCTTTTCATCAATGACTTTTTGAGAATGCAAAAACCATAAGTGAGAGTTACCAGTTATGTCTGCTTCCTTTTCCTAGAAGAGAATATCAAGATCACTAGTTTTAGATTGAGGATGCTTTGCTTCTACCTCAATAGCAAGCTTCTTTGGTGATGAAACTAACTTTTGTTGATTCCCACCAACAAAATTATGAGAAAATTTTGGTAGAGGCCTTCTTTGTACATCCTCGTGAGAAATGAAGAACATACCTTGAGCTATTTGATTTTTGAGGGAACACACATTTTCCAACCTCTGCACCATAGGATCCATCCTTGTGTTTGAAGAAAAAGAACTTTCTTCAAACCCACTTGCTTCAATTCTTATATTCCTAACAAGAATAAGATCATCTTCAATTCCATTTGCTAAAGTCTGTGCAACTGTAAGAGTAGCCGAGATTGCTCTTCTTAACATAAAACTAACTTCAAGAATTTGAGCATTGACAAAGAAACACTTTAAATTTGTAGTTTTAGGCTGGACAACAACTGTAATTCTTTATGTCAACTTGTTGAAATGAGCAACAAATTTATGCATAGGTACTTGAGATTCCTTCTTCAACTGGGTGAGTTGGTCCAACAAAGCATGAGCATCTTCAGGAAGCTTGAACCTTTCTACAAACTTGTCTATGAGAATAGCCCAATTTGTAATAGTCTATGGTGCAAGATTGTAATGTCCCTTGCCAAGATATCTATGAATTTCAAGACATTACTTCAATTTCTTACACTTCCACTATATCTTTTCAATGGAAACGAGAATATGATCAATATGTAACTTCTAGTTCTTGTAATGAATTGTACCTACCTTTCTTACTTTCTTCTTTTGACGACTACAAAATATATGTACATGAGGTATTATATATCCCTTATGAATGAATACCCAAAAGTGATTTTTCTCCAACAAGATTTATATCTGATCGATGATGATGTAGTCTCATATGTATCTGAAATTGTTGAGGGATAAAATTTTTAGTCCCTAAATACTATCGCTTTTGATTTCCAATTTGTGTAAATTGCTACGGAATCTATTTCCAAAATTCATTCGTTGGTGGTTTTTTTGGTCCTTATTGATCTTCACTGGCTCGAGAAGAACTTATTATATTTCCTTCAGTCCACTGTCTTTATTTGTTGGCTACTGACTCCTTCCCAAGCCATGTTAGAATATTTGAAGTGTTCCCACTATGGAGATTATATGTAAATTAATTAAATGTGATCACTGACGATAATCAACTATGCCCATATTGTTGTGCTACTTTCTTATTATTAGTACTTGCCGATAGGCTAGCAAGTACTATTGCATCACTTTTTGCATTTCTTCCATTAAGTAGTGATTAAAACCAATTCTTTGCACCAATTATAATTTAGTATTTTCTTATTTTGTTAAAAATAACACATATTCTATAGTCTAAATGTTAATTTTTTAAGTTTATAATTTGTAAAAATTATTTTTTGATGATATGATTGGCTAATACATTTGAGCTCTTATTACTGGAGTGAACCAATTAAAATGTACCACATTTGTTATTTATTGTACATGAAAATCGTGCATTCAAATAATACAATCTAATTTATATATCATCTGATTTTATTCGGTTTATGGTTTACAACTTTATAGATACCTATTAAGAGATTGATAAGTTTTTCCTTATATTAAAATAATATTTCTATTTTTATTATATTATAAAATATTGAGTATTTTTTGGATTTATTTTAATATATATTATATAAATTTAGATTTAATAGAATAACATTATAATATTGTTGAAAAAGAGTTATTTGGACTAAATAATTAATATTAAAATTAATTATAAGTAGAACTATTTTACAATTTATATTAATTATAAATGATATTTTATAATTATTTATAAAATTAAAAAATATTATTAGAACTATAATTATAGTAATTTTATAATTTTTTATAATTAAATAATTACTTTACATATAAATTAAAATTAAAATTAAACTTAGTTATAAATTATTTTAATTAAAAATTCACTTTACATATAAATCAAATTAAAATAAAATTTATTTATAAAACTAAAGGCAAGTACTTGGCCACTACGTGGCACTTGTTAAAGATGTTTAGTATATCAAATCGTTTATGGAATTTATACTGATTATTATGGCAAGGTTCTAATCTTTTCCTTAAGCGCTGAGTCAGCACCTTAATAATATTCTTTTAGCAATAGACCACCCAAACTTATAACTTTATTTTTATCGAGGTTGTCCATATCATGGATGCCGTGTAATTTGATAGCCCTTTCCATTTTAATGTTTTGATGTTCTAATTTATTCTATGCTTCCTTGTTTATATACTCAATAATTATTATTTAATATCTAATATTATCGATATTAGTTTTATACCATTATTATTTAATGTACTATATTAATATTTAATTAATACATGTTTTAGATGTATGATAATATAATATTTGATAACTATATATATTGCTATTATTTATTTATTTAATATTTTAATTCTATTTAATATTATTATTAATCCTTACTAAAGCCCCTTTTTAGCTTGAGATATATATATCCACCATTATATATATAAACTTATATATTAATTCTTATGATTTAATTTTATTAATAAAATTATAATTATAATTTTATTTATTTATTTAATTTAATCAATGTAATTTAATTATAATTTTATATATATCTTCTCATTACTTAATTATTTAATCTTCAATTCTTATTATCATTAAACGTCATTCTAGAAAGGGAACATTACAAAGATGGTAAAACCAGTCAGAAGCCACACCTTGGAGAGTTTCCACAAACAACCTCAAAGACACATCCCCATGTTCAACACCATGAACACAACATGAAATGTAAAAATAAGCAATATTGTCATCAAGATGTTGTTGTCCATGACTAAAGAACTTGGGAAAATGTAGGTAGAGTCAAATTCAATAGACCAAAAACATTTTCCCAAGGATCTTGGACAACCATTTATGTGTCCTTGGTGAAATCTTGAAAAACTACAAGAAATCTACTATTTACACTAAGTTAAGTTAGGGAAGAACATTTATCCTATTCTCTTATTTCAAAATAAATGTTACTATTACAATACAATATTTAAGAAAAAATATAACTCACTTACAAATAATCTATTGAAAAAATAATTCTAATATTATAAGGTTAGACGTAACAATAATCTTCAACGTACCAATATTTTATATAACCAAGAAACTCATGAAATCTCAAAGTCTTTCCATGGATCCTTATGAGATTTTGAGAAAAAGAATAAAACATGTGCAACTCACCTATTATCTCGATTTTCTGCTCTAACCTGCTTGATTTGTCTTAGTCTTGGTCCCTATTGCTCAATATTGCGAATTGGGTCATTATGCCTCAGTTCCTTCAAAACAATAGTTTAATTTTTGCAGTTCAAAGGTATAATTTTTGGTAGGGTGATGCTCATGTTGGTGGAATATTTCCACATCACTTACTTTTCAATTTTGAAAAATTTATCATGATGCTAGCAACAATTAAGGATTGTCTTGCATCCTCTACTATTATGCCACTTGATCATGTCCTTAATAGGATTCCCTTTGATGCGGGATACCGAGGTAAGGCATTTGCTAAAACATATGCTTTACTTGTCTTGATGTCTCATTCTCCTGCTTCAGATTCAGCTTCAGGTGCTTCCTCTGTGGGAGGTAATTTGTCGCCTCACAATGGCTTTGGTTTTCTGGATATCCCCGTGCATCTTTCAGACCTGTGTGTGGGTGAATCTTCTTTAAGTCACCTATCTGTTCTCAAGTTGCCTCGACCTTGGAAGCATTCTTGCATTGTGAGGCTGACATATTGTGGAGTTCCTTGTTCTTGTCTCCTCCTTCACAGTTAGGAAGCGGGGGTCTGTTCCATGTCAATTAATTTCCCTTCTATATGTTTTTGTTGGGCTAATATATTTTTGCAGGTACTTGGTATTATATAGTCTGGCTAATAATCATCTATGCTACCATACTGAGCGGCTATTAAAGCAGTACGATGGCCTCTTTTTCAAAGTTTTTTTTTCGGTTGCAAAAAGAAGTTGGATGGGTCTTTTGTTTAAATTACTCTCTATGTCTACTGCATCATCCAACGTCTCTTTATCCTTCTCTTCAGTGGGCTAGTTTTTTGGTTCTTCTTCTTGCCAGGATGGTATTCAGTTCCAGTTTTGTTTCTTCGATGTAATCTCATGCATAATTGCATGCTCATACTATATTGGGAAGAACTATACAAGATGTAATTGGGCCTTTAATTGGCCTTGGGTTTTGGGTAGCTTAGATATTCAGTTATACAACAATCTTCTCTAATTTTTTGTAAGTATCATGGATGTTGTAGTTCTTTCTCTAAACTCATGCTGATGTGCATTCTCATTGTATCTTGGGGTTTTTTGCTAAAAGATGTAATTGGGCTCTTTAATGCCCTTGGGTTTTGGGTAGCCTAGGTATCTATTTGAGCATCAAACTTTTTTGATCTTTTGTATTATGATGGACCTAACGACCAAAGTTTTTCTTTCCTGGTTCTTTTCTCCGTGAGCCCTTTTTTGAACCATTTGATTATTAATATAAATATAAAGTTTTGCCAAAAAATAAAAATAAAAATTCTCCAACACATATTTCACCTTGCATACACAAACAAAGAAAATGAAGCAACACAAAGTTTGCAAGCTATTCTCTTGCTTGAATATCCTATGTTAATCTCAGATTTGATAAACAACCCAAAGTCTCCAATATCAAACCTAAAACCAAACTATAACTCTAAACACAATACAAAACACAAAGTCTACAAGATTGGGGGTGAACCCACAATAGTGGGTTACAATTTTTCGAAGGAAGGAATTCGTCCCAGAAATCACAAGAGCGCAAATTTACTCAATATAGCTTAAAAAAACTATTGTGGGTTCACCCTTGGGTTCAAATCCCTCTTGAACAAAAGCACAAAACTCACAATCAATATCAAGAAAATGTCATCACATAACACCTTGAATCAACAAAAAGTTTGAAAGCAAGTTGCCTCTTTTATTGAAAGCAATTGAATTTACATCCACTATCAAAGTCTTAGATGTTATATACAAATTGGTAGTGTTTTCTTGCATTGCCAAAAGATGAAAATTACAATGAGCACCCTCCTTTATTTATAGGTGAGGAGCTAAGAGAAAAAAGTGGGAGAAACACAACTAATTGAGACTTATTCAACAATACACTACCTACAGTTGACTTATTCAACATTGCAAGTCCTGATGTTCTGCAATGTGATTACATGTTATAACTTTACAGGTGATACTATCACATGCAATTACATCTTATTTTTACATTACATGTAATTTATCTAGATGAAATTATAAATAAATAATGAAAATTATTCTAAGTATCTGAAAAGACGTGACAACTATTTACATCATCCTTTTTCAATCTTCCTGCTACTACAAGATGCTCCATGATTGATGTGCTCAGGTTTGGTGGAAGCATCTTGAATTGGAACAAGAAATTGCATTTTCGATCATCCTGCATCACAATAGCCTTTATTGGAAAAGCATCCTTTCAATATTTATGTTCATCTATGTCTTGAAAGCATTCTATGCTCTCCATCATTCATGTCACTCATTCACCCCCTTGTATGACCTTGTCATGATGTTCTTCCCTGTGCCAAGCTCCAACCTTGAAATCTACTTACAAAATGAAGCCCGTGAAAGAATTTTGGGTTTTTTGGTGGGCACTGCAGGTAGATAAATTATATCCACTTGGTCTCAAAATGGGAAATTTTATGCACAAATGCATATACAAATATTATGTAAGGTCATTTTTTTCTTGTAATTAGGGTTTTGAAAGCTGATTATAAGTGCATTTGAGAAGGTATTTTTGTTGCATTCGAGTTTTTAAACTCTGACTATGAGTAGGAAAGAGTCTTCATTTATGCTCAAGAAACACTTGCAATCGGATTTTAGAAACCTGATTGTAAGTAAGGGAATGACTTAGCTTCTTTCTTGGCAAAATGAACTCACAATTGGAGTTTTAGAATCCGATTGAAAGTGGGGAAGAACATAAATTTTTGAAGCTCTTGTTTGGGAGAAAAACTTGTATCTTTCTTGGAAAAAACTTGCATAATTTTTGAGCGAAAAACTTGCATCATTTTTTAGCAAAGAACTTTGCCAAAAACCTTAGTTACATGAAAAAAAATGTTCATATAGATTCATGGAGATAAAAGAACGGAAAAATGAAATTAAAATAAATAAATAGAAAACCTAGACGTTTGAAAAATGAAGATTAAATATACAAAATACTAGAAAGGACTGCAATATATACATAACAAGCCACGTTTTTAATAAAAAAAGACCAAAAAATATTCAATATACCTGATTTAGGCACAAAACGTGCTTGGGAAAGACTTGGGAACTTGCTGCAGATGAAATAAAATTAAAAAATCTTTCAAAACGCCTAAGGAGAAATGAAAACCTCTGCAAAATATGATGACAATCCACTCCCGCAGGCGTGCATATAAATGATTTTTTGAAGATCAATCCAAATCGAATTCAAACTCTCCTCCTTGAATGTGATTTAGAGTTTAATTAGTTTTTAGACAAATGGAAATGATGGAGAAATGAAATCTTCAATCCCCGCACAAGATGTGAGTATCTTAGATCTTTTGATGCAAAATGGTGATAGAAAGAATGGAATCACATTTTGTTAAATGTGTTTTGAAATGGTAAAAACCAATGTAAATGTATTTTTAAATCCATGCTCTGTAAGCCAAAAACAACGATACTGGAAAGAATTCACGTTTTTTCATAATGCTTTGCAAGTATATTAAGTTTTTAAAACGATCGATATATCTTGTAGTCGGGCTTTAGAGGCCCGACTACAACTAAACTTACTTTTTAAAAAAACTTGCAATGTCAAATAGAAATGGTGATATTGAGTTTTTTTTTTTTTTTTTAAGGTTCACGATTATTATTTGAAAAACTTTTGATGTTTTTTTAAAGCTAAACTATTTGAAGTTGGGCTTTAGAAGCTCGACTTCAAGCACTATATTTTTATAAAAATATTCTTTTTTTTTTAAAAAGTCTTTTAAATCGGGCTTTTTAAATGCTCTTGCAAACATATAAGAATTTAAAAAGATGAACAAAGAGAACTTTTAATCGGGCTTTAAAATTTCGATTGCAAGATTTAAAACAAAGTTTTATAAAGATTACTTGTAATCAGGGTTTAAAAACTCGATTACAAGTACCTTCAACCATCATTTTCTCTTTAATTATAACATGTATTTAGGCCTACAATAATTCAAAACGAATGAAATTCAAAAAGGGAAAGACCTAAGATTCAAATGAGGAACAAAACCAATTAAACAAACCAAGAAAAATCGATCTAAGATTGATATTTCTAAAAATCGAGCACTTGTAGTCAGGAAAGAAAATCTCGATTATGCAAGAAAGACAAAAACTTGACGAAAATCTTTGAAAAAATATTAACCAATTTCTATAAAAAAAACGTCTTTAGAATGCCTACCTTAGAGAGTTTAAACTATGAATTTATGAAAAAATTTCGTAGTGTTGTCCAAATTTTGTGAATACAAAATTGAGGAAAATAACTGGCTCTACCTAGGGAACATAACTCAGTTGTTCTTAGAAACAATGAGGAATATAGAATCTAGTTCTCTAAGTTCCTTTACCTACTTCATTAGGCTATAGATTCAGGTGACCAAAATGAAAAATAAATAGACTCAAAAACTAGACAACGGAAAGGATGATGCAACTGATGCAAAAAAAAAAAAACTACTAAAAATAAAACACAAACTTGTGCATACACACTTATTAAAAATATGAAACCTACCTAATTTAAACTAGGCATCAATGAAACATTTTAGATGAAACCATTCACTAGCTCAACACAATAGTTGTCTTTTTTCAACAACTTAGAGTTCCTTGCATGATCACAAGAAACTTTGTATAGATGAAACACAAGCAATGATACCAAATTTTGATGTAGCACTCCTTGGAAAGGATGAATAAAATTCATATTTGTCTTTAAATGAAACACATGTATTGCTACCCCAAAATGAATCAATGGATTTGAATTGCTCCTGGTGAACTATAAATGTATATTTGGCCTCTTCTTTAATTATATTTGCATGCCCAAGTACAAGTGGAAAATTTTTCTTTCCACTGGCCTCCAACCAAGAAAGATGTCTTATGGGACATCCCCTTGATCGTACAAACTGAGAAATTTTCTTGCCAAATGGAATCTCTACTATAATATCTTGCTAATTAGAATGGGTTACCTCATTACTTGACTCTACATCATGTTGGTTGCAAATTTCAAACATAGGAGAATTGTCTTCAATACTTGAAAAAAATACCTCTATGATTTTCATGAAAAAGATCTTCATCAAGTTTTGGGGTATCTCTTCATGCAAAAATCATTCGAGTTCATGACTTTTAAACGAAGATGCATTATTTTTATCTTGAACGAGACCTTTATGCACGTCCATCTTTTCACGTCTAATGACATTATTCTCTGCATTCACTTTGAACACCAGAAGAATGATTTTCATCTTTCTGCTTTTCATCAATGACTTTTTGAGAATGCAAAAACCAAAAGTGAGAGTCACCAACTATGTTTGCTTCCTTTTCGTGGAAGAGAATATCAAGATCACTAGTTTTAGATTAAGGATGCTTTGTTGTTGCCTCAATAGCAAGCTTCTTTTGTGATGAAACTAACTTTTGTTGATTCCCATTAGCAAAATTATGAGCAACATTTGGGAGAGGCCTTCTTTGTACATCCTCGTGAGAAACAAAGAACATCCCTTGAGCTATTTACTTTTTGAGGGAAAGAAACTCATTTTCCAACCTCTACACCACAGGATCCATCCTTGTGTTTGAAGAAAAAGAACTTTCTTCAAACCCACTTTCTTCAATTCTTATATTCCCAACAAGAATAAGATCATCTTCAATTCCAATTGCTAAAGTCTATCCAGTCGTAAGAGTAGCCTGGGCTGTTCTCTTTAACATAAAAATAACTTTAGGAATTTGAGTATTGACAAAGAAACACTTTAAATTTACAGTTTTAAGCTAAACAACAATTGACATTCTTTGTGTCAACTTGTTGAAATGAGAAACAAATTTATGCATAGGCACGTAAGATTCCTTCTTCAATTGGGTGAGTTGGGCCAACAAAGAATGAGCATCTTCAGGAGACTTGAACCTTGTTGCAAACTTGGCTATGAGAGTAGTCCAATTTGTAAGTTTGTGGTGTAAGATGGTAAAACCAGTCAGAGGCCACACCTTGGAGAGTTTTCACAAACAACCTCAAAGACACATCCTCATGTTCAACACCATGAACACTGCATGCAATGTAAACATAAGTAATATGTTCATTAGGATGTTCTTGTCCATGACTGAAGAACTTGGGAAAATTATTTTGTAGAAGTAGAGTCAAATTTAATAGACCAAAAGCATTTCCCCAAGGACCTTGGACATCCATTCACATGTCCTTGGTGAAATCTTGAAAAACTAAAAGAAATAAAATTACAATGAATAGGACATGAGTATACATCAAACAAAAGCGTGAGGCTTTCAAATGCATATCGTGTCCCTGATAGAGTAGCTAAAAACTGTTGGGTGGAAATCATTCTTGAATTCTTCTTATACTTGGTATGAGCTCCATTACATTTTGCAAATCAAGGAAAAAATGGAATGAATAACTATTTTCACAATAAAATTATTCCTAATTATAATTTGTTTAGATATCATTGAAATTTTAGAAGAGATATGGGATAAAATATTCCACTAATAATGTGACCAGGGTTCAATAATATGGTCATTTGATACAACTTCATTTTAGTATGACAATGTGTTCAAAACTCCTTTGGACATGGTGTGTGATGAATCTTTGAATGTTTTGGCAATGTGAGATCTTTGTATGATGTAGATGTATTGTGCGGTTAAGGTGTGTAAATAATATGGTGATGAATCTATGTAGCAATATGATAGCATTAGTGATAGTAAGTGACCCCTTCAACTAATTGCAAGCATAATATGTGAGAAAGTAAATGAGAGAGAAAAATGATACATGACAATGATGGGATTAAATAATTGATAAAGGTGTAAGCATATAACGATTTATCATGATATAGTCAACTCGTATGATCATAAATTGGAGATATGTATCAAGCCACAAGATTACCCCTAATATAGATAATTCATAAAGTTGGGATAGCAATAAAGGTTAGATAATTAGCATGTAAACATATTAGAAGTGTAAATAAAGTCTAGAAAACTAAGCATGTAACGATAGATAAATAGAAAGTTAGTTCAAAATCACATGTCGATATTGTTGGTGTAGAAGATAAAGATTAGCTCCACACTCTAGGATCACCTACCAAAACAATGATGACCATCCACAAGAGAGTATAGAAGAAACATGTGTGCTTGATATTAAGATCTTTGAGATATATTAGAAAGTGTACAATGGGCTTTGCTTATATATAGGCAAGGTGAATGATATGATTAAACAAGATGTTGACGTGTTCCAAGAACAAGAACAAGATTATACAAATAGGGTAATAAGTTTTACACCGATTCATTTACTACTTTATTTGTGTGGAATCTAATGTAATTCATCTGTCATGGTTTCAATGAGATCTTTTTGGTATTTTTTTCTTGAACTTTGTTTAAGTGCATGGATTCAAGTTCAAGTTTGTTATGATTTTTTAGGTGGGTTTGAAAGTAAGTGTCTTATAGACCGACCAATTCTAGAATGTGGTAGATAATCTTCCCTACTTCCTTGTTTATGTATATTTATTGACTATATTGTAGTACTTTTCTTGTTTTTTCCCCTCTATGCTTGAATATGAGTTTTGATGCATGATATACTTTTTTATTTACAAAATTTTGAAGTATGTCACTTGTCATGGTTGCGGTGAGTTTATTTTGGGGATATATGCATGGAAGATCAATGATGGGAGAGCTTTGAGCTCGTGGAGGAGTATATGAGTACTTTTGTGAGAATATGAGCTTGGTCTTTGTGTGATTTTTTTTCTTGTAAATTTTTCCTTTCTTGGTTATCTTAAAAAAAACCCTAGAAATTATTGAATAACTAGTGTACTAGATGCATCTTTAGGGAAAATGAATTTTGCTGCTCCCGCTCTCGTCATCCTCCCTGGCCTTGCCACACCTGCTAGGGCTTCTCTGGCAATTTCTTTTGTTGGGAATTCTCCGATGATTGCTTCTGTTGGGAAGGTTGTGTTTCCTCTGGCTGCCTCCCCTGTGTGTCGTGTAGTGCCCTCTATGAAGGGGTGTTTTCCCTCGGCGGCTCTAAAGCCCATTTCTTCGACGGTTGTTGCTGCTGGGAAGTCTGCGGATCCTCAGGCTGCTCCTACATGTCCTGTGGAGCCTTCGGTGCTAGGTTCTCTTCCCTCGATGGCCCTTAAGCCCAAGGTTTGGGGTCGCCTTGCTTCTAATGGAAGCTCTTGCTGTTCTTTCCTAGTTTCCAACCATATTTATGTGGAGTTGGATGAGGAGATTCCTTCTGAAATCGATGTTGTTTCTTCTATTTTTTCATCAGATGGTTTGATTTGTAGGCTTAAGGGTCATTGGCCTTCTTTGCCTGCTCTTCATTCCTAGATCTCTATGCACTAGGAGCCTCTAATTACTGGTTCGGTCCACATTTTTTCTATGGAAAAAGGTTTTTTTGTAGCTAAGTTTAAAAATGTTGTGGATAGAAAAACTATTTTGTGTGAAAACAAATTTTTCTTGGATGATCTCTTTATGTTGTTGTTGAAGCCTTAGCATCCTGAGTTTTCACCGTCTTCTAAATTGTTTGATAAGCAACCCATTTGGGTCAGGCTTCCTCATTTCCCTCTCCATCTTTGGGTTGATTCTCTCTTGGAGACTGTGGGGGGTGCTATTGGGGATATGCTAATGGTGGATGAGAAATCATCTAATTTCTTTCACTCTACATATGCTTGTATTCTAGTGGATATAGATACCTCTAAGGACTTGCCTTTAGAGATTAAACTTTTTTCTCCTCAAGGTAGAAGTTGGATTCAACAACTAGATTACGAAGGACTTCCCTTAAGGTGCAGAAGATGCTTTAAGATTGGTCATATTGCTTCTCAATGTGATCTTCAGAGACTTAAAAAGACTGCCTCATGGTGGGTGGGTGTCTCCTCTCAGCACTATACGGTGGAGAAGGCCTCTCCCCATCGAAGCTTTTTGCAGGGGGCTGAGCAAGATTGTCTTGCTACTTTTGCGGTGGGGGTTGGCCCGTGCCCTTTTGTTTGTCTTGAGCCTTCTATAGTTGCTGGCCCTATTTCTGATCACCCTCTCACTGGTTTTGATCCTTCTCCTTCTTTGTTGGCTGGAGTTGTCTTCCCTTCTGATGGTTCTTTTCCAGATCCTTCTTTGCTAGTTGGAACTGGGTCCCCTGCTGGCAGTTTGTTGGGTATTGTTTCTATTGTCCTTGATAGTGTTTTGGTTGGTGTTGGTTCTGATGTTGTTGATACTCCTTTAGTTAATCTATTGTCTATGGGTTATGCTGGTCCTTTGCTAGGTGTTTTGTTGGCTGTCCCTACATCTCTGCTAGGTGTTGGCCCTTCAGTCTTGGATTCGTTATGTTGGCAGGATGAGGCTGCTAGAGTTGAAGAAGGGTGGATTACAGTTAAAGGCAAATGATCCAAGAAATCCTCCTCTTTTTTTGACATGACCCTTCGGTCCCATAAGAAGGGATCAAAAGTTTAGTCCCCTGTCCTTTTTCTATTATTTTCTTAGGTTTATCTTGCACGACAGATTGGGATGTTTTGTTGGACTGCCTTCTTTGGTAGTGTTACTTGGTGAGGGGTTTGGGGTGTCTTGGATTTTGTTTTGGCTGGACTGTTGTTTCTTTGGAACTCTTATATCTTTATCTTAAGTTCCAAGTATTGTAAAGGGTTTCGGGGCCCTTTCAAAACCTATTTTTACCTTACTTCAAAAACTAATGTACTAGATGATGTATGTGCACATCAAGCATTCTAGAATAAGTCCATCCATTAGAGTGCCTAATTGCTTGCGCCTCCTTGTTAAACTCTTCAAAATTACAAACCTCTTCATATGTCCATAATGATTACTTATTGTGGAAAAATAAAACTACCTTACTTTTGATGGGAGTGTAATTGATACATCTGAGCTATATATTTTTAAACTAATTATAGAGTTTATTGATAAATGTAAATGAGGGGATTATAAGGGGTTTACTTTTGTTTGACAATTTAACAATCACACACACACACATATGTATGTATATGTGTATATATATACACATGTATATATATATGTATATACATGAATGAATGTATATGTTATACATATATGTTCATGTGTGTACATACATACGAATGTATGTTTGATAATTGTTATTTGGACTTAGTATCAAATTCAATGCATGAATCATAATAAATTTGTTTAATTATTTTTTTTATTGTGGGACAAGGTCATCTATGTAGATCTCTCTAGGACAACTCTATCACAATGTAGGGTCATGTTATTTTTTATCTTTTATCTGCAAATCTTTATGTCTAAAATAACATCTTGTAGATAGGAACCAAATTATACTTTGTATCATATTAACTTCAAATATTTTGATAAGTACGAGATATATTTCATAACAAGTCAAATTGTGATATTGCTATCAGGATTCAACTATGAAGCTTTTGAGTCAAGCTCATTGACCTATTTTTCATGGGTAGTGGTTCACAAGAACCCATATCTCATGAGAATGAATGGAACACTTAACACTCATTGCATCTAGATGATGCTCAAAGATGGGTTCTTAAACTAATTATAAAGTTTATTGATAAATGTAAACAAGAGGGTTATAAGAGGTTTTATTATGTTTGACAATTTAAAAATCACACACATACACAAATATATGTGTGTGTGTGTGTGTGTGTTATACATACATGAGTACACACATACACATGTATGTTTGATAATTATATTTTGGATTTAGTATCAAATTTTGTGTATAAATCATAATAGATTTGTTCAATGAATATTTTTTATTGTGAGACAAGGTCATCTATATAGATCTCTCTAAGACAACTCTATCATAATGTAGAGTAATGTTTTGTAGATTTGATCTTTAATGTGCAAACTTTAATGTCTAAAATAACATCTCATAGAAACAAATTGAATTATACTTTTTAAGATATTAACCTACAAATATTTTTCTATTGGCATGATCCTTGCACCTATCATCCTACCTCTTCCAATGCTAGTCCTAGTCCTAATTTTTTATAAAATTATAACTATTTAGGAAAGTACAGAATGTTACCTATCAAATTTTTAAATTATATAGAACTTGTCATAAATACACTAAATTTTTTGAACCTTCAAATGATTGTTTCAATCCTTATTGCTAGAGAACATATATTCTTGAAAGAGAGGTCACAAGTTCCAATCTCATTGACTTAAGTTATGTACGCCTCATTTATAGCATAGTTAGGCACCACCAACAAGGAATACAAAGTAGTCTCATATTATTGTTACCATATGTAGACCCAAAAATTGATGATTTATAAACTATAAAAGCTCTTGTGCTTTCTAATATGAATTAAGAGACTCGGCTAAATACTTTTAAACAAGTGGAATTTTGTGAGATTGCTATCAGGATTCAACCGTTTAGTTTTTGAGTCAAACTCATTGACCCATGTTTCATTAGTAGTGGTTCAAAGGAACCCATCTCTCTTGAGAATGAATGGAACACTTAGCACTCAATGAATCTAGGTGATGCTCATAAAGGTGAAGCACCAAGACTTCTTGGGAGGTCACCCATCCTAGTACTAATCCAGCTCGAGCACGCTTAACTACAAGGTTTCCTCCAAGGTACATCCTGCTTGCAACTCCATTTGCAAAACCTTCACCAAGTGTTGTGCCTTATAAACCATTCATTATAAAGTCCCTTAACCTCGTCAATAGATAAGTAAAAGATATTTTCTACAACAAGGCAAATTGTGATATTGCTATGAGCATTCAACTCTATAGTTTTTTAGTCAAACCCATTGACCCATGTTTCATGAGTGGTTGTTCACAAGAACTCATCTCTCGTGAGAGTGAATAGAACACTTAGCACTCATTAGATCTAGGTGATGTCACAAAAGTGAAGCACCAAAACTTCCGAGGAGGTTACCCATCCACTACTACTCCAACTGAAACGTACTTTGAAATCAGGGGAGTAAACGAGAACATGGAAGTCAGAGATAGTGAGGAAAACAGAGTGTTGGAAATTGGGTACGGGTTGTAATTCCACTATGCAGCGTTTGAGGACGAAAATGGTGCTTGTATTTTGTTGAGAATGAATAATAAGACGCATTTCCCCGCACTGTGTCCAGACGGTCGATTGAAAGAGGCGCTCCACATTCTGCTTACCACACACAACCCTCCTCAAAACTCTCGTACATATCTTCATTTATGGCACGTCTGCAGAGTACAGAATCACTGTAACAAGGTAATCCGATCCACCCTCTCATCATGGACAGGGGATTACCATTTGCTACACGCACGGTTCTACAAAACAGGCTTCTCAACATGTACATCGAGAACGGTAGTTTGGTAGACGCTCGCAAAATGTTTGATAATATGACAGAAGGAGACGTCTTCTCATGGAATGTGTTAATTGGAGCTTATCAAAGACATGGATTTCCTCAGCAGGCATTGACACTCTTCAACAAAATGCAAAAAATAGGTGTTCAAACCAATAGCTTCAGTTTTGCCAGCGTAATAGCAGCCAGTGCAAAAATGGGAGATTTAGAAGAGGGTATGAAACTTCATAAAAGAATAATCCAAAGCGGATTTTTGTCCGATGTTATAGTTGGGAGCGCCCTGATAGACATGTATGCAAAATGCGCAAGCATGCACAAAGCACGTGAAGTGTTTGATGAAATACCCCATAAAAATGAGGTTTCATGGACGACTACAGTTGCAGGTTACGCACGAAATGGGTATTTAGAAAGGGTTTTGGAGACTTTTAAACAAATGCAATTGGCAGGTGTAAAGACAAACCCTACAACATATGCTACTGTCCTTCCATCCTGTGCGAAAATGGGAGGCATGGATCTGGGCATGGGGGTTCATCAAAGAATAATAGAAAGCGGATGTTTGCCGGATGTTGTAGTTGTGAGTTCCCTAACATACATGTATACAAAATGCGGAAGCTTAGAGAAGGCACGCAAACTGTTTGACAAAATGCCTAGGAGAAATGTGGTATCGTGGAATACGATTATATCAGGATATGCACAGAACGGTTATCTTGAAGAAGCTTTAAAGCTTTTCCAAGAAATGCCTCAGAAAAATGTCGTTTCATGGAC
Source organism: Chamaecyparis obtusa (assembly GCA_027943335.1). Classification (NCBI taxonomy): domain Eukaryota; kingdom Viridiplantae; phylum Streptophyta; class Pinopsida; order Cupressales; family Cupressaceae; genus Chamaecyparis; species Chamaecyparis obtusa. Next base: position 838,295 of record BSBK01000840.1, read on the forward strand.
AGCAATGATTGCAGGATATGTACAGAATGGGCTAGCTGAAAAGGCCTTGGAAACTTTTAAGCAAATGCAATTGGCATGTGTAAAGCAAAACTCTACAACCTTCATCAGTATTCTCCCAGCTTGTGCCAAAATGGGAGCTTTAGAAGAGGGCATGAACATCCATCAAAGCATAATGGAAAGTGGGTTCTTGTCAGACGTTGCAGTTGTAAATGCCCTGATAGACATGTATGCAAAATGTGGACGCATACGGAAGGCACGTGAACTTTTTGACAAAATGTCTTTCAGAGTTGTGGTTTCGTGGACTGCAATGATTGCGGGATATGCAATGCATGGCTATGGCAAGGATGCTCTTGAACTCTTTGAACAAATGAAGCAATCTGGAACACACCCTGACCATGTAAGCTTCGTTTGTGTTTTATTTGCATGCAGTCATGCAGGTTTAATAGACGAGGGCTGTGTATACTTCAATGCCATGACCGACTCTTATTGCATTATGCCCACATTAGACCATTATGTATGCATGGTTGACCTCCTTGCCCGTGCTGGTTATCTTGAGGAAGCTCTACGTTTTATCATCAAGATGCCAATTAAACCTGCAACGGTTCTGTGGATGTGTTTGCTTAGTGCCTGTAGATCACATAAGAACACAGGGCTAGGAGTATATACAGCAACTATACTCTTTGAGCTGATTCCTAAGAATGCTGCACCTTATCTTCTTCTCTCAGACATCTATGCAGAGTGGGGTAGGTGGGGTGAGGTTCGAAAGGTAAAAAGATTAATGAGAGATATGAGAATTAAGAAGATCCCTGGTTGTAGTTGGATTGAAGTGCATAAAGTGGTACATGCTTTTTGTGTGGGAGACAGATCACACCCACAAACACAAGAGATCTATGCAAAGCTGGAGAGATTAGCCGAGGAGATGAAGGCGGCAGGGTATTTTCCATATTCAGAGCATGATGTGGAGGAGGAAGAAAAGGGACTCTTCTCCTCCCACCATAGTGAGAAGCTGGCCATTTCATTTGGATTGTTAAATACATCGCCTGGAAAAACTATTAGAGTTGTCAAAAACCTTCGAGTATGTGTTGACTGCCACACTGCAATCAAGTTTATCTCCAAGATTGCTGCGAGAGAGATAGTTGTGAGAGATGCAAACCGATTCCATAATTTCAGAGGAGGACAATGTTCTTGTGGAGATTACTGGTGATGTTAATTCAATTCAGCAATCAAGTTTATCTCCAAGATTGTTGCGAGAGAGTGAGTTGTGAGAGATGCAAACCAATTGCATAATTTCAGAGGAGGACAATGCTCCTGTGGAGATTATTGGTGATGTTAATTCAATTCAGAAATCAAGTATATCTCCAAGATTGTTGCCAAGGATAGTTGTCAGAGATGCAAACCGATTGCATAATTTCAGAGGACAATGCGTGGAGATTATTGGTGATGTTAATTCAATTCAGCATCAAGTTTATCTCCAAGCTTGTTGCAAGAGAGATAACTGTAAGAGATGCAAACCCACTCCATAATTTCAGAGGAGGAGAATGCTGTTGTGAAGATTATTGATGTAATGAGATTATTGGTGGTGTTAATCCAATTTGGCAATCAAGTCTACCTCCAAGATTGTTGGAGGAGATAGTTGTGAGAGATACAAACCAATTCCATAATTTCAGAGGAGGACAATGCTCTTGTGGAGATTATTGGTGATGTTAATTCAAATCAGCAATCAAGTTTATCTCTAAGATTGTTGCGAGAGAAAGAGAGTTGTGAGAGATGTTATTGGTGATGTGGAGATTATTGATGATGTTAATTCAATTCAGCAATCAAGTTTATCTCCAAGATTCTTGCGGGATAGATAATTGTAAGAGATGCAAACTGATGTCATAATTTCAGAGGACAATGCTCTTGTGGAGATCATTGGTAATGTAAATTCAATTCAATAAATGATAGAGTAATGGTGTAAATTTAAATTAAAAAATATAATATTAAATAAGAAATAAAGTTTTGAATATGATGCAATTAAACATTTTATATGAGAATGAATTTGTACAAATATAACAAACATTTCTTGAGTAACTTATGAATAAATAGATATAACTATTCATTGTTCTTTAATATGATATTGTTATTTTTATTCTTAATTTTTAAAGTATTACTTATCTTCATTTTTTTTAGAAATTAATATATATAAATTTTATTTATTCTATTATTAATTATTTTAATCACAATTCATTTGTTTTTTTTTATTTCACCTTATTTTTTGAATTGTAGATAACAAATATTTAAATATTACATCAATGCAACTGTATATCACCTAAAACTATACCATTCTTGAAGTACTAGACCATGCAGGGTCACAAAAGATATTGTAAAAGGTCATAGTACTTTCAAGATTGGGCAATGGAAGGCATATGTATTGTGACAATAAATTATGTTAAAGATGCAGCATTTTCTGGAATTTTATTGTGTGCGGTATTTTTTATTGTTGATGCAAAAATACCACACAATCAAATTCCATAAAAAGTTGCATCTTTAACTATAATGGATTGTGGAAATCTATTCATGTTAACAAATTGTGTATACAACATAGTATTTTTTACCACAATAATAATCTATCGACAAGAAAAATTGTAACATAAAAAATATGCATAAAATAGGCAACCACAAAGCCTAAACATCATACAAATGCAATCCCTAATCTAACCATTAAAGTCATTAAGACAAAGTGTATAAACATTAAACAATCTATTTAGTGTATTTGAATCATGCAACTAGTTCTACCTAATAATTATATAAATCAAGTTGACTCAAAAGATTTGGGTTGTTCATCAAATCATCACCTCTTAATCTCAACCATAGATCAAATCTTTAAAATTTATAAAAGGAACCTTGATTCCCAATAATCACCAACCACAATCTTTGAATCTTTGTGCGATCATAAGGCGAATATAGTACTACAAATCTAAGGACTGAAATTACAACACAAGGAAGAGGACAATGGAGGCTACATATGGAATGAATGCAATTTCCTAGTTCATGTTTGATTTATTGTTCGCATTGATTTCATTATCTCTTTATTGGTTTAGTAGGTTAGGCTTAGAATTTAAGTTTTGTGGTTGTTCTTATATATTCTATGTTGTATTTCCCATTTTCTACCTTTTACATTTTGGTGACCCTGACACAAACATGCCCTAATTTGACAAATTTCTTGAGGTTTATGGATTTTGCATGTAATTGGAATTATTCATAGCTATAATCTTTGCCACAATTGAATAATTTCAAATCCATCTGTAGAAAATTTGCTACATATATGAGGAACCTTTTACACATCTACTAGAAATATTGACGCATATATTTAATATATTTCACATTTTTAGGTTACAACACTGCCTACGTAGGATATAGTAACACGTAGAAATTAGAATTGCATATGATGAAACTCACACTGCATCTAGTGATCAAGCACCGCATTTGTCTAGTACATAATAGAGGGCAAAAATTGAACTTTCTACAATTAGAGTTCTCTATTTTTTTCATTTCATGATTCATAGCATAGGGTTTTTGGTTCCTAATTCTTGTTTGCAACATTGTGGCAAGGAACTAGGTGGACCTAAAAAGGAAAGTTTAAAGTACATAATTTCTAATCATGGATGCTTGTTAGCATATATAACATTTGGATTTGTAATAGTAAAGAACAATTGTTTGTACATCTCTGGGAACTTGCACATTTATTGTGTTACCCGAATTAGTGCATGAAGTATCCTCTCACCTTGTCTTCGTTGACCCAGGGTGTAAGAGGAAAATGTACATGTTCCCCTTTTCATTTTCAATAAGAGGCATGCATGCACATATCTCTAGCGTGTTATGTAAAAGGACAAGAGAGAAAGCTCAAGTCCAAAATAAAAAATTTCCAAAAACATAGTATTCATTTTCATTCCTTTTTTGTCATAATCTTCATTTTTATCGTCAAAAATAAAAATTTCCAAAAACATAATGTTCATAGTGATTCCTTAGTTGTCATTATCATCATTTTCATTGTCAAAAAATTAAAAATTTCCAAAAACATAGGGTTCATTATCACTACCTTAGTTGTCATTATCATTCAAAATAAAAAAAATCAAAGAATTAGAGTTACATTGTCATTACCTTAGTTATCATTTTCATTCAAAAATCTTTAAAAAATGTTTTTGAAACAATGTCATCTTTGCATCACGATGAACATTCGATCACACACACACACACACAAAGGAAAAAAATAACATATAGACTCCACATTTGAGCCAAATTTCAACCCCACAAGTACCATGAATTTTGAATCCCACATGAACTCATGTTGACCACCTCATGGGTAGCTAGTTTGCATCCCCCTAATGATGAATTTTACATGGAAAACATTCAAGCGAGATGTTCCCAAGAAGAAATCAACAATGTCTCACAAGATCCCAACGTTATTGCAATCTTGGATGTACTATTGTTAGCGAGTCCCAATAGATATTTCTTCTGGCTTGCTCAAATAGATCAAAATTACTTGTGGATTTCAACACTGACACTATAGTAGAACATGAAATAAAAACTATGTCGCAATAGTTATGGTTTACACATGCATCATCCTCACAATAATAGTCCATAACTCTACCATTGACTGACACTTCCCAAAACACCACTCTTGTAACCACATTCACTTCATCATATAGCTTACAATAAAACAATCCACTTTTTAATGAACCACCCTCGAATCAAACTAGCACCACTCTTATGCCAAACAACACCTCAACCAATAACCAAATTCAAACTCAAGGTCACAATATACCAATACCAACATCTCAAACAACTAGCAACATGATTCCCCAATCCATGGTAGCAACAATAACAACATTACCCCAAACAAACACCTTGCCTCCGTTGGGTAGCACCACCAATAATAAAAAAACCATCCTTCATAGTGCACCACCCAATACAAAAATTAGTAGGAAAAACACCATCCCTCATAGTGCACCACCCAATCAAAACTTAAGTGGGCAAAATGTCGGTACATCATCCCAATAAAATCAAATTATGATAAACACATATATTCAAGCAAACCCACATTACAGGTACTTCACCCCACAAAGCACTTTGACATATTCCCAATTCTTGTGCTTTTCTCCACCAAACCTCTTATCTTCATCTAACATTCATCCCAATTACCAACATGCATATCCCTCCAATCAACCACTTACCAAAACACAAATATGTTTGCGAACCTGGATCAAAACTTCAATGGTCATATTCCATTGACACCTACTAAAATCCCAGTACAATGGGTACAAAACCCACAACAATAAATTTCCAATATTCCAACAAGTGATACCAAGAAGACATACACGATGGAGGACTTATTTCCATATCCCTTTGACAAGACATTATACATGCCACCCTTTCCTTGAAACTTTAAAACACCAAAATTTTGACAAATACAAAGAAAATGGAGATCTTTGAGGTGTCATTGGATTATTTTTCACTGATTTTATTGAGGTTGTCCACAATTACAAATATCTCATGTGTCTCTTTCTTAGAAATCTCATAGGACTCATCATGGAGTGGTTTTCACACTTGTCGCCTACCATACGAACATGGAATGAATTAGTTGAGAAATTTATTGTACATTACTCACACAACATAGCAAAAAATGAAAATAATGGACACTTGTACAAAAAACAAAGAAATGGGCAAAGCTTTGCTTCATTTTTGCAACACTGGAGAAGTCTTGCCCATAATGTTCAATGTTATATACCCAAAAAAGATGAAGAGAAAATGTTCATTAAAAATTTGTAACCTAGAAATGATGTTGACTTTCCAAATGCAATGTGTGAACACATTCGCTGACTTGACAGGCAAGGGGATCAAATGTGAGAAGGCCCTCATTAAAAAGGGACAATTAAAAATTTCTAAAAGGACCAATGACAATACCTACAATCAAACATATGTCAAAACAAAATTTTGGTCACAAAAATTGTGACAAATGATGGAGTGGTTGATGTTAAAGTGTTCAATAAAATTGAACCCATCATAAGCCTACAAGGGTTGTCTAACACAAATGGTTCAACTTTGAACAACCCATCACATAACAATAACCATTCAACTAATGTCATAAATGAACGACAATGTAGTCTTAGGAATAACTCTAAGATGAACATACACACAACTTTTTTTTATGTTATGGGTGTGTATGTTATGGGCTGCTATAACATACATATCCATAACATAACCAATTGAGTACCTATTTATTGGGTGTGTATGTTTTGGACTGCTATAAGAACATGGCCTTAGGAATAACTATTTTTTAGTACCTTAAAACAAAAGTACACAAGACCTCCAATTACATTAGACTCAAGAATAGAATTCAAGCTCAAAGACCCATTACACAATCATGGTAAGGGAAAATCCTCTAGTTCAAGACATCATAACAAACAAGCCAATTATACGAGTCTCTCATGATCACATGATTAACCCTATCAACCAAGTCAATGAAAAAGTTTGTACTATCACCATTGAAGGCAAAAATCATGACAATCCAAGATAACTCTGCAAGGGAATACATGAAAGTCATAACCCATAAGCCATTACAATCCAAGGGACTAAAGTCCTTTCTTGAAGCTTTGATTTTGGACCCACCAAATTCCTATTCTTGTAACCAGCAAACCCTAAATCAAGGCAAATGAAATATTTTGTAGAGACTATAGACTCAAAACAAAAAAAAATTATTTAATCTAATAAATCGAGGCAATAGACCTTCAACTGTTGCATCCAAACACCAAACACAAATACAGAATGAAGGGAGCTTGAGCCAAGTACTAATAAAACATTTGTGTTGGTAGGAGAGATATCGATGAAACTACTCCAATAGCGATGAAATTGGTAATCACTTCAAAAAGTTGGATGTTTGTAGCAACAAATATACTGCAAGAGTTGTTGAATTCCTATGTCGTTGCCTCTCAAAAGATTTGATTGAAGTGCAGAAGATTGGGAACTAATTATGTTGAGAAAATATCTCAATTGAAGTGCAAAAGATTGGGAACTAATTATGTTGAGAAAATATCTCAATTGAAGTGCAGAAGATTGGGAACTAATTATGTTGAGAAAATATCTCAACCTTGTTTCTATATTTGAATTAAAATATTAATAGGAAAATTATAATTATCTTTAGTTGTCATGGAAGTTGATAAATGCAATTGAGAGAACTTGTAAGATGTTTTTTCTTTTAATTTTCAAAATAGTAAAAGCATGAAAAGGGGAAAGATAAAAGAAAGTGTGGATAAGATAAGGGAGATCTTTCAAACAATGGATAAGATCACAAGTTGAAAGATGAAGGTTTCTATTTTTTGTGATTTATGCCTAAATGGTTTTGGAAACCATTTGTATTTTTTGTTTTATCTTTTGCCTACATAATTAGTGCTTGAGTTGAGGTATAAGGATTTAATTCACAGATTGTTGAAGAAATGAAGTGTTGGAGCTTTGGGTGTGGATTTTTTTCCCAAAAGGATTTCTCCATGTAAATTATGGAGTTACAATTTGCACTTATTTTGTCATCCATCAGTAATTGTTAATTATCTATTTATATGTTAATTGTGAATACTCTTGCATAAGCCATAGTGAATCTCTATGGAAAAAATCAAACATATCCATCTGAGGGACATCAAACCCATAAAGATTACAACATGATGTATTGCTAGTAAAATTGTGCCTTGTTTGAACAACAATATAAAAAATTGACTGAACTTGAGCTTGGAACTAAATGTAAATAGTAATGGTGGTTGAACCAGTGAAAGGTTTTATCCTCACTGCACAATCTCTCTCTCCACGGGGGTTTTTGTCCGTCTTTGAGTAGATGTTCATTTGCGATAGAAAATTGAAATACAAAAGCCTACAAAATAAATAAATCCAGGACAAGGAAAAATGTTGATCTTGTTAATAAACACCAGCCCACAAGAATGCTTTCCGAATAAGTTCTAGTTTTAGACAAGGGTATAATGTGTCTTTTTCTTTTTGGGAGTCAAGTCAAATCTTAAAAGAGAATATGAATTTTCAATTAATGCTTTTACTTACATTTCTTAAGTGGAATTATTTAAAAAGAAGACAAATCTTAAATCAAGGAAAAATCATAAGTAGGATTCTTTAAAATGAAGCAAAGCTTAAAGGAATGTCTACTTTTACTTACATCTTGAAACCCCTTCATTTATCGCTAATCCCTCCCCTATTTTTTTATCTGTGTTAATAATATATGCTTCCTTTGATACTCTCTATACTCTTGCTTCCTACAAAATCCATCATCAACTCATCTCTCTCATCCCCTCTTCGAACAATCCTTCCCTTTATCCTTAACCTTGGACCTAGTTTTCCAAGTAATTGACTACCTTGAATTCTATGCATCCACCTCCCATGCACTCTTATAATAGTCCATCCAATGCACCCAATCCTAATCTATGCAATCCATCTAAGAAATCTAGCACAACATTCAAATCATCCATTAGATTTATTTCCAATGTTGCTAAAAACACTTGATCCATTTTACTCAAGTTATTATGTCATTTGGATATATCATTTCCAATCCTTGTGTTGTTTCCAATGTCAATAATATTATCATCATCATCAATCAAATCAATCAATTTTCAACTTGATCAAGGGAAAAATATTTATTTTCCTTTATATCATTGTGTATGCTTTCTTGCTTTCTTGTCTGTATTTTTTGTTTTTTTTGCATTTGTAATGTCCTTAGTATTATATTTACACAATGCCATCATGATCTTCCATATTACATGGTGTCATACAATGTATGCCTACTCAAACACCTTTTATTATTTGTTGGTTTGATATGCTCTTGGCAGCTTGTCACCAAGTTCCATATACATTTTTCCACCATGTTAAGTGCTATATCTAATAAAGGTTTCTCCTATTGACTCAATATGAATAACCCCTACCATGCATTCAATTCTCCCTTCTTGTCATCATTAATATTAATCCTTAAATCCTTTCATCTCATATCTTCTATCCTCTAATACCTTTAACCATTTTGAGAGAACACTCATGTTCTTTAAACTTCCCCTCCCAAGGTGGCATACCTAAGTTCTTTCTCATCATCACTCCCCTCCTTTTGAACTAGGGCATCCTACCACTAGTCTATATCTTCTATAGCCACTATGTATTATTTTTTTTGAAACCATATTTTTGTTTATGTCTAATCCAACATTTCAAAATGAGACAAAATGTATGCACCTAAAATTTCCCACATCTTAATCTAACCCTTTAATTACATGAGATGAATTATTTAATTATCTTTTGATCACCAAGGAGCCATCGATGACAACATTTTACCCTTGGTACAGTCTACACAGAATGAACATCATTTCCTTATTCATCGCAACCTTACTGGCAACTGTGTTCTCAGTTACCTCCAAATAGTGTGCCTTGTATGAAGAGTTTTTGGTCACATATTCTAGTAATCACAGGCTTTCAGGCAAATGGGGATCATGAGAATTTCAGATTTCCCTATCTGATCTGTATTTGTTTGTCCCAATCACATAGCAACTCAACTTTTCTGTCACAATCCTTTGTGTTATCAACTTTGCAAATTCCCCCTTTCATTTTATCAATGACCATATCTTCATTAAGTTTTGTCTTCGAATATCTGTCTGTTACGCTCCTTCCAAATCTGGCATACTAACATAGAAGGAGCAATGATCCAAATCACTCCTCATAGTGACCTTTGGTTACAAATTAGCCAACCTATCAAGAAACTAATTAGATTATCTTCTCATGCTGTGTCTCCAATCTAGATCATAGCAAAGCCAATCCCAACATTTTTTAGCAAATGGGTAGCCATATAGCAGGTGATCAAATGTTTCTTCACTTTGTTTGCAAAGATAACATCTACTAGGTCTACAAATTCTGTATGATTTCAATCTTTCTGCTGTCAAAATCCGCCTGTGAAGAACTGTCTATAAAAATGCTCCAGCCCTTGGTGCCACCTGAAAGGAAGCCAAAGTGCGGAAATGCTTCCAAATGCTAATTCTAACAGGAGAGATGATGCTGAAATTTAATTCACAAAACCTTAGACTATTGCAAGCTAAATAAATACATATAGAAAATGAATTATACACATAAACACATAACACCAGATATACGTGGGAACCCCTTACGGGGAAAAACCCACCACTCCAAAGCCAGACTCAATTGTATTATCAACAGAGCCACAACACAATACAATCACCAAAGCCACAACTCTCCAAGAGTAATCAGTTGTGATATCTAAATCCAAAATAATTTCGGCAGCATAACAACGCTCTTCAAACAATTCTCTCTCTCAATTCTCTACAACAATGCCTTGTACTTATAGATTTTTCGTACAAGAGGAAACAATTTCTAAAGCATCTACATTCAAAGAATCTACAAACTATTTTAGAAACTTCCTCTATGCACAACTCTTGCCTTAAAAATAAAGCAAAGAGAATAAATCAAAGAAACAAGGAAACATTTTGTTTTCTTCTCCAAGTCCATCCTTGTCGAATATTTCATCTTCATTTAACATCTTTCCAAAAAGAATAAATAAAATAATAAATTATGATAAGGCTGAGTCACCTTATCCCAACAATCTCCCACTTGATGAAGACCTTACAAGAGTTATTGTATCACAGCATAGGCTCCAAGGCCCATAGAACCAACACACCAATTGAAATTTTCAGTGCTCACCGACTTTGTCAATGCATCTGCAACATTCTCCAAAGTAGCAACCTTTTCCAACTTCACCTTTCCATCTTCCACCATATCACGAACAAAATGATACTATACATCAATGTGCTTTGTTCTGGCATGGAAAGTAGCATTTTTTGCTAGACATATAGCACTCTGGCTGTCACAACAAATAGTAATCCATCCTGCATCAAAACCAATATAAGAACACAATCTCTTAAGACAAATGGTCTCTTTAGAAGCATGAGTAGCTGCCATGTACTCTACTTTCGTAGTGGACAAAGCAGCTACAGCCTGCCGCTTGCTCATCCAACTAATTGCACCACCAAACATCATGAAAATATATCCACTAGTAGATCTTCTTGTGTCAATATCACTTGCCCAATCTGAATCCACATATCCATGAATGCAAATAGAATGTCAAGATATAGTATGATTACCATGAAAACATAAGCAATACTCAGATGTGCCCCTCAAATATCTGAACACTCTTTTAACTGCATCCCAATGCACCCTTCTAGGATTAGCCATATACCGACTAGGGACTCCCACTACTTGGGAAATATATGGCCTCATACAAACCATAACATACATCAAGCTACCAACAACACTTGCATAAGGTACTCTAGACATGTCCTCCATCTTAGTAGGAGATTTTGGACAATCCTCCATAGAAAGATTCGTCCCATGTAACATTGGAACAACTAACTACCTGCAAGCTGTCATGCTGAATTTCTCCAACACAGAGTTAACATACTTCCTCTGACTCATCCAAATATTTCTTCTAGCTTTATCTCTGGTGATCTCAATCCCAAGAATATATCTAGCTGCACCTAGATCTTTCATTTCAAACTGTGCTACTAACTAAGACTTCAAATCTGAAATCATTCTTTTACCATTCCCAATAAACAACATATCATCTACATACAAGACTATGATAAGAATGTGACCATTTTCAGATTTATAATATACATAATGGTCAAATTTAGATCTTAGAAATCCCAAAGACAACACATAGGTGTCAAAATTTTGATACCACATTCTAGGAGACTATTTCAAACCATATAGAGATTTCTTCATGATACAAGAGCATCTCAGGTCCTTGGCAATCCTGTGTCACCAAAAATAGATTTGAGTTTGTTTGTGTTGCTTGGTTCCTGCTTTGACCAAGTTGGTTCGGTGTTTCTCAGTTTCCTTTGTTTGTCGGTGTTGGTTGGTTATCTCTTTGGCACTCGGTGAATTTTCCTAGTGCTTGGTTGGCTTGGCTTACCGACGGGTTTCTTTTGAGTTCTTGTTGAGGCCGTCTTGTGTAATTAATTACGGTCATAGATTTAATGCTGGTATCCATCATTGGGAAGCATGTAGACCTAGATCTGGTTGTCCCTTCCATTGATTATGGATTTGAAGGCCGACTTGTTTCGATAGCCTCTTGTATAAATATAGTTGTTTGGTTAGAGTTTTGGGAGTCAGTTTTGGGGATAGAAGATAGAGGATATAAAATAGAGATCGTTGGAAAATCCTCATGTGTTTGAGGACTTCTGTACTTGATTGTAATATCTGGCCTAAACCAGGAAGTCCTTACAGCCCAACATGTATGAATTAATCTAAAGATAATATATGAAAGTGATCTGCATTCTCTCTCTCACTCTATTGTGTTGTTGCTTCCGCGTGTTGTTCAGCAAGGTGGATCTGGTTAGGGTGTGCCATTCTTGGCCCCTTCGGTTCCCCACTTGCATCAGGTGGTATCAGAGTGAGGTTAGATCTGGATCTAGGTTTGCGAATCTAGGTTTGAAGGTTCCTTCTTGTGAAGCCCTAGTTGAATTATTTTGGGGTAGCAGATTATGATCTGACGTGCAATTGCAGAGGGTTTTCAAGATGGTTCATAGGAGGTGAGATGTGGATCCAAGATTGGTAGACATGTTAAGACAAATTGTTGCTAGATTAGAAGCTATTGAAACAAACCAGAGAAGAGGAAGACATCTTGAAGATGTTAGTGATGATAAAATTGAGGCAGAACAAGGTGATGTAGAACCTACACCCGTGATGGACCAGGGTGAGGAAATATTCTTGAAGGCTTTGACAAGTCTGAAGTCTACACCACACTTCAATCCCCCTGAGTATAGTGGAAAATTAGATTATGATGAATTGGTGGACTGGATCATCGAGATGGAAAAGTATTTTGAATATGAGAACATACCTGAGGAAAAGAAGGTGAAAATTGCAAGCACAAATTTGAAAAGTCATGCATCCTTATGGTGGGAACATCTATAGTTGGACAGAAAGAGGAAAGGCAAAGACAAAATCAAGGTATGGAATAAAATGGTGAATAAATTGAAAGGAAAGTTCTTACCTTGTGATTATCATATTAACTTAGTTAGGCAAATGCAAATTTTGAGAAAGAAAGATAGCTCGGTAAAAAAATATACTGAGGAATTCTATAGATTAGATATCAGATCTGGACATGATGAAGATGATGTGGAAAGAATTGCTAGATACCTGAAGGGTTTGAGAGTTTCCATCCAAGAAGAATTCAGTTTGGTCAAGTTGGAGAACATTGAAGAGGCTTATCAATTTTCTTTGAAAGCCGAGGAGAAATTGAACAAGAAACATGAGCAAAGATAAAGAGGTAGAGGTGGTAGATTCCCTAGAGGAAGAGGTAGATCTTATGGTGAAAACAATAGATTTGAACCTGAAAAGACAAATTTGGATAAAGGCAAGACCGAGTGGAAAGGTGAAAGTTCATCTAGAGGCAAAGTCAGTAACTACCGAGGTGGTTATAACAGAGGTGGTTTCTGAGGAACTTGTTACAATTGTGGAGAAGAAGGGCATAGATCATTTGAGTGTACACATGCAAGTAAGAAGGTCGATAATAGTCAGAATGCTTTGGTGCAAGAAGAGTCACCAAATGACCCTGAGAAGGAAAATAACTTGATGGTAAGAAGAGCACTTTGGAATGAAGGTAAAAAGGAAGATCTAGTAAGGAAAAGTTTGTTCAAGACCAGATGTAGAGTTTCTGACAAAGTTTGGAAGGTAATCATTTACAGTGATAGCTCAAAGAATCTGGCATCTGAGGAAATGGTCACAAAGTTGCAGTTGAAAAGGTTGGAACATCCGAAGCCCTATCAGATTCCATGGATCAAAGATGAGCATACACTCTTGGTAAGTGAACAATGTTATGTGAATTTGAAAATTGGAAAGTACTATGATAAGGTGTTATGTGATATCATGCCTATGGATTGTTGTCATATTTTGTTGGGTAGACCTTGGCAATATGATAGACATGCTATATATGATGGGAGAGTGCATAAATATACTATTTGGGCTGATCGAAGAAGACAAATCTTGTAACCTTTGATGGAAGAACCTATTAGTAATGTTTTCACATCTGTGAAAGTTTGCTTGATGGAAGGAAGAAAGTTTGTTAAGGACTTGAAGAAGAATGATGTATGTTTTGTTGTGATTCCTAACAAGCCGAGTAAGAAAACAAAGGATAGTGTCCCTGATGAGATTGATAAGTTACTCACTGAGTATAGTGAAATTATTTCTGATAATGTACCTGATGGTTTTCCACCTAAGAGAAGCATTGATCATTGTATGGATCTCATCCCTGGAGCTAGTTTATCGAATAAGACACCTCATCGGTTGACACCTACCAAGAATCAAGAATTGAACTGACAAACCCAAGAATTATTGGGGAAAGGTTTGATCAGAGAAAGTTTGAGTCCTTGTGCAGTACCTTTTGTATTAGCACCTAAGAAGAATGGAGAATGTGTACTGATTCCAGAGCAATCAACAAGATAACAGTGAAATACAGGTTTCCTATACCGAGAATGGATGACATAATGGAAAGTTTGACTGGAGCAAAGTATTTTACCAAAATTGATTTGAAAAGTGGGTATCATCAGATCAGAATCAGAGAAGGTGATGAATGGAAGACTTCTTTCAAGACAAAAGAAGGTTTGTATGAGTGGTTGGTTATGCCTTTTGGTTTAACTAATGCACTGTGTACATTTATGAGGTTGATGAATGACGTTTTGAAGAAATTCTTGGGTAAGTTTGTGATTGTATATCTTGATGATATTCTGATATTTAGTAAGACCAGAGAAGAACATTTGTTGCATGTTATAAAATTTTTGCAGAGATTGAAAGAAGAAAAGTTGCTAATAAGTCTGAAAAAGTGTTCATTCATGAAAGAGGAGATTGTGTATTTCTGATTTGTGATTTCAGCTGATGGTTTGAAAATGGATCTTGAAAAGGTTGAAGCTATTTTGAATTGGCCTACACCTAAAAATGCTAGTGAGGTAAGATCATTTCATGGTTTGGCAAGTTTTTACCGAAAGTTCATTAGGAATTTTAGTTCAATTTGTAATGCTATGACTGAGACTATGAGAGGAGAGAAAAGAGAATTCAAGTGGACACATGGAGTTGATAAAATTTTTGAGACTCTGAAGCAGAAGGTTGTTGAATTACCTGTTTTGGCATTACCTGATTTCAATAAGGTATTTCAAATGGAATGTGATGCAAGTGGAAGTGCAATCGGAGCTATCTTGAGTCAAGAAGGTAAACCTATTGCTTTCTTTAGTGAAAAGTTGAATGATGCAAGGAGAAAATATTCTGTGTATGATCAAGAATTCTATGCTATTGTTCAAGCCCTGAAGAAATGGAGACATTATTTGATACCAAGTGAATTTGTGTTATATACCGATCATAAGGCTTTACATTATTTGGGTAGTCAGAGTAAGTTGAATCAGAGACATATGAAATGGGTTGAGTATTTGCAGAGTTATACATTTGTGATAAAGCATAAGAGTGGAGTCACCAACCGAGTTGCTAATGCATTAAGTAGAAGGAGATCTTTGATGACCTAGATGAAAATTGAAGTTCTTGGCTTTGATGACATGAGAGATTCTTATGAAGTTGATCCTGATTTTTCTGAGCCATGGAGAAAGTGCAGAGCACCTATTCAAGATCAACCAAGTACTAAATGGGAAGAATATTTCATTCAAGAAGGTATGTTGTTTAAAAGTATTTAGTTGTGTATACCGAGAGGACCAATGAGAACTAATTTGATAAAGGAGAAACATAGTAGTGGTTTGGCTAGACATTTTGGAATTGATAAGACATTGAACTTGCTTAAGGAGAAATATTTTTGGCCACAGTTGTATAAAGATGTTTAGAAATTTGTGAAAAGTTGTGGAGTTTGTCAAGTTGCAAAAGGAGTAAGTCAGAATACTGGATTGTATACACCTATTGTTGCACTTGAGAAACCTTGGATTGACATCAGTATGGATTTTGTTCTTGGCTTACCAAAGACAGTAAAAGGTAATGATTTTATATTTGTTGTTGTGGATAGATTTTCTAAAATGGCACATTTTATACCTTGTAAAAAGACATCAGATGCAGTACATGTAGCAGATCTTCTCTTTAAGGAAATTGTTAGATTGCATGGATTACCAAGGAGTATTATCTCTGACTGAGACAGTAAATTTGTTGGATACTTTTGAAGACCCTCTGGAGACAATTTGGCACTGAGTTGAAATATAGTTCTACATTTCACCCACAAACCGATGGACAGACAGAAGTTGTGAATAGAAGTTTGAGAAATCTTTTGAGATGTTTAGTTGGAGACACACCGAGTAATTGGGATTCTATGTTGGCACAAGAAGAGTTTGCATACAATAATTCAGTGAATAGGAGTACTGGAAAAACACCTTTTGAGATTGTAAATGGCATACAACCGAGAGGTATATCTGATTTGAGAGACATTGTTGATGAAAGAAAGAGAAGTGTTGAAGGAGTAAAATTTGATGAGTATATGAAGACATTGCATGAAGATGTGAAACATAAGCTGGAAAAGGGTAATCAGAAATACAAAGATAGAGCTAATAAATCAAGAAGACATACAACTTTTGATGTTGGTGATGTAGTGATGGTTCATTTGAAGAAAGGCAGATTTCCTATTGGAACATATGGGAAGCTGAAGATCAAGAAGTTTGGACCTTGCAAGATTTTGAAGAAATTTGATAGTGGAAATGCATATGAGATTGAGTTACTTGATGACATGGATATTTCACCTATTTTCAACATTGTTGATTTGTATGAGTATCATGAATCTGATGAAGACATGGCAGTACTGATGGATTGTCCTAAGAAGTAGAATGAAGAAGTTGAGAAGATCTTGGAGCAAAGAATTGGCAGAAGTACAAGAGGAAAATAGTATATGGAATATCTGGTAAAGTGGAAGAACAAACCAATTGAAGATAGTTCATGGATTTCACAATATGAGTTGGATGCAGCTTGGATCATACCTATTTCATGATTCAGAGAATCATTCTCAAATAACCCCAGGTGTCTAATGCAGGAGCATCTTGGGTCCTTGGCAATCCTGTGTCACCAAAAATAAATTTAAGCGTGTTTATGTGGCTCAGTTCCTACTTTGACCAAGTTTGTTCGGTGTTACTCGGTTTCCTTTGTTCACCGGTGTTGGTCGGTTATCTCTTTGGTGCTTGGTGAATTTCCCTGGCGCTCAATTGGCTTGGCTTACCGATGGGTTTCTTTTGAGTTCTTGTTAACGCCTACTTGTGCAATTAATTACAGTCACAGATTTAATGCTGGTATCCATCATTGGGAAGCATGTGGACCTAGCTTTGGTCATCCCTTCTATTGATTATGGATCTGAAGGCTGACTTGTTTCAGTAGCCTCTTGCATAAATGTAGTTGTTTGGTTAGAGTTTTGGGAGTCAGTTTTGGGGATAGAAGATAGAGGATAGAAAATAGAGATTGTTGGCAGATCTTCCCGTGTTTGAGGACTTCTGTACTTGATTGTAATATCTGGCCTAAACTAGGAAGGCCTTACAACCTGGCATGTATGAATTAATCTGAAGATAATATATGAAAGGATTTTCATTCTCTCTCTCACCCTGTTGTTTTTTTTCCTTCTGCGTGTTGTTCAACAAGGTGGATCTGGTTAGGGTGTGCCATTTTTGGCCCCTCCGGTTCCCCTCTTGCATCACTGCAACTTACAAACAAGGTTTTCTTTACCTTTCTCAGCGAAATGCTCTAGCTGTGACATATAGATTTCCTCCTCCAAATCATCATGAAGGAATGTTGTCTTCACATCCATTTTCTCAACTTCAAAGTCATAAGCTGCTGCAAGTGATAACAAGAATCGAATGGATGTCATCTTAGCTACAACAGAGAATATTTCACCATAATCAATTCCCTCCACTTGTGAATACCCCTTCATGACCAACCATGCCTTATACTTCTCAACACTACCATCTAGACCCAATTTCTTTTTGAACACCCATTTACATCCAACAGGTTTATGTCCTTCAGGAAAAGGTACCATATCCCATGTAGCATTCTTCTTCAATGCTGCCATCTCTTCATTCATGGCTTCCATCTAGGAATCTGCATCATGCATACACATAGCTTCTCTAACAGTCCTAGGCTCATCAGTGTTAGCAATCAAAGAAAATATACAACTGGAATCCAACAAAGAATATCCAAACCTCTCAGGTGAATAACCAAATTTATTTGATCGTTGTCTATCATGAGTAGACCTCTTCAAAGTTTGAGGTTCAGGTTCTTGCTCTTCTTCAGAACTTTCAAAGCTGCTTAGGCTCTCCTCATTTTCAAGTCCATCAGGAGCTCATAGTTGTTCTTCCTTAGAGGTAATAGGAATATGAACTACTTCCTTTTTCTGCTTCTCTTCCTTCTCTGACTACAAATCAATTGTGGAAGGTTTCAACTCACAAAATATCACACTTCTATTGTAGAGCACCTTCTCTGCAATTGGATCCCAAAGCTTGTAACCTTTCACACTGACACCATAGCCAATGAAGATACACTTAACTGCCTTGTTCTCCAACTTTGATCTTTTCTCACTTGGCACATGAGCATATGCCTCACAACCAAAAAATATGATATGTCTCAATGAGGGCTTCTTGCTAGACCATGCCTCCATAGGTGTCTTCTCAACAAGTGTCAAAGTAGGAGACTTGTTAATTAAATAACATGCAGTGGCTACAACTTCAGCCCAAAACTTTTGTTCAAGGCCAACACCACTCAACATACTCCTAGCCCTCTCCATCAATGTTATATTCATCCTCTCTATAACTCCATTTTGTTGTGGAGTGTATGGAGTTGTTTTATGTCTCTCAATTCCATGATCCTTACAGAACCTATCAAATTCTGCTAAACAAAACTCACCACCATTATCAATCCTCAAACACTTAATTTTTCTACCAGTCCAATTTTCAACCAAGGATTTAAATTCCTTAAACCAACTAAAAACTTCAGATTTAATTCTGAGGAAATACACAAATGTCCTACTATAATCATCTATGAATGAGACAAAACACAAAGATCTAGATATCGAAGGAACATTAACTGGACCAAACACATTTGAATGAATATAATCCAAAACCCCAAAAGACTTATGAGAATTGGAATAAAAGGAAACATGGTGATGTTTACCATAAATACTGTTTATAACTGAATGTGGACCTCTTATTCAGCCATAGACTTCAACATAGTCATTACTCATTAGCCATGTATGAAAATGAATATCGAATTACTCATTTTGCACGCCTATATGAATCGACCTGTTGCCTCCTATTTAGGTGTGGTTTTGAATAACTCTCAGAATTGAGAGCCCAACAACCACAGACCAAGCTCTAAAATAGAGGATTTAATGCTAGAAAATGATTACAATTGAAATTAAACTAGAATGATAAAGCAATATTAATCTAAGAAACTTATAATAAGATGTGCATTAGTCTAAAAACATGGTAAGAAAACTAAATTAAACATGAGAATGCATCATTATACTAAGAAAAGAAATTAATCTAATATGCAATATAGAAATAGCTTAAAATGCAAGAGTGAGACAGAATTTTGATACTCAAAAATTGCCTCCTAAATGAGGAATGAGAGCGTTTTAATATAAAGAATCCCGAGTGGAGATTGAAGAGTTTCTTGCAAAGAAACAGTCGACTCTTCATCTCCTTGGTGGGAGGTGAAACAATTTGGAGAGATTATTTAATTAAATAAATAAAATATGGCCACATGGGTGTCTTTTCCAGTTACTTGAATAATTAAATTCAAATGAGGATATTTCATTTAAAGAACTAAATATTATTTAATTCCTCTTGATGTGTATTAGCTAAAAGGGGTGGAATTAATTTAATTAAAGCACTAGGACTTTATAATTAAATTAATTGATCATAGGGTTTATTTAGCTAATAAATGTCGATAATTAGGAATTAAATAGAGCATGTGATTAATGCAAATTTGAGGTTTTCTGCATTTGACACTAGGTCGAGTAAAGTCAATTAGGAGACATAATTGCCTAGTACAATAGGACTTCGATGATGTAGAAATTTGAAGAAATAGGACTAAATGTGCCAAAATTGGTTAGGATCGCAAGATGCCAATTTTGGGGTATTACATTTTGCCCCTCTTTGAATTTATGTGTGAGTAGCGCGTTGATTCAAAGAATAGTCTAATGTGACAATTGATGAGGTTTTCAGGATTATCTCCAAAATGAAGCTTAATCCCCGGAAGGTGAGGTTAGGATGCCAAGACACCGATTAGATCGAGTTGTAGAACCATCTCTAGAATGAAGCTTGATTCTTTGAAGCCTAAGTTAGATTGCGAAGACATCGGTCGGATTACCACTTTTAGTAAGACTGTCCCCAAAACGATGCTCAATCTTTAGGATTCAGGATTGGATTGCCCCAATGCCCATCGATTAAATGATAACTGATGCAAAATTTTAGGACTATCTCCAGAACGAAGCTTAGTCCTCTAAGACTTGGGTTAGATTGCCTCGATACCGGCCAGAAGAGAGCTTTCGAGAGCCATCTCCAGAATGAAGCTTGACTTTCAAGGATCGAGGTTAGATTGCCCCAATACCTAATAGATTTCAAGAACCATCTCCAGAATGAAGCTTGATCCTCGAGGATCCGAGTTATATTTCTTAGATACCTAACAGATAGATGACAAGATGACAAGATGTGAGACACAAAGATGCCTCTAGTGATGAGATGCCCTGAGGGATGAGGACTTTTGATTTAGATTAGATTGGTTTGAGACTAATTCAACAAGATTCCATGATGCAATCATCCTGCCCCCTCGGGAGCGAAATCAAAAGATGACATGTCATAAAGATGATTGATAGAAAAAGGTTGCAGATAGAGATAAAAACAAAGATCTAGAAGAACTCAAAATAGATTACAGAAGTATTGAGAAGATGTAGAAGTGATCTAGGTGATTTGGAGGTCTTTTTGACCAAGTTTGAGCATGGTTGGCCATCATTGACTAGGGTTGACTTGTGATTAAAAAGATGGAGTCGATAAAATGATGATGAGATGTGATTCTGGCAAGAAAATGACATCAAAAGGTTGACTACACAAGCGTTCGATCGTATTGATCCTAGAGATTTAAAATGCAATTTTGAGCTATCTAGGAGTGTCAGATTTTGATTTCAATCCTAAAAATGGATTCAGAGTGGTCAATTTAGCCAAGGGTGAAGTTTTTGCACAAAACAAAGCACTTTTGAAAATTAGGTCAAAACCTATATAAGGCCTGGAAGGGTCATTTTCAATTCATTATTCACTTTTGTCTTTAGTGATTTAGAGAACTCATAGCGAGATGCAGAACATGCTAGTGAGATCACACAGATTCAAGTGCTCCCGATGCCACAGTCAGCCGACAGATTATGACCCACCTGTGAGTAGTCAAAAACTCAGCTTGCATTTCAATTTTTATCGCTTTATAGAGTAGATTTGGATGAATTTAGGGAAAATTAGGAAGTTTTTCACCAAAGTTCACGAAAGGAAATAGTTTCCTCGTGTGGGTCTAGAATGCTTCTCACCCGAGGAAAGACCCAAAGAGGGCTTCCTCGCATGGGGTACCTTTGCGGGCTCACGCGAGGTGACTGTCGATGTCACATGAGAAACCTTCCTCATGGGGGATCTCTCACGCAAGCTGAGACAAAGTCTCGTGCGATAGAAAAATCTCGCATGAGGCTCCTACTTCCTCGCACGGGAAACTGCTGCAGAAAATGAAAAATTAAGCCCAAGTTTGTGTAAAATTTGCCAAGTAGAGTGTTTGAGAGACATGTTTAGGATAGGTGCATACTTTCAATTACTATTTTTGCTTTGAAAACCATCATGATTGAGATACTAATCGAGTGTCATCGCTTGCATTGCAGGTTGACTTCCTAGACATTGTATTCCGATCACACCACCCTATTATTGGGGAGCTAGTGCAACGTCTGGATGATGTAGAGAGTGCGCACATCAATAGATTAGGCCTGTCCTATCTGCACGATATACTCGACATTCAGGTAAATCATAGATTGTTAGGTGCCTTGGTTGAGCATTTCCATTTAGAGATGAACACTTTTCACTTTCCACAAGGGGAGATGATAGTCACCCCTGAGGATATTTACAAGATCTTGAGAGTACCATTCCACAACCCATGCGTGGAGTACGACACTCAACCGAGAGTGGGCACTTTGGCACTACGGGCCATATTTCAGGATGATCTAGTGATGGGTCGAGCTATCTCATGGGAGGAGCTGATCAGAGATTACAGTGCAGGGCACAGATTAGCGGTTGTTCTAGCAGAATTTTTGGGCTGCTATCTAATGCCAGATCGAGGACAACATGGACTGGAGTGTAGCTGGGGACGCATGCTTCAGAGGATGTTGGATTGGCTAGCTATGAGATTTGGATGGGGCCAGTGCATGCTAGCACAGATGTACCATGAGATGCACGAGATTGTGTATCAAGATATGCAGAGCATGGAAGCAGGAGTTTTTGTATTGCGGATATGGGCCTGGGAGCATCTTCTCATATGTAGGCCAGTTTTCCATGATACTAGGTAGCCTTTGGAGCCCTATATATACAGGTACAGAGGCCCTATGACTCAACCAATGCTGATTAAGATGAAGTAGTGGAGGGCTTAGATAGATGACATGGTGGTAGTTGTATGGTGACCATGGGTAGTGATAGAGGTCTAGAATGACACCAAGAACAAGCTGCCTCATATGTTTTGTTCATGTCCCCTGATAGGCCGTACTATCAGCATCATTGAGCGATTCCATTTATCATGGGTCCTACGATAGTTTGGGAGGCCACAAGACATTTCACAGGAGTATTACACATATGCTCGCTTCTCTAATGAGGTGAAGAAGGGCAGATGGGTGAGGCTGGACCAGGGGTGATGTATGATAGAGGCACGAGTACCACATGCTTGATGGGACTATATGGCAGCTGTTACATATGCAAGGATAGTTCCAGCATATAGGGGTCATTTATTGGCGCATCCATTCCCTAGATTCATAGATCCTGTTGGTATGGGTTAGAAGGCACAACAGGTGGTGTAGCTGCTACCACAACACCAGTAGGTGGCACATTAGTAGCAATAGATACCATAGTAGAAACAACAGATACCACAACAACAACAATAGGTACCCTGGTATAGGACTAGACAAACTATCATTCCTCCTAGGTAGAAGGGTATAGATTCTGGTGCATGGAGTAGCGAGGGTTAGGAGAGATCCACGAGGTAGAGGACATGAGACACATCACAGTAGCAGCCTCATGAAAAGGAGGCATAGGTTGAGGACAAAGTCATGCAAGATCAGGTTGCATAGGGACCACCTCTTGGAGATCAGGTTGCATAGCTACAAGAGGCATTCTGGAGGAGCCGAGATAGGGTGTGGTAGGTGCAGAGAGAGCTGGTAGATCAAGGCATACAGGTCACCATTTGAGATACTCAGATAGCAGAGAGGGATAAAAAGATTAGAGGGCTGAGAGATGGCCTGGAGAGGGTGCATATTGAGACTTAATATGAGGCTGCCCAGGTAGCTTAGTACTATGTAGCGTATGTCAGCATTATGCCAGAGCTAGCGGACCAGGTTCAACAATTTTTAGAGTATGTTGGAATAGCATCAGTTCCATAGGGACCCCCACTGTAGGCACCACCACAGGGAGACATACCTCCACCTCCACCTCCTCTAGGTGGTGATGGGAAGAGCTAGATTAGGATCTTGATGTATTGTAGCCCATTTTTTTATAGACTATGCTTGAGTGGCACCATTGTTTTGTATACTGACATTCGATCGATATGTATATGAGGCCATCTTTTTTTGGTATCAGTGTACATGTTATATATTGCTTTCATGTTGATATTTTATGAAATGTTTCCTATATGATTAGATGATTAGATTAAATATGAGATGCAAACTGAATATGTATGAGATGCACATGGTTCCTTTATTTATGTATGGATGAAATGCATATGTTGTTTTTGTTATATACGTATGCGATGTGAAATGCAATGATAGATAAATGCAATGTATGATTTGATTTATGCTTATGATGGATGCACATGTATATGAATATGTAGGCATATAATGTATGCATATGAGTTTATGGTAATGCACTTTGTGAATGCAATGGAAATGCAATATATATGGTACTAATCATCTCATGCAGGATATCACAATATACAACAGGTACTAACCAAAATAATGTTTTGAAGTTCGAGAGCGGGGATCAGACACTTGTGCAGTCAAGATGAACCCGAGACGTGAGATGAGAACCCTTGGTGAATAAATCCAGAAGAATGCAATGAAGTGAGCATAAAAATATTGTCGATGTGCAAGTCTAGAATGAAAATGCAAGCCTAAGCTAGATGCAACCCCTAGGAATTGGTTGTTGGACCCATTAGATAATTATCATCACAGAGTTTTTAGTATCAGACGAGCACAGGATGTCATACAACCCTCACTAACATTGCAATCATGAGAATCTGAATATGACATTAGTCTTAATTTTGTAGGAATGAGGTGTAAGCATTCAGGCACAAGAAGCCAAAATGACCTAAGCACCTATTCCTTTTGATTTAGCAAGTTCGCATAAGCATCAAAGCATAGTTGCTAGAATGACCTGAATGTTTCTTGTGGACAAACACACCAAACACGCAAGAGTTCCTCCTTTTGCTAAGTGAAAGATAAGGATACCAAAGGTGCTCGTAGTGATCCTTACATTCACTTCGCAGGATGAGCATCAGAAATTTCACTTGTAGTGGAAAGAAGTCACTCAAACAGACAAGGAGAAGAACCAACCTCACCAAAGTTTCCATATAAAAGGAGTGGAGGTACACCTAGCCATCCAAAATGAGATGAAGTCTCTCATAGTGGACACCCCTCTTATATAGATTAATTGGATCATTGGAACTAAACCGCCAAACAAAAAGAAAAGAAAAGATCGTGCCCCTAGTCTTTGCTTTTCTCGGTCAAGATAGACGTCTTGGAGTTGCTCGAGGAGGAATGATAAAGAAAAAGACAAGCACTCAAAAGAAAATCCCAACATGCTTCAGAGAGTTACAAATCTAGTTTTAGTTTTAGTTTGAATGGATTGCTGTCAAATCGGAAGTATATAGCGCAAGAAGTCTCAATAGGACGGTGACAATAGGTAGACACGGTGAGAACCATTGGTGGATGATGTGAGAGAGATTCTCAAGGAGAGATTGAAGTGTGAACGGAGTATCAGTAGAAAGACGCGGTGAGAACCACTGGTGACTGATACAAGAGATACTTAAGGAGAGAGATCTGAGTACAAATGAAACATCAGCAAGAAGATGCAGTGAGAACCATTGGTGACTGATGCAAGGAAGATCCTCCGAAAGTGATAGGACAATGCCCCCTAGACTAGGAAGGTGCCCCCAAGTGTGACTAGTTTCAATCCATGTAGAGTCGAGCATAATCTCAAAAATAACTAAGAGCAAGTGCATGAGCTAGCAAACTAAAGCGGGAAAGCAAACTAAAGCAGGAAAGCAAGGAGCAGCTCTACAGAGCCAAGCGGTGTTGTAATAGGTATAGTTTTGTGGAACAAGAGGTGCCTGTTTACCAGGTTTTCACCATCTTGGCAGAGATTCTATTTTTTCTACCATGACGCCTGTTTGCCAGGTTTTCTTCAATGGCACATTTTTTTCTTTTTCAATTTTTTTGTATTTTTTGTATTTTTTGATTTTTTTTTTGTATTTTTTTGGTATTATCAAGGCGTCTGTTTACCAGGTTTTCACCAGCATAATTGATGCATCAAAGTTCCTGTTTACCAAGTTTTCACCAGGATGGTCATTTTTTCAAGATATTTTGCAATTTTTAGGATTTTTTCAAAATTGAGTATGTATAGGAGCATGTAGAAGATGTCTCAGCTGTAGAATCACTTTAGGTGTAGAGCATTGATCTACTCTTTGAGCTATTCTCCTTCAGTAGTAGAGAGTTGATAGGCACCAGACCCAAATGTTGCAATGATAACATACAAACCAAGCCAATTTAGTTCAAACTTTCCCTTCTAGATCTGTTGTTGTTGATTATTGGGGTTCTCTCTCAGGATGAGATCACCCACTTGGAATTCCCTTGGTCTAACCTTCTTATTGTAGTTCTTGGACATCCTCTTTTGATATGCTCTAAGATGATCGAACGCCACTTGCCGACCTTCATCCATTAATTCTAGCTCTTGCAGTCAAGATATTCTAATATCTTCATCAGTAATGAGTCCCTTCAAAGAGGCTCACAAAGTAGGAATCTCGACCTCAATAGGCAGCACATCATCTGCTCCATAAACCAAAGTAAAGGGTGTGGCCCCTGTTGGTGTCCTTATACTTGTGTAGTAAGCCCATAGAGTCGGATTAATCTGGAGATGCCAGTCTCATCCAGATTTGTGAACTATGTGATGCAAGATCTTGAGAATCATCTTGTTGGATGCTTCAGCCTGTCCATTACCCCGGGGATAATAAATGAAAGACCAGTGTTGAATGATTTTTAATTTAGTGCATAATTCCTTCAAATCCTTATTCTTGAACTGCCCTCCATTGTCAGTAATTATTGAGGAGGGTACACCATACCTACAGATGATGTAATTTGGTATAAACCTAGCTACAGATTTTCCATCAGCTATGGTCAGAAGCACTGCCTCGACCCATTTAGTAAAATAATTTATAGCAATGATAATGAACTTGTGTCCTCTCGAGGAAGAAGGATGAATCTGACCCACCAAATCAAAGGCCCATTGCTGAAATGGCCAAAAACTAATGAAGGGAATGAGATCCTTGGTAGGATCATGAATTAGATTTTCATGTAGATGACACTGTTTGTAAGATTTGGTATATTGTGTAGCTTCCTTTTCCATATCTGGCCAATAGTAACCATCTCTAATAAACTTATGAGCTAATGTCAGGCCGCTTGAATGAGAACCACAAATGCCTTCATGCACCTCAGCTAATGCATGTTTAGACTTGTCGGGCTCTAAACACCTAAGGGTACCATCTAGACCTTGCCTATACAAGTCGTTAGCTACAATGACATAGCGTGAAGTACTGTGGATTAGGTGACATTTCTCATTCTGGATGTAAGTGTCCAGAACAATCTGGTCATGAAGGTAGGAGTATATATGATGGTAGCAGGATGAATTGTGTCCAATGACTGAATAGATCATCCTATATTCAGGGGTATTGTAGGCTGGGTAGTGTAATGTTTCCACTAGGAATTCATGTCAGAAGTCATTTTCTGGTATCTGTAGCATAGAGGTGAGAGTAGCCATTGCATCAACTACTTTGTTATCTGCTCTTGGAATCTTCTGGAAAGTGATATGTGCAAAGTACTTTCTTAGATCATCGACCATCCATTTATAAGGCACCAAATTTTCATCCTTTGTTTGATAGATGTCATTGACCTGATTGATGACCAATTGTGAGTCTCCAAAGACTTTAAGTTCATCTACTCTCCATACTATGGCTATCTTCATGCCATTGATTAGGGCTTTGTACTCAGTAATGTTATTTGTACAAGGAAACATGATTTTGTATGCCTTTGGTAAAGAGTATCTTTGTGGGGTAATGAACAATATTCTTACACCTGACCCCTTCTGGGTGAACGATCCATCGAAGAACATATTCCATGTTTGATGTGTAATAAGAATTATGGACTCATTTGGAAACTCAATGTTTAATGGTTGATGGTCCTCGAGAGGAGCTTCTGCCAACTAATCCATAATCACTTTTCCTTTGATGGCCTTTCTCTCTACATACTCAATGTCAAACTCACTGAGTATCATGACCCACTTTTCCAGTCTACCCGTGAGGGTAGCTTTGTTGAGAAAGTACTTTAATGGATCAATTTTAGCAATAAGTCTTGTAGTGTGAGCAAGCATGCAGTGCCGCAATTTTTATGAAGCAAATACCACTGCTAGGAAAGCTTTCTCAATGACTGAATAATTTGCTTCATATGAAACCAGTGTTTTGTTGATGTAATAAATGGCTCATTCCTTGTTATTCTAATCTACTTGAGCCAACAGGGCACCCAGAGATGTTTCTGTAGCTGAGATATAAAGGATGAGTGGCTTCCCATGAATAGGAGGCATCAATATTGGTGGATTTGCAAGGTATTGTTTGATCTATGTGAGCACTTTGTCATAGTCCTCATTCCACTCATAAGTCACACCTTTATTTAAAGTCTTTGTGAATGGTTGTGACTTGTCTGCTAGTTGTGCAATGAAGCATCAGATAGACTGTAATCGACCTTGGAGACCTCTCATCTGACTGATCTTGCGTGGTGGAGGCATTTCCATGATAGCTTGAACTTTCTCAGGATCTACCTCTATGCCTTTAGTAGATATGATGTAACCAATAGCTTGTCAGAAGTGACACCAAATGCACACTTTTTTGGGTTGAGCCTCAGACTGAATTGTTCCATTTGATCTAGTATAGGACCTAGATCTGTAAGATGTGCTTTCTGTTGCATGCTTTTAGCCAAAGTGTCATCTACATAGTCTTCCATTGTTTTGTGCATCATGTCATGAAAAATAGTGGTCACAGCCATTTGATATGTTGCTCCAACATTTTTAAGTCCGAAGGGCATGGCATTCCAACAAAAAGTTCCCCAAGCACAAGTGAAGGTTTTCTTTTCTTAATCTTTTGGCGCGATCTTTATCTAATTGTAACCAAAGAAACTATCCATTAGAGAGTACATTTCATAGCCAGCCATCATGTCCACAATCATATCGATGTTAGGTAATGGGAAATCATCTTAAGGACATGATTTATTCAGGTCTTGGGAATCTGTGCAGACTCAAATGGATTTATCATGCTTAGAAACTGGAACAATATTGGAAATCCATTTCGCGTAGTCAATGGCTCTGATAAAACCAGCTTTGAGAAGTTTTTCTAATTCCACCATGACTAAGAGTGCCACATGTGGATGCATCTTACGAAGCTTTTTTTTGACAGGCTTAACACCCAGTGCAATAGATAGGTGATGCATGATCAGATTGGGATTCAATCTAGGCATATCAGAATAAGTCCATGCAAAATTGACTTTCTTTCTTTGAAAGAAACTAGTGAATTCTTCTTTCTCTTTTGTAGATAGTGACTATGCCAAATGAATGATCTGAGGTACAACTTCTATGCCCAAGTTCACTGGCTGGGTTGGTTCAATTAGCAATGATGATCTTTCTTGAAAATGACTTGGAAGTGTGTCAAGTATCTCATCCTTGGGTGCCTCAGAGAGGTTTTCACCCTTGGATACGTCTTTTGTTTTTACTTTTTTTTGCTCTAACACTGCCACAATGTGGTTTTCACCATCAGAGTGCCTATTCTTTTTTATTTTAATTTTGTGACTGAGATACTTGATATCAGCTTCAGTCCTGTTGACATTGTCTTTACTAGTGGAGAACATTATAGGTTCGACATCGTTGAGGTAACAGGCAAGAGTATAGTCATTCTGGAACATAAGGACTTCACTAGATGGAGAGGGAGAGTTCCAGTTGATGAGCTTGGGATGGTGGAGTGAAAGATAATTGGCAAGTTCAAGTGCGTTCATGGTAAGCCATCAAAAACATGGATGAGTAAGTGAAGACCTAGAGCAATCTCGTCTAGAGGTGTGTTCAAGTCCCTTTGAGACCTCACATCAGAAGTAGAGGGTATGTTAACGTTAGTGGAATCACACTCGGTTGTCCTAAAACTAGACCCTTCACCTACTTCGAGAAGGTTTTCATACACATGAACAACATCTATATCTTTATCAAAAGTTCCTTCAGACAAGGAATCAAACTCATACTCATGTGAGTCAGTGATTGTTGATATAGGAATTCCATCAACACTTGTTGTACCATCTGACTGATTTTCATCTCTTGTAGTATTAATAGTTTATTGGTTTTGTTCTTTCTTGAACTGCTCTTGACAGGATGGTGGCATGTACAACTCACCTGCATAATTAGGATCAGTAGTTTGTATTTCTATCAACCACTCATATGTCAGTGGGTGGCCAAGGAGGTGTCATCAGAATCACTATCAGTTCTATCGTATTGACACGTGGTACAAAATCATCTGGTTCTGCAAGGAATGCAGCAAGATCTGGAGGAATAGGATAGGGAAAGGTATCCTCATCAGAGTTATCCTCTGAATTTGCAACTGTGGTAGTGTTTTCAAGTTTTGGTTGGAATTCTGGTTCTAGTATAAATTTGTTAATCCCTAAATGAAACGGGATTTTCTTGAAGCCTAGACCTACGGTGTCTTTGGTTTGATGACTTGTGGCTTCAATTGGTTCAAGTAAGCCATTGGAATTTACCCCTATAGGGCCACTCCATTTGTAACCAAAGCTCTTCATGATTTTGGAGGCTTCACTTTATGGTTCTTGTTCTAAGTCATGAGCTGGAGTGATTATTTCAGATGTGTCCTTACCTTTATAAACCCAAGTTGTAATAGCCCTATCCTCATCCTCATCTTCTAGTGGCATTGTGGCCCGTACAAAGGTGCCATCATAGACCATTTGAGGAGAAATGACAAAAGGTTTATTGTTCTGAGAAGGTCTCCCATAGAAATGTGGAGATGGAGGCAGAGCTGCTAATGACAACATAGGTTCAATCTGATACCCCCCCATGCCTGTATCTTTGAGTTTCAGAGTTTGTTCCATTTCTTTGAGTTTGGCATTGAAGAATTCAGTAGACTCTCTGTTGGTCAGGACAAAACTGTCAGCAGATTGTGTGAGTGTATTGCAAGAATAGCCCATATTGGCAAGTACTGTTACTTCTACTCTGTGAAACAAGAACTTGATACATTGATGATATGTGGATGGAACTGCCTGCATTTCGTGAATCCACGGTCTTCCCAACAGTATGTTGTATGCAAGAGGGATATCTAGAACTTGACAGATGACATCCCTCTCAACAAGTCCAACTCGGATTGGCAACACAACCAGACCTTTGGATTTTCGTTCCTCTTCATCATATGCCTTGATGGTGATTTTCTTGTGGACATCTATGCAATCTTCATATAGCCTAATTGGGTGAGCAACTTAGCAGAGAAAATATTAAGGCCAACACCATTATCAATGAGGATGCGGCGGATGTGCTTTGGCCCTATCATGACTTCAATATGCAGAGGGGCATTGTGCGGATGGCTCAGCGAATGGTCATCTTCCTAGGAGAAAGATAGATAATGGGGTGAGGTCAAGTGACCCACTATGGATTGAAACTGGTCAAGATCCAAATCTTTTGGGACATTTGCATCGGCGAGGGCTTTATCAAGAATCTGCCTATGAGTAGGTGAGATCTTCAACAGCTCAAAGATAGTGATCTGAGCATTCGTATGTTGCAACTGGTCTAGGATATTGTAACTAGCAATGCTAGGTGTGGGGACCAATTTTGAGTTCTTGTTGGCGGGGCCAACAATAGCTTTATCCACAGGTTGTTTCAGTGTGGATGTGGAAGGCTCGGGACCCTTAAGAACAATCTTTGCATGAGATTAGGTAACAATGTTCACACAATCCTGAGATTGTTCTGGTTTGGAAGAGGAAAACACAGGGCCTCGCAGGACGAACAGAGTCTTAGGCTTAGGAACATCTTCACTCCCTTTGATGGTGATCACATCACAATATTTGACCTCAATTACCATATTAATTGTTATCCAAAATCTAACCATACAACATAATAGGCACTAAAAGAGAAATTTGCACATTCAAGTTGTCTAATGTAGGTTTTGTTAGTTTGCATTTTCTTGCTACATTTATTATCAGATTTTCATTTATGTACTCTAAGTATTGATCAAGTTATTACAAATTCAAAATTCATTATTGATCATTACATTGTGCATTCATAAGAATGTAGTACAAATGTCATTTGATTCATATTTCATGTTTCAATAAACAGAGTACATTGCAAATAAGAATAGATAACAAAAGTGTGTAATAGGTTCCCATGCATTGCCTCGTGTTTGTGTTGATTCTGCTGGTCTTTGTCAGGTCCCTGCATCTAAGTCATTCCTGGGTCACCATTTGCATTTTGGTCCTTAAGGCAGCATCACCTGAAAAAAGGAAAAGAAATAACTGTTAGATCTTGATGGATCTAAGCAATACAAGGAAAACAATTACATATATTAGCTATCTGCTACTATCTACATATCAATCTAAGAACAAATGTAGCAAGAAAATGAAAACTATCACACACTAGGAGAAAGTGTTAAAGGGACATGTTCTATAATGTGAAACCTTTCACTTTTACCACCTATTGTGGTGTGTGATTTCATTTTGAACAACTAAAGAATCTAAATGAAAGGGACTAATTGTGTTTCTGAATTAAGAAACCTTTTTCAGAATATGTTTCTTATTAATATTACTTGAAAATTAACAAGTTATTTTGTAGATAACAACTGACTGGTTCACATTTTCAGTCATTTTTCAAGATGCAGAACAAATTGGTTTCCCATGCCAAGTTGCTACAGGAAGTTTTAGGTTGCTGATCTTAAAAGAATCAAATTGCTTCATCAGAAAGAGATGCTTATTACAGAGTACATTTTCAAACTTTCAATGATTTAATGCTGAATATTTTAATAGTGCTTCAAGATAAAATCTTAATTTGAATGTTTACAGAATGTTATGACTGGGTGTCATGAACCCATGTTTGAACCTCAGTCATTAACATTCTGTCATTTTTGAGTGTCACAAGCCCGTGCTCGAACTTCATTAACAAATAGTAAACATTTACATCTTGTTATACTTCATACTATAAATTGCAAAGTTCAGTATCAAAAGGAAATGTACAATAATCTGCTACAGGAATAGTTTTAACAAATGCTGGCTGTGCCAATTGAATTGATAAACATCTTGCAGAGCTTGTCAGAGAATGAAAACTGGTTCATATTCAGAATTTCTGACAAGAGGTATGTTGCTCTTACATGCTGGATACTTGCTGTTATAAATAATACATAAGTGCAGGCTCAGAATAGAGAAACTATTTGTAACAGCAAGTGCATTATCAAATGAAGAAAATAACAGCAACGAGATATCAATGCCAAAAGAAAACATAAATTCTTGATAATACAAGAGATGGAGCAAGTGATGATTTCATATAAAAGAAAAAGGATATCAAGTTTCATCAAATCATGGATATCAGTTTCAAATTGATAAGTCTTTGTTGACAAAATCCAGTCACTAAATCTGGCTTATGCACTCACGGTTTTGCTCAAAACTACAATGCATCATATCAAGAATGCAAGTTTAACTTAGTCTTCAACTTCGAAGTTTTTATTGAAATCAAGAAAGTTTATTTTTCAAAGAAGATAGTGCATATATAAGACTAGCAGTTAAGCATTGGCTTCTAGCCAATAGTTCATGATTTCTTTTCCATTCTTCAAGTTTGAATTAGCATGTAGGAAACAATGATAAAAACGGAGTTCATCTATAGGATAGAGAGTTTTCAAAACTCTCTATCTTCATTTTGGAACAGAGACTTTTAAACTAATCAAAACTGTAAGTTTCTTGCTGGAACCGTAAGTGTTTTTGAAATATATCAATGCTTCATCCTTCAAATAAACAGTAAAACTGAAACAGGGGGGCACAATTTGTGCCTCATATCATTGCAAAAAGAAGGAAAAAAAAATGACAGTATAATTCTATAACCAGCAGTGAGCATGTTTCCAGCATTAATATAGATGCATGTTTTTATCAAAAAGACATGGCCACGTTTTTATTAAAAACGTTTCCTGCAGCAGAACCAAGGGTTTTGAAACCTTTATTTTGGCTATAGATCTTCAGTATTTCATGCGAGGAAAAAGGATAATTTTGATGATGCATATATATTTCTAATAGTGCCACGTTTTTAAAAAAAAAAGTTTTTGCAAAAATTGAGAAATGAGATGTATTTTTATGCAAAGATTGGTGTTCGTTTCCAGCAGTAGACTGGAAGTAATCAGTAAAAAAAAGAGGTGATATTTCAGCAAAGAACTACATTGTTTCAAAATATTTTTGCAAAGATTAGCAGAGGTCACATTTTTTCCAAAAATGTCTCTTATTTTATGCAGAAAAGAACTCATGTCAACAGCTAATTAAAGTTCTATATTATACAGAGAAACCCACGTTTTTGCAAAGCACAGAGGGTTTCAAAATTTGAAACAACAGATAAACCCATGTATCTTAGCAGAATTAGTGCCATGTTTTACTGAAGAAGAGATGCATGTTTTTGTCAAAAATGTCAACTGGAAAAGCAAGCAACAAATAAACTCTTTTTCGCATGCAATGAATGCCATATTTGCAAAGAAAAATCATCGACAGAGAAGCTAAAGTGAACTTACAGCTCCAGTAGAGAGAAGGCTGAGATTTCCATCAGTTATGGAGGGTTTGATTCCCTGTTTTTTGCAAAAAATCCAACAGAATGCCAGTTCCAGAGCTTCGACCAGCAGTAAACAAGAGTTTGAAACCCTTTCAATTTGCAAATAATGAATAAAATGCCTATTCGAATGTCAAAAGAATAAAGCCTCAAACAAAATGTAAACTTTTTGGCGTCCACAAAGCTAAGTACTGACAGAGGGTCAGTTTGACCATAGAAATTTGCCATCTGTTCGCAGTTACAGCATGTTCACAGCATGTATGAATAAACAAGTGGGTCAAGTTTTACTCCCCACTTTGTTAATTCAAAAAATTGAAATTGCTAAATATATTGATAGGATAGTTGTTATTTAGGTTTTAGATTTTTATATTTAAAAATTTTTAATAATTATTTTTATGGTATAACAAATATTTTAGTTCTTTTAAAATATTTGTTTTCTTTTTATAAAATTGGCTATATATTTTATATAAAGGGATTTATCCCTTTAATTTCTAAAGCCAATTTATTAAAAGAATAGTTAAATTTTGGCTTAATTTTTGATGTAAAGGGAATTTTTAATTCCTTGTATAAAGCCAAAATTTAGGGAGATGGACTTTTCATTTTTGATGACATGTGGTCTAAATATTTGGCATGATTTATGGCCAAAGATTGAGTGTTTTTAGGGGAGATAGGCATTCCCGAATTAGGGTTTTGGAGGCCTTTTTAGGAAAGAAGTTTTTCTTTTCTAGAGGTTGCATATGTGGGAAAGAGAGCCTATAGTGAACTGATTTGTTCCTAGAAGCTCAAGAGCTCATTTTGTAACCATTTTGCAGAGATTCTTGAAGGAAATATACCAGATTTCAACTCATTTTGTGTTCAGATTACAAATTCCTTTTCATCTTCTTTAGTAAGTGTTTTTAAATTCTAATTTTGAATTTGGATGTGAATGTTTTATTGTTCCTTCCAGATTGATAAATCTGATCCATCAAACCTTATTTGAAAAAAGTATGTTGTTAAGAGTTGAGTTATTTGTGATTAAATCCTGATAACTAAATTCATTAACCTATATGTTGAACAGTTTATCAGGCATTTGAATTTCATTGTGTGTTAGATCTGGAGTTAATATTTTCTCTTCAGGTTTCTGATTCTTTCGTTGGTGTATCACCTTATTTTCTAAGTTTTTCAATTCCCTTTACCCTTTTCCCATCAATTTTTTAGGTTAGTAAAGTGATAGCCAATATTTTATAGGAACCGGCCTAGAATCTGGAGATTCCTCTCTAATCATAGTCTACCCACAGCTAGGAGAGGTTTCCATTATCAGCTAGAATTGTTGTTAGCCTTATTGCCTGATAGAGGTAACAATTCTAAGCCTGAACAATTTTTGGCACGCTCGGTGGGACCACGAACTGCTTCCTAGTTCTGAGCTATTTTATGTGTACTGGTTTCAAATTTTTAGATACAGCTCTAAGTGCCAATTTTGATGAGCAGAACTCCTACCAGAGAAAATAAAGAGGGGTTTGTTTATCAAGAATTGCAGTCAAGTAGAAGAGGTGGAAGATCAACCAAAGGTGGAAGAGTGTTTCATGATCCTAGAGGTATCTCATTGAATTCAAATTTCTCATCTTTTGATAATCCTATTTTTGAACAGCAAGCTGCAAATTTTGAGGAACTTAAGGTTATTGTTGAAGAAGTTAATCTACTAGAGGATCTTGACATAAATCATTCTAGATCTAATTTTCCAAGCTTTGAAGGTTTATCTATTAACCATTCTGTTCCTGAAGCTTCTACAAGTGGTTCTGTTGTAACACCTCAACATCTAAAAACTTATCAAAGAAAGATGGTGCAACCTCCTCTTGTTTTGCCAATAGTGCAACAACAAGGACAACAACATCAGATGGCTAGAAACTTGCCATTTGTCACTTTTGATCAGGGCAGTCCTTTAAGGATTGCAAATCACAATAATATTCCAGTAGCTACCCTAAAAGGACTGCCTATATTTAATGGAGAAGGTCCTGTAACAGTAATTGAACATATCCAAGATGTTGCAACCTTGTGTAATGTGCATCATATCACTGATGAAGATGTAGCTTTGAAGCTATTGGCAGCATCGCTCAAGGGAAAGGCTCTTGACTGGTTTAGGACTCTCCCAGAGAATTCCATTTCTACATGGGATATTCTTGGTGAGAGGTTGTCAAAATTCTTTGAAGACAAGTCTGATAATCTTTCTCTTGTGGAGCAATTAACTACAATCAAGAGAGCTCCACAAGAGGAGATGAGCGATTTCAACCTACGGTTTCAAAAGACTTGGAATCAGATTCCTGCTATGGTAAGGCCTTCAGCTGATTATGCATTCCTATATTATTTGAAGAGTCTTAATAGTGATATATCTATGATGATCCAATCTATGGGAGTTAATACCTTGCCTCAAGCTTATGATTTTGCTATTAGGGCAGAGAATAATCTTATTCAAGCAAGGAAGATAGCTCCTAGGCCTCCTATGCCTTTCTTTCCTAATATTCAGTCAAATATGCCTTTAGTGGTTCCACCAATAGCAGTTTTCCCATCTTATAAACCCTCAGAAATAGCTCTTTTAGCTTATCTGAATGAGTTGCAAACCATTAAGGACAGCCAGCAAAAAATTGAGAGTTTACTACAGTCTTTTGGAAATGAATTGGTAGCACTTAAGAGAAGTCAAGCTCAGGTTAACCCTGTTGTTCAGAACTAGTTTGCTGGTCCATCCTCCACACCATACCCAAATCAGTCCAATTTTCAGTCTAATAGGCAGCAGTTTCAAGGTAATACCAATGCAAATAGACAAAATTGGAACATGAGGCCAAATAGGCATTATAATCCAAGACCTCTTAATGCTGTTAGGGACATTGTACCTTCCCAAAATAATATTGCCATTGACTGGTGTTTTCCATGTAGTGAGCAACATGAATAGTCAACATGTTCTAACGGTCTTTTAAACCAAGCTCTTATGGTTCAAAATTCATTGAATTCACAAAAGAATATTTCTATTGAAGAGGTTCAAAATCAGGCAGATTCAAATATTGAAACCGGGTTTTTGAATTGGCAAGAGGAAGAATTCTATGGATTTAATGAAGATACATCAATTACAGCAAATACTAGAGCCAAAAAGAGAGCTCTTGAAGCAGATTAGTCTGCTAGAAATACTTCAAGTACACCAGTTTCTATCTTGAAGAATCTGATAGTCACTACTACTAGAGATCAAAATTTGAAAGGGGCTGATCAAGGATCACCTAGATCAGTAGACAAGGTACAGTTTTTAGTTCCTTTTAATATTTTGGATTCAATGAAGAAAACTAATGTTACTTTGTCTATTTGGGACACTGCATATTTTAGGGCAAGTTGAAATTTTAAAAGAAGGATTATCCAAGTTGGAAAGTGTATGCACCCAAAAATGGTCGCCTAGACTTTGGGCCCCATTTATTCAATTTATCAATCTTGAATCATTTTTATCAATAATCAATATTCTCAACATTATCAATTTCTTGATCAAATCTTAAAATTTGATCATATATTGGATTTTTATCCTATGGGCTAACCATTTATCCTAAGTCTTTATTTAATTAAAAGGAATATTTCCTCCCCTTTTGATTAAATAAAAAGCCCCACTTTTCCTCTTATCCTAAGTTGCACAAATAAAACATTATTCCTATTTTACAAAAAGGAAAAAAACACTTTTTGTCTCACATGAGGCTCAAAAGTCAACACTTCACTCTCATTGGAGGATACTTGTGCACATGGATTGCTCCTCTTTCAAGCTCCACCGCCGATTAAAACTTTTTGCCTCTTAATCTCAATGGTCCATTTCACCTCATTTCTTATAAAAGGAGAGCTCTCTCCTTCATTTGCATATCCACTTGTTTTATGCTAATGTTATGCTGCAGGTTTTAGGTGCATTTGGAGTTTGAAGACATTGAAGACTTGTTGCATTTCATTGTAGTTGCATATTTCCTTTCTTAGTTGCATGATCATGGCATTCTTAGTGTAGATTTCCTTTTATGTAATAGAATAAGCTCACATAGTCTAAATAGGAAGGATTTGTAATCCATTGATATTTCCATTTCATAGCTTAGTTTGTACTTCCATTTTCATAGCATAGCTTGCACAAATGCATCTTCATATAGTTTGCATTGCATTTGCATATTTGATTCTTGGAGATATTGGCATTGTTGCCCTTGTCTTCACTTAAATCTCTCATTGTATGGTTGACTAGCAAGGTCACAAGCTTGTAGCTCTAGCTGAGAGCAAATACACCATAGTCCCTTGCAACTCCATGCATAGAGAGCTATGAGCCACTTTGTGAGGCCTCATTCTTGAGAAACTTTGCATGTAATGGTTCATAGAAGTGCACCATTTTAGTGTGTACATTTCTGGCGCCCACCGTGGGGCTGAGTAGATTAGCTTTGTCCCTTTAATTCTGTATTTTCCGTCAAAATTTTTGTCAATTTTCGGCTTGGTTTTCAGTCTCTGGTTTTCAGTCTCAGAGTATCGCGCGATACTTCTTAGAAATATCACGTGATATACCTTTGTATAGCGGTGCGACACTTCGCGCGAGAGAAGAATCGCTCGCCAGTACTGAGAAATATCGCCTGTTATCAGGCGAAGTATCGCCCGCCCATAGTGAGAAGTATTGCGCGACTGAGAAATATTGCGTGACTGAGAAATATCACGCGACTATAGGAAACTGTGTCGCGCGATACTAGTGAAGTCTGAGAAATATCGCCTGGTCTGACAAAGACTTGCATTTCCAGTTTTCTCATCCGAATTTGATTATTTTAGCTTGTTGTTTTGTTTTGCTGTGTTTAGATAGGTCTAACCTGCATCTTTTAGCTTAAATCTAGAAGTTTATTGCATGTTTACATTTGGATTTTGATTTTTCTAACCTTGTGGGTCTAACAAGTTGTGTTTGTAGTGCTCTCATTTGTTTGAAAATTGCTAAAAATGCATGTCAAAGAGGGCTACTAACAGTTTTTGCAGGGCTGCCCAAGCATAAAAAAACAATTTTTTTTTTTTTTGCTTGTTTGTTTGTTTTCTTTTCAAGTGTGGCATTCATTAATTGTAGTAGGAATCTTAATACCTTGTGAAAGGGATCTTGAGGTGGTAGGAGAAGTATGCTCTTCACCTTTAGGTGAACCAGAAAATCTTGACCCATCTTAAAGTTTTGGAAGCAAGGGAGTAATTGAACCTCTTTGCTTGGTGTGTTTGGGAGAGATTCTTGAGATAGGGGAGTATGCTCTTCACCTTTGTGGTGAACCAAAAACCTTGAACCTCAAGAGTTGATCTATTTTTTGTTTAGTTTAGGATCCTTTAGCGGGCCTGCTCTTGAGCAATCAAGAGGAACGACTCAAGTGGGAACAACCTTGTCATCATTTTCCTTGGTGGCAAGTGATTCCAACTCACTATAATCTCAAGGCTATCAAGGACACCAAAAACCTTGGTAGACATAACACTTGTCTTCGTTTGATGTGATTAGCTCATGGGATTGCGACCATGGGGAAAATATTAAACAAGAATGCTTAAGGTACTCTTGAGGCCGTGAGGTCCTAGTCCTTTATGAGGAGCAAGAGGGGTGTTGTGAATGGAAATTCTTATTAAAAACCATTAGATAGAAGCCACCTTATTTTAGCCGCTTATCTTCTTAGTGCAAGGATTGATCCAAGTGGTTTACCCGGATCACCTTAAGATACTCACCATATGTGTCCCTTTGGTTGTGTCATTTGACATTTCCATGACAAAACCAACATCTCTTGTGGGTAACCACTTGGTGTGAGGCGAGGGGGCATCAAGTTGTGGGCTAAGTTGGTAAGTATTGAGCCTTGACTTTTTAGGATAGATTTGCTTGAATTGTCTTCGGTTGTGTGATACCAGTGTAAACATTCTTACATACAAACAATCGGTAGCATTCATAGGGTGTTGTTTCAATTTTGATATCACAAGTGTTTGTCTTGGCAAGGTTGCTTTTGCCCTTGTTTCAAGTGTTTGAGACCATGTTTTGATCCCTTACTATTTGCAAACCTACCAAAATTTTGCTGATATTGTGACTGAAATCGAAAACATCAATCCTCAGACTGGAAGTTTTGACCAAATAGACCCAAAAATGCAAATTTTACACAATTCTGGTCAAGAGTTAAACAATTCTGCAATAGTATCGCACCCTGTAAAGTGAAGTATCGCGCGATACTTCGTGCTTGCTAGAAATATCGCCCGCTTTGAAGAGAAATATCGTGTGATAGTTTGCCCCTAACGGACTATCGCCCGACCTTCCTGGAGTATATCACCCGCCAGTACTAAGAAGTATCACCTGGCTTCGGGCGAAGTATCGCGCAGTTATAGGTTTATCGCCCCAGTAGCCTGGAGTATATCGCCTGGTTAAATTCTATCGTGCTTAAATTTTGGTCAGTTTCAGTTGCTGTTAATCAGGCTAGGTCTTAGAGTAGGCTTCTCACCTTGACGTTTGAGACCTGTCTTGACTCCAAATTTTTGGTTTTTAGTCCTCTGAGATAGCATCATTTGATTTACGAAATCACCTTGAAATAATTGCCAAATTAGAAGGTCATTCTTGGTGCCAAGGTTCATCTCTAAGATTGTTAGCTACATTCTTGGAAAATTTTAGTACTTTTATTGTCCAAATAATTTTCATCTCAATTTCAATTATCTTTTGGCCTAGTCCAACCTCCTGATTCAAAAGTGCAAGGGTAGTCACCTTTTGATTTGAAGCACCTCTTTGACAGTGTTGGTAAAGCCCTTTTTTTCTTCTCGTTTCTTTTTTTGGACAATAGAGGACTTTGATTATCCTAGTTTGGCATTGACACTTTGAGAGGTCACCTTTTCATTGAGAGTATCTTTCTTTCATGTCAGTTATGACAAGGTACCAAGTCAATCAAGGGAAGCGACCCCCTGTTGTGTTTAGCCAGTTACCACCTGTCAAGACTCGTCGACAACCTAAGGGAAAAGGTCCCCTTTTTGATCAATCTCCTAAGAGTGAATCTGAGGTTTATTTTAATCTGGGAGCTAATCCTAGTGAAGTGAGCACCTCTTTCATACCACTCTCATCAAGCATGGACATGAGTTACACTTTTACCTGACAACAAAGAGAAGCCATGAATCAAACTCTTGAGGATATCTTCCAACGACATAGAAGAGATTATGGTGGTTCTTCTCATGCTAGTCCACCCGGGTCACCTTCCAACAATGCGAGGTATTTTGATGCTCACCAACGAGATGAGAGACATCATAAGCAAGCTCACTCAGATTCAGGGTCACAACACGAAGACCAGAACAACGAATCTAGTGATCACCACATAAACGCAGCTAATGCAATAAGGCATTCAAGACAAATCTCCCCACTTAAAGACACCTCTCGATATGCAAATACAAGATTGAGAAACATTGAGAGAGAGAAGCAAGCCTACTTAGATGAACAGGTTGCTAAAAAGGAAAAATTCAGACAACTAGAGGAAGAAGAACATGCATTGTTGGATATACAGAAAAGAGTTGCCCAAGAAGAAGAAGATAGACTCTATGCACAACAACTCCAAAGCTGATTTAACGGGAGGGGAGCCAATAGTGGGACCAAATCACCCCCATCTACCCCTTCCCCTAGCCCTAGAAGAAGATCAAGGACACCCTCACGATCCCCAAGTCCTAGAGGAAGAAGGGCTTCAAGATATGACCATCATAGGAGACAGTCGTCTCATAGACATTCAAAGCAACCCTCCCAATGAGCACATCATGGTTCACAACATGGAGGAAGTTATGCTAAATTTGATCATATGGACTTCATGACTATGCAACAAGAACCATCCTTTCAAGCATATGTGGAGCAATATGTGGAACAAAACAAAGACCAATTCTTGGAAAGTCTTATCAACAAAGGTGCTAAAGTTCCATATAATTTTGATGTTCACCAAAAGATCAAGAAATAGAGCCCTTCAACTGATGAGGTGATCTTACAAATGCAAAAGGATATAGACATGATGAAGGCTCCCAAGAGCATGTTTCATTTGGACTCCATATGTCCTAACCCCATTGACAAAAGTGTGGTGATGGTAGAATTCCCTAAGAAACTTGAGTTCCCAACATACGACAAATATGATGGCACTGGTGACCCTCACGACCATGTTCGACAGCTCTACATAATGAGCTTTTCCTTTCACCATGAAGACTCCTACTTGATGAGATTATTCCCACGGAGTTTAAAAGGTCAAGCCATGGAGTGGTTCACCAACCTCTCCCCTCCAGTAAATACATTTAAAGAACTTGTCCAAAGATTTGTTTAGCATTTTGCTTACAACTTATCGAGGTCGGTCACAATGC
The DNA here is from genome assembly GCA_027943335.1 of Chamaecyparis obtusa. Lineage (NCBI taxonomy): Eukaryota > Viridiplantae > Streptophyta > Pinopsida > Cupressales > Cupressaceae > Chamaecyparis > Chamaecyparis obtusa. Next base: position 881,020 of record BSBK01000840.1, read on the forward strand.
TTGATTTGTGTAAACTTAAGCAAAATCAAGGGGAATCTTTTGTCACATTTTTACAAAGATGGAGGTGATTGTGTTCGAAATACCCAAGGACAATCCCTGAAGAGGAGAGAATTGATATCATTGTGAGCAATCTAATACCAGAACTCAGATATGAAGTCAAGAAAATCCCATTTAATTCCTTTGATACTATGGTAGAGGTGGCATGTCACATTGAGGATGTCCTAAAAGAACAAGGAATTTTGGCTAAACCAACAAATAACAACAATAGCCAAAATAACAATACTAATGGTAACAAGGACAAAAAGAACTCCTATTGGAACAAAAACAAGCAAGTGGTGAACGACGGAGTTGTTGACTCATCTCAGGTAAAAAATGAAGGAGTTCTTAACCTCTCTCATGCAGTTCAAGCTATGAAGCTGCAAACGTCTTCAACACAACAAGACAAACCTAAGTATCAAAAGAGATCTAAAACGGAGAAAAGACAATTTACCAAATTGGGAGAATCTTATGCAGACATTTTTAAGACATTAGTTGCTCATAATTTGGCACACCCATAGGATCCTACAAAACATCGCATACCGGATCCTTTACCTCATTGGTGGGATGCTAAGGCTTTTTGCATTTTCCATAATGGGATTGGACATGACATAGAAAATTGTTTTAAACTCAAGCATCTTGTCCAAGACCTTATTGAGAAAGGACAATTACAAGTGGATGGGTTAACTACTAATGCAGATCATAAAGCCTTTAAAGAGCCCTTGCCTAAATATGAGAAAGGAGAGAATCCTAACAATAAGAATGGCAAGGCGGCTATCAACTACACCTACACAAACACGGAGAACGTTATTAACATGCTTGAAGTTGTGGATGATAGTGTCAACATGATGAGAGGGAAAGATCCCTATGGACATAATGTGGACTCAACTCCTATGACTGATGAAAGACCCGCTGTGGTGATAAGAGGTCCTCACTCACAAAGAATGCCCCAGTCCTTCAATGCTGTCACTAGGGGACAGGCGCAAGCGCCCATTATCATTAGAGGTCCTAGCACTAGCAAGTCTAAGCAGCCCATGTCCAAAGGTGCTCCTCCCAAATCTGCCATTGGTCCTGATTCCAATTATAATCTTATTGACTAGCTACAACTTACACCCGCACAGATTTCCATTTTTGAGCTTTTAGAATTATCTCCTAAGCACAAGCGTGTCCTTGAGGATGCTTTGCGAGCAGCCAACGTCCCTAACAACTTAGATATTGATCAATTCCAGAACATGGTCAACCATTTGGCTAGCCCTCATTACCTCACCTTCTCTGAAGAAGATGACAAATCCATCAGTCACCCACATAACTTGGCCTTACACATCGAAGTCATGATTCATAAAACCCGTGTTAGGCGTGTACTAATAGATGGGGGTGCAGGGCTCAATATTTGTACCCTGAGTTTGTTGCTGGCTCTAGGATATTTCGAGAACGTCATTGACACAAGGAAAAGGATCACAATGAAAGCATATGACGAAGCAGAAAGAAGTTCTAAGGGATTGGCTGTTTTGCCTATTCGCATTGGTCCCGTAGAAAAAGATATAGTATTTCAAATTGTTGATGTTGGACCTCTAGCCTACAACATTTTGCTAGGTAGGCCATGGATTCACGAAATGCAAGCAGTCCCATCAACATATCACCAGTGTGTTAAGTTTCCCCATAACGGTGTAGAAATTTGCATCCCTGGAGATAGTGCTTTATCAGTTAATAACATTTCTGCGGGATCACATGTACCTTTGAATAGGGAAGCTGACAGTCCTAGTAGTTCACTTGAACAATACAAGCAGAAGTTCAAGACCATCGATCTTGGGATGGGAGATTATAAAATGGATTCTTTTACAAACATACCAATCTCTCCTAGGTCTTATGGGAGACCATCCCCAAATGTGAAGCCTTCGTCATCAGCAATGACATTATTTGGGAAATTTGTTGAGTCTTCGGTCCCCATTCAAGAAGAGAAAGAGGAAGTTGCTGTAAGGGACTGGATCTATCACGAGGAGAAATACAAACATAACGAGAATTTTGCTCCTTCACCTGAAGCTTATGGGAAAGGGTATACACTGGTTAAAAATATGGGATATCCAAGATATGGTCCCCTTAGTCATAGGCTGGACGCTAAAGCTGAGCCTCTTGATCATGCTCTTTTTGGATGAAAGAATAAGTCCACGGTTGGCTTAGGTTTTGAGCATAAGAAGAAGAAAGGTGTCCTTGTCCCAGCTACGACGGACAGTGACAGTGACTCAGATTATACGCCTGATCTTTCCAATCAACAAGATGTGTCTGATGATTGGGTGCCCTCAATGAATCTCCTTTGGGGAGATTCCACAGATTTGATACTTGATAGTCCTACTATCCCAGCTGCAACGGATAGTGACTGTGTGACTACTAGATCGATAAAGGAAAGTGTTACTGTCCTAGCTGCGACGGATAGTACCAATACTAGCACTAGAGAGGGGGAAACCCTTCCTAACCTTGAGGCTTCTACATCACAAGGCCTAAATGATGACTCAGAGACAGACTCCCATGAATATGAATGGGACTCACTTTCAGATGCAATAGTTGATCTGGACGTAGATATTGTCCATGCTTATAGTACCCAACCTGATGCGACTAACGATCCTAGTGTAGGACTAGAGGATTGCACTCCTCAAATCGCCTTAGTGGACGATGCTTCGTTTGATAGGATGAGTCCCAATTCAGGTATCTTAGGAGAAGACTTGATGAACTCTGATTATATGGTCACCAGAGATGACATCTTTCGCATAAACAACATTGAACCAGTCATCGACATACCCCTTGTTCACTTTGACCTAATTGACTGGTCTCAGCACCATCAAGAGCCCATATTCCTCACCTTCTAGAATGACTACGAAATCAATTGCTATCTGAATGCTCTTGAACCCGTGGCTTCTTCCACCAGTGAACCAACAACCAGCATGATAGAGCCTGATATTAAGTACCTCAGTCTCAAAATAAAAGAGAAAAAGAAAAATAGGTCTGATGGCGAAAACCACTTTGTGGCGGTGTCAGAACCAAAAATAGTAAAAAGAAATGATGCATCCGAGGGTGAAAACCTCTTTGAGGTGCCTAAGGATGGGGTACTTAATAACTTTCCGAGTTATTTCCAGGATAGATCATCAGTATTGATTGAGCCAACAAAGCCAGTCAATTTAAACACAGAAGAAAATCCTTAGATAGTCCATCTTGCTCAGTCTTTATCAAAGGAAGAGACCAAGGCATATGTACAGTTTTTACAGAAAAAGAAAATTAATTTTGCATGGACCTACTTAGACATGCCAAGGCTTGACACGAATCTTATAATGCATCACTTATCCATAGCTCCTGGAGTCAAGCCAGTAAAACAGAGATTAAGAAAAATGCATCCACATGTAGCTCTACTTGTCAAAGGGGAATTAGAAAAACTTTTGAGAGCTGGATTTATTAGAGCCATCGATTATGCAGAATGGATCTCAAACATAGTACCTGTCTCCAAACATGATGGGTCCATTCGTGTCTGCACAGATTTTAGAGATTTAAACAAAGCATGCCCAAAGGATGATTTTCCACTTCCAAACATTAACATGATAGTGGACATGACGGCGGGCTATGACATATACTCTCTAATGGATGGTTTCTCGGGGTATAATCAAATCAAAATAGCTCCTGAAGACCAAGAGAAAATAGCATTCACATGTGCATGGGGAACCTATTGCTGGAACGTCATGCCATTCGGATTAAAGAATGCAGGAGCAACCTACCAAAGAGCTATGATGACTATCTTTCATGATATGATGCACAAAAATATGGAAGATTATGTGGATGATACCCTGGAAAAATCAAGAAAAAGGGACACACCTCGATGATCTGGAAGTAATTCTAGATCGTATGGAACAATTTCAACTCAGATTGAATCCAAAGAAGTGCGCATTTGGCGTCACCTCAGGCAAACTTTTAGGATTCATAATATCAGCAAAAGGTATCGAGGTTGACCCCGAAAAGGTCCAAGCAATCCTAGATATGCCACCTCCTTGAAATATCAGCCAAATGAGAAGTCTTCAAGGACATCTTCAATCAATTAGGAGGTTTATTTCTCAACTTGCAGATAGGGCACAACCCTTTAACAAGACATTGCATAAGGGTGCTTCTTGTGTTTGGAACGAGGATTGTCAAAAGAGCCTAGATCAGATCAAACAATACTTGGCTAATCCTCCGATTCTAATGCCTCCTATTCTAGGAAAACCATTGATCCTATATATTTTAGCTACAGACACTTCCCTGGGGGCATTATTGGCTCAATTAGATGATACTGGGAAAGAACGGGCCATATACTATATCAGCCGTACTCTCGTCTCCTATGAGATCAATTACAATAATATTGAGAAGTCTTGTCTGGCAGTGGTGTTCGCTTCTCAAAAGTTGCGCCACTACATGCTTGCTCATACCATACATTTGGTTGCCAAAATTGATCCCCTTAAATACTTGCTTAGTAAGGCTGCCCTGATGGGTAGACTCGCTAAATGGATGATGGTCCTAACTAAATTTGACATAGAGTACGTTGAAAGGAAGGCAATAAAAGGGCAAGCTATTGCCGACCAATTAGCTGATTTTCCAATCCAGGATAGTATGCCAGTACAAGTGGAATTCCCAGACGAACACATCTTGTATACAACTGCTCGCACTTGGACAATGTTCTTTGATGGTTCCCGCATGCAAAATGGATCAGGTGCTGGAGTGTTATTTTTTTCTCCACATGGGTACAATATTCCAAAGTCTTACAAACTTTTATTCCCATGTACCAATAATATTGCAGAATATGAAGCTTTGACTAATGGCTTGAGAATGGCTATAGAATGGAACATCACAGAGTTACATGTCTTTGGGGATTCCCAGTTAATCATCAACCAAGTCAATGAAGAGTATCAAACCAAGGATGACAAATTGATACCCTATAAAAAGATGGTTGATTCTTTGAGACGCTATTTCACCTTTGTGACGTTTCAACAAATCCCTAGGACAGAGAACAAAGTTGCCGACGCCATGGCCACATTAGCTTCACTTCTTTAGTTGGAGACACATGAATCTTGATTTGAATTCCTGGTGGAAGAGCTACACCATCCCATCTTTGACTCGTCTGAAAGCCACGTCATTTGTGCCATTATCACACATGAGTCTTCCCGATATGGTGCTATCTATTCATATCTTCATGATGGCATCATTCCTGACACATTCAACCGCTCTGAATGTCAAAACCTCATCTGTAACGCCTCTCGCCACACCCTCATCTCTGGTGATTTATATAGGAGGGGTTTAGATGGGACGCTCCTTAGGTGCTTGGAAAAGGAGGAATCCAACCAAGCGTTAGCTGACATCCACGAGGGCATTTGTGGTGGACATTCTAATGGTCTTGCCATGGCCCGAAGGTTGCTTAGGGTGGGATATTATTGGCCCACAATGCAAATAGACGCAGTCACCTTTGCTAAGTCATGTGAAAAATGTCAGAAACATGGCAACCTGATTCATGCTCCAGGTAGGGAGCTGATCCCTTCTGTTTCTCATTGGCCATTTTAGTGCTGGGCCTTTGATCTAGTTGGGCAGATTCATCCCAACTCATCAAGTGGACACAAGTTCATTATTACTGCCACTGACTACTTCACAAAATGGGTGGAAGCTGTGCCACTTTCTGTTGCTTCAGGAAGGACCATTTCTTTGTTCATCTTGAATCATATCATTTGCCGATTTGGAGTGCCTTCTAAGATCATTACTGACAATTAAGGTCAATTTAAGAATAAGGACCTAAAGCACCTATGCAAAAAGTTTAAAATCAAGCAACATTGGTCCTCCATCTATTTTCCACAGGGAAACGGACAGGCAGAAGCCTCTAACAAAACCATTCTTAAGATTCTTCATAGGATAGTACACAAGAATGGTAGGGATTAGCACTTACAAATCAATCCAGCACTATGGGCTTACAGAACAAGCATTCGCACACCTACAGGAGCCACTCCTTTTTCTCTCACCTATGGCGCTGAAGCAGTGTTGCCTTTAGAAGTCGAGATACCATCACTTAGAGTCTCACTCAAAGGTTTGATTACAGATGAGGATTACCGCGCCATGAGGTTACAAGAGCTAGAACTTCTAGATGAGAAGCGTAAGGCTTCCTTTGATCATACGTGAGTGTATCAGAAGCGTATGTCCAAGGCATTCAACAAAAAGGTTCGCCCTCGAGAATTTCAAATAGGTGATCTTGTTTTGCGAGAGAACCCCAAGAACCAACAAAACAGAGAACAAAAGGGCAAGTTTGAACCTAACTGGCTTGGACCATATGTCATCACAACTGCTTTTGGTACTGGTGCGTATTTACTATCAGATCCTGATGGAAAACAGCTCCCTGATCCCATCAACATTGTGCACCTCAAGAAGTTCTATCCTTGATGCCTAGTCTGTCTGGGGGCATCCTTTGTACATACTTTATGATCCTGAAAAAAATACCAATTTTTTTTTGATATATGATGCTGAAAAAATCCTAAAAAGCATAAAAAGTCCTGAAAAAAATAAAAAAATAAAAAAAAATTCAAAAATTCAAAAAAAATAAAATAAAAAAGTGCCTTGGTGAAAACCTAGCAATAGGCGCCTTGGTAAAAAAAATCTCAAAAAAATGAAAAAATGAAAAAAGATTCCAAGTGGTGAAAACCTGGAAACAGGCACTACTTGAGGCCTTTTGCACTCCTATTTGTTAGCATGCGTCCTCGACACTTAGCCACTTCCCATCATACCTTGACCTTATTTGGCTTAGTCTGGAATTGGTCTTTGTCTTTGTCTAGGGGGCATAACTGTTAGCATTGGTCTTTTAGGTGCATTCGTCTCTTGGGGCATTTCACAACAGGTGTTTTTCAACACCACCCCAAACAGTGTTTTTCAACACTACCCTTGCGTCGAGTATTTCTTAACACTTATCAGATGTCTTCCCTATAGTCTAAGAATGATGCAATAGTGCTCATGTGCAGATGCGATACTCAGAGTCTGACTCTATGACCAACACACACACACTTAAACAATTAACTCGATGACGATATGATGACTTTATTTTTCTTTGTGTGCTATCTATGAGGATTTCTTTGATGAGTGATCTCTCCCTGAGAAGTTTTCGATGATGGATAGCTAGAAGACTGAGGGAATGAGAACATGTTTTCTTTCTTTATCTGCTTGTGGGTATATTTTGTTGATCCTAACTGTCATGAGCATTTATGCTGGTCCTACTTGACACTATGGATTAACAAGGTATTATCCTTGACTATTTTGCGAGTGCATGCTTTTAGCTATCCTGACTTTCATGTGTCCTGATACAAGCATAATCTCGCCATATCAAACTTAGGTGATCCCACTGCATTAGTCATCTCGACCTATATGTCTTTGATGCCTAGGTGGGATTCCTACATTTCTATCTGATAAAGATCATATTCATATCCACATAGTTATACTAGTGTGCATTGTATGATCTTACGACGCTACCAATAATGCTCGATGATTATAATTAGATGTCTACAAGCGTTGTGACCTTGCAAGTCAACCACTTTCATAGTAGCTTGCATTTTTAGGTTCATGATAGTCTAGTCTTGCATCTTGCATATGGAGAGAGCTCTCATTTTCATCTTACGTGGACCTGTCAGTCGACTGTGCTCACCTTTTCTTCTTCTCGATCATGTCTTTCACTCCTTGTCCTTTTCATCTCGAACCTGTTCCTGTTCATCACAAGGGGTTAATCATATCATCATATCTATATCACAACTGTTATTTTCAAGAAACATGAGTCTATATCATACACATGAGAATTAAACATACATCTATGAGAGAGGACATACATAAGCATATACATAAACATTTTGAGCAAAATGGCAAGATAATATACATAAACTGATACATCCATCACAAGTGAGACAAATACACATGATACATCGAACATCCAGTAATCTCATAAATCTATATACAATGTCATGATATACAATACAACATGAGATCCCAAAATCTGGATCAAAAGTCTCAAAGATATGTCCAAAACACCTAAGACCTAAAAACCTAAGACTCGCTACCACCCTCGTGAGGAGCTCGTGGTGGTGGAGGAGGCATAGCTCTCCTATCGAGTACCACATCTGATACCCCTGCCCGCTGAGAGTATGATGGTGCTCTCTCACCCTCTGGGACGACCTGCAAATATAGCCCATGATAATAGGCTACTCTCACTGACTCTCGTCGGAGCTCCAGTGCCTCAGCCTGTGCCATCACCTCACAGCGTGCTATCTCTGCCCTAAGATCAAATATCTGCTGATCCCGCTCTACCCTCAGATCCAGTAGCTGCTGATCTCTCACAGCTATAGTAGTCCAGAGCTGTTGTATCTCTACCTCTTGAGCCTGTATCTGGGCTCTCAGATCCTCTCCCCCCGCAGGCTGATCCTGCTGTGCCTCCACCTGCCGGCGAGCTGGTCTCGCCTCCTCCTCGGGTGTCGCTGATCGCTGTCCCCGTGACCGTTTCCAGCCACCTGATCTTGACCCCTCTCCTCTCTCCATCCTCCTCCCTCTGCCCCTCCTGCCATCTCCTCCATCCCCTCCCTCTCCCCCTCGCTCTCCTCCGTCCCCTCCGTCCCCTCCATCTCCCCCGTCACCCCCTCCGTCTCCTCCCGGCACTGGTACCTATGCATCCGGTACTGTAAACCAAGGGAATGGCACCCTCCGCCGCTCTGCTCTATAGGCTCCATCAGCCCCTGCATCTGCCATATCTGGGAAATACTCCCAGGGCTCGCTCCTGATACCTGCTATCTCCGCGATAGCTTGCTGATAATCCAACATGGGTAGCCACCCATGACCCTCCTTGTCTCTGGCCCTGGCATATGTGGTAGTCTCTGTCGAAACTCGCTGCTGCCTCCTAAACTGCCGCCATACCCGAGTGATGTAGAATTTCTCAACTATCTCTGCATACCAACCTACCAGTGGCCGACTGCATAGCATATAACTCAGCTCATCGGCTGCATCTCCCCAGACCTCAACCTCCCTGTATGGCCTCCATGTGAATGAGGCTATCTCATCTAGAATCTATCTGTAATATGTCACATCTCCAGAATGGGCATGTGATATAAACCTGAGGTACCTGTAGATGTAGGGGTACCTCCTCTCCCTCGGTTGAACCCTGGGGTGCACCACAGCGATGTGCTCCCATGCCCATACCTGTGCCAGGATGGCACCGCATGCCCATGTCCGACCGTCTCTGTAGATGATCTCGTGCAACTCATGGTACATCTCTGCCAATATGGTAGGACCCCATGCCATCCGTCGCAGCCTGTCGACCAAGTCCACCAATAGTCGAGCCCATCCGAGCGGGAAACCCTTCTGACTGCGATCAGTCATCAGGATCTGTGAGATAATAGATGCCACTATACATGGCACTGGGTAGTCTCTGCCAAAATCATCTATCAGCCTCTCCCAGCTGATATGCCTATCCAGAATAGTGACATCCTGGAACATCTCCTGCACCATTCGATGCCCCTCAGTAGCATCCTGATCATAGTACACCTGTGCCAACAAATGAATCATGTCAGTTTTCATCATATGGAAACATTATATTTATGATTAGATCTTAAAACATGATTATACTCACCGGCTCGCCATGGCATGGCACACGTAAGATCCTATAGACGTCCTCTAAAGTGATCGACGCCTCTCCAGTAGGCAGATGGAAGGTGTTGTGCTCACTATGCCATCTCTCGGTAAGAGCAGTCAACAACCCATGGTCTACTCAGATATATGGGTATCTCAGTAGATATCTGAATCTCATTGCTCTGATGTCGGCATTGCCCAGATCATCCAGATCTCGGACACACCGCAATCCTGTCACCTTTGGCGCTCTAATGATGAGCACCGGAAAGACCTCTTGCAAGCCAAAACCAAGCCAGTTGTTAGCACATATCATGATGGATGTCTAAAAACTCAGTATAAAACATCCCAAAAATGTAACATTGTCTAGACCCATGTCATTTTTGCTCAAAAATGCATTAAAAATTAAAATTTTATACTGGGCGATATTTTTTTGTGGAGAAGTATCGCGCGATACTTCTCCCTATAGCGGGGCGATAAACCTTATACCGCGCGATACTTCACCCAGTATCGTGCGATCTTTCACCCAGTATCATGCGATACTGGTGCCTTAGGTCACGCGATACTTTGGGGACCCGCGAAGTATCGCGTGATACTTCTCCCCAAAGCACGCGATACTTCTAAAGTATCGCGCGATATTTCACCTAGCAAAAATTTTTAAAATTTCAAAATTTGAAAAATGTGCTAAAATAAGCTATTAAATGCAAAAAATGACTCAAAAAGCTTGAGTTTTTCGAAAACATACCGGGGCAGGATAGTGTGGTGGCTGGTTATGCAACTGGGCACACTCGAATCGATGCTTGTGGACGGGAACTCCTGCTTGCTGGGCCATTTTCTCTCTCTAAAGCTCTGAAATTCTCAAATCACTAAAAGACAAATGATTTTTGAAAATGACATTTTGACCCCTTTTATAGCCTTTTGACTTTTTGACCTCATTTTCTAAACACCTCAGAATTGCGCAAAAATTGCACCCCTAGCTAATTTCGACGTCCTGGATCCATTTTTGAACTCAAAATTGAAATTCAAGGTCATCTTGATAGTCAAAATTGTGTTTCAAAATCTTCCCCCCCTTCTGCGCATTTGACTGATCTTTTGAGGCCTAATCCTTCGATCTTTGTTGGGGCATCGTCATTTCTTCATTTCCATGTCTTCCAAACTTCTAGTCTTTCATTCATATTCATTCCATTCCCTCATTTCTCACGTTTGACTACATCTTTTCAGTCAGGCTGGGGCATGTTTTATTGCCTAATGGTTAACCTATTTGACCCTTACCTTCGATTGTGATTTCATTTTGATTTGATCAAATCCTTATCAATTCACTGTTCTCCTCTCTACCTGATTTCGATTTCGATTCCGAGGGGGCAGTACCTATGGGATTCTCATCCCTGATTTCCTTGATTTTCCTGATTCAGACATCTTTTGTGAGCTCTTATCTCTTACTTTGAATGTGATCCCGAATCGACCTCATGTTCAAAGGCCTTTGTTTATGCTTTGTCCGGATGTGATCCCGAATCGACCTCATATCTGAGTTGTTTTGTGATCCCAAATCGATCTCACATTTCAACTTCATTCTTTGACTGCATGTGTTCCTAAATTGATCACACATTAGTCAAAGAGGGGCAAATGTATGCACTCAAAAATGGTCGCCTAGACTTTGGGCCTCATTTATTCAATTTATCAATCCTGAATCATTTTTATCAATAATCAATATTCTCAACATTATCAATTTCTTGATCAAATCTTAAAATTTGATCATATATTGGATTTTTATCCTATGGGCTAACCATTTATCCTAAGTCTTTATTTAATTAAAAGGAATATTTCCTCCCCTTTTGATTAAATAAAAAGCCCCACTTTTCCTCTTATCCTAAGTTGCACAAATAAAACATTATTCCTATTTTACAAAAAGGAAAAAAGCACTTTTTGTCTCACATGAGGCTCAAAAGTCAACACTTCACTCTCATTGGAAGATACTTGTGCACATGGATTGCTCCTCTTTCAAGCTCCACCACCGATTAAGACTTTTTGCCTTTAATCTCAATGGTCCATTTCACCTCATTTCTTATAAAAGGAGAGCTCTCTCCTTCATTTGCATATCCACTTGTTTTATGCTAATGTTATGCTGCAGGTTTTAGGTGCATTTGGAGTTTGAAGACATTGAAGACTTATTGCATTTCATTGTAGTTGCATATTTCCTTTCTTAGTTGCATGATCATGGCATTCTTAGTGTAGATTTCCTTTTATGTAATAGAATAAGCTCACATAGTCTAAATAGGAAGGATTTGTAATCCATTGATATTTCCATTTCATAGCTTAGTTTGTACTTCCATTTTCATAGCATAGCTTGCACATTTGCATCTTCATATAGCTTGCATTGCATTTGCATATTTGATTCTTGGAGATATTGGCATTGTTGCCCTTGTCTTCACTTGAATCTCTCATTGTATGGTTGACTAGCAAGGTCACAAGCTTGTAGCTCTAGCTGAGAGCAAATACACCATAGTCCCTTGCAACTCCATGCATAGAGAGCTATAAGCCGCTTTGTGAGGCCTCATTCTTGAGCAACCTTGCATGTAATGGTTCATAGAAGTGCACCATTTTAGTGTGTACAGAAAGTAGTTCACAGCAAGCTGTCCAGCAGCAACCAAGTGTAATTATGGTTAATTATGAGCCTTCAAAAGCTCAAGATAAAACATAAAAAGAGGCAAGTAAGCTTGTAAAAGTACAGCAGCCAGCAAGTACAAAGATAAAGAAAACTGCAAATACTAAAAAATCAGCAGTTTCAGCTAATCAAAAGTCTGCAAATGTTCAAAAAACATCAGAGAAGGTAAAAAGACTCCAAACCAGAAGCCTCCTCCTTTTTATGTTACTCTGATTATTGGTAATAAGCTTGTTCACAATTGCATGGTTGATAGTGGTGCCACTAGTACTATAATGCCAAAGAAGGTGGCGGATTCATTAAATCATAAGTATGAACCTCTTGAAAAAGGTGTAGTATAGCTTGATGGTACTGCTGTGAAAACCTTAGGAGTTATCAAAAATGCAAGTTTGACACTTCATTCATGCCCAAATTTTTCCATTCCATAGGATATCTATGTGATTGATTTACTAGCTTACTTTGCTATATGTTTATCCAGAGATTTCATAGCTAAGATTGATGGATACTTTTCAGCAGATTGGTCACATCTATTTTTTAGAACAAGGTATGGTACTAAAGTGACAATCGAATCTGAACCCTTCTCAAAACATCATATAAAATCATACAATCCCACCCCAATCAATGCTAATTGCATTAACATGGATCAAGATGAGATTCCTGAGTGTTCATCTTACAATACCAAAACCGAAGCATATCCGGACATAGTTTTAGATGAATGGGCTTTCAAAAATGCTCATAAAGATGAATCTTTTGATGTTGGTTTTGGAAATTACATGATGTTTGAATCTGATGCTATTATTCCTAATCTAGTTAAGGAACAAGAAATTGAATCTAATGAGTCTAATCAGATTTGGGATATTTTTTTTTATGGTTCAAGGAATAAAGACGGTGTAGGAGTAGGAGTTATGTTAGTATCTCCTAATGGTGACAAATTTTATACTGCTTATAAGTTAAATTTTTCTTGTTCTAACAATGTAGTAGAATATGAGAGCTTAATACAAGGATTAGAATGGGCAAGGCTGAAAGGTATTAAGTGTCTCAGAGCCTTTGGAGACAGTGAGTTAATTGTTAGATAGGTGAGAGGCCTTAATATTGTGAAAAATAATTTGTTAAAGATGTACAAGTCTAGGGTATCTAATATGCTAGTTGATGCTTTTAATTTGATATCTATTCCTAGAAGACAAAATCTGCATGTAGATAGACTAGCTGCAATCGGTACTCAGGCTAATGTAATAGAAAATAAAGGACTATTTACTGATCAGTCTTATGTTAAGGTAGTTGTTAGGCCTTCTATACCTAATAATGATGCATATTAGCAGGTTTTTAATATTGATGAGCACATTTTGAGTTTTCTGATAGAAACTAATGATTTTTCAGCTTCTAAGGATAGCAAGAGTAATCAGCAAATTGAGGATCAGATTATCCAGTTGAAGTCCAATAAGTTGCCAAAGGGACTAGTCAGCTTGGAATCTGTTTTCAATTCTGATGATCAGTTTAGAAAAGGTAAAACTAGCTTGCTGGTTAAACAAGATCATTATGAGGAAGTTGAGATTTTTAGAGACAAGTGGCTTAAAGTTGGTAAGATAAATTCTCCTATGGAAAAAGAGTTGTTCATTGATCTTTTTAGGGAATTTAGTGATGTTTTTGCTTGGGACTATTCTGATCTTAAGGGCTTTGATCCTCAGCTTACGCATCATACTATAGAATTAGAACCCAATGCAAAACCAATCAGGTAAAGACAAAGGCTTATTAACCCAAAATTAGAGTCTTTAATGCTCAAAGAGTTAAGAAAACTGTTAGATGGAGATATTGTTTTCCCTATTAAGCATACATCTTGGGTTTCTAACTTAGTTCTAGTTAGGAAGAAGAATGGTGATATTAGATTATGTGTAGATTTCAGAGATCTCAATAGGGCCTCTCTGAAAGACAGACATCCACTTCCTTCCATGGAACAGATTCTTCAATATGTATCTAGATCAAAGAGATTTTCTCTTCTTGACGGTTATTCTGGCTATAACCAAATTCTGGTTAAAGAATCATACTAGTATAAAACAACTTTTACTACAAAGTGGGGCACTATGGCCTACAAAAGAATGCCCTTTGGATTGTCCAATGCTGGGGTAACCTTTCAGAAGGGAATGGACATGGCCTTCAAAAATCTTATGTATAAGTTTGTTTTAGTCTACCTTGATGACATTACCATTTATAGTAAAGAAGTTGGTCAACACATTGACCATTTAAGACAAATATTGCAAAGATGCAGAGAATTTGGCATATCTTTGAATCGTAAGAAATCTATTTTTGTTGTTCATGAAGGAAAATTATTAGGTTATAAGGTTTCTAAAGAAGGTACAACAATAGATCCTGAGAGAATTCATGCAATCCTAGAGCTTTCACTGCCTAAACATAAAAAGGGTTTGCAGAGTTTCATTGGCAGGATCAATTTTGTATGAAGGTTCATTCCAGATATTGCTAACTTATTGAAACCATTAACATCTATGTTGAAAAAGAATGTTGCTTTTAGCTAGATTGAAGAAGGGAAAAAGAATTTTGAGCTGATCAAGCAAGCTCTATCCTTAGCTCCTACTCTAGTCAATCCGGATTTTAATAAATATTTTATCTTATATGCTTATGGTGCTACTGATACAATTTCTGCTATGTTGGTTCAGAAAAATTATGAAGGACAGGAGAAGCCAATTGCTTTCTTTAGAAAAGGTATGGATGACTATGAGCAAAGGTACACATTTGTTGAGAAACATGTACTTGCTGCCATCAAGGCATTAAAAAAGTTTAAACATCTGATTGCTAATAACAGAGTGCATCTCATGGTTGCACATCCAAGTGTTAAAGAATTCTTATTAAGCAAGGATGTGAATGAGAAGCGTGCTGGTTGGATAACCAGAGTGATGGAATATGATGTTCAAATACATGTTACCAAGCTGGTAAGAGGGAAAGGTCTTTGTGCCCAACTTGCAAATGAAGAGGAAAGTGTTGAAATTCCTCATAAATCTGATGATTCTCAGATTGATACAGTTTTGATTTTTAATTCAGCAACCTGGTTATCTAATATGACCAGGTATCTTCAGACTGGACTATGTCCAAGTGACCTCAATAAGGCCAAGAGAAGGTACTATAGATTGCAATCTATTCCTTATGTCCTTATTGATGGAGTTTTATACAGGAAAGATTATTTTGGTATGTTTTTAAGATGTGTTGATACAATAGATCAAAATAAAATACTTTCTGAATTTCATGATGGAGCATGTGGTGGTCACTTTAGTCCTAAGACTACAGCAGTGAAAATACTGAGGGCAGGCTATTATTGGCCTGACTTGTTTAAAGATGCTTATGCTTGGACTAGGAAGTGTAAAAAATGTGCATTATTTGTAGGTAAACAAAAGTTGGCAACATTGCCATTGAAACCTGTTATTATTGATCAACCATTTGCAAAGTGTGGAATGGACTTCATAGGTCCTATTCACCCTAATTCTAGTGCAGGCCATAAGTGTATTTTGACTGCCACTGATTATTTTACGAGATGGACTGAAGCCATTGCATTGAAGGAAGCTACTGGACCTACTGTTCTGAAGTTTCATGAAGACATAATTACCAGGTTTGGGGTTCCTCAATCAATCATTTCAGATAATGCTATGGCTTTCATTGGTTTATCTATTACGGAATGGGCTGTTAAAAATGGAGTTTACCTCAACACTTCATCAAACTATTATCCTCAGGGTAATGGTCTTGCAGAGTCTACTAACAAGAACCTAACAAGAATTATCAAGAAGATTCTGCAGGAAAAAAAAAGAGATTGGCACTCAAAACTGAAGGCAGCCCTATGGCTTGACAGAATAACTCCTAAATAGGTCATTGAGAATTCACCTTATGTCCTAGTTTATGGAAAATAGGCTAGATTGTCAGTTTCTACTGAGTTTCCAGCATTGCAACTTGCTGATCAGATGTTGTTATTTGAGGAAGAAGACCCATTAAAGCTCAGGTATGTTGACTTAATACAGTTGGAAGAAAATAGAAGGAATGCATTAGATATGATGGAGCTGAAACAAGCTCAAACTAAAAGTTCTTTTGATAAGAAGGCAAAGTTCAAGAATTTCAAAGAAGGAGACTTGGTTCTAAAGTGGGATGTTTTGAAAAGTAGGCCAGGACAACATGGAAAATTTGATAATTTTTGGTCAGGCCCATTTGTCATAACAACTTGCAAGGAAAACAATGCATTTCAGTTGTCCACAACTAAAGGAGAAGAGCTACAGATTCTAGTTAATGGAATACACCTCAAGCTTTTCTTTGAGGGTTAGGTTTGCCTAGGTTTTTCATTTTCAATAAGTGTTGTTCCAGCACTAGGTTTTAGGTTGTTTTCATGTCTAAGTTTTAGGTTGCATTTGAGTCTAGTTGTAGATGCATTTTTCATTTCAATAAACTGCATTCATGGTTCAGTTTCCTGAGTTTTCAAGCCCTAGGATAAGTCTACAGGTCATGTCTAGCAGGCAGACATCCAGCAGAAGTTGCCGAAATTGTTATCCAAAATCTAACCATACAACATAATAGGCACTAAAAGAGAAATTTGCACATTCAAGTTGTCTAATTAACACTGTCTTGTAGGTTTTGTTAGTTTGCATTTTCTTACTACATTTATTATCAGATTTTCATTTATGTACTCTAAGTATTGATCAAGTTATTACAAATTCAAAATTCATTATTGATCATTACATTGTGCATTCATAAGAATGTAGTACAAATGTCATTTGATTCATATTTCATGTTTCAATAAATAGAGTACATTGCAAATAAGAATAGATAGAAAAAGTGTGTAATAGGTTCCCATGCATTGCCTCATGTTTGTGTTGATTCTGCTGGTTTTTGTCAGGTCCGTGCATCTAAGTCATTCCCAGGTCACCATCTGCATTTTGGTCCTTAAGGCAGCATCACCTGAAAAAAGGAAAAGAAATAACTATTAGATCCTGATGGATCTAAGCAATACAAAGAAAATAATTACATATATCAGCTATCTGCTACTATCTGCATATCAATCTAAGAACAAATGTAGCAAGAAAATGAAAACTATCACACACTAGGAGAAAGTGTTAAAGGGACATGTTCTATAATGTGAAACCTTTCACTTTTAGTACCTATTGTGGTGTGTGATTTCATTTTGAACAACTAAAGAATCTGAATGAAAGGGACTAATTATGTTTCTGAATTAAGAAACCTTTTTCAGAATATGTTTCTTATTAATATTACTTGAAAATTAACAAGTTATTTTGCAGATAACAGCTAACTGGTTCATATTTTCAGTCATTTTTCAAGATGCAGAACAAGCTGGTTTCCCGTGCCAAGTTGCTACAGGAAGTTTCAAGTTGCTAATCTTAAAAAAATTAAATTGCTTCATCAGAAAGAGATGCTTATTACTATGTGAAATGAAAATGATCACACTACTATGAATCCTTGCATCCAATAATACTCAATAATGAGCTCTCGGATATCGATCCACGACTCTCTATTTGTGGAGTGCATGGCTTTCTATGAGGCCCTCAGATTGAACCCATGCAAGTACACCATAGAACGAGAGATTCAAGGAGGAGAAGCAAGAATGCTAATCTCCATTGAATCGAGTTCTTGCATGCAAATGAAACTAATCTATATGATTGCAAATGCAAGAAAATAAACTAATTTATTGAAATGAAGATTAAACTATATGATTGCAAGAAATAAACTATTTTATTGAAATTAATCTATATGCAATACAAGAAATAAACTACTTCACTAATTAATCTATATGAAAATTAAACTAAATGTGCAATCTAAAATGATGATTTCTAAAGCTCTAATGTTGTCAAGAAAATCTTCAGCATAATGATAATATGAAAATTCTAGATTTTTAATTGAGAAGGAGAGGGCTCCTTATATAAGAAATTGTGGAAGATATTGCATCTCTAAGATCAATGTGGGATTAATGTAAAAAGAGGAAATAAATATGATTTTTAGAAAGTATGGAGAGAAAAGGAAATCTCTTTATTTTATTTATTTTAAAAGAATAATATCTCTTGTAATAAAATAAAATAAGATTATATAATTTAAAGATGACTATTAATTAAATAAAATAAAATCATTTAATTAAAAATGGATTTTAATTAAATAACATTATTTCATTTAAGGAATATTAATTTCAATTAAATAACATTATTTTATTTATTTAAAAAGGGATTTATTTCTTTTAATTAAATAAAATTTAATGAAATATTCAAAACTTAGGGAGAATTGAAATAATTGAAATAATTATGATTTGATCAAAAAAATTGATTTTTTTTTTTTTTTTATCGGTAAAAGGCCGAAGCCCTAGAAATTTTTATTAATATAAATAATTATATTACAATGTGACCCCGCTCACTGCAAGCGCTGGTAGGAAAGAGTGGGGCTGAGAAAACCTCCAGCCTTGCTCGAGACCATAGGTCCTGACCTTATACAAAAATTTACATGGGCATACCCACGACTCGATAATTGTCGAGATTTGTTAAAATACATATTTTCCGTAGGCATACCCACAACTCGATACCTATCGAGATTTGTACATAATTTACGTAGGCATACCTACGTCCCGAAAAACTCTAGATTGCTTTTTTTAAAATGATGAATTATACATAGAAAGGCTATTAGAAAAGGATTACATCATTTGTACAATTGAAGCAGAGTCTCTGATCCTCCTACTATGTCAAGTATATGTGTTGAACAACCGAATGATAGTCCTTCCTGAAAAAAAATAAGACAAAATTCCTCCGAGACCAAGGTTAACCTGCATCAAGATAAAAATTCTACATCTTTGCTACATAACCTATCTAAGAATATTTGATATTGACTATGAAGCATGTAGTTAAATACTTTTATTATTGACAATATAATACTAGAAACAAATGCTCTTGTGATTAAAAATCCTTACAGCTAAAGATTAACAATTCCTGCCACGAGAGTCTTAACATTTTAGGCATATTTACATCAGAACTAAATATACTCCTCAGTACTATACTAGTGTTCTAACTAAATTCAAGCCATACCTGGCTAACTATCAGAAAGAAGATAATAGAGAGTTCATTATGGACCTCTAATATTTACATCATTCAAAAAAAGCTGCAAAGATTTCCAAGCTCCTCAAATTGTAAGGCAAAAAATAATTAGTTTGAACATATGGTTATATATATATATGTAGATTATATATATATAACCATGTGTTCATACCCTTACCGGATCTGTGAGAACTCAATGTCCCACAAACCCTTTATAATTTGGAATAGACTCCTTGTCGTTCATTATCTTCTCTCATCTACCCGGTTTATGTCGTCGCATGATCGCAAGATATTGTTTTAATTCTTGCGATCATGCGACATATGCGGTAATACATCTGAGAGGACGCTATATTTGAGTTTGGAATCCGCTAAAAAATTCTTAGATTTGAACTTATGCCATCGATTTGGTAGCTTTTGAAACTAATGACCACGATTATATCATTTCCGACAGTTCCTTTAAGACTCAGGTCCCACAGGCTATGTGTCAACATCCCGCTTAGTCACAAAGCATCTTTCTTCCCATAGCGACTAAGCGACTACCGTTGATTTGATATCGCATACAAACTCTTTCGGCCCCACCTGGACACGTGGAAGGATCCCGCTTAGTCATAAAGCAACTTCCACACCATAGCGACTAAGCGACTACCGTTGATTTGATATCGCATACAAAATCTTTCGGCCCCACCTGGACACGTGGAAAGATCCCGCTTAGTCGCAAAGCATCTTCCACACCATAGCGACTAAGCGACTACCATTGATTTAGTATCTACAAATCTTTTGGTCCCACAGCTACATGTCAATATCCCACTAAGCATTTTTCTTTCCATAATGTCAAAGCGGGAGCTGTCGATCAAAAATCTTATGCAACCTCCTTCCGGACAACTTTTCTCGGCCCCACCTTTACACGTGGAAAGATCTCGCAAGTTCGCAAAAGTATTTGAGAGGGCCATTGGATCCTTTCCTTGTTCCACCATAGGTAAGTCCATTGACTCAGGTCCCACCTGGTCCTCCATTGTCGCATGATCGTAAGAGTGTTATTTTATTCACGTGATCATGCGACCGTTTTATCATTGGCGCAAGAAATAATATTTAATACTATCCTTGTCAGGCTCAGACTTATAACTTTTCATTATCACATCTGCGCTGTTAGCATACGTGGGTCCCAGTAGAGTGCATTCACCTGCCCGAACTCCATTGTCGCATGATCATAAGGCATTATTTTATTCCATGCGATAATGCGACCGCTCTATGATTGGTGCACATGGATTCCCAACCTGGCTCATTTCAACATCAAATCGTACATAGTTTTCACTATTAGGATCATGGAGACTTAAGGAATCAATTTATACATTCATTTCATGGAGAACATCAGTTTTTGCTGTTACTTGAAAATACATTAGTTCGATGAGTGTTCGGCTTTGCAACGTCAGTAGTTCGAACTTATTATTAAGTCCTTCATAACAACATAACACTATTCTTAGATCCCAGGAGATTCCATAAAAACATATGTCCCTGTCTCTTGAAACTACATTCTTAATTAAGGAAAAGATTCAATTACAAGTTGCCCATTAAAGCAAGTAATAACTTTATTTGTTGCTCAATACATCCCCAGTTCTTATCATACATGTATCTTGTGCTTTCCTCTTTTAGATTGTTTTCTGGAGGTGATCAAATGTATATAAATATAGATATACTGTTATCAACATATCTATATTTATATATATTAAACTATAAAAGGTAACAGGATTGAAGACTTCCTAATTCTGATCTTGCAAATCGTTATATCTTAGCTTTAGGCATCAGTATATATATCTATATATACTATTACTAGTATATATATATCTATATACCTAATATAAACTCTGACTTTAGGATTCTTTAACTTAATATAGGAATACCAATTGTGACTATGTTCCATACTGTATTCTCAAATGCATTAACTGTGCCTCATCTTTTGTAACACGAAATGCTTCCCTGAGTAAAAACAATGCTTAGAAGACCTTGCTAGCTTAAAGTAAGATAAGATGGTATATACATAGATAAAAAAAAATGATTTGAATATATGGCAATCATTGATTTAGGAATTGATTTTGACAAATTGAATAAATGGGGCCCAAAGTCTAGGCGACCATTTTAGGGTGCATACAATTACAGAGTACATTTTCAAACTTTCAATGATTTAATGCTAAATATTTTAATAGTGCTTCAAGATAAAATCTTAATTTGAATGTTTACAGAATGTTATGACTGGGTGTCACGAACCCGTGTTCGAACCTCAATCATTAACATTCTGTCATTTTTGAGTGTCACGAGCCCGTGCTCGAACTTCATTAACAAATAATAAACATTTACGTCTTGTTATACTTCATACTATAAATTGCAAAGTTCAGTATCAAAAGGAAATGTACAGTAATCTGCTGCAGGAACAGTTTTAACAAATGCTAGTTGTGCCAATTGAATTGATAAACATCTTGCAGAGCTTGTCAGAGAATGAAAACTGGTTCATATTCAGAATTTCTGACAAGAGGTATGTTGATCTTACATGCTGGATACTTGCTGTTACAAATAATACATAAGTGCAGGCTCAGAACAGAGAAACTATTTGTAACAACAAGTGCATTATCAAATGAAGAAAATAACAGCAACAGGATATCAATGCCAAAAGAAAACATAAATTCTTGATACTACAAGAGATGGAGCAAGTGATGATTTCATATAAAAGAAAAAGGATATCAAGTTTCATCAAATCATGGATATCAGTTTCAAATTGATAAGTCTTTGTTGACAAAATCCAGTCACTAAATCTAGCTTATGCACTCACGGTTTTGCTCAAAACTACAGTGCATCATATCAAGAATGCAAGTTTAACTTAGTCTTCAACTCCGAAGTTTTTATTGAAATCGAGAAAGTCTATTTTTCTAAGCACATAGTGCATATATAAGACTAGCAGTTAAGCATTGGCTTCCAGCCAATAGTTCATGATTTCTTTTCCATTCTTTGAGTTTGAATCAACATGTAGGAAACACTGATAAAAACAAAGTTCATCTATAGGATAGAGAGTTTTCAAAACTCTCTATCTTCATTTTGGAACAGAGACTTTTAAACTAATCAAAACTGTAAGTTTCTTGCTGGAACCATAAGTGTTTTCAAAATATATCAATGCTTCATCCTTCAAATAAATAGTAAAACCGAAACAGAGGGGCACGATTTGTGCCTCATATCATTGCAAAAAGAGGAAAAAAAACAAAAAACGCAGTATAACTCTATAACCAGCAGTGAGCATGTTTCCAGCAGCAGAACCAAGGGTTTTGAAACCTTTATTTTGGCTACAGATCTTCAGTATTTCATGCAAGGAAAAAGGAGAATTTCGATGATGCATATATATTTCTAATAGTGCCACTTTTTAAAAAAAAATGTTTTTGCAAAAACTGAGAAATGAGATGTATTTTTATGTAGAGATTGGTGTTCGTTTCCAGCAATAGACTGGAAGTAATCAGTAAAAAAGAGAGGCAATATTTCAGCAAAGAACTACATTGTTTCAAAATATTTTTGCAAAGATTAGCAGAGGTCACATTTTTTCCAAAAACGTCTCTTATTTTATGAAGAAAAGAACTCATGCTAACAGCTAATTAAAGTTCTATATTATACAGAGAAACCCACGTTTTTGCAAAGTACAGAGGGTTTCAAAATTTGAAACAATAGATAAACCCATGTATCTTGCAGAATTAGTGCCATGTTTTACTGAAGAAAAGATGCATGTTTTTGTCAAAAACGTCAACTGGAAAAGAAAGCAACAAATAAACTCTTTTTCACATGCAATGAATGCCATATTTGCAAAGAAAAATCATCGACAGAGAAGCTAAAGTGAACTTACAGCTCCAACAGAGAGAAGGCCAAGATTTCCATCAGTTATGGAGGGTTTGATTCCCTATTTTTTGCAAAAAATCCAATAGAATGCCAGTTCCAGAGCTTCGACTAGCAGTAAACAAGAGTTTGAAACCCTTTCAATTTGCAAATAATGAATAAAATGCCTATTCGAATGTCAAAAGAATAAAGCCTCAAACAGAATGTAAACTTTTTGGCGTCCACAAAGCTAAGTACTGACAGAGGGTCAGTTTGACCATAGAAATTTGCCATCTGTCTGCAGTTATAGCACGTTCACAGCATGTATGAATAAACAAGTGGGTTGAGTTTTACTCCCCACTTTGTTAATTCAAAAAATTGAAATTGCTAAATATATTGATAGGATAGTTATTATTTAGGTTTTAGATTTTTATATTTAAAACTTTTTAATAATTATTTTTATGGTATAACAAATATTTTAGTTCTTTTAAAATATTTGTTTTCTTTTTATAAAATTGGCTATATATTTTATATAAAGGGATTTATCCCTTTAATTTCTAAAGCCAATTTATTAAAAGAATAGTTAAATTTTGGCTTAATTTTTGATGTAAAGGGAATTTTTGATTCCTTGTATAAAGCCAAAATTTAGGGAGATGGACTTTTCATTTTTGATGACATGTGGTCTAAATATTTGACATGATTTATGGCCAAAGATTGAGTGTTTTTAGGGGAGATAGGCATTTCCGAATTAGGGTTTTGGAGGCCTTTTTAGGAAAGAAGTTTTTCTTTTCTAGAGGTCACATGTGTGGGAGAGAGAGCCTATAGTGAACTGATTTGTTCCTAGAAGCTCAAGAGCTCATTTTGTAACCATTTTGCAGAGATTCTTGAAGGAAATATACCAGATTTCAGCTCATTTTGTGTTCAGATTACAAATTCCTTTTCATCTTCTTTAGTAAGTGTTTTTCAATTCTGATTTTGAATTTGGATGTGAATGTTTTATTGTTCCTTCCAGATTGATAAATCTGATCCATCAAACCTTATTTGAAAAAAGTATGTTGTTAAGAGTTGAGTTATTTGTGATTAAATCCTGATAACTAAATTCATTAACCTATATGTTGAATAGTGTACCAGGCATCTGAATTTCATTGTGTGTTAGATCTGGAGTTAATATTTTCTCTTTAGGTTTCTAATTCTTTCGTTGGTGTATCACCTTATTTTCTAAGTTTTTCAGTTCCCTTTACCCTTTTCCTATCAATTTTTTGGGTTAGTAAAGTGATAGCCAATATTTTATAGGAACCGGCCTAAAATTCAGAGATTCCTCTCTAATCATAGTCTACCCACAGCTAGGAGAGGTTTCCATTGTCAGCTAGAATTGTTGTTAGCCTTATTGCCTGATAGAGGTAACAATTCTAAGCCTGAACATTAATAACGTTGCCATTGGTATTGTATGTGTACTTAACCTTAGTGTTGGCATTCTTGGTCTTAGAAGATTCACCCTTCTCATGAGGAGGAAAGTGGTTCTTAAATGCCTGATGATTTGAGTTCTTGTTATGACCACTCACAACAATATCACTATTGTCGATAAAATCTTGGATCTTATGTTGAAGTTTAATGTAGTTGGAAGTCTTATGACCCTTGTTTTGATGGTAATCACAGTATGCAATTTCATTCCACCATGCAAGTCACGGTTGTAGATCATAAGGATACAAATTTTCCAGAGGAGCGAGTATTTGGTTTTGCATGAGGGTCTTGTAAACCACGTCAAGGGGCTCTCCTAGGGAAGTGAACTCATGTTTGGGTTGAGGGGCCCAAGGTTTGTTTCTGGAAAACCTGGAAGGTTGTTGAGTATCTATCTTGGCCTTTTCAGTGGCTTTGGCTACCTGCATACTAGAGGTAAGGTTGAAAATAGCTTTTGAAGGTTTTGGGGTCACATTGTCAACAACTCCATCATTCACAAAATCTCAATTTTTGTTGACAAACTTACCTTTGTCCTTGCTTGAGGAGGAAGAGCCCTATTTTTTATCCTTGTGCAAAGTCAGCTCTCCTTTCTTAACCATGAATGCTTCTATTCTCACAACTTGTTTAATCATATTATCGAAAGTTAGGGGACCTTGCAGCTGCACTTGATACCCAAAATCAGGGACAAGATTGTCTAAAAAGATATTGAGCTTTCCAAACTCAGGTATTTTGCTGGGATATTTTGTATAGAGTTGTCTCCATCTTTGGAGAAATGCCAAGAAAGGTTCCCCTTGTCATTGTTTCAGATTGCGAAGATCTCGAATATTAATTGGATGTTGGATATTGTGTGAATAGTGTTGGAGGAACAAATTGGCAATCTCATCAAAGGACTTGATGCTAGTCGGTAGTCGAGAGAACCACTCCATAGCAGATCCACTCAAGCTACGCAGAAAAAGATGCATGAGGTAAGTCTGGTTGTGTATAAACTCCATAGATAGAGCACCAAACTTTCTTAAGTGATCTTGGGGATCAGTAGTACCCATATATTTATCGTACTTGGGAAGTTCTACGCCTTTGGGAAAAGGTGGCATGCAAAGACTTTTATTGAAGGGAAAGGGACAGATGTTTTCCAATGTGAATTGTTGTGCTGGTTTATCCTTATCCTTCACAAGTTGACTGATCTAGTCTTGCATGTCTCGAACCATCTTTTGCAGTTTAGCGGTCTCGGTTTCTTCTTCTTTAACCATAAGTGTCTCTACTTTGAAATCTGGGGGCAACTTGGCTCCTTGTTTGGCTAGTTCTAGAAAGTATTTCTCCTTCTCTTCTACAAGGAGAATTTCCATCATCTTGAGAAGACTTTTATTGGCTTTTGCGATATCTATGTCATTTTGGGTTATCTCCTCATCATCATTACCAAGAATTTAAAAAATGCTTGGGGATTGATATAGATGCTAGTCATTTTGGGATTGATCCTGACGCTGGTCATTTTGAAATTGATCATGACGCTGGTCATTTTGAGATTGATCATGACTTTTTTTGTATTCACCCTCTTGGAATTGGAATGGGTCTCCCATCTTGTCAGTGTGTGAGTGTGCAACGTGCACAGACTTAGTACGAGTGTGTGTAGTATGCCGAGAAGTCATGGCAATAGGGTTGATAGGGTCAATAGGGTCAAGTTCAGATGGTGACCTTTCAGAGTTTTGTTGGTCTCAGATGAATGGGTTATGTTGTTCTTGAAACAATAAGTTAGGTTGTGTTTGAAATAATGAATTATAATGCTCCTGGAACACTAGATTATGATTTGGATTGATATTTATGTGGAACAAACATCTGACGCAAGGTTGACTGATAGGAGATGAGGATCGAGATGGGCTCTCTTTTGAGGCAACCGGTGAGGTGGAACGTGAGGATCCCTCGCAACACTCAGATTGCGTGACGGGTTCAGGATAACCTCTGCCTTGGTTACAAGATCTACCTCTACCTTGTCCAATACCACGTAAGGGGAATGTGTTGCCACTTCTAGTTGTAACAGTCATAAATAAAGATTAAGTAACGAGGGAAGACTTAGGATTATGCTCAGAACTCTATCTCTGGGATAGCAAAAGAAAAGTGATAAAAGTGAGATGCACTCGGCACGAATCATCGAAAGTAGGGCTAGAACAACCAAGATGTGACTATCACATCACAAGGTACAAGAACACAGTAGGAAAGGACAGACAACAGAGAGACAACATGAGTTTAAGCAGTAATTATTTGGTTCTCAACCTGAGACACCTAGTTTTAGGCAGTTTACAACAGGAGAATAGGCAAACAAACCCCAGACAAGAACCAAATCAGATAGAAAGTTGACCAGTCAACAAAAATTAGCTTGTTGTTTTGCAAATTAGGGGACAATCTCACGCAAAGAAATTAAATCTCACGCGAGGAAATGCACAGGAAACTAAAATCTCACGTGGGAAAAGACCAAAGTTTGACAGTTTGACACAGTTTTTGAGACAAAATCAAATTTTGAGACATAGCGTGAACTGTTCTTTGGCAGAATTTCTAGTTTTTGGACTGATTTAGGATAGTTTGAATCAACAAATCTCAGTTTGGATGTTGAAACCAATTGTTTACAAGCATAAAGTTTGGACTAAGCAATAGTGATGCAATCAATAGTTGCAAATAGTTCTATCGAGGACAAAGCAACTTGGAAGAATCATGGGAGTCTTGACAAGCTTGATCATGTTGAACAGTTTAAGACTCAAAACAAACACTCAGTTATCCCTACAAAGAAAATGGTAGAGAAGACAAAATTCGTGCTTCACAACTTATGTGCATGCGTTCACCTCACACAGTCGTGTCACCCCTAGAGGATGCCTGTATTTTTGGTGTTTCCAAGGACTTCCTAATATATATTCAAAGGTTACCCTTGAAGTAGGGGCTAGTGTCATATAACACCTTCAAACATCCAGGTGCATGCCTATGGTGAGAATCTAGGGGAGAGATTCTTCCCCCTCCCTACACAAAGATTATGTCTCCTTTCGGAGGTGAACCAGGTAGGAAACTAACTAAGAGAGTGTTTAATAGGCTTCCATTCACATTAACCTTTGATGCCCCTGATACAGGGCTAGGGCCTCGCAGCCAAACCAACACCTGAAAGTTATACACCCCCGCAAGCAGGGCTAGGAGCGGCGCCGCTCGGTACAACAAATAGAGCTTTCTCAAGATGATAGTCATGAATCAAGAGAAAGAAGTTAACATGGCTTTGGAGTCTTTAGACTCAACAAAGCTACTTTATTATAGTGAGGTGGAATCACCAGCAAAAGGTGTGTACTCACTTGGGTCATTCCTGGAGGTTCAACTTTTGGCAGGCCCTCTAAAGGTGACACAGACTTTGGTTTGGATCCAAGGGTTAGATTTTATGATTCTCTCAAAGAGAGAAGCGCGTAATTCTCTACCTCTTCACCTTACCCAAACACATCAGACATGTCTATCACCGAGCTAACTCCTCTTCAACCGATCCACAAGCTTTTGGGTTTCTGATTCTCTCAAAAAGAGAAGAGCATAATCCCCTAACAAATGGATGTGCTAAAGATTTGTTACCTTTCCTTGCTTCCCCAGGTATCTATCATGCTAGCAAAATCTGGGTCTTGGATTCATCCATGGGCATCACTTCCATGTAATGAAGAGCCTATTACCCTATCCTGCTATCAAGACTTTTAAGAAATCTTCACAAGGCCCTAATTAAACTATGTGAATAAAGCAGTAAACAAACATAATATTTTTAAAATGGCTTCGACAAGCGTCCTGCAAGCAAACCGTCAGTAAGTATGCAGAGTTATGTAGTCTTCGTCAAACGTCCTGCAACTCATTGTTATGCTGTGTCAAAAAAATAGAGATATGAAAATCACAACAAGAAGCAAATGTTATAAAACAGTAATAGGAAATTGTAGAAACTAAAATTTTGAAAACTTTGATATCAGGACTCGTGCGAGGAAATGCACAGTCCCGCATGAGAAAATACCTTTTTCGCGCGAGGAAATGGCAGAGCTAGCAAAAATTTGCGCGACATGGTGAGAATCTTCGTGTGAGATTCCATACCCAGGGATGTAGGGATGTACGAACAGAGTGCAAATTTTTTAAAAAGTTTCAGAATTGATGAGGCTAGAAATCAATTTTTCTGCCCCACGGTGGGTGCCAAAATGTTTATAACTGAATGTGGACCTCTTATTCAGCCATAGACTTCAACATAGTCATTACTCATTAGCCACGTATGAAAATGGATATCGAATTACTCATTTTGCATGCCTATATGAATCGACCTATTGCCTCCTATTTAGGTGGGGTTTTGAATAACTCTCAGAATTGAGAGCCCAACAACTATAGACCAAGCTCTAAAATGGAGGATTTAATGCTAGAAAATGATTGCAATTGAAATTAAACTAGAATGATAATGCAATATTAATCTAAGAAACTTGTAATAAGATGATCATTAGTCTAAAAACATGGTAAGCAAACTAAATTAAACATGAGAATGCATCATTATACTAAGAAAAGAAATTACTCTAATATTCAATATAGAAATAACTTAAAATGCAAGAGTGAGACAATTATTCGACAGAATTTTGATGCTCAAAAATTGCCTCCTAAATAAGGAATGAGAGGGTTCTAATATAAAGAAGCCCAGGTGGAGATTGAAGAGGTTCTTGCAAAGAAACGGTCGACTTTGCGTCTCCTTGGTGGGAGGTGAAACAATTTGGAGAGATTATTTAATTAAATAAATAAAATATGGCCACATGGGTGTCTTTTCCAATTACTTGAATAATTAAATTCAAATGAGGATATTTCATTTAAAGAACTAAATATTATTTAATTCCTCTCGATGTGTATTAGCTAAAAGGGGTGGAATTAATTTAATTAAAGCACTGGGACTTTATAATTAAATTAATTAATCATAGGGTTTATTTAGCTAATAAATGTCAATAATTAGGAATTAAATATAGCATGTGATTAATGCAAATTTGAGGTTTTCTGAATTTGACACTAGGTTGCGGAAAGTCAATTAGGAGACAGAATTGCTTAGTACAATAGGACTTCGATGATGTAGAAATTTGAAGAAATAGGACTAAATGCGCCAAAATTGGTTAGGATCGCAAGATGCCAATTTTGGGGTATTACAAATACAATGTTCACAGAAGTCAAACTCCATATTACAATCATCAAGGCCTTCAACAAGGCTCTTATTTTTTAGAGATCTAAGGCCCTTCTCACCAATAAGACCAAGTCTTTGGTGCCATAACATTGTCTTCTCAACAGGGAGCTTCATCTCCAAAGTATTAGTACCCTTACGTACCTAGAAAGCACAACCATCAAATGTAGAAATAATGGTCTTCTTCTTTTCTTGATCTGCTGGTGAGGATGAAGAATCTACAACCCTTTTCTAGACTTCACATACGCGCTATTGCATTGAATCGTGCATGCATCCAGCTTATACAAGGTGCCCATCCTAACACCCTTAGCAACCACCATAGAGCCTCTTGTCATCTTGCATCCAACACTCGAGAAAACAACCTGCACACCCACGTCACCAAGCTTGCTGATTGAAAGTAGGTTTCTTGCCAAACCATGGATATGCAGTATACCATGATCCCCTTAACTCTACCATCAGGGAATCTAATCTTGACTCTACCACGTCCAACAATATTCAGGTGAGAGTTATCACCCAAATACACGTTTCCACCATCAAACTCTTCATACTTTGAAAACCAATCTCTGTGAGATGTCATGTGGAAAGAAGCACCCAAATCTATCAACCACACATCTTCTGATGCATGTGTTGCCAAGGCTACAACAAAAGCATCTACATCATCTTGAGAAGATTTATTAGTGTTAGAATCAGAGTAATCTTTTGTACCTTTTTTTTTCTTCTCCTCTTTACAGTCTTTTTGAAGATGACCAGTTTTGCCACAATTCCAACATTTTCCCTTGGAATTTTTACCAGGAGACTTTGATCTCCCATGAGACTTGGATTTTCCCTTCTTGTCTTTTTTCTTGCTTTTCTCCATTGTTCTACCACAAGCAACTAGGGCCTCCTTAGCCATTTCAGAAGATTTTCTTCGCATCTCTTCAGATAACAACGAACCAACCACATCCTCTAATTTGAAAGTGGTTGTTGTGCTTCCAATAGCCATAACAAGGTGATCCCATGAGTCTGACAAAGAACATATCAAAAGCATGCATTTATCTTGATCATCAATCTTATCACCAACAGAATTCAGCTAAGCAATTAGCATATTATATGCATTCAAGTGATCAGCAACAGAACCTCATTCCTTCAATGATGAATGATGCTGCCAAGTTGGAGGATAGATGGACAACTGTGAAAGGGAAGAAACCAAAGCCTTTCGTTCCTCCTTTGGATATGAATCTTCAGTCCTACAAGGGTGGCTCTAAATCTAAATCGTAAGGTCCCTTGTTGTGGATTGTTGTCCGCTGGTGGGGGTTTTCTAGTGGTTAATCCCTTTGCTGTTTTGGTGGTTTCCACTGTGGTATCTGAGCCTTATATTGCTTTATCTTTCGAGTTTTTTGTACAAGGTTTCAGGTCCTTTCAAAACCTATTTTTACTTAATCAAAACAGAACCTCATTCCTCCATTCTCAAAAAATACAACTTCTTTATCAGAAATAACTTATTTACCAAGGATTTCCCTTGATAAATATCACCAAGCTTCTTCCAAAGAACAACTGCAGTCTTCTCTTCATGAACATTCAGGAGTACAGAATCAGCCAAACAAAGTCTTATCAGACCCTTAGCTTTTCGATCCATCTTATCCCAATCTTCCTGTGATGTAGTTGGAGGTTTCGTTGAAGAAATCGCAGTCCATAGATCTCTATCTACAAGCATTTCCTCCATTTTAAGTTTCCATAACTCAAAATTGTTGTCATTAAACTTATCCATCTCTACTCTGCTTGATGTGCTTGTCATATCTAACCTGCAATAAGATTATGAAAAAATAACTCCTCTGCAAAACTCCCACTGAAACTAGATCAGCACAAAAAATCCGTCTACCCAACAACAATAACAAAGCTGGCCAAGCTCTAATACCAATTGAAAGGAAGCCAAAGTGTGGAAACACTTCCAAATGCTAATTCTAACAGGAGAGATGATGCTAAAATTTATCTCACAAAACCTTAGACTATTGCAAACTAAATAAACACATACAAATAAATGGATTATACACATAAATGCATAAAACCAAATATACGTAAGAAACTCTTGCAAAAAAAACCCACCACTCTAAAGCTAGACTCAATTGTATTATCAACAACAAAGTTACAATACAATCTCCAGAGCCACAACTCTCCAAGAGTAATCAGCTGTGATATCTAAATCCAGAATAATTTCGGCAGCATAACAACGCTCTTCAAACAATTCTCTCTCTCAATTCTCTACAACAATGCCTTGTACTTATAGAGTTTTCGTACAAGAGGAAACAATTTCTAAAACGTCTACATTCAAAGAATCTACAAACTATTTTAGAAACTTCCTCTATGCACAACTCTTGCCTTAAAAATAAAGCAAAGAGAATAAATCAGAAAAATAAAAAAACATTTCATTTTCTTCTCCAAATTCATCTTTGTGGAAGATTTCATCTTCATTTAGCATCTTTCCAAAAAAAAATAAAAAAATAAAAAATCATGATAAGGCTGAGTCACCTTATCCCAACAATATTGTCCCAACAGAGCTTAGTAGGCCATGATTCCTTTTCTTGTTGGATGTTTTGAATTTGGTATCCTAGTTTTGCTTTATATTCCTCGGATTGAGAAGAACACCAGATGATTTCATATTCTTCGTCTTTGAGAGAGATCCTTCTATTCAACAATATCTCCTTTAATCTCCTCCGATCTTCTAATGGCATACTGCTGCATTGAATAGATTTCCATTTGTATATCCCACTCCCCACTTGGGGTTCCATAACATAATCAATCATATGTTCACCATATTCCCATTTGACCTCAGCGATGCAGTTTTGTTGCCCAAATAATTCATCCAAGCATTCTAGACCTTCCCACGAGTCTTTCCAAAATTTTGCCTTCTCCCTGTTTCCTATTTTCCATGATAAATGGTCTGAAATCACCAGTCTGCATTCTTTCATAAATTTCCATGTGGCAAAGCCACCTTGAGGATTGCTAACAGTGAGCACCCTAGCTGGATCATCATTGTCCAAGTACTTCTTTTGCATTATTTTGCACCACAGCTTCTCCGACTCCCTATACATCTTCCAAGCCAGCTTAGCTCCAAGGGCTAAGTTTCGTTTCTCCATTTCTCGCAACCCGGCACCACCATTAATCTTGGCTTGGCACGCAGCCCCCCAACTTATCAAAGGGATTTTTTTAATCTCCTTAGCGCCCTCCCATAGGATTTTTTTTTAAAAGCTTTCCAATGCTTGAATAGCTTTCGTTGTTAATTTGTAACAAGACATTGCATATAATGGGGTTGCAGCTAAAACGGATTTGACAAGAAGGATTCTCCCAGGCAAAGACAACCACTTTTGCTTCCAGGCCTCCAAATTTTTCCTGCACTTTGGTATCAGCTCTTCCCATAATGATGTTCTTGAGGCCTCTTTAAACAAAGGAACACCTAGATATTTCGATGGCTGCTCTGCAACCGACCAACCCAAATTATTCGCAATCTTGTTTTGAATCTGGTTTTTTTATTGAAGAAAAAAATTTGTGTCTTTTTATCATGATCTGCTGTCCTACAGCTTTTGCTTACATGTCAAGAGCTTCCTTTATTACCTTTGCTTCCTTTATAGAGGCTCCTCCAAACAGTGCAGTGTCATCAGTGAATTGTGAATGTGTTATTGGTCTTAAATCTTTGTGTATCACAATACCATGCCAATCTCCTTGCTCTCTAAGTTTGTAGATGACCCTACTTAATGATTCGGCCATTATGACAAATAAGAATGGTGAAATTGGATCACCTTGCCGGATTCCGTTGTTACTTCTGAAGAAACCCAACAAAGCATAATTGCTATTGAGAATTGAGTAGAGCCCACACACATATTTATGATACGAATCCATTTGGGATCAAATCCTAGCTGCTCCAGCATTCTTATAAAAAATTCCCAACATACCTTGTCTTAAGCCTTGGCTATGTCCAGTTTTATAAACATCCCCTTTATTCTCTCAACGGTCATTGAATGAATTGTTTCAGATGCAAGGATTATACCGTCCGTGATTTCCCCTCCCGATGTAAATCTGTTTTGTTCAACTGATATCACCTTTGGCATTATCTTTTTCAATTGTTTTGCTGATTATTGGTCGGTAGTCCTCCAATGAATTGCAGTTCTTTTTCTTGGGAACTCGCCCTTCATTGGAGTTTAGAATCTTCCTAAAGTAGTTCACAACTGCATCCCCAATGCTATCTCTGTCCCTGCAAGTATTATTGTAGCTGTCAACAACCTCATTTGCCGTGTTCTGCACTCTCCATGCTTTGACTGATGCATGGAAAAACTTCATGTTTTTGCCTCCCTCTTTGATCCATATTTCTCTTGCTTTGTCTTTCCAGTATATTTCTTCCAGCTTCAGAATTTCTGATAGTTTTCCTTTCAAATCTTTTTCTCACACATATTTCTCTATTGGCATCCCATCTTTTATAATTTTCTCATTTAAAGAATCATGTTCGGTTTGTACCTTCTCTTTTTCTTCAGAGATGTTTTTAAAAACTTCCTTGTTTCATACCTTAAGTTTCTCTTTTATAATTTTTTTAATTTTCTCATTTAAAGAATCATGTTTGGTTTGTACCTTCTCTTTTTCCTCAAAGATGTTTTTAAAAACTTCCTTGTTTCATACCTTAAGTTTCTCTTTTTTAATTTTCTCATTTAAAAAATCCTGTTCGATTTGTACCTTCTCTTTTTCCTCAAAAATGTTTTTAAAAACTTCCTTGTTTCATACCTTAAGTTTATCTTTAATGAAGGCTATCCTTTTAATAAATAGAAAGCTACATTCTAACCACCACTGTTCCAGTGAAGCCAATAGCAACCGCTCTCTCCACCACATGTTCTAGAACTTGAAGTAACTACCCCCCACTTGACCTCAGAACCAATTTCTAGCTGAACTGGGTAATGGAAGAGACTGGACCAACCTTTACAGTAGCTTGCAAATTTATCTCCCTCCTCACTACACTTAGTTTCTTGAAGTAAAACCAGATCACTTGTCATATTACCTAGATGGTGTTTCACCATTCTTCTTTTGTGAGGAGCTGCCAGACCCCTAACGTTCCATGTAGAGATCTTCATTGCTTCCCAAGGGAAAAGCCTCCCTTGGTACTTTTCCTTTGGAAGAAATCTGCAACACTTGGAAGGCCTTTCTCTGCAACCTCCGCCTCTCTCTTTTGTTTGTTGATCCTCCTTCCTCTATTATTTTTCCCACATTCCAGCATGCCTAATGTGGATTGACTTATGCCTCTTGAGTCCATGATTTCTAGTTCCCCTTCCTCGAAATCCTCATCAAACTATTTATCCAACTCTGCTTCCATCTCTGAGGGATCGACCTGAACTTCTTCATTGTTTGATTTCAATTCTTTTGGATTTTTCAGGTTGAAATTAGGATCTGGTTGTTTTGTTTCCTGAGGGAGATTCCTTTAGGAGGATTGAAACACGTCACCAACGCTCAATTCCTCTTCTCCTGGGCAAAACCAAGGGTTTCTGTATCCATCCCATTCCCCTGTTTAGCCTTGGGAATCCAGGTGTCTGAATTCTTCTGAGGTAAGTTGCACCCTTTTATAGAATGGTTTTGTTTTCTGCAACGAATGCAGACATTTTTTTCTTCTTCTATCTCAATCGATTGTGTCCAACATGATCCTCTGACTCTTAAGAAATATTTTTAAAGGAATTTTCCTCACTAGTGCAACTTTCAATGGAATAGATCGCCATTGGCAATGTCCAAATCTATGTACATAATGGAATAGATCGCCATTGGCAATGCCCAAATCTATGTACACCAAGGTTCCGAGCGATCTGCAGATTTCTTCCAATGCCTCCTCAGTCCAATATTCCATTGGAAGATTGTTCATTCGAATCCACAGCGGTTGTCGTAAGGGTCGGTTTTGAAGGGGTCAAAATTTTGATACCACTTTTGCATATCTATTTATTTCTCCCATAAATCCCCCTCAATTAATTATTTTATTAAAATCAAGTAGTTAACTAATTAATCCTCTTGTGTTCAATGGATTGAGTCTTATAGTTTAAAGCATTGAGTTCTTATTGTGGAAACCCAAGTACAAATCCTAAAGGGACATTTAATATGGAATTCTAAGTTGTGACACACTCGATCTTCCATAATTGGATTCTAGTGTGGAGATAGCTTTCTAAATAAATGAATTTTTAAGTTGTGACTCTCAATCATCCATAGGTGATTTCTAATGTGGTTTCTTAAAAGAAGCTAATATTAGTCTCATTGTTATGCTTGCAAGAGCTTGTATTGGTCTCATGTTGATGCTTGTATGTGTAGAATATTTGTAAATGATTAGCAATATAAAAATAATAATCCACTTGCACATTTCAAAGCTTTTTAAGCTATGATCAAACTTGACATGCACTTGTCTCATCTATCTCACTTCTCCAAAAGAAAATTCATCAGTTCCTATCTATTCATTTCTCAAAAAAAAAATCCCCTCTTGACATCTCAAAAAAATGACTTTTAAGACTTCCAAAAAGTACCTTTTATCCCCACCCTTCATCTTTTTTTAAGAAAATGTTGACCAGCCAAATATAATTAATTTGTACCCTCTTCAAGTGCATGAATCACAAGGTGTGAGTTGGAGTCATCCCCTTCTCTCAATCCTCTCAAACATCCTCCACTTACTATCTCTTGGATCGATCTCAATCCTAATCGGTCATCTTTTTTCACCTGTGTCATGCTCTCCTTGATTATTGTCCCTCTTGTGATCATGTCCCTCACATTTTTCTATCTCTATTTCCTTTTCCCAACTAATCATTTTATTTCTTCTTCCTCACATTTCTTTTCTATTTTCGCTATTCATTAGTCCCGCTCTTATCATCTAATACATTGTATCATCCTTCTATTATATTTATCCCTATTTGTCCATGCCCTCTTCCTCCACTTCTTAAACTCCTCTTCATAGTCCCTTTTTTAACCCCACCACATCCCTCCCCCTTAGCACCATTAATGAATCTAATATCATTCCTTCTTGTGACAATCACTTCAACTATGATTCTTACTATGAGCAAATGGGAAGCAAAAGCATCAAAATATCACATCTACAACTTCTTGATGAGATACACTCCCTTGAGGTTGGTGTAGAAACTTAATTGTTACACCTACTACCACCATGCTCAATTTTGCATCCTAACACCATTTCAATGCTTGCTCATTATAATCATGCTAATCTCGCTTTTCATTTACAACTACTACTAAATTAAATAATCTACATTTTCTAGGTAATTAGGTTATTGTTCATCAATTTATTCTAAAATAAATAATCAAATACATTTTCACTTATTTCTCCACAAATTATAGAAAAATATAATTATTGCATTGTAATTCCTCCATAATTTTCTCCTATTTTCAGACCATGCATAATTAATTAGCTAAAATAAATAAATACAAATGACTAATATTGTCATCCATTTTAGAGCACTAAAGGAACCATTCATCTTAATCAATCTCCACCATTCATTCAAGATCAAATACTCAACATTGACATCTCTATCTAAACATCTATAAATCAACCCAATTCCTCATCAAAACGATCCATGCTCTTCAGAGTTTTACAAGTACACAATGCAAAAAAAAAGTGCATATCCATGAGAAAACATATATATCACCTCGAGTAAAATCAGTTTCAACATAGAGGGTTTTGAATTGATAAGATTGTTATGCATTTAAAAAAACAAATTGAACTCTCTCTAGATCAATCAGAGTCATGTTTTGATTTAGACTAAATGGTTTTATTATTATTTTGATCTAAATCTTACATATACATTTGGTGCTAATGCATCTTGGTTGATATCCTCTATGTTTATTGTAGGCGGTAATTATGCCATGAATAGTTAAATAAGACTTTTGTTAGTTAATGTAATAAAACATTGTTCTGAAGGGGTGCCATTTGTGTCGTTAGTTGGTGACGGTTGGAGACTTAACTAACCCTGAGTCTATTTGTATTGAGACAGGAACAAGTAAAGGAGGGTTGTGTACTGAGATTATTATGCTATGAAAAGTTATATCATTCTGTCATATCTCGCATTATATGTTATGTATTCTCTCTAATTATTTTCGCGATGTCATTTGTGATTAATATTTGGTATTTTTGTTGAATAGTTATAATTTCATTACACTGGCACCACATCTCGAATTAGGCATCTAACATTTTGGCATTGTTGCCTTAGTTCGAACATGATAGTCAAGGGAAGTAGGATTGGTGGGATGGTGGCATAATGGGTTGTACCTTTGACCAACAAGTCCTGGTAACTGACAATGACGTCGAGGACAATAATGAAGTGACCCAAGAGGACCAGTTGACACAAGATTTGGTTCACGCATGGGATGTGTCAGTTGACGAGTACGTGCAACGGGAGGCTCGGGGGAGAGAGAGTGGTCTCCCCTGGTATGGTGTGTTTTGAACTCACGATGAACATTCTTGTATACAATATTTTGGGTATCCTTCCGAGATTGTTGGCCCGCACATTAGTAGAAGTTCAAGAATAATGAGAGGCAAGAGAAAGGGAAAATCATAGGCAAAAAATACTTCAATGATACGAGGAGAGGAACTGGGGGGAGGAAGAACCACACGACACTAGTAGTTGTCGTACCTCTAATAACCAAAATTAATGCCCCTTTTGCCAAATAAAGACATAAGGCAGACAAGGGAAGGAACACTGTCAGAGGAAGTAGAAACTTTGGTGAGGAGATCTTTGTGGATTCAGCAATAGGTTGGGAGACAACAACGATTGCAACAACTTGTAAGAAGACCTATTAGTCCACTCAACCAAAGTGACACTTGTACGACTACTAAGGCATCACCCACGTGACAAGAGTGAGAAGATATGACAAGAGAGTCACTACTCCCTAACATCTTTTGGGCACAAGAAGGGTCAGAGACAGACAGTTGAGAGAGTAACTCCATTCGTGCAAAACCATCTTAGCACTCTAAGGAAGTCAGTGGAAAAGAAAGGGACCTTGTAGGTGAGGTCGCAGATATATTTGAAAGTACCATACGGGGCATCGAAAACCTCTCCATATCAGAACAACTCAT
This sequence comes from Chamaecyparis obtusa, assembly GCA_027943335.1. Taxonomy (NCBI): domain Eukaryota; kingdom Viridiplantae; phylum Streptophyta; class Pinopsida; order Cupressales; family Cupressaceae; genus Chamaecyparis; species Chamaecyparis obtusa. The sequence goes on from BSBK01000840.1 coordinate 919,989, forward strand.
AATAGGGTGGACATAACCAGAACTAGAAACTCCAAGGAGGAGGGAGTACCAGTACTACCTAGGCGTGTACAACAGAGGTGAAGAGGAAGGGGGGCCACACATGCTTGAAGGTGCAAGAGAAGCACAAGGACATGGCAGAGGAACTAACCCACTAGATTTGAATGACTTAGAGCTTACTGATCGAAGAAAAAGAATGGTGAACAGCTTGGAGAAGCAGAAGCTTCTAAAATTCAATGGAGACAAATCAGAAGATTCGACCCGCCATTGTAAGACATGTGTAACCATATGGGAGGCGAATGGTCAAGATGATCAAGATTACTAGCTAAAGGATTTTCCAACCACCCTACGGGGAGTAGCAATTGATTGGTACACAAACCGCTAGCGGGGCCCAAGACCACTTGGAATAATCTGAAACAAGCATTTCAAGCTAAGTTCAAGTTACTTTGTGATGATGAAGAAGTGGTGGAGGAAATATATAATACTCACCAAGGGAAAAGTGAGATACTTTGGGCCTATCATCGTAGGCTAAAGGAGCTCATTGGTAAGTTAGAAAGCCAACCAACAGACAAATTGAAGAAAACCTGCTTTATTGAGGGATTAACCCCCTTTATCTGAAAAAAAAAATGGTGGTACCCCCATCATACTATAAAAAGGCATGCAACCAAGTGATGGATATTGAGAATGAGAATAAAACATCCAGAGGAAAGAAGAAGGTGAGTGATGATGATAGTACGGATGATGATGCTAAGGGAGAGTCCAAGACAATACAGGCCCTTCGGAAGGACATGATGAGGATGATGAAAGAGATGAGGGAAAAAAAGGAGACCAAGGAGGGCAAGGAAGTGTGGTGCACGAAGTGAAAAAGTGAAGGGCACACCATGGCCAACTTTCCCAAGAAATCCTTTTGTGACATCTTCCAAGTGCTGGGACACTCCATTAAGGAGTGTCCGTAAAATCTACAGATGGAGCACTCAAGTGCTCTTCACACAAGGGGAACAAGAAACCCCACCGACCACACCGCCAAGACCCATAAATTCTAATGCCTTGTTAGGTGGTTATGACAACAACCGAAGAGGAAGCAACAATAATAGCAACAACACTCCAAGAAGTTGCATTCAGTGCAACGCAAAGGGAAGACCCATGATACAATGCAATAAGTTTAGCGAATGGGGCCACTTTGTGCAGGACTGTTAGAGTGAGAAAGGTGGTGGAAGTATCCTATAAAAATGGTGTGGTCCAAGAAACCATGAGGATGTTGACTTCCCTAAGGGGAAGGTGGTAGACATGATAGAAGTAACACTCCCTGAAGAGGAAGTCCTTGCAATCACAAGGCTCCAGACCAATAAATCCATGTACCTTGATCCACGTACAGAGAAGGAAAGATTGAAGGAAGCCAGAATGGAAATAGAACTAGCAATGGAGGAAGAATGAAGGTGGACACATGGAATGACTAGTACCCATGTATGGTCAGCATCAGAAGCCAACATCATACAGTAGATGTTACATGCGACCATCCTAGTATGGGTGGCAGACCTACCGGAGACACTATCAGAAGATTCAACCCGCCATTGTAAGACATGTGTAACCATATGGGAGGCGAATGGTCAAGATGATCAAGATTACTAGCTAAAGGATTTTCCAACCACCCTACGGGGAGTAGCAATTGATTGGTACACAAATTGCTAGCGGGGCCCAAGGCCATTTGGAATAATCTGAAACAAGCATTTCAAGCTAAGTTCAAGTTACTTTGTGATGATGATGAAGTGGTGGAGGAAATATATAATACCCACCAAGGGAAAAGTGAGATAGTTCGGGCCTATCATCATAGGCTAAAGGAGCTCATTGGTAAGTTAGAAAGCCAACCAGCAGACAAATTGAAGAAAACATGCTTTATTGAAGGATTAATCCCCTTTATTCAAAAAAAATGAAGGTGGTACCCCCATCATACTACACAAAGGCGTGCAACCAAGTGATGGATATTGAGAGTGAGGATAAAACATCCAGAGGAAAGAAGAAGGTGAGAGATGATGATAGTACGGATGATGACGCTAAGGGAGAGTCCAAGACAATACAAGTCCTCTAGAAGGACATGATGAGGATGATGAAAGATATGAGGGATAAAAAGGAGACCAAGGAGGGCAAGGAAGTGTGTTGCACAAAGTGAAAAAGTGAAGGGCACACCATGGCCAACTTTCCCAAGAAATCCTTTTGTGACATCTTCTGGGACACTCCATTAAGGAGTGTTCGTACAATCTGAAGATGGAGCACTCAAGTGCTCTTCACACAAGGGGAACAAGCAACCCCACCGACCACACTGCCAAGACCCATAAATTCTAATGCCTTGTTAGGTGGTTACGACAACAACCGAAGAGGAAGCAACAATAAAAGAAACAATACTCCAAGAAGTCACATTTAGTGTGACACGAAGGGAAGACCCATGATACAATGCAACAGGTGCAGTGAATGGGGCCACTTTGTGTAGGATTGTTAGAGCGAGCAAGGTGGTGGAAGTATCCTATGAAAATGGTGTGGTCCAAGAAACCATGAGGATGTTGACTTCCCTAAGAGGAAGGTGGTAGACATGATAGAAGTAACACTCCCTGAAGAGGAAGTCCTTGCAATCACAAGGCTCCAGACCAATAAATCCATGTACCCTGATCCATGTACGGAGAAGGAAAGATTGAAGGAAGCCAGAATGGAAATAGAACTAGCAATGGAGGAAGAATGAAGGTGGACACATGGCACAACTAGTACCCATGTATGGTCAGCATCAGAAGCCAACATCATATAGTAGATGTTACATGCGACCATCCTAGTATGGGTGGCAGACCTACTGGAGACACTACCACAATTAAAAGTGGAAATCACCAACATTGGTGATACACATGGAGGTCAAGAGGTTAGCAACTAGGGGATGAATGAGGCAAAAAGAAAAGTCCCTGGAAAAGATACTTCCACAAGTGGCACCACAGACCCTATGGTGTTGGTAGTAGGTGTGGGACGAACCCCAGCAATGGTGGAAATGGAAATCATGGGTTGTACCCTCACCAGAACCATTATGGATGGAGGGTTTAGAGTAAATGTGCTTCTAGAAGAGACTTGGAAGGCCCTTGGAAAATTGATACCTTGGCCGCCAATTTTCCACTTGGTAGGCTTCGACCAACATGGTATAAAACTAATGGGGAGACTCATGGCCCAAAAAGTAATTATTGGGATTCAACAATTCTTCCTTGACTTTGACGTCATCTCCATGGAAAAGAAGGGATACGACACCCTCCTTCCTTGGCAGAGGGTGGCTCATCATATCAAAGGTCAACCACAATTAGAAGAAAACCCTCTACATTGAGAGCGAAGGGAAGAAATAGGTCATCGACCTCTGAAACCGAATAATGAGCCAAGAATCAGCATTAGACTCCAAATCCAATGAAGGCGATTATGATAAGGAAAGAGACATAGAACCCAATGATGAAGGAGTATTGAGGCTAGGGAATTGCTCGGAAGATGAAACCAATTCACTGAATGGACTATTTCACTGGAAAATGGAGGACTATGAGATATTTTCTCCAACCTGTAATCTTCTGGAAGCTATAACTCTTGGGGAAGAGAAACTGATGGAAGTGGGTACGCTTATGAAGGATACTTTTGATAGTACATAGATGAAAAATGGAAGGAAAATAAAACAAGCAGGAATACAAATAATTCAAATAGAAACAATAGAGAGGGGGTGTAACAAGAAACCAAGGACACCAACCAAGGAGAAAAATAAAGGGAAGGCAAGAGAGAAGTACATTAGTATCTATGTGGATCAAGGATATTTATAGAGGCACTCCAAACTCATGTCCTACAATTGTGAGTACCTGTATGGAACAAGCAATCCAAATAGCAAGAAGAGGTACACGAAGATATCCATACAAGACCAGAAGAGGTTGTACAGTGGAAACAAGCCAAGTAGAATACCATATGATGGAAGTGTAGATCCAGACGTAGGAGAAGTGCAAACTCACAAATTTAAGAGAAAACCATACGCAGTCCATACAAGGAGCACACAAGCCACACAGAGACTATATGTTGTACGATGGGAAAGAAGACCACAAGTCGGACTGCAATCACACGACTTATGATCAGACTGATCATATGTTGTACGAGAAGAGAAACATCTAGGATGGTTGTACACAGTATGGATGAGGGAGTGGGTGGAGGAACAATTTCCAAAGGAGGAAGAGATGATTCATACGGATGAGACAAGGTTGAAATGTATGAAGGAGACAAGGTTGGGTCCTATGAAGGAGTAAAAGAAAAGTTGTATGGGAGAGACAATGTTGGGTCATATGGAGGATCCATAGAAAGACTACACAGAAGAAGAGGAAAGTCATACAAACAAGATAAGACAAGGTCGTACAGAAGAAACAAGGTTGGGCCGTATGAAGCAGGAAGAGAAGATTTGTATGAGAGAGACAATGTTGGGTCATACAGAGGAGCCATGGAATGACCACACAAAAGAAGAGGAGATTTGTACGGATGAGACAATGCAGGGTCGTACGAAGGAGACAAGGGTGGGTTGTATGAAGAAGGAAGAGGAGTTGTACGGGAGAGACAATGATGGGTCATATGGAGGAGCCATGGAAAGACTGCACAAAAGAAGAGGAGAGTCATATAGAGGAGAAAAAATAGAACGAGGAAAGTCATACAAAGGAGAGAAAATGGAACCGTATGATAAGACCAAGTCATACAAAGAAATAAATCATTTGTACAAGAAAATAAGAGTACCGTACAATGTAGAGAAAGTTGCATGCCATACATGAACTCTCTATTTTCTGGCTTCTTCGACATTATTTTTGGCATTGAAAAAAATCAAGAAAATGGTGGTGTGCGCCATGGAGTTTTGTGTGGTTTTGAAGGTGCTAATTTGGTCTTGGTGGCAGGGGCGCTACCCCTCAACCCCACCTCGTACCATGACAGGGAGCGTTCTTGGGGTGCTGCCCCCGATCCCCGCGAGGGGCGCTACCCCTCGATCGCAAGGGGCGTTGCCCCTTGACCCCACTGGGGACATTGCGCCCAGACCCCCATTTTATTTTTGAACTACACTAAAACTTTGAGTTTGTGCAATACAAGTCATTATCTACACTCTTGTCATTAGTCTTCCCAAATATTACTTGATGTATACTTGTCATCTGGAAGATGATTTTTTGTTTTGGGGGGGGGGGGGGGGGGTGATGTAGGTGACAATTATACCAAGAATATTTAAATAATACTTTTTTTAGTTAATGTAATAAAACATTATTCAGAAGGGGTGTGAGTTGTGTCATTAGTTGATGATGGTTGGAGACTTAACTAACCATGAGTCTATTTGTATTAAGACAAGAACAAGTAAAGGAGGATTGTGTAATGAGATTATTATGCAATGAAAAGTTATATCATTCTATCATATCTCACATTATATGTTATGTATTCTCTCTGATTATTTATGTGATGTCATTTGTGATTCATATTTGGTATTATTGTTGAATGGTTATAATTGTATTATATTGGCAACACATCTCGAATTAGGCATCTAACATTTATTTTCAATTCTAATAGCTTAGATACCCTTCAATGTATTGGTCACATTGTTAATGCTAGTCTCTCATCTCCTCATTGTCCTTTCCGATCACTTTACACCTCTTTTTGGTCCCTCCTTCTATTGTTCTTCCCTCTACTTCTAAAACCTCATCACTACTATAATCCTTTGTTGTTGCAACCACTCATACCCTTCTACCCTCTTGTAATGTTGGAAAATAGGGTTCACAAGTTTATGCATGCAAACTAGGAATTGGGCTCATTTCCTTTGATTACACTAGGAAGGAGAATAGATCCATTTGGATCAACCTCAAATTTGATTAAAAAGGAATGAGAAAAATGTGAATTCAATGCTCCTTGATTGAGTTGAAAAATGAGGTATGAAAATATGTGAATTGAATGCAAGATCTAGAACTAGTGATGTTAAATTGATAATAATTAAAATGCACAGGAAGATTCAGATCAGATGTGCAAACATAACATATGAATCTGGAAATGAGAAACAAAGAAGGACTTGAATCTAAAATTGGGATCTAAAAGTGGACAATGCCAGATCTATTCACCCTTGTCTAGGATGTCAGTTGCAAACAAAATATATGCTTTCTAGATCAAGATGTTGTTCTTAGTTTCTCCTAAATATTTTGTTAGAAAAGTGTCAAACACTAATAAAGAATATTTCCATTGTCCCTACTTTTTGTCTCTAAAAAGGTTGGTTTTGTATGCCTATGTCTACTCTTCCCCAATCCGTATTCTTGTCTTTAGATCCTATCACCTACACATGCAAAAAAAGAGAGAATTATGTTGGGTTGATAGGGGTTGCCTAGGTCAAACCCCAAATTTGGAATTAACCTTATAATTGAATTGAAATAGAAAAGGAAATGGAATTAAAAGTGTGCCTTGAAAGGGTAGAGGCTAGATTTAATATTGAAGTGCTAAAATGGAATGTTATACCTTTATGAATCTCCTTTGCATTGAAGTATACATGATATAATTGATGTTGTCATGTATAATTGACTTCATAATATCTTGTTCACGAATGTCATCTTGAAATTTGAAGTTGACCTCTCCTTCACTAACTTGATAATGTTTTATTATTTTCTCGCTTGAATTCGAGTTAAAAAATTATGGAGAGATAGATAATGTATATGAAATCTATCTCAAATGAGGGGGTAAGGCTTGCTTTTATACCTCACCTCATGAAACGTGTTTGAATTTATGAAGTAGGTTGACAAGGGAAAGGAATTTCTACCTATATTTTCTAACCTTTGGAGGGTCCAAAACTAGGCCCCTTTATGTTGGACAAGGGCACTTTGAGCAGCATTATCCAAGGACAAAGGGGCATGGGGTGCCATTATCTAGCCTATTAGAGCTAAACAAAGGACCACTGACTCAAGTGATGGATAAGGTTTGTAACTTGATGTTGTTGGTAGTGGACCAGCATCCCTCGCAGGGTTCGTGACATGGCTTAACCGCCTCTTGTGTCTTCTATAAGTCTAGTGGTTGTATCGAGCATTAACAGGTTGATCTTTTGGTGCAATGACAACCACTACTTGTAACAAGTGGTATCAGAGCTTGGTCACATGTTCGAATCCATGGAAGCCTCGGTGAGTGACGCTAGGAGGGGGATTGTTGATAGTGGGCCAGCGTCCCTCGCAGGGTTCGTGACATGGCTTAACCACCTCCTGTGTCTTCTATAAGTCTAGTAGTTGTATCAGGCATTAGCAGGTCGATATTTTGGTGCAACGGCAACCACTACTTGTAACAGATGACTGTGTGACTAAAATAAAATATGATCAAAGCACAAAAGGCCAAAATGCTAAAGTGGGGCCTAAATGAATGTGAAATTGTGTAGGGATACAATTGATGATGTTGCACCTCCTATCTCCAACTCACCCTTCTCATTCCTACTATAACATTTACATAAATTTCTCTCTATGTATGCTTCCACTATCCCTACCTTTGTTTATATTCCACCCATTTATCAATTAACATCTTATCCTAACCATGTTCCAATTGATAATGATCATTTTTCTATGTCATCTTATGCTTACACTACTATTTTCTCATGCTATCCTCATTCCCTTATTTATTGTCCCACCCCATGTCTACTCTTCATTCCCCTCCTTTCTCTATCCTTAGTTATGATCTTAGCTTTATTATTTTTGTCGCATACATTTCTTTTTTGTTAACTTCTTATCCTACATCCTGCTATACTTATACCAATGATCCCACTATGCCACATGTTTACATCATCTATAAGATTCAAAAAGTATCTAGATTCTCTCATGTCCTCTCTTATAAAGAGGTAAATGTTGATTTGCACCATAATTTATTTCTCTCAATATAGTATATCGTCCCTTTTCCTATGCATTTGTAGCTCATCACATTAATATGTATGATGAAGAGCAGTATCCTGGAATACATGTTCATCCATTTAATCCTACAACTTTAGATCGTGTCTATGATGACTGGCTTCTTGATAAACTCTTCTCCCCAAAAACTCAAGGACATGACACTAAGAGGTTCTATTCCCTTTCTCATAATTTTATTCTCTCATTCAATAAGCTTGAACATGCATCCATCCAACATTTTTTGGTCAATATTAGCTTGAAAGTTAATTTTACAAATTTTATTCAATCCATGCAAGGCTATAGTGAACACATTAATGATTGTGTTATACATATCTCATCTATACTGACAAAGATGCATTATTTCTTACCAAATAATTAAATTAACAAATATTTATTAATAAAACAGTAATAACAAAGTATTTTTGAAATGGCTCCCGCCTTTGCCACAAGGGTTTCTATCATTGCTCTCATCTCTAGCATGTCATGTCTTCTCAGCGCTAGCTCTGGGGGTCATTATGCTACTTCACCAACCCATGGGGCCTCGTTTCCTGGAGATGTGCGGGTTGCGGGTGCCTCTACCTCTGCTCTCATTGTCTCTTGGCCTCCTTTGTTGGCACCTTTGGTGTCTAGTTCATGTCCTAGTGCCTCTATGTCCAAGGGGACTCTTGTTGGTTCTAGTGCAGGGAGTCTTCGGTCCCCTCTATTGTTCTACTACCCTCATCTGCTAATAGGAGTGGTAGTGTGGCATCTAGTAGGCCTGGGGCTTCTTCTGGGTCTAAGTGTCATCAAGAAAGTAGAAGTTTTATTACGGTTTCAAATGTCATATCTGTGAAGATGAATGTGGAGTTGGAGAAGGAAATGGATACTCATGTTTCCATCTTCTCCTCTCATGTTGTTATCTACAGATTTAGGGGTTTTCGACCAATCCTTCCCTAGTTGCACACTTGGATTTCTCAACAATGGGAACCCTTCATTTCAAGTATGGTCTAGATTTTTCCTATGGCAAGAGGATTTTTCATTGCTAAATTTTACAATGTTCGTGATAGAAATGTCATTTTGTGTAATCATTTTTTTACTTGGGATGATAAGTTCTTACTTATGGTTAAGCCATGGCAAGCTAATTTCTCCCCTTTCTCTGAAAAGTTTAACACGATTCCTATTTGGGTGTGGCTTCCTCACCTTCCTCTTCATCTTTGGTTTGATGCTCTATTGGAGGAAGTGGGAAATGCATTAGGTGATTTTTTTATGGTAGATGTTGAGTCTTCTGATATCTTGCATTCTACTTATGCTCGGATTCTTGTGGAGATAGATATCTCAAAAGGGCTACCTAGTGAGATTGTGATTAATTCTTCTAAGGGTAGTTGGGTTCATAATATTGGACTATGAAGGGGTTTCTTTTAGATGCAGAAGATGTTTTAAAACTAGGCATGTAGCTTCCCAATGTAGTTTGGAGAAAAAGAAATGGTTTGCCACATGGTTGTATGGTGCTTATGAACAACATTATAAGGTTGAAAAGAAGTCTGAAAGAAGTTTCACCCAGGTGGTCGCGCAGGATTCTCTTGGTCACGTGACCTCTTCCCGGACTTATTTGGTTACTGGTGATAAGGGTGTGGAGGGTGTTGTTGTCCCTCCTAATGTTGGGATTTCGGTTGGTTCTTCTGCTCCTGGTATTGATGCACTAGTTGTGTCTTAGGATAGTGTTGCTTGTGATAGGGCTTTTACTGGAGATTGTGTCAAGTGACTGTTGTGAGACATGTTTTTGTTGGCCATGTCTCTCTAGTTGTTGTTGGCCCTATCTCTGGTTCTTCTGCGATTGATGTTGGTCTTCCCTCTTGGGGTTTTGGGAGTCCAACATTGGATTCTATGGTTTGGCAGGATGTGGTTGCTAAGGTGGTGGAGGGTTGGATTATAGTGAATGGTAAGAAACCTAAGATGTCTATGTCATCCTTTGATATGACCCTTCACTCCCACAAGGGCATGGCTAAAGTAAAATCTTAATTTGTGGGTGTTGGGGTTGGAGTTTCCTCTGGTCCTTTGGCCCATTGCTTTGTTCTTGGCTACAAGTTATTTTTTCTTGCAGTGTTTGTTTCAGGTTGTGGGAGCCTAGTGGTAAAACTATCATCTTGGTCTTGCTCCATTTCTTTTTGTGGGCTTTCTTGGATTATCTTTTATGACATTTTTGTAAAGGGTTTTAGGTCCCTTTAAAACCCATTTTTCCCTTAATCAAAAACAAATCTTTATCAATCATCTTCTTACCCCTATTAAGGCAATGTCTAATTTCACTATTTTGTTAATTTTTTTAACCTTTGTGGTAGTCTTTGAAATCTTAAGACCAAGCGCAATGTCATCCATGTTGACGATTTATTTTCTTCTTATATTGTCTACTTTGACCACCAACCTAATCATCATTTTACTCACTTCACCAATTCTCTCCATTCTATTATGAACCAACCCATTTTCAAATTCCCTTAATTCCTATATACTTTCTCATGATAATTTTTTTCTTATGTTGCCCTCTCTACTTTCTAGTTATTCTCCCATTCCACTTTCCTTTGCTTCCTTTACTATACATGTTTTAATATGTTATACCTCATATATGTTATGTGCACACATGTTACTTTCTCACATTCATCATAAGCATATTGTATGATAATTTTATCTCATCTTATTTCTTCCACTAATCCAATCTCAACATTCTCCCATTACACTTTCCTTTGTTTCACTTGCTATGCATGTTTTAATATGATCTTCCTCATATATGGTATGTGCACACATCTTACTTTCTCTCATGCATCATAAGCATATTGTATGATAATTTTATCTCATCTTATTTCTTCAACTTATCCAATCTCAACATTCTCTGTAGTCTCTCACTCTCTTCCCTCTACTATGGGTTGTAGATGAACTGTCTATCCATTCTTGTGGTGGTTTAGAAGTTGTGTTGCTTGTCTGTTGTTAAAGGTCTTTCTTGATCTTGTTGCAAATAGTTGTTTTGAACAACCCTTTGGGTTGTAGTGGTGTAAGAGTCAGCCCCCTTGCTAGGCTACTTATTTAATCAAAAGCATTCTCTTATCATTTTTTCCTACTACTCTCTTCCACATGTTATTCCTCTTGCACCTTAATTTGCATACCTTTCACCATACTCTTACCCAATAGTACCCTATCTCTTTCATTTATGCCCTTCTATGTCTTGTTTTCTACTACCCAAGTTAAATCTTAATTTATTTGTTCTATATAATGATTCATTTCTTCCTCTTGATCTACATATACTTTCTTATTCTTTTTTATGTTCTTAATAAATGTCACATTCTATTTCCACCCAACATTTCCTCTCTCATTTCTATCCCTTGTCAATGGGGGCAACTCTAACTTCCCTTGATAGGGCATCACCTTATTCCATGCTTCCCCTCCCTATATTATTCCATGCAATATCTTTTCATATTTATTATTATTTCACTTATACAATTCCCTTCTTTTATCTTGGTTACTATCTCTTTGCCTTTTCCTTGGGAGAAACATATTTTTCCACTACTCAAGGGTGACTCTTCATTTCATGTTCCCCCTTATGTCTACTTTCTTACATTATTCCTACTCACATATTGGCAATTGTTCCTTTCTCTATTCCCCCTTTTCCTTAAAATGATTGCATCTTCTCATAGCTAGGCAATTGAAGTAAAGACATACCTTCTACAACTTAATCATTTTTATCAAAGTAACCATGTTTCAAGTTTATTTGGGTCTGGGGTGGCCTCTTTATTTGGTGGCTCCATCAAAACCATAGTTCATTATTTAGTTTATTGGAGTCTAAATTAGCCCCTTTGTTTGCTTTCTAATGGCTCTATTACTACCATTACTTAGTTCTCTAGTCTTATTTAGGCTTAATCTTTATTTTGTTCATGTGGCTCCTTCATAACAAACCCATGCCAAGGAGACTCATCATTACCATTTTCATGTTTTCTTCTTGGCTACTTGATAACCTCATGTTACTACTACTTTATGTGATCCTTCATGGATTCACATGCTTGTACTTTTCAACATTCTTTTAGAAAATAAATAGGTAGATTAGAACCTTGTGGTTTCCTTTCTATATTCTTCTTTCTATTTCTTATTAGCATAATTCCTCTTGATGAACAATGGTCGCTCACCTTCCACGAGTGCAATGCAAAGTCAAAGTATTTGCTAAAATGAAAGAGGAAATTGAAGAGAAGACAAAAAGAGCATAGCTTTTTAGTATTGTCTTATATATTTGAATTTTAGTTATGCAATGTATTTATTATAGCATACTTTCTCATATAGTTCCTCAAGCTTGCTAAAGAAGGAACAAAATGTAAGGCCAAAACTTGCACAATCCACACTTTTCATCGTACATTTTTGCACTCGTTTAGATGTCCACGCCCACAGGCATGTCTCAGGTCTCATTTAGCTTGTTTCTTTGCCTGGACATGTCACTAATATGCAATGCACATGTTATCAAATATACATATATGATCTTAGCCTATCCCAAAAATTTGGATGCCTAGTGGCAAAAGGACACTAACACCCCCAAATTCAAATTATAATAGTTGGTCTCGTCAACTATTGAAACATTAAACTTAATGCTTAGTATATTTTAATATAATAGCCAATCAATATCTTTCTACAAACTCATTATCACTCTCATTTTGAAGGGTCCCACACTCTTGTTCTACCAAAATATTTTTTCCTAATCTCATCATAAATTTATTTGCTAGTGTGTTTCAAATATCTCTTTTAAACTCACACACCATTCCCCATTTTAATATTCATATGTGCATCTCTCTTACACCCTTCACCTCTTTCTCCTCATTCCCCTAGTTAGATTATCCATTAATTGACTTCATTAAAAATATATCCTTCAATTTATGCTAATTGCAAGCCAAACCCCTTAGATCCATCATTTAGCACCATTCTTTACAAATCAAGTGACTATTCAATCTTTGTATCTCTCTTCCATTGCACTTATCATTATAGACTGAACATCCTCCTACAACTTTTTTGTATAGGTGCAAAGTTGGCTCACCAATTTTGCCATCACTGTCACTTAGAAATCACACATTTGATACTTACTATATAATAAGGTTGGAATATGCAAAATAGGAAATCGACTGAGGCAATCTCCTAAAAGAATTAATCCCCTCTTTTCCCCTTTTAAACTTTAGGACAATATAGGAGATTAACATGTCATGGGTCTTGGAAAATTAAAGAGAAACAAATAAAGTTGCAAAGCAATTAGAGACAATGACACCAGTGTCTAACAAGGTCGCCAACATCTATAGATTAGACAACAACATTTGGCATGGTTACCATTGCTCATAGATCATTCAAGAACATTTAGGGTTTGTCAAAATTCAAGGTGAAAATCCAAAAAGTTCTAGAGACCTTCTAGTCACTTTTAATCCCATGTATCCTCAATTAATGAATTACGAACACAATCCAATATTTTTTTTCAATTTTCTAGTCATGTTTCCAATACCCAACTCTAATGTTAAAATGTATTCAAGACACATCCCAAAGTTATTCATCTATTTCATGGAGTGAAATCATATTAGTATAATATCTTAAACACATTGACATAATAAAAGTCTCACACTTGTACGATAACTGGGGGATAAACTTAATTTTACATTTCATTCGAATTTATAACTCAAGACACTAGAGGACTTCATGTTTATAACTCAAGACACTAAAGGCTGCTCCATTTTAGATGACAACAAAAATAAAGACAGGTTATCATTCAAGCTCTCAAACTCTCAAAAGAGTTTGAAAGAATTCGGAAGTTTGAAAGGAAAAACTAACAGAAAATTAACAACATTTTAACCTAAGTTATTGAACTAAAAATTGTGGAGGTTAACAAAGGTCACAAACGAAAAGCTAAAAAGTAGATGGTTAATAGGTGAAGCAAATGAAACGATGATTAGTAAACAAGTGAATCAAGAAGCAATTCACATTTTGAAGAACCAAATGAGTACGTGAGCAATTGTACCTCACACTCAAAATGGTTAAATTCTAAAGCATGCTCATGTGAAGCACACAAATGATATGTTATTATCGAAACAAAATATTGTAATAATATAAAAACAAATATTTACTATCTAGAAAATTGGAAGTAGATGGCCAAATAAACGTGAGATTAAAATTTTAAAGTAAACTTGGATGCAATTGCATTGCTATTGAAGTTTGAACTACAAATGTATTTAAGTACTACATTGAGATGTGAAAATTGAAGCAAACTAGATACAAATTACATTGATATTGAGCAATAGATGTATTAAACTACATGTAAAATTTTACCAAATTGCTTTAGATCCATGTACAATATGTGATGAAAGGTTGCTTGCACTAGTCCATAGAGAAGAAAAATGGTATGAGCAAATGACACACATAGCTTTACCATATACATGAATATATTTAATGATGTGAAGAGGACATGCTATTAGTATATCTTGGAAAGAAGTAAAGCTTTAGGCTTTTGCATAGAAACTACATTTGCATGCATACTTGATATGCATTGCTTTGCATTGCACAAACACATACAGCTCACAATTCGCAATCCTCAATTTCTCATTTTTTAACAAAAGCTTAGTTTAGTATTCTCGCATAATTATTTACAATTAGACAATATAATATTAATGTATTTTCAATTGGAAACTTTTTTATCTACTTAAAAGTTATTTTATTTTTCTTCAAAACTTTTTATTTATCAATTGGATACATAAATTTAATTATATTTAAATTTATAAAAAAAAATGCTTGTGTATTACTTGTTTTATAAATAGTATGCTTATTATTAAATATTATTATTTTTATATACAAATGGCCATAAAATTTAAGACAAAAGATAAAGAATTTTTACTAACAACTCAAACCATTACACTCCATCCCTTCTGCCATTAATTACCAATTGCATCCCAAGTGCTTGTTTATGAAGGTATATGGCATTTAAGTGTCCCTTACAATAGTATTAAAGAAATGTCTACATATTAACCATCCCACAAGTTGGAACCATAATTAGGGCTATAGAAGCATGATGTGACAACAACTCATTGCTAATAAGGTCATGGCAATATAACAGATCGTGCAGCAAATATTTTATCAAAGATTCTGTATACAAGATTTATTCCATTGAAACAGCACCTAGTTTTTAATAAAAGACTGCAGACATCTTTGTGTAGATTTTCGCTGTATCAAACTCAAGCATATATTTAGGTTAACAACTTAACACAAATAATATAAAAGGTAGTGCAGACAGTGCAAACTCTAATGGAAGCAACATATCATGCTTGTGAGACTTAAGGCAAGAAATAAACGTTCTGTCCAAATAATATTTTTCTTGTATGGAAGATTCCTCCAGCCTGACCATCTTAAGCTCATTTTACCTCTGTTATAGCTAGTATTTTATGTTTTAAACCTTTTGTAACAAGTTGTATACAGAACGGTAAGATAGAATCAGGTATAACCTATCTAT
Organism: Chamaecyparis obtusa; assembly: GCA_027943335.1. Taxonomy (NCBI): domain Eukaryota; kingdom Viridiplantae; phylum Streptophyta; class Pinopsida; order Cupressales; family Cupressaceae; genus Chamaecyparis; species Chamaecyparis obtusa. The sequence continues at coordinate 935,379 of BSBK01000840.1, forward strand.
ACAAAATGGTGCTCAAATACAAATTTGATACAATTTTTGTACAAGGATTCTAGAAGCCTCACAGACCACAACCAATATATAATTTTGTGAGATTGATACAAAGATAGATTTTTTCCTACTGCACAACATCAGAAATTTCATGATTCAACTGTAATGAAGACATATTCTTCAGAATGATATGGCCATATTTTGTATGCACAATAAATCGCAATTGACAACTAAAACCAATTTTTACGCAGGACATGCTTAATCACTATAGCACCAATTTATACACAGGACATGCTTAATCACTATAGCCCTATGGATGTCAAGAAATGTGATTGTTAACAAATCTGATGGCCCTAATTTTATCAGTTCACTTTTCTGGGTTTTCAAAAGTAAACACTTCCTCAAGAATCATTACAAGTTCAACAGTACCTAAGCTGTCTAATCTCGAACTCTTTTAAAAGAAATTTGATGGCCTCAATTTTATCAGTTCCCCTTTTCAGGGTTTTCAAAAGCAAGCATTTCCTCAAGAATCATTTCCTCAAGCTGTCTGATCTCAGGCTCTTTTAAAAGTTAGCAGATTAAATAACCTGCCATAGTTACAATTGCAATGTCTTAAATAAGACACATAGGATCATCCCAATATTTCAGACTCATCTGCTCCAAGGTATTATAGCTACAAAGTATTTCAAAAAAAATTACTGAAATTGTTTATAAAAAAACTCATGACATGCTGAAAAGAAGAAATTATCATTTGAGCCCAAAGTAAACTCCATTTCAACAAAAACAATGGTGCTTATCAAAATGTTCCTATCGTGACATCAATCCTTTTTAGAACTCATATCCCCTTGAAGGACACTGCTTGAAGCATGCACTGCAATCAAATGTTATTAAAAATAAGATAAGTGGAAACGAAGGTACACCAAATATCAAGAATGATTATATAAGAAGAGCAATAGATGCAAAACTTGGCTGGAAATAATATAATAATGAATGCATACCAAAACTATAAATTTTAAGTAAATAAATATTGCTTATCCAACTACTTGATAATGGGCTGGGTGGGAATACACTGAAAATTTCCTAAAAAAATCCACACCTAGAGATGGAAAACCTTTTAATATTTTCGGCCCAATAGAGATGAACACATAACTTATGGTATTGGGTTCCTTGCGTTTGGGTGCCATTGCAGGACTCAACAGGAGCAGTTTCAAGAATGGGGTTAGGCGCACAGACAGGGCAGCCAGGACACACCCCTCACCCTTTCCTGTGATTTTTGTGACTGTTGTGTCCTAAAAAATATTGACTCTCACTCATGACTGTAAATCAGTGTTTCTTCCGTCATGACGCTGGAAAAATGTGCTCACAACAGTACCATATCATGGAGTTATTTGCAACTGGAAAATGTAAATGCAATGAGCTTAATCCTTACGGCATTCATAAAAGTCTCCAAAAACGGGATGCATTCTTTATGTTTCACATAGCCTTCAATAGAAAGAAAATGAGTTCTTTTTCACATGACACTTTAACACTGTTTTGGATGCTCTATTATTTTATTGAATTTATTAAACTGATCTGTTTTTGATAAAAACACTTGCTTTCCATCACATCTCCACACAAACATTTTTCCCTGTTTTTTGAGTCTTCATCTTTGTCTAGCTAACTTCATTGTGATGTTGATTATTTGTCAACTAAGTTAGTGTGCTTCAAATGATATCTACAAACAGCAATATCAACAGTTGTCTTGACTCTTAACCGACAATCATTTGTCCTACTAATGGCATTTCCACTGTCCGAGTAAGGGCATTGATTTTGTGATAGGCCCTTCCTATTCTAGCAAAGCATTTACTGAGCACTACTGTGCAATAAAAGAATATCATTGGAGAAAGGTTTTTGCTAGTATGATTCTAAGTTCTTCTTCCTAAAGCATAAAGGGTTTTACATAGCTTTGAATGCCATTGGACTTTTATCAAAGGCAATGTCTACACAAGCAACCCTAGGTAAGCCTGAGAGCTAGCACTTTATGACCTTACATGGACATCTAATTTTCAATGGAAGTATTTTAGCACTTTGTTGTCTGAAGACAAAGGGTGGGACAAATATACAAAAGAATATTTGGCTAACATCAAAAAGAGAAAGCACATTGTTATTGAGGAAGCAACCTTTGATAAGAAGGATGTTTTCAATGAAGAGTCTGACCCAAACCCAACCCCAAGAAATGTCAAGCTAGGCTTTAAAGAATGATAATTGAATTGCAAGCAAATTTGGGCCAATTGACAAAAGAGGATTACTCTTCTACACTTTTGGCTCTACAAAACCAAGGGGGTTTCCTCGAGATCCAATGGAACACTAAAAGAGAGAGAAGGAATTCAAACCATAAAGGCAAGCTACACCCTACACATGAAAATAATCTACTTTTTTTTCATTATCCTTCATGTTAGCTCAGTCCTTGCTAGCTAATGGTTGCAGATTGGGAAGTCAAAACAGCAGACAGAACAACCTTATTCACAAAGTACAACAAAAAATATGTAATCAATGAATTTCTCCAAAGATAATGCAACTATAACCTTCGTAAGACTTATGCAAACCAGCTATGAACCACTATTTACCCTGATGACTACAAGATCTTGACAAATTTAGCTTTGATCAGATGCTTTTATGACCACTGCCTAATCTATTTGAAACAAAGTCAAAAACCAGTAAGATATATCAAGGTTTCATGCAATTTTTAACAAGTGAATCAAAACTTGAATGGAATTCCAGTTAGTCTAGCTACAAATTCATTCCATTCAACATTCATAGTCAAGTAAACTTCAAATGAAGATGAAATTCCTAATTATCCATTGCTGATCCAAAATACTCCTTGTGATGACCCTGATAATTAAGAATTTCTCCATGAAGAGGTCCACATTTAACACCAAATAGACTCTTCATTGCCCCGTGGGTAAAGTAAAGTGAAGTTTTGATTTCCCGACCTTCATTCTTTCTTTGCCAGGATAGGGTCATAATCAGGAATTACCAAGAGAACAGAAAATGTGAACCTAGGAGTGCAACTGTCGTTCCAAGATGTATAGTGCTAGTAATAAAGAAATGGCCCCTCAAAAAACATTTTCTATTTTGCCTTCACAAGGATTTACACAAAACTGGTATAATTTACTAAGCTGGAACTACAGTGGTTGTTACAAGATAGTACACAATAAACACCAGGATATGCAAATTTGGCATAAGATGCAAAACTAGGGAGCAGGAATCAAATGGACCCCCTCTGGATCACAATGGTTGTCAACTGTTCTCATTTTGGTTGTCCAAAACTGTGTTCCGGGATAAAACAAGAGTATGCAACAAAGAACCAATTCACAAGATAACTTGGCACCCACAATATCCAATAAGAAACTCCAAAGGATTGTGATTCTCAATTCAGCACATGGACACACTTCTCAATGACTTTACAAAGCCAAATATACAACTGGATTGCATCCACAAGTTCATGTCCTACCCATAACTTCAATTTCACTATGAAACACAATCATAACAATTATAAAATCTCAAGGAAATCAACAGTCGGTGAATCATGTAGGAAAGCTCATAGGCCAAAAACACATCTATGCAAGGAAAGTACATCACCCTATAATTCCTGACATACCTATGAATCTGAATTAATCTCCACATGGCCAAATCTAAGCATAGAACTCCTAGTATATCAACAGGTGTTGACTTCTTTTAAAACCATGCAAGCCTGATGATAAAACTTGGAAATACCTTGGAATAATCCAGATCCAAAATTGCAATTAACAGGGCATCATAAATTCATAGATAAAAAAATCACCTACAAACACACTCACCTGCAAATTTTCATGAGACAAATCAACTTCTAACTCACTAGCCCAAAATGGCAATTTTTTGGCAAAAACCTCACTGAGAAATCATAAGTCCAATCTAAAAACCCACAAATTGCTTCTTTACAAATCATGAGTGGTTCTGAGATGGAGGTGGCTGATATTTTGCTTATGCCCTAAACTTGTGACTGCATATGTAAATGCCCTTCTCACAGCTGTAAGATGCCCTCCCAACTCTAAATAAAAAAATGCTTACAACTGCAAATAAGAAAACCCTCAACTTAAAGCCCATTGAGCCTATAGAACCCCTAAAGCCATAGTTTTCTCGTGATCTCTCTCCTCCATCCATTCCCCTCTTTGAACTTTCCAATTCCCTCTTTGGAGCCATAGGTTTTCCATTTCCTCTTTTACCTTATGACATCCAAGCTTCAAACCTCTCTCATAGCTTCCATGATGCAGATCTGGTGCTTTAACCCTTTCCTACTCTTTCCTTTTTCCTATTTCTACAATCTACACTACCTATTTTCCCTGCATCACTTCCACACACCACCATAGTTTAGCATCCTCCTCGGGGTTTGTGTTTTAGGCATCAAAATCTCTGCACACGACCATTAACACCTTCATTAAGTTGCACACACTCAAATCTTTCCAATATACTACTGCTGAGGCTGAAAATGCCATCCTAGAGGACTCCTTGAGGCAAACTCCCAAATAGCACACTTCTTTTCCCTTGTCCCCAACTGAAGTCGGCCATATCTCTGCTCCAAAGTGTGACATGAGATTCAACTTTGCTTAGGGTGTTGACCAGCAAGTTGGCATCACTTAAGCATTCAAACAGATTGCTTACATCAACTATGATACCTAAATAATGGCCTCACCTCTTCACGTGGTCAAGTTTTTGGAGAAAAGACACCTTAGAATATTTATAGGCATCTGTCCCTGTAAGAGTTGGTATAGAATGCTCCATACCATGCATGATTTGACTAAAGATTGTAGCCACCCAAGATCTAGGAACTTCATGAAAGCACAAAAGAGATCAGCTATGACAGAATAATGTTATTCTATCAAAGGATGCAAATGATAGATTACAATGGATTGAATTGAGTTGAATGAGAGTAAAAAAGGGAACCCCTTTGTTATATAGGCCGCAGTGAACATAAGATTGCATAATATTATGACATGTCTTAGTCTTATGACTTGAGTCAAAGCGTTAACTATCCTATGTGTACCTTGAGTGACTCAAGTAACAAGTGCAAATAGTACCCTAGCGAACTTAGGGAGAAGTGCAAAAATGCAAATGATGCAAACATGCAAAGATGAATCCTGGCTACTAGGCCATATTAGGTACCCATGTACAAATGCAATGCTATCTCTTACAAACAGAGAAAAGGAAAAAACTTAATGAGACAAAGTTCCTCCCCAAAAGAGTTGAAAACAAATGCTCTCAATGAAGGATGAGAAGGGCAAAAACCCCATCCAAAGAATAAGCCCCCCCCATATCCTTGCATGTACAGCTCACTAACTGCACATAAGTTAAACAAATCAAGAAAACAATGCATGCTCAGTTCTAAGGAAGTTTGTACCAATTTGACATTTTCATTGTAAATCTATTTATTGACAATGACAAAAAGCATATATCAACAGTTTCAGCAGCTATCACTAATATTCCCTGTTTCCTTATGTATGGCCATTTTAGTTTCTACAGTCATTCATTTTCTGCAGTTTGTGAGATTATTACAAGTACAAACACTAATTGAAGTTGTTCCTTGTTGGCCATGAAATGTATAGCTATATTTCTCTACAACTTGATACATTGTCAAGAAAATAGCTTGAAAATTAATTTGCTAAAATTTATGATTATAAGGGAGGGAACTATTAACTAATGTAATGTTTCTTCAATGGTCATCTTAGTTAGTTTAGGTAGTTTCTATTTCCAACTTTTGTTTGAAAGTTTTAAAGAACCAGAATAACATAAGGGATCACAGATAAATTAAGAACACAAATACACCAGAGGTTATCCTGGGAAAACCCTCCTACTCGAGGGAAAAACCCAGCCACACCAAAAAAGATACCTTTATTGTATGCTCAAAACTCAGAATACAATGTTCTCAAGCTGATCAGAATATAGTCTAACCAGTGATTGTTAACTCTTAACAATCAAGAAGCATGCATTAAAAACAGTTTGATCAACACCTACTTAGCAATTACAACATATACTAGAGATGATGTATCTCACAGATACTCAATACAAAGGAAACTAATAAACACGCTGAAGCGATCAAACTCAGATCATGCATCAAATAAATCTGAGACACGCACACGATGCTCACTGTAGTAAATAATCACTGCACAGAAAATTCTTTCTTGTTACCTCACAGAAAACAACACAGCACTCTAAATATTCAGAACAGTCACCGAACTTCTCTCCCTGATCTGAGAATATTGTCTTAATAGGATAACCTCTCTATGCCAAGAAAAATGGCACCAGTGGGATAAGACTTTTCAAGTATCTCACAGATACAACCAATAATGAGAATGACTCATATATGCAAATCTATTGCTCATAGATCATATATAATGATACTGTAGCATATATCGCACTTATTACAGAATATGAACCCTTTTCTTTAGACACAAAAAAATATCAGAGCTTTTTCCTACACACTGCAGTCTTCACCAAAACTGAGAAAAGTTTTTTTTTTTCATAATACACCACCAACCGATCATCTATGCAATTGATATGAATGAGTACAAAGGGACATTGTCATTACACAAGGTGAATCGATGGCAGTTGCACAAATTGTCATTTTGCATTCCTGCAAACTAGAGAAGCCATGTGGTCACTAAATCATTAGTCCTTTGGCAAAATAGAAGAATAATCAATGAGCACCGACGAAAGATTAAAACAAACACAATAGGCGCATGAAATGGCAGACCATAATCACAGATGACACTTGCGCTTCAACTTACAATACGTGAGCAGTGACGGTTATAAGAATAGCCAATTCACCTTCAAAGCATACAAAGTCTTATGTATAATGACCATGAGATGAATCAGGAAGACATCTGAGGTGGTAGTGATGAGTCAGCTAGGTTCCACAAGAGGTTAATGCAAAACAATGAAGAGAACAGAGTGATTGAACTTAAATAAAGGAACCAATTAAAGATGACTGTGATCAGCAAATCTGAACTGAGCATCAACAATGAAGACAACAGGTCCATCGCAGGTAAGAATAATATCTCCTGCAACTACAAACATTAACACTCCCTCTTAGCAAAGGAGATATTATTCCACTTCTCTCAACACGATATCGTCATCTCAACATGACGTTCACCATGGCTACTCCCAGAGAGTGAATTACACAAAAGCTAAGTCATGGAGTCTTTCACATGACATCCACCATGGCTACTCCCAGAGGGTGGAACAAGGGCTTTCACCTCAAAGTTCTTTCTCACAAAAAAGAATGCATTAACAAGGGCTTACACCTCAAACTTCTCTCGCAAAAAAGAATGCATTAACAAGGGCTTGCACCTCAAACTTCAACATAGAGAAGAATGCATTAACAAGGGCTTTCACCTCAACTTTCTCCATCTCAGAAAAAAATGCATTATAGCATATCAAGGAACAACTGAATACTAAGACTCCCTCTCAACAAGGAATCCCTCTCAGCAGGGACAGCATTCTCACAACTTGATTATCACAATAAATTACATATGACTTCAATGTTTGACCAAACAAGGATCTTCTGCAGTCACAATGCTACACGAGCTTGTTGATCCTCTGCATAGGACTTGGCACACTCCATCTGCCACTCAAGATCCCTCTGAATCTTCAAGCACTTGCATCAGATGCCTTCTGACCTCCTTGTTCAAAGATTGCCTGCAATGCTTTCCTTAGAAGAATGATTTTCAACTCACACCTCTGAACCTTCTGACATACTAAAGTTTAGGACTGTCCTCGTCGATCTCATCCCAAATCATCCTCTACTGAAGGTTTGTGAAGCTATCAATATCAAATTCATGGGCAGTGCAATTCTGTTCTCTGCAACACTGCAACCCATTAAGCTGACATCTTTACTTCTTCACATAACTCCCTCTGAATGTCATATTCTCCTTTTAGAAGTAGCTGATCGCAATGATAGGGACTCCGTTGTTTAGTGTCTTCATCTTTCTCAATTTCCTTGCTGAAGCAAACTCTTCGTTCAAGGTTCTCCTTGTTATGAGACATCAACTTAAACTCATGACTGCAAGCTAAGACCTCATGAATAATGTACGAAGGGACATTCCATTACACAAGGTGAATCAACGGCAGTTACACAAATTGTCATTTTGCATTCCCACAAACTAGAGAAGCCATCGGTCACTAAATCATTAGTCCTTCGGCAAAAGAGAAGAATAATCAATGAGCACCGATGAGAGATTAAAACAAACACAGCAGGCACATGAAACGGCAGAACATAATCACGGATGACACTTACACTTCAACTTACAATACGTGAGCGGTGATGGTTATAAGAATAACCGATTCGCCTTCAAAGCATACAAAGTCTTACGTATAATGACCATGAGATGAATCACAAAGACATCTGAGCTGGCAGTGATAAGTCAGCTAGGTTCCACAATAGGCTAATGCAGAATAATGAAGAGAACAGAATGATTGAACTTAAACAAAGGAACCAATTAAAGATGACTGTGATCAGCAAATACTGAACTGAGCATAACCAATGATGGCAAAACTTGATCTCTGTTTCGACTTTGCGGGACTAGTAAATCAAGTTGATCACAATCAGATCAGCACTGACATCAAGATTCAGAGAAATCATGGAAATTTGAAAAATCATTTTATATAGAACATTTTCAAAACTAGAAATGATCTTTTCATTCCACAAGAAATTAACTGCAAGATGTCCAAATAAAAGAAAAATCATACTAAGATATGTGCTAATTATTGAAACATAATTGGTTGCATTAAAAATTACAAAAAAGGAGTTAACAATCCAAAATCCATGGATTGTGTTATTTGTGGCATGAAAAGCATGGACACGAAATCAACATGCAGGAATAGTCATTGGGTCCAATCCTACTCAGCTGGGCACTTGTGAACCTCAAAAACATCTGATTATCATAGGGCAAAAGACTCTTTCTTCCTGTGCCACTGCTCAACACTGAAAGGTCAGAGAAAATCCAATCAAACTCAGATCAACAACTGTAAAATCTTTCCCACAATTTAAATTAACTCCATTTCATTAACCAATTCTTTTTTAATGCATGTTTGTTTCTGGATTTGATTGTGTGTGTTTTTTAGCATCAACGTTTCAGATCACACTCTGTGATCCATCATCAGGAAGAGAGACTGCAAGAATTGTAATAGCAAAAGATGTGTGGATTTATCAGAGTGACATGAGCATAGTAAATGATTTTTTACCAGGTTTAAAGCTTTAATGTGTTTAAAATTGGCTCAATATTTTGCTCTTACTCGGAATCAACCCATTTAAGGTTACTCGAGACTCAAATTCGGTCTTTTCAAAGACCCAAAGAATCATGTCACTACAACACAAAGGTGCTCTGACAAGTGCAATGCTTGGTTTCATACAAAGCTCATCATGACTTGTTTGACATGACTTTCCCTTGTTTTCTTACCTATTAGCGAGTGTGCACAGGTTATGGCATAGGAATGGTCATATCTAGAGTGGATTTATCCTTAGGAATGGAGATCATGTACAAATGCTCTCTATTTGTAGCTCTTTCCATGCTTTAGTGGCTGAACAGTCATGTTAGTTGACAGATCAATAGCCCCACGCCTTCCTAGGATGACATTGTATACCTTACTTCACCTCATGGTCCTGACTGTTCTACGATCCTTTGCCATACACGGATGTTTCACAGTGATGAGTTTCTTCAAATACAAAAGGCAAGATGCTCCCAAATATTTCTCTTTAGGTTTTCAAGGATTAAAATCTATTCACGGGTTTATTCACAACAAGGTATGTGTAGAAGATTTCCAAAAAAGGGGTATGCAGAAGATCTAAATTCTGAATAGAAAGATAATAGATGTTAAAGACTTTACATGATATTATGTTTGAATGTAAAATTCTAAAATCTTTAAGATTATAAATAATTTTATGATTTTAAATGTTAAAAAGGGTCAGAAGTTTTTTTTTTTTTTGATAAATACTATTTTTAGGGATGTACAAGAGATGCAGGGAGACCACAAAAGATGCCTCTGAAGATGCTTGGAGATGTCAAAAGTTATTTCGATTTTTGCGTAATCTCCTGCCTTTCGTACTAGAGACATGTCCCTGCCATGGACATGCATGACCAAGGCAAGACACTTCTTCTCATCTCTATGGAAATGCTTCTCCAAGTATGAAATGTTAGTTTCCTAATACTGGCATCAAATCCAAGTTGAAGGCTTCCCCTTAAATTACATGACCTAAATTCTGTAATAAAATTTTGAGGAAAAAAAAACACATAATATAAATTCTGTGATATGTTAAGACTCCCTAGAAAAAAGAAAACATTGTTGTTTGGCCTAACTTTAGAAAACAGTTACAGTTCTTTTCGTAATAAAAAACTATGAGTTGACCCACCCAAAGAAAAGCCCTCTAGATTTCTAGTCTCCTACAAGTAGCCTTTATTCTTTCCTCTAGAAGTCTTCCAAAATCTAGAACTTTAGAAACAAAACAGAATAAGGAAGCCTCAGAAAAAGTGTTTTAGTGCAGTGCTCAAAGCCAGCACTGCGCTAGATTCAAACAAGAATAGTGCAGACTTGGTTAGTTTTTGTTCACTGATCGGTTTTTTGATCTTGCCTCAAAAAGGATGGGCTTTTAAATGTAAAGTTTGATACATGTTGCCCTAGTTTGGGCATTGGGGCTGATTGTCGGTTGTACTGCACTTATTCTGTAAACCTTATTATTTGTATTTTTGGCAAGTATTGGAGGTTTTCTTCACTAGTTCTTTCCTCCAGAAGCCTTTGAATCAGGTATTATTAATATATATTCTAGTGGCTTGCCACTTTTGCTTTAAAAAAAAATTAAAAAATAGTGCAGCTAATACTAATAGCATCATCAGCTTTCTACCATATACTCTCCAAGGCAGAGGTAACATAGGAGAACAAATCAGATTGAAAATAGAAAATAACTAAGTAATGCTCGGCTTCTTTGTGCTTCTTAAAAGATGGGTATAATTGAAGTAGACTCTCTGTAATGTGCCCAAGGAAAGCTACAGGTTCAAGGTCAAACGAAAAATTTCAGCGCTAATAGGTTTACTGTTCGAGCTTGTATAATGCGTTGATTTCGTCAGTCTGTAACCATGCATTCCGCTCATCAAGTGTCATACACTTCTGTCTACTCTAGAAGCAGACTATCAACAGGTCAATTCACCTGGAAAAACAAGCCAATAAATTTGAGGAAAACGTTTGAGCAGTCCTGAGCCAATTGTAGAACTGGAGAATACATTTATTTACAAAAGACTCTAGGGCTGTATACCGATCGACCAAAAATAATTCGCTTGCCACGAGAATTTGTTATGACAAATTTTAGCAATAGCACAAAGTAGTTGTTCCTTAATGCATTTGACATTCAATTAATTGGTAAGCACTAATGACTTGACCATTGATGATCACGGGTTCAAGTCCACAATGAATTTAGCAGCACTGCTTCTAAGCTTGTTACACATTTTTTTAACAAAAAAAGTATTTGAGAAATGTATATAGTGTTACCTCTAGTCATATCGAGGCGGGTCTTGTAATTAAAGATGAATTCATATTGAGCTCCAAAAAAGTTCATGCGCTTAAACCAGAAGAACATTTTGGCCATTTCATTGACATCTACGTCTTTTTCGAGCAGTTGCTTGTGTACCCGCATTTCAAACTGTTCTCTGGACTTCTTATCGATATGAGGGGATCGAAGCACCGTATAGAGCACTCTTCTTCGAGGCAGTCCGATCTTGCGGTAACTCTGAAAGCACGGATGGTTCAGATATTTTTGGGAAAATGATTTCACCAATATGCGTATCTTGGCGTCTCCAATCGATTCTTTCTTTGCTATCTGCTGCTTCTGCAAAATCTGTGCAATGAGGGCATAACCGAAGCATTTTAACAAACCACAAGAAAAAGAAACAAAAAATCCAATTTACCTGAGATCGAGACTCAGATTGATTGATGTCCTGCGAGGACATGAGACGATGGCAACAAGGGGTCATCTGCACCAGAAGAGGCAGAGGCAGCATGCTCCTCTGCTTCAGCAACCCCATCAAATTCCTCGTCCTCATTTTAAAATTAATCTATCCTACTTTCCCTGTGTCATTTGAAACTGGGCTTTCAACTAAAATTTTCTAGTCGCTATTAGCCTGGTCAGGATAGAGGGATGGAAAGCGTCATACCTATTCTAAACTAGGCCCGTTTGTTTGGGGAATATGGATTTGGCCCAAAATCTTATTATCTCATAATAAGGTTTTGAGATTCTGGTTTTGCATTGTGGGAAGATAAATTGGACTGTTTGGTTGACGGGGAAGATGAGAAAGTTTTAGGAAGATGAGCTAATTTTGGGAAATGAGCCAATAAAATAGAGCAATAAAATTCAAATGAATTCCACTTTTTTAGGTGGAAGTTGCAAATCCTTGTTTTGGAGCAAAATTGGAAGATCAAAATTATATTATGGTTTTCACATTTTCCAATGTAAGCAACCAAATGAAGGATTTGGAGTCAAAACCAAGTTTTCTCTCCCAAACCCCTAGGTGTAGGAAAGCTGAATTTTGGGACTGCAAATTAAGCAAACTTTTTTTTTCAGTTTGTTAGTCACATTGGTCCTTCTCTATGGTTGTAAAGTTTGGGAGGTAGCATGTCAAATTGTCCCTTAGAGATCTTAAGAAAGAATTCAAAAGTATCTAATTATAAGCAATCTCAAAGTTAAATCTTTATATTGTATGAAATCTTTTTAGTTAGAAGCGTTAGTGATAGTTCAGTTAATAAATTATTTAGAGAAGGTTGAAAACATGGATAACTAATGTTGGCTCAAAATTGTGATGGAAGAGGGTTTTGACTATATGAAAAAAATTTGGATGAAGCAAAACAAAAAATGGTTAAGCAAGTGGAACATCGAGATGTACAAGTGTCCTAATACTAATGAGGAAATTTTTTTTAAAATTATGATTAATTTTTTTTAAAATGTCATGTGTACTAATCAAAATGGTTGAAAAAAAACTTACTACATCAAAAAGGTTAACCCCACATGGGAACATGAGGAAAAAATATATTTAGATGCAGTTATTAAAGGAAAAGCAAGGTTGTTAGTTGCATAATTGAGGACAGGTTCGTATCATCTTAGATGTGAGACGGGTATGTGGAAGAGGCCCAAAGAAGTATGGGAAGAGAGAACTTGCATATTCTACAATATGGGTGCAATAGAGGCAAAATGGCACTTTTTATAGAATGTGCAACATATGAGAATATTTTTACTCATTACAAAACCATCTTGAAGGCTGACAACATTCAACATTTATTTGACGAAGATAACATCACCCAAACTACTAGCTTTCTAGTCAAGTTCCATAGCAAGAGATCAAACATTGAAAGGAATATGAAGATAATGTAAAGTTGTGATCCCTTGCTCTCTTAGACGTTAGTCTCATAAATGTCATTAAAATCATTCATTCATTCATTATATTACTACCAATGGAGAAAATAAATCTTATGTGAAGGGACAAGAACTCTGGACCAAAAATTATCAAATTAGAGAGTGTATAGAAAATAAATACTTCACATAGTGAGTAATGAAATAAATTCAATCAATTTGTATATAATTATTTAAAGATAATTAGGTTTGTGAATATTTAATATTTAATTAAATATAAAAATTGAAATAAATTAATATGATATTTATGTTTATAATTTAACATTTGATATTTAGGAAACGAAAAATAATGGGTCTGCATTTCGGCGACCACAAAAAGATAAAACTTGCAATGCAGAAGGAATCTTTTAACTATACCAAATACGCTTGTCATGGGATCTCTGCTATCAGTGGGGGGAACTGGGCTCCCCTCCCTTGGCCATTAGAAGACTCAGAGTGGAAGACAGTGAAATCCAGGAGGTCCGTGAAAGCAGAAAGAAAGGGGTTGGGAAGATCTGCATAGAATAAGGCTCAAAGAAACCCTACCTTTAACCCCGGGGATCATATCTTTCCAAGCTACAATAGATTCAATGTTCTGCAGAAAATTGAGGGAGGTTTCATAAAACCAATTCCCCGAGCCAGCATAACACGTAGCAACAACGGGCAAAACCCTAATAAAAAAGGGAATATGGGAACATACATGAACCAACAAAACATTCAACCCTTGAAGCAATTAGAGCCTAAGAAATTAAGGCAAAACTCAAAATCAGATCAAAAAATTCAAAACCCTAACCAGGAGGGTAGGGTGGTGTTGGAAATTGATGAAGGGTGCTCCCCTTAATACCACAAACACATAACAAAAATAGAGAAATAACAACAATTTGCAAGAACAGAAAATGGGCTTCTTATTATCTCCACAAATGTGGAATTACAAACTTAGAATTACAATATGCAAAGCCACATGGGCATTCCCTTACAATATTCTATAGGACAAAGCCTCGAATTATTACCCAGATCTACCACCCAGAACTGTCCCAAACTGCCTAAGACAACACTACAGACCTTTCTTATATAGGCAATTTCCACCGCTTGAGAAGGCTCCAGAAATTTAGCCCTTTAGGCCGACTAGACATAGAATTATTTATTTTTCACAATTATTACAATAGGGTCGGCTCAAAAGAAATACAAAATATGATTTTAGGTAACCCAACTTCCGAAGGCCATAACTTTTTAACCGTAACTCTGTTTTTCTATTGTAACCACTTTTCGAAAATGCCATGACGAGATCTACAGCGCCTGATAGGCACTAGCGCTTGACAGCCGAGGGTCAATCGCGATCTGGAGCCTCTGAGGCCTTCAAAATTGACCTGAAAGATTTCGTACCCAAAAATCTCAATAACTTCACCAATACTATGATGTGGCAATGAAACTCAACTGGTAGGCTGAAATGACTAGGATGAACCTCCAACTGTGAAATCAAAACATTCTGAGATCATATGACCAACTTACTAAAAATAGTAAGTTTCTATAAATAGCAGCTCTGCACAAGATAGCCCTTATTAAAAAGCAAACAGAAATATTTTTGGGTGATGCAAGATTGCTCTTACACCCGGGATGCTCCTACATCAGAAATCCAAGATGGTTTAATTGAAAGAACACAAAAGCTATGTAAAACATATGGAGTTTTCACTTGATGGTGTGGACTGGGAATCTCGGTGGAACAAATAGTTGATTGGTTCAAGAAGGCTTTTGAGAAGAAGGTAGGTATAGCTATCATTTCTAATCATTTTATTTATGTAGATTGTTGCAATAAAAGGTGAAGAATGAATTCTTAAAATGTAACTCTCCTTGTTTTAAAGGTTATCCTTTTGTATTTTTTGATTGGCAATCGAATTTCAATCCTAGCGAACTTATGTCATTTAAGGTAAATAGAATGGTAATGCTTCTTGATTTTTCGGTAGAATTGCTTAATAAAGAAATTATCAGGAAAATAGGAAATAAGTTAGGTGAATATGTAGGTTTCTTGGATGACTGGTACTCTTTAGAAAAATAGTGTTATTGTAGCCAAGATGGGTATTAACATCAAAACGCTTAGCCCCGTAGAATTAAGAACTAAGGAATCCACTTTCATTATTTAACTGGCCTTTTATCATGGAATTCTCAAGCTATCAAAGGTAGATGATGAGGAGGAATTAGTTCATTCAAAAAGTTCCTCCCATTATGAGGAGGTTGAGATTAGACTTGATGAAAATCAGGGTGGCTTCACTATTGTAAACAAAACACATAAGGAAACACCAGTAGTAGGGGAGATAGAGGAAGGTGAGATTGAGGGGAGCCAAGATAAAGGATGCAAGGAGGATGCCATGATTTTGGAAATGGGAAAGGAGGAAGAAAAAAATCATGTGGAGGTGGAAGGGTTGGAGGATTTAACCAATAACAGAGATAAGGAAATGATGCAGGTTTTGGTTTCAGATCAGTAGCTTCCACGAGTCAACAGGTTGAAGTAGATAATGGTTTACAAGTAGTGGATTGTAGTAAACCTAGGAACAATAATAAGGTATTAAGCAGGGATAATTAGAAACCCTCATCAATAGATACATTGGTAAGAGTCCAAGAGCTTGAAATCAACATTAATGAATAAAAAGAATCCTTGGAAAACATTCTCCATCAAACGAAGGAGATGAAGAGAGCGGTAACACGGAAGTCGGGCAACATTGAGAATGGCAGGGTGCAATTTGAATGGGCATTGGATTAGACCTTAATTAGAATGGTTGAGAGGCAAGATGTTGAGAATGCAATTCTTATGTTAGAAAGGGAAGTGGAAGGAGTAGAAGCATTGGAAATTAATAACAAGCAAGTAGAGGAGTTGGAGGAACTAGGAGACTTTTTAGGACTTGATTTGATATCATAAGAAAACTAGAGTAAGATTCAGGAAATGTTGAGAAGATTTGTTGATGCTCGTAATAGAGAGGAAATAGAAGGAAATAAGATGGAATTAGCTCTAGATGAAACTATTGCAGTAGCAGATAATAGAAATTTGGGTCTTATTCATAATGGAAAGGAGAAAGATTAGGTATATTGTGGCAAGGTCAATAAAAGGCATGGTAGGAAGTCCTTAAGTGATCTAAGAAAAGAGGATGTGCAGGCATTAGGCCAAGTGAAGATTACTACTTTGTATGCAAGGAAGGGGAAGTACCTTCCCATTGAGCCATGAGACTTATTACATGGAATGTTAGGGGCCTCAATGCCCCTAACAAACAACTCCTCTTTAAGCATCGTATTGGAACCTCCGAGGCAAATATTTTTATGTTACAAGAAACTAAACTAGGTAATGAGGAACTAAAGGAGCTAGAAAAGAAGTTAGGGATCTGGTCTTTGCAAGGGGAACCATCCATAGGGGCTTCAACTAAATTAGGTATAGTATGGAATCCTAGATTAGTATCCTTTGAAAAGTATAAAAGTGAGAAGTTCTAGATTAGTGGGAATGTTAGAAGTGTTAAAAGTAGCATGAACTTTATCATGATTAACATGTATGGATCCATTCATCTTCAGGAGAAGAGAATAGTGTGGGAGGAAGTAGGGGAACTATTTGAGGCTTTCCCATATCATAACTTATAATAGGGGGAGATTTCAATGCAATCCTTAACCTGAAAGATAAATCAGGAAGAATAGTTAAATAATCCCAAACCATATTCGAGTTTAAAGATTGGGTGTTTAGGCATGAGATGATGGAGATTAGATCGAATAATGATACCTATACTTAGACCAATAGGAGACTAAATTTTATCCATATAGCAAATAAGTTGGATCGATTCTTCTTCAAGGGTAATTATATCACCTTTGATAGAAACCTTGAATCCTCAATTTTACCATTCTTAGGTTCTAACCGTTTCCTTGTGTCTCTAACTATTAAAGAGGATTTTAGGACTAATAGATGCCCCTTTTAATTTGAGAAAATGTGGTTCAAAGAAGGAAATTTTATAAAAACTTTAGAAAAATGGTATAAGTACAGTTTGAAGGCTCTAAGGTATTTGTATTTATGGCGAGACTGAGGACCCTAAAGAGTAGACTGAAATAGTGGAACAAATATCATTTTGGCAATGTATTTGAAGCGAAGCACAATATAGAAGAGGACATGAAAGATCTCAATGAGAAGATTCTGAAGGAAGGTATGAATTAGGAGAGCTATTTGAAGGAAAAAAAGTTACTTAAAAATTATGAAGATATTTTAGCTAAGGAAGAGATTTATTAGAGGCATAAGTCATGATAGTTATGGTTGGCAGAAGGGGATAAAAACACTAAGTTCTTCCATAATAGCATGAAAATTAGGAGAAACATGAATAAAATTAAGTTTCTTAAGAAAGCTAAAGGAACTCTTTTATAGGATTCGACAGATATAGCAGTAGAAGCGATTAAATACTTTGATGATTTACTTAACAATTTGGAGGGCTCTAGGAAGGATGTTCAAGAAATCATTATAGGGGGTATTCACAACCTTATCAATGAGGATCACAATAATATGCTTAATGCTAAGTTTACTATAGAAAAAATAGAAAGCTCTCTAATGCAACTTCACCCAGACAAAGCTCCAAGACCGGATGGATTTCCAACCTTTTTCTATTAGAGAAGTTGGTCCTTTTTTTAGAAATAAGGTGACCGAGGTTGTGGAAAGTATCAGGAACTTAGGAAATATTTTAAGGGAAGTTAATAATACCTTTATATCCCTTATTCCTAAAAAAGAACAAGAATCTAGTTTGGATGACTTTAGGTCCATTTCCCTTTGTAATTCAATATGCAAAATCTTAACAAAGACATTGGTAAATAGTATAAAGAAACTTCTTCCAATCATCATTGTGGATGAGAAAACAAGATTTGTCCCAAGAAGGTCAATATTAGATGGGACCATTATAGCACAATAAGCTATTAATTCATTTTAGCATAACCATGAACCCAACATGCTTATCAAACTAGATATTAAAAGGCGTATGTCAAGGTGTATTAAAGATTTTTGTGTAGGTATTTGAAAGCCTTTGGGCTCTCAAATCAATGGATTAATCTAATCTTTGAGTGCATATCAACACCAAAAAAGTTTATCTTAGTTAACAGGATGCCAAAATGTTTCTTTGAAATCTCTAGGAGTCTACGACAAGGTGATCCCTTATCACCCTTTCTTTTTATTATTATGGCAGAGACTTTAGGTAGCTCAATCATGATGAAGGCTAGAGAGCCGGGAGAAGTTAAAGGAATCAAGATGACAAATGAATTGGAACCAACTACTCATCAACAATTTATATATGATACTATGCTCTATGGCAAGGTTGAGGCTATAGAGGCTAGTATTAAGACAATATTAGAAGCCTATTATGAGGCCTTGGGACAATGAATCAATAAGGATAAATTAGATATCTTCTTCTTCAACACAAAGGTACAAAGAGTGGAAATATGTGGAATAATGTGATAATCAAGGTGGATAAGAGGGTGGAGTCATGGAGAGGCAAATGACTCTCCTCTGTTGGTAGATTAACAATGCTAAAGTCTATTCTCTTCTCTCTCCCAATCTATGAAATATCTTGTTTTAAAATGTCATCAGAGATAAGAGAAAAGATGATACAAAAGTTTAGGAAATCCTTTTGGCAAGGGTCAGAAGAGAAAGAAAGAATTCCCATTATAGATTGGGATAAAATTTTTAGAACCAAAGAAGGGGGAGTAAACTTGAAGAATGTTAAGGATCAGAATCTAGATCTGGGGGAAATTTTAGTTTGGAAAATGAATAAGAACCTAGATCTCAAATGGGTATTTAATTCTCATATACAAGTATCTTGAAGGAACTGACAACCTCAACATTTTTAGACATGCAAACCCTCATAGTGGGTCCAAAATTTGGAATTTTATCAAGGAATGT
Source organism: Chamaecyparis obtusa (assembly GCA_027943335.1). Lineage (NCBI taxonomy): Eukaryota > Viridiplantae > Streptophyta > Pinopsida > Cupressales > Cupressaceae > Chamaecyparis > Chamaecyparis obtusa. The sequence goes on from BSBK01000840.1 coordinate 954,713, forward strand.
AGAAGTCTCATTAAAGATGGCATTTCTTGGAATGGGGGTTTAGTCGTCTTTTGGGATGACTCTTGGGGAGGCTATCCAGCTCTTAATTTTCTGTTAGAGGACTAACAAACAATTGATACTCTCAAAAATTAGATAGGTGTCTATGTTAAGGATTATCTATAATTCCTTGAGGATAATCTAACATTGGGATGGAAGTGGAAAATAGGATTAGAAAGGAATGTCCTAGTGGGTTTTAGGAACAAACTTATGGAGATATTAGGGTTAATATTAATATCCACCAACCATCAGGTCAATAAGATTGTTTGGGCCTTTTCTAAGAATGTGGATTACAACACAAAGGATGGCTACAACACTCTCTACAAGAAAAAATCAGTGAGGCAAATCAAAATACCAATGAAGTTGTGTTGGGATAAGGAATGTTTTCCAAAAGTAGGTATGTTTGCATGCGCAACATTGCAGAAGCATATTATAGTTGTTGAATGGGTTTGGAAGATGGGTTATCAAGATCCATCAAGATGTATTTTATGTAAAAAGGAGGAAGAGACATTTATTCATTTACTCCTGAATTGTGAATATTCTAACAAGTGTTGGCTTTGGCTATTGAATAAACTTAACTAGAAAACAACATTACCATTTGACGCAACGAACCTCCTTTTAAGCTGGCCAACACATAGGAGAAATGAGTTATATAGAGACCTATGGATCATTTCCCCCTTAGTTTTACTTTGGGAGTTATGGAAGGAGATAAATAGAAGGATCTTCAAAGATAAAGAGATAGGATGCGATCAACTCACTAATAAAATAGAAGTTGTCATTGTTGGAGTAGTTAATAACAGAAACATGGTAAGCAAGACAAGGAAAGAATTCACTCAATGGGATGATAAGATTAGGAATAAATGGCAGGGTTTAAAATTTTCCCCCTTCATTGGTGACTCCAAAGTCCACTCAGATTAGTTAAGAATAGATTGTAGATGGAGGATTCCAGCAGAGGGGTGGCATAAGTTGAACTTTGATGGTGCCTCAAGGGGTAATCCCGAGGTGGTAGGTATAGTATGATGTGTCCACAATTGTAAAGGGATGCAAATTGTTGAACTAGCATATCCCATAGGCATCAAAACTAATATTGTGGCTGAATTTACAAAATTATTGGAAGGTCTTAGGCTTTGTAGGAAATTGGGCATTGAGAAACTAGAAATTGAAGGGGATTCTGCAATAGTTCAATGTGATTAGAAAAGGGGAGACATCAAATTGGCAATTAAATGGTCTAGTCATGCAGAGTTTGGAGCTATTGGGACATCTAAAACACTTCACTATCAACCATATATATAGGGAAGGGAATGGAGTGGATGATAGATTGGTCGACTTAGGAGCAAATGGAGAAAAGAGGGGGATTGGGTGACCTTAGGTATTTGGATTTTTTTAAGTTCAAAAGCTAGGAACAAGGTTAGTATATAGGAATATGAGCCTAGGTTTTATGAGAAAGGATTAATCCATTATCATTAGTAGATAAAGTCAAATAGAATCGCAGTCATGGGGTATTTATTTCCTTCAGCAAGGGGGTTAATTTTAGTGGTTTAGTTGTATATGTATATATTACCATTGCTATCTATGGTTTATATATATTAATTATTTTTCTAATGATCCATTTTTGATACATTAAAGAGGAATCTTTTGTAGAGTATGTTTTAAATTTGGTAGGATTCACTATTATAGTGATTGGTCCTTATTTTCCTCCTTTTAGGTCTTAGGCTCTGTAGTAAGATCTTTCTACATGTCTTTTCACTCATGCAGATTCCTTGATACCCTCATTATTTTTAGCCTCCATTTTAGCTATTTTCAGGCCCCCATATTTTTTTTTTCTAATTTTAGTTGCTTAGCTATAGCTTTTCATACCTTTGTTAGCGCTATAGTTTTACCTATCTTTCTTATAACATATTTTAAGGATGTCTTCAGTAAAAATATTATGGTAGGTATGCTATGTAGAAAAGGTTTATTCTTTTTCGTAAGCATTCTTATGCATCTCTATATTAATTCCTTTGTTTAAAACTTGGAGGTTAGATAAATAATCAGCTCTTATAGGGGCTAGATGTGTGCATCATTTTGATTGTTTCCTAGACCTAGTGTGGACTATATATTGTTGAGGCAGCGTTAGACATCAATGGTATATATAATAAATTAATTTGGCAAAGGGGTAATAGGTGTATTTGGGCTCTGAGGTTATAATAGGTTAGGAATCTTTATGGCCTTTTTAGTATATTATTGTATATGCTTTATTTGCAATGGTTTGAGAGACGTGATCTCCAAATGTATAAATTTTAGAATAATAATCATATGAGAAATACTAACATTCGATTATTCCCTCTTCTCTATCCAATGCAAACAACATCATGATTTTTCACTTCCTCCCCTCCCGCTCCTTAACATTATTGCCCTTTCCAACTCACACATTATTTATTTTTGTAGTTTCCATCATTTTCTAGAACTATCTATAGAAATTTTGGTTATAAACCCATTCATTGGGGAGTTTGTCTCATTCTCAGTTAGGTTGTAGCCCAAAGCATCATGGTAGGAAAATTTGTGTAAGTAACCTCGGAGCCAATATGGAAACTAACATCTTTTTATTCCATACTTTTGAATGTAGAACTATGGCCTTTAGAGGAGATATTAATCCTATAACATGGAATTGAGTTCTTAATCGACTAGATGATATGACTAGGCAAGTCATAGAACTAGTTTTAGGTGAAGGAAATTTAAACTTTGAATACACATGGAGGACCAATAGAAATATCATAGGGATGCTTATTTCTTTTATGTTTAAGGAAAAATTTCTCAGGACAAATATCTTATCTCTATGTCGAGTGATCTTTGTCAAGGGGCTTTTAGGAGGGCTAAAAAATGTCGTATTCAACATCAATTGTAGGTTTGAAATTCCATACCCTAAAGCCTATATGGAGGCACTGATTGGCAGTCTAGAGATTACTAGACATGTAGCTAGGAGGTCCATTCTAGTAATGAGAGATACCTCTACCTTTGAACATATATGGTGTGAAATTGAAAGCAACATCCATTTTATGTTAAGGTGGTTGTGCATTATCAGAGAAGATGACACAAAATGGATCCACAACTATCTACAAGCACTAGGTTTTAACACTCCTCCCTCATTTGAGATTTATGATCTAGACAACATAAAATTCATTCTACCTAAGCTTTGTAGAAACAACTAGAGAAAGAAGCACACTAGTAGCAAGGATTCCAAAGGGGAGAATGTAAATGGCTACGATATTGCTGTTGAGGATTTAGATGAAGAGCTCATCATTATACATAAATATCTCTCATTTCTTATCCATTTTTCTAACCAGTGGATGATCAAATTTATAATACATACTTTAGGGTTATTAGGTTCCCATGTTTATGTATTATCGTACTCTATTCTCAAAGATCTTATTTTCTAAGTTCTCAGAAGAAGATAACATATAATTTGAATATGTATAGTTTGTCATTTTGTTGGTCTCATAGTTTCATTGTTGGTAGGATAAGCTCTTTATCAATTATAATCTTCCAGTATGATGTGTACATATGTTATATAACGACTGATATCACATCTTTTGTATAGTCTCATATAGTATCAATATAATTATAAAAAGTTATATATGTCCTTTTTGTGAAAATTGTTCACTAATGTCCTTTTCATACTAGTTTGTTTCTTAATTCCAAAAAAATTCCCAAACTTAAATTAATATCGATACTAAACTGTAATGTCTTTTCATTCAATATTTCTCTTGGGTGATGCTTGGAAAATTGGGATCAGACTTAAAAAGGTATAGTAACCGAAATGGGCATATGCTGAGACTACAAATTTTATCTGGACAAGATGACATAAGAACTATCTTAATACTGCATAAAAATCATTTGTACACACAGAATCTTCTTAATATAATTAAGACGTCTGACCCTTTCTATTAGATAGGGCACTTTGTCTCACTGTAATTTTTATTTGAACAATTTTTACTCTAGATATCCTTGATTACTGATTTGACTAATGGAATATAAGTAGGCAATGCACTTAAAAATGCATTATAATCTTAGTTTCGATATACTGTATCAAGCTCTTGATCCTACAAATGGCATAGATATATTTATATAGTTACCAATATAGTTCAGGCTATATTTATATAGATTTACAAATGCACACACACACACACACACACGTGTGTGTATATATATATATGTATGTATGTATATATACACTTATATTGGTATATATGCATGAATATATATAAATAATTATAAATATGGAATTTCTCATTGATCAAAATTATTCACACACACACACACACACACACATATATTATAATGACATATATCTATATATTTATAATCAAAGATAATTATTCATATATGGTATTCATATACTTATAGATCCATATGTATTTATCACTATCACTATGATTATTACTCTTTAAGCCGATTTGGTGAATGGGGATCTTTATTAAACTTTATCCACCGTTACACTCCCACAATCCTCTATTTTCTTTCATCATTTCTCCCATTTACCTTATTTCTATGATCTTCCCACATCTATTACTTATTATCCTTTATGTGGCTCCTCTCCATCATTTCTCTTTCTCAAAGCTTCTTACAATGCTTTCTTATATGTCTTTTTCCATGGCTTTGTGTCCTTTCATCTTTTAGTTTTGTCATTCCTTTAGGTAGTCTTGGTTAGACAAACAGTCCTAACGCCTCCTTTCATATCCCTTCTTTATCTCCGATCCTATATACCTTAGCCAACTACCTTAGAAGAGCATGTTTTTGGGCCTCTTCACATCATTTTCCCATCAAATGACCACCCTTATTAAACTCAAAGGATCCAAAAGGAAGATTGCTTTTGATGGAGAAGTCAAGGTAGCTAGACTATGAAAGATCATGCTCTCGACCCATGGTCTGATTTTATGAGTAGTATATAGGATCTTGGGTAGGGAATTCATAACGAACAACAATAGATTCAAGGTTAACTCAAATATTCTAGCAATGTTCATTGCTTCGACCATACAAGTCAACCTAGACAAACAAGCTATTTGACGTCTCTGCAAATGTATCTTTAAGAAGAAATTCTTTATTGATCTCAACAAGGTTATCAACAACATAAGGGGAGATCTAACCATCCCTAAACCCATATTTTATGACATACCAATGATTTGGGGTAGGCTTGTGCCCTCACATCCTATTCTAGAAATTGAGGACTTGGATGCTCTCCATCCACAAGAATTTTGGACTTATGATGATCATTATGCATGTCATAACTCCTTCGGTAGATGACTGGTATGATAATTTCATAGTCAAAGATGAAGTAGGCTCCTCGAATTGGGAAAATGAGGATGATTCTGACTCTGAAGATGAAGAGATGGTTCCTACAACCAGGTATAACCCTGCAATCAAAAGAAGGAAAATCCCTCTCTAAAAGTGTTGCATGGGTTTTTTCTCTTGTGTTACACAACTATATTTATAAATAAATTATAAAGAGATTCTCTCCCTTTATATATATATATATATATATATATATATATATATATATATATATATATATATATATATATATATATATATATATATATATATATATATATATATATATATATATATATATATATATATATATATATATATATATATATATATATATATTCTTTGCTCATTTTTTTCGAACTTCAAACTATGTTGGTTTCATGATTTACATGTCTCTATTCTAGACTCTTACCCTTGAATGGAATTATTACATATAAGGCTCGGGTATCGTTACCTAGGAAGGAAAACATGATTCATTACTCCAGCTAAAAACACTACATTTATCTTTGGTGAAATCATAGTAGAAAGCTTTATGAATTATAACACATTAATATATTTGATGGCTAACAAAGTTGCTTGTAGTATAGAAAGGAGAATCACTTGGTAATTTTGTTTACTTAAAATTTTAAAGCATGGATTACAATAGGCTATAGTTGTTGGATACAGGTGTGGAAAGGTAAGTACTGACAAGGGAGGGGTGAATTAGTACTTCAAATCACTTTTAAACTTTTCTTCACATTTATTTACTGATTACTTAACCTTTGCATGCATCGCATGAAAATAAATAAACATCACATAACACAATGATTTTGGTATAACATAAATCTTTGTTAGAGGATAAAAACTGCTATGGGGATGACACCCACAACTCTTCACTACTACAGGAATAAAGTTGCTTGGTTAGAGCTACAATACTTAGCTATTTTTGATAGCTTACCTTGTTAAAGGTATTAACCCAGTTAAGAGTTCTAAGATTGCTAAGTCTACTTTGTTAAGAGATTTCACAACTATAATCTAAGAATTGTACCTGGTTAAAGGATTTATACATAAGATTTGTTAAGATCTGCGTTGTTAAGAGCCTTATACAATTCTGATTAAATTTTAATCAACAATACAAAATGTCTATTAAATGTGCATCTAAAAATTCTATTTAGACTCTATGTGCTCAATATCTCATTACCTCATACTGTGTAACCTTCACATAAACAATTCAATGTTCCGTAGATATGTTCTGTAATACTTTGTTACTCAGTGGCTTTCTTTGTTTATTCACCTTATTCTATGTTCTACTTCATACATGCAATCTTCTCATGTATTTATATCACCATAGACACATTCTACATCATTGTGATCTTTACTTCTCTGGTCTATTTATAAAACTCTTGAAGTGGTGCTAGAAGTTCTAGAATCTTCTCCTTTAAGTGGTGCTAGCATTGGATACACTTCCAATGCATATTTGTTAAAATGGATAAAAATTTGAGCTAGGATCAATTAATCCAATGAGTAAGGAAAAAGGAAGATTATCATGAATTAAAAAAATCCTTAGAGCATACACCAAAAAGAAATGACAAGGAGACAAGAAATTTTCTAAGGGGGAAAAGCATAAAAAAACCCCCGTGAATTATGAATGGGCAAAATAGCCAAAAGAGAGAGAGAGAGAGAGCTTTAGCTCATACAAATTGAAGAATGAGAGAGAGAATAGAAAAGTAAGTGAGAAAAGAGAAGAAATCATCTCTATAAGTAGAGATGAGAGGAGGAGTTCAAAATGTAACTCCCATGAGAATGAATGCCACCATTCATAAGTGTGTGAAAGCCAAGTGTGAGATTCCTCATAAGGAGGAATAATCTAAATAACAAATTACAATAAATATTTGTCCTCACATATTCCACTAGAGGAAAAAATAAGATGTAGTGGAAAAAGGACAAAAAAAAGAAATAAAAGAAGCCTAACCTTGGTTTATAAACACACCAAGGAAAGATTACAACTTCTAACACCCCCCTTTAATCTTTACTTGGGGTTATTACATCAAGGGATAGTAATCCCAAATTTTTACAATGCAATTCAAATTTATCTCTAGAAAGAGGCTTTGTCAAAATATCAGCAACTTGATCTTCTCCTTTACAATGAATGAGGAAAATTATGTTTTCTGCAATGTGCTCTCTGATGAAGTGGTGGTGGAGAGAAATGTTCTTTGACTTTGCATGGTAAACTGGATTCTTTGCCAATGCTATTGCACTTTGATTATCACAATACAAGGGTGTAGGTTCTTGTTGAGGTAGACCCAAATCTTCAAGTATTCTTCTAAGCCATAGGGCTTCTTTGGAGGCATGAGTACAACTTTTATATTCTGCTTCAGTAGAACATAAAGACACAGATTGTTCTTTTTTACTTTTCCAAGAGATAGAACCTGAACCAAAAGAAAAACAATATCCAAAAGTAGATTTCCCATCATTGGGATCTCCACCTAGGTCTGAATCAGTAAAACCTTTTAGAGAGAAATCAGAATTTGCATCATAAAAAAGTCCTAAGTTAATAGTACCTTTAATATAACGTAATATTCTTTTAGCAATTTTAAGATGAGTTTGTTGAGGTTTTGACATAAATCTAGAAACTAAACCAACACTAAAAGATAAATCAGGTCTAGTGAGAGTTAAATAAATCAAACTACCTACTAGTTCTCTATAGGGAGTAGCATCAATATAAGGAGATTCCATATCTACCATTAATTTAGTTCCTAAGTCACATGGAATTGAAACTGGATTAGCATCATTCATATGAAATCTATCTAACAGATCTTTAGCATATTTAGTTTGAGATATAAAAATACCATTAGAAGTTTGCCAAATTTGCATTCCTAAGAAATAATGTAATAATCCTAAGTCTGTCATTTGAAATTTTTGGTTGAGTTGATATTTAATATCAGAGATTAAATGGTTAGAACTGGAAGTAAGGATTAAATCATCAACATACAAAATGATAATAATAATGTTATTTTCACTATGTTTAACGTATAAATTAGGATCATTTTTACTTCTTTCAAAACTTTGAGAAATAAAGAAAGCATTAATTTTAGCATACCATTCTCTAGGAGATTGTTTTAAACCATAAATAGATTTCTTTAATTTGTAGACTAAATGTTCATTACCTTCTTGAATAAAACCAGGAGGTTGAGACATATAGATTTCTTCATGCAGATCACCATTTAGAAAAGCACTTTTAACATCCATTTGATGAATAGGCCAATTCATTTGAGCAGCTAAAGCAATAACAACTTTAATGGTAGGCATTTTAGCAACAGGAGCAAAGGTTTCATTATAATCTATCCCTTCAATTTGAGAAAATCCTCTAGCAACTAATCTAGCTTTAAATTTACTAATTTCATTATTAGAGTTTTATTTAGTTTTATATAACCATTTACAAGAAACTAAATTCTTACCAGGAGGTAAAGGAACTAAATCCCAAGTATTATTAGAAATTAAAGAATCATATTCTTCTTGCATAGCAGTTTGCCAATGTGGTTGATTTTTAGCTTGAGCAAATGTTTGAGGATCATTAGAATTAGATAAAGAAGACATAAGAGCATAATTGCAGTAATTTATCCTTCTAGGTTTAAGTCCACCCATTCTAGTAATGTAATCATCACCTTCATTAAGTAAATCTTTAAACCATTTAGGATTTCTTCGAGAATTAACAGAAACATTACTAGGAGGAGTAAATAAATTGTTACCATTATCATCATCATCACTACTACTGCTGCTAGTAGAAACAAAAGAAGTAGGAGGAGTATCATTACTATCTTTATGCTCATTATGAGAAATATTACTATCTTTATGCTTATTACTATTATCAGAAATATTAGGAGTAGAAACTTTAGGAATAGGGTTGAGAGATGGAGGTTGGTCCTCCACAAGAACAATATTGCTATGATCAAAATCAGAATCTAAAATTTGAGAGCAATCATGAACACCATTTTCAGCAATGCAAACATCTCTAGCTATCTTAACTTTATTAGTAAGAGGATCATAAACTCTATAACCTTTATTAGTTTCAGAATATCCAACAAAAATGTGAGGTGTGGATTTAGAATCTAACTTTTGCCTATTCTGTTTAGGTGTGTGAACATAAGCAGTGGATCCAAAAATACGTAAATGAGATAGATTTGGTTTTTTATCAGACCAAACTTCTTCAGGAGTTTTATTTGGAAGGGCTTTAGTAGGAGTTCTATTAATGATATAAGTGGCACATGCCATAGCTTCAGCCCAAAATTTATAATCCATATTCTTAGCATGCAAAAAACATCTAGCCATTTCTACTATTGTTCTATGCTTACGTTCTGCCACACCATTCTGTTCTGGTGTATAAGGAACACTAAGCTCATGTTTGATACCAAAAGATCTTAAATAATTATAAAAAGCATGATTAACATATTCAGTACCATTATCAGTCCTAAGAACTTGAATTTTACAGCCACTTTGTCTTTCTACAAAAACATGAAATTCAGCAAAAATATCAAGAACTTGATCTTTACTATGTAAGAAATAAATCCATGTCCTACGGGAGTAATCATCAACAAATGTTAGAGCATATTTAGATCCTGAAAGTGAAGTATTTTGCATAGGACCTAGAAGATCACTATGGATGAGGGCTAATTTATTAGTAGCTCGCCAAGAAGATTTATGAGGAAAAGAGTTTCTATGCATTTTACCACTCATACATCCATTGCATTCTAATTTAAAAGTAGTGAACTTAGGTAGTCCTTCTACCATATTTTCCCTTTGCATTAATGAAATATAATCAGAATTTAAATGTCCTAGTCTTTCATGCCAAATATGAAAATCAATGGTAGTAAGAAAAGAGTATCTAGGAGAGGAAAATTGGTAAAATTTAAAAAGATTATCACCATCTAACTTAGCATCAGCAATAATTTTATCAGTGTTTGGATCAATTATATGACAGTTATTTTTATGAAACTCAATCTTATAATCTTGACATAATTGAGGAACAGAAGGAAGACTAGCTTTTAAATCAGGAACATAAAGAACATCATGTAATTTACCATTAGGAACAGAGACATTACCAGTTCCTTCAACTTTACAGCAGTGATTATCAGCTAAAGAAACAGGAATATTTAAAGAATCAGGTTGCAGAGAATCAAAATTTCTTTATGAGAAGTAACATGTTGAGATGCACCACTATCAACAATCCATTCAAGTGGTTTAGAAACATTAAAACTAACAGTAAAAGCAGAACGAGATTGATTGTTAGAGTTATTTTGAGAATTACGTTGATCATCTTTCTGTTTCTTAAAGCAATTATGAATTAGATGTCCATTTTTTCCACAATAAGTGCAATAAGTTCTATTTGGAGAATTATTATTATTATTATTATTATTATGATTATTATTATTATTAGTATTGTTGTTATTATGGTTAGGTCTTTGAGAATTATTATTAGTAGTGTTAGATCTTTGATGATTTTGATTATAGTTAGAATTGTTTGATCTCTGATTATTTTGATTGTTATTGGAGTTATTACTAGCTCTATTATTGTTGTTATGAGATTGAGAAACATAAGCAAGTTCATGAGATTTCAATATACCAAATTGAATTAATTTAGCCTCCTCTTGACGCAACATAGTTTGAAAAATAGGATAAGTTAATTGAGTCGCTAAAGAAGGAATAGCTAACTGAGAATAAATATTTGTAATAAACTGCTGAAATTGCCTAGGTAAACATTTACGAATTATAATATGAATTATCCTTAAATCAGAAAGAGGAACTTGTAACCCATTTAATAAAACTCTAATAGAATCAAATTTAAGTAAAAAATCATCAACAGAATTAAAATCTGTATACCTGAGATCTTCAAGCTGGTCTTGAAGTTGGATTTTACGGGTTTCATCTGCACTGTCATAGGTGTTTTGCAGGATGTCCCAAGCTTGATAGGCTTCTGTACAGGAGGAAATAAGGACATACAGTTCAGGGCTTAGGGATATGCCAATTAAACCAAGGGCTTCATCATTCTTAGCTTGCCAAGCATCTTGGTCAGCTTGAGAAGCAGTGGTAGCGGGTTTAGTGCTGGCATTAGTGGCAACGTCTAATAGATGGCGGAATCTGAATATCCAGGTCATGTGGGTTTTCCAAGCATGATAGTTGGTGCTGGTTAGTTTTATCTCAGGCATTAGGGTAGACATGATTATAGAAAAGAAAAGACGAATATGCTAGATTAAATAAACTGAGCACCCTAGATGGCAGATTCTGACATGCAAAGTACTTGCATGCAAAATCCGAGATGGGTGGCTAATAATACAAATTAATTGAAATAGAAAGAGCATAATTAAAAAATACAAAGATAAATATAAGAGAAGTTGGTCCTGATTACAAAAAAAATAAATTAATTTAACATGCAAGGTGAATTAGATCAAATGAAGAAAACAAATTAATAAATTAACTAGATTAGTGTAGAATGATTAAACAAGCAAGTTAATTAACCTGAACGAGAAAGTTAATGATTAAACAAAATATAGATAATATGAGATACTTTAACCAGACTAAAAATAATGGAGTGAACTGAACATGAATGAAAATGAATCCAAAAGGTTGATTAATTTAACCCGAATGTGAAAAGGATTGAATAAAACAGTTAGAATCAAATGTGTGATTAATTAAACCAAATTATTAAGATTAATCAGACAAGTTAATCCAAAGGTTAATTAAATGATTAAAAAGGGATTAATTAACCCAAATGAGAAAAAAGAATTAAATGTGAGATTAATTCAAAGCAGATTAATAAGATTAATTGATTAAAAAGAAATCCCTGCCAGAAAAATGGTTAGAAGAAAAAAACTTGCATGTAGAGGAAGATCCTAAAAATTAGAGATCAAACACCCTGCAACAACCGATTAGATCAAAAAACAATATTAAAAGGAATAGAAATCCTGCAAGACAAGAGGTTAGATGAAAAAGGTGTAACCTGCATGCAATGGGTTAGATCAAAAGAAATGTTTCTGCATGCACAAACTGAATAGATCCTGTAAAAAATGGTTAGGAAAAAACAATCTGGATATAGAAACGGTGAGATCCTGCAATAATAAGTAAAAAAAAATCTGCATGCACACAAAAAAAGGGTTAGAAGAATAATGATAGAAAAAAGAAATTACAAAGAGAATCCTGCAATAAACCTACATACAATAATAAAATATGAAAAAAAGATCTAAAGAACTACACCAAATATAAATAAAAATTGAATATAAACTTACAATTAACTAAACTATATAAACAATAAACACACTATAGTAAAAAAAACAAAATAAATATATATAAAAAAAATTATATAAAACTAGAGAGAAAAAAACTATATATAAAAAATATATAAAGCTTATAAAAAAGATTGAAAAACTATATATAAAACTTAATAATAAAAAACGTATTAATACATAAAAACGATAAACAATGATCAACGATAATAACTAAAAACTATATATAAAAAAAACTTTATCAAAAAATGAATCGCCTCGGGTAACGGTCACGGTGCGAAGGCCGAGGAAGAGCGCGTGCCGAGAACGACAAACATTGCGGCCGGGAAAAAAATAGCAATCGAAAATGATGTTCAACCCGAGAATGGCCTCGGGAAAAGAGAGAAAGCGCCGAAAAGGGAAAAGTGAAAAACGGAGGAGCAGCGCGGATAGGGTTTGGAAATAGCAGAGAACGCTACGCGCAGAGAAAGATATGGGAAGAAAACGTAGGGAATAAGATAAAAATACAGAGACGGCGGGCTGAGATGAAATGCACGCAGAGAATAAAATGGGAAGAAAAATAACACAGAGCGCAGAGAATAAACGAAATGTTAGCAGAGAATGCACACAGAGAAAGATGAAACGGTTTAAAACAAAACGCGGCGAAGGTTAAGGGTTTAAAACGCAGGTCGAACGCGGCGGTTAGGGTGTGGAAGAAAGTTAGAAAACTGATTTAAAAAAATGCCGAGGTTCGATTAGGGTTAGCGTGAAAAGCGCTTAGGGTTACGAATTTTAAAACAACGCTCGAGTTTAAACCGCGGGTCTGAGGTGATGAACGCAGGCCACCGACAAAAAATGGGCCGAAGAAACAACAACGACGCCGGGAAAGCGTCGGCGGGCGGGAAGGCGGTGGAAAAAACCGCCGAAAAGAGAAAGGAGATATAAAAGGAAACTTTTGAAAAAACGCCGCAAGGATGGAGAGGTGGGGACGGGGTTAGGTGGGCGGGAAAACAAAATTAAAAAGAAATTAGGTTGATTTTATTTTAATTTTTTTCTTAAGATAATAGTTATAATATATAATTTTTTTATATAGAATTTTAAATTTATAAAATCACAAATTTTAATTTTTTATTATCTTATTATTATTATTTTTTAAAAAAAAGAAAAGAAATTATATTATTCAAACAAACTTAATAAATTAAGAATGAACAATATAAGGGGAAAATTTATTTTTTTTAATTTAAAAAATTAGCAAAGAATGTGCATGAATTAAAAAAGGAGATATATATAATTTCTTCTACAACTAAAATATACAAGAAGAGGAATTTTTCCAACTAAAAAATATAGTGAAAGAGGGGAAAATTTTCCTTTTTGAAGGACAACCTGCAACACAAATTGTTAGAAGCAAAAAACTCTCTCAAATAAACAATGAGTCTCCGAATTGGAGTGCTCCGAGATATGATAACCGCTTAGACCTATGAACTCAAAATGGATTAAACTAGCTCTGATACCATGTTAAAATGGATAAAAATTTGAGCTAGGATCAATTAATCCAATGAGTAAGGCAAAAGGAAGATTATCATGAATTAAACAAATCCTTAGAGCATACACCAAAAAGAAATGACAAGGAGACAAGAAATTTTCTAAGGGGGAAAAGCATAAAAAAACCCCCGTGAATTATGAATGGGCAAAATAGCCAAAAAAGAGAGAGAGAGCTTTAGCTCATACAAATTGAAGAATGAGAGAGAGAATAGAAAAGTAAGTGAGAAAAGAGAAGAAATCATCTCTATAAGTAGAGATGAGAGGAGGAGTTCAAAATGTAACTCCCATGAGAATGAATGCCACCATTCATAAGTGTGTGAAAGCCAAGTGTGAGATTCCTCATAAGGAGGAATAATCTAAATAACAAATTACAATAAATATTTGTCCTCACATATTCCACTAGAGGACAAAATAAGATGTAGTGGAAAAAGGACAAAAAAAAGAAATAAAAGAAGCCTAACCTTGGTTTATAAACACACCAAGGAAAGATTACAACTTCTAACAATATTTCATCCTTAATTATCATTGGTTGAACTTGTAATACCCCAAAATTGGCACCTTGCAATTCTAATCAATTTTGGTGCATTTCTTCAAATTTCTACATCATCAAAGTCCTATTGTACTAGGAATTTCTGTCTCCTAATTGACTTTATTTGACTTGGTGTCAAATGCAGAAAACCTCAAATTTGCATTAATCAAATACGATATTTAATTCCTAAACATTGACATTTATTGGCTAAATAAACCCTATGATTAATTCATTTAATTACAAAGTCCTAGTGCTTTTATTAAATTAATTCCACCCCCTTTAGCTAATACACATCAAAAGGAATTAAATAATTATTTAGTTCTTTAAGTGAAATATCCTCCTTTGAATTTAATTATTCAAATAATTCAAAAAGTCACCCATGTGGCAATATTTCATTTAATTAATTAGATAATTCCTCCAATTTGTTTCACCTCCCACCAAGGAGATAAAGAGTCAACCATTTCTTTGCAAGAAACTCTTCAATCTCCACCTGGGCTCCTCTATATTAGAGACTTCTCTTTCCTCATTTGAGGAGACAATTTTTGAGTATCGAATCACTGTCAAATTGTTGTCTCATCTTTTACATTCTTAAGCTTTGATAATCTTGCATATTAGAATAATTCTATTTTAGCACAATGTTGCATTCTCATGCTTTAATCTAGTTTGCTTATTATGTTAGTAGAGTAATTTCATTTATTACAAGCTTTAGATTAACTTTGCATCCTCATTCTTAGATTAATTTTGCATTCTCACCCTAGCTTAATTCATTTCAATTCAATCATTCTTAGCATTTAAATCCTCCATTTTAGAGCTTGGTCTATGGTTGTTGGGCTCTCAATTCTGAGAGTGATTCAAAACCCCATCTAAATAGGAGGCAATAGGTCGATTCATGTATGTTTGTGAAATGAATAATTCATATTCATTTTTGTAATTAGCTTATGAGCAATGACCATGTTGAAGTCTATGGCTGAATTCGAGGTCCACGTTCAGTTGTAAACATTTTGGCGCCCACCATGGGGCAGAAAATTCATTTATGGCCTCATTCTCGAAAGTTTTTCTGACAAAATTCTTTACTCTATTGTACGTCCATACATCACTGTGTACAGAATCTCACGTGAACTTTCTCACAGTGTCACGCGAAGTTTTGTTGGTCTTAGCATTTCCTCACGCGAAAAAGGTGTTTTCTCGCGCGGGACTATGCATTTCCTCGCCCGAGTCTGACAACAGATTTTTTAAAAAAATTCAGTTTCTGTGTTTTCTGTTGCATATTTCTAACATTTATCATTTTTTGTGATTTTCATATCTCTATTTTCTGCTACAACATAATAGTGGGTTGCAGGACGTTTGACAAAGACATAACTTACTGACGGTTTTCTTGCAGGACGGTTGTCAAAGATATTTAAAAACATTGTGCTTGTTTATTTCTTTATTCACATACTTTAATTAGGGCCTTGTGAAGATTTCTTAAGGGTCTTGATAGCAGGATAGGGTAATAGGATCTTCATTACATGGAAGTGATGCCCATGGATGAATCCAAGACCCAAATTTTTCTAGCATGATAGATACCTGGGGAAGCAAGGAAAGGTAACAAATCTTTAGCACGCCCATTTGTTAGGGGATTATGCTCTTCTCTCTTTGAGAGAACCATAAACCCAAAAACTTGTGGATTGTTTGAAGAGGAGTTATCTCAGTGATAGACATGTCTTGTGTGTTTGGGTAAGGTGAGGAGGTAGAGAAGTATGCTCTTCTCTTTTTGAGAGAATCAGAAAATCTGACCCTTGGATCCAAGCCAAAGTTTGTGTCACCTTTAGGGCCTGCCCGAAGTTGAACCTCCAAGAATGACCCAAGTGAGTACACACCTATTGTTGGCGATTCCACCTCACTATAATAAAGTAGCTTTGTTGAGTCTAAAGACTCCAAATCCATGTTAACTTATTTCTCTTGATTATGACTATCGTCTTGAGAAAGCTCTGTCTATTGTATTGAGCAACGCCGCTCCTAGCCCTGCTTGCGGGGGTGTATGAATTTGAAGTGTTGGTGTGGCTATGAGGCCCCGACCATGTATCGGGGGCACCAAAAGTTAGTGTGAATGGAAGCCCACTAAACACTCTCTTAGTTAGTTGCCTACCTGGATCACCTCTGAAAGGAGACAATCTTTGCGTAGGGAGGAGGAAGAATCTCTCCCCTAGATTCTCACCATAGGCATGCACCTAGATGTTTGAAGGTGGTATATGACACTAGCCCTTGCTTCAAGGGTAACCTTTGAACATATATTATTGAGTCCTTGGAAACACCAAAAACACGGGTTCCCTCTAGGGGGTGACACAGCTGTGTGAGGTGAACACATGCACATAAGTTGTGAGGCACGAATTTTTTCTTCTCTACCATTTTTTTTGTAGGGATAATTGAGTGATTGTTTTGAGTCTTAAATTGTCCAACATGATCAAACTTGTCAAAGACTCCCATGATTCTTTTGAGTTGCTTTGTTCTTGGTAGAACTGTTTGCAACTACTGATTGCGTCACTATTGCTTGGTCCAAACTTTATGCTTGTAAATGATTGGTTTCAACATCCAAACTGAGCTTTGCTGACTCAAACTATCCCAAATCAGTCCGAAACTAGAAATTCTACTAGAGAATAGTTCATGCTGTGTCTCAAAATCTGATTTTTGCCTCAAAAACTATGTTAATCTGTCAAACCCTGGTCTTTTCCCGCATGAGATTTTAGGAAACTATGCATTTCCTCACGTGAGACAACACTTTCTCACGCGCAGTTCAACATTTCCTCGTGCGAGATTTCATTTCTTTACCCGAGACAGTCCCCTAATTTGTGAAATAGTGAGCTATTTCTCATTGACTGGTCAACTTTTTGCCTAATCTAGTTTTTTCCTGGGGTCCGTCTGCCTGTTCTCCTGTTGTCCACTATCTGAAACTGGGTGTCTCGAGTTGAGAACAAAAAAATTACTACTTAAACTCACATTGTCTCTCTATTGTCTGTCCTATCCTATTGTGTTCTTGTACCTGGAGACGCGATAGTCACATCTTGGCTATTCTAGCCTTACTCTCGACGATTCATGCTGGGTGCATCTCACTTTTTTTTTTTTTGCTATCCTAGAGACAGAGTTTTGAGCATAGTCCTAAGTCCTCCCTCATTACATAATCTTCGTCTATGCCTATTACAACTAGAAGTGGAAATGTATTCCCCATATGTGGTATTGGACAAGGTAGAGGTAGATCTTGCAATCAAGGAAGAGGTCATTCTGAACCTATCACACAACCTGAGTGTCAAGAGGGATCCTCACATTCCTCCTCGCCGAGAGTCTTAAGAGAGAATCCACCTTGATCCTCATCTCCTATCAGTTGGCCTAGGGTCAAGTGAACATTTCGCATAGACATCAGTCCGAATTGGAATCCAGTGTTCCAAGAGCATTACAATTCATTGTTTTAAACATAGCCTGACTTATTGTTTCAAGAACAACACAACCCATTGTTCCAAGATCAACAAAACTATGAAAGGTCACTTTCTCGAACCAGCCCTATTGACACTATTGACCCTATCGACCCTTTCGACTCTATTGACCCTATCGATCCTATTGATCATATCGAATCTGTTGCAATGACCTCTTGGTATACTACTACACACGCTCATACTAAGTCTGTGCACTTTGCACACTCACACACTAATAAGATGGGAGACCCATTGCAATTCCAAGAGGGTGAGTACAACAAAAGTCATGATCAATCTCAAAATGACCAACGTCATGATCAATCTCAAAACAACCAGCAACAATATCACTATCACTCTCAAAATGACCAGAATCAAGATCAAGCCCCAAGCATTTTTGAAATTCTTGGTAATGACGATGAAGAGATAACCCAAAATGACATAGATGTTGCGAAAGCCAATAAGAGTCTGCTCAAGATGATGCAAATTATCCTTGTAGAAGAGAAGGAGAAATATTTTCTAGAACTGGCTAAAAAAGGGGCCAAGTTACCCCCAGATTTCAAAGTAGAGACACTTATGGCCAAAGAAGAGGAAATCGATACCGCTAAGTTTCAAAAGATGGTCTGAGACATGCAAGACCAAATAAGTCAACTTATGAAGGATAAGGATAAACCAACACAATAGTCACATTGGAAAACATTTGTCCTTTTCCCTTCGATAAAAGTCTTCACATGCCACCTTTCCCCAAAGGTGTAGAACTTCCCAAGTACGACAAATATCTAGGTACTACTGATCCCCAGGATAACTTGAGAGAGTTTGGCACTCTATCCATGGAGTTCATACATGATCAGACTTATCTCATGCACCTTTTTCCTCGTAGTTTGGGTGGGTCAGCTATGGAGTGGTTCTCTCGACTACCCATAGGCATCAAGACTTTTGACAAAATTGCTAATTTGTTCCTCCAACATTATTCACTCAATATCTAGCATCGAGTCAATATCCGAGATCTTTTTAATCTGAAACAACAACAAGGGGAACCTTTCTTGGCATTTCTCTAGAGATGGAGACAACTCTATACAAAATATCCTCGCAAACTACCTGAGTCCGAAAAGCTCGATATCTTCTTAGATAATCTCATCCCTGATTTTGGATATCAAGTATAGTTACAAGGTCCCCTAAATTTTGATAATATGATTAAACAAGCTATGAGGATAGAAGAATTTATGGTTAAGAAAGGAGAGTTGACCTTGAACAAGGATAACAAACAAGGGTCTTCCTCCTCAAACAAAGACAAAGGTAAGTTTTTCAACAAAAAAAAAGATGTTGTAAATGATGGAGTTATTGACAATATGACCCCAAAACCTTCAAAGTCTATTTTCAACCTTACCTCCAGTTTACAGGTGGCCAAAGCCATTGAGAAGGCTACGACAGATACTCAACAACCTTCAAGATTTTCTAGAAACAAACCTTGGGCCTCTCGACCCAAGCGTGAGTTTAATTCCTTGGGAGAACCCCTTGACATGGTTTACAAGACTCTTGTGCAAAACCAAATACTCACTCCTTTGGAAAATTTACGTCCTTATGACCCACAACCGCAACCTACTTGGTGGAATGAAACTGCATACTATGATTATCACCAAAACAAGGGTCATAAGAATTCTAGCTACATTCAGCTTAGACATAAGATCTAAGATTTTATCAACAATGGGGATATTGTTGTGAGCGGTCATAACAAAGACTCAGATCATCAAGCATTTAAAGACCCCTTTCCTCCTCATGAGAAGGGTGAATCTTCCAAGACCAAGAATGCCAACGCCAAGGTTAACTACACATACACTACCAATGACAATGTCATTAATATGGTCAAACTTGTTGAGGTCAAATATTGTGATGTGATCACTACCAAGGGGAGCAAGGATGCTCTTAAGCCTAAGAATAAGTTTGTCTTGCGAGGCCCTATGTCTCATTCTTCCAAACCAGAATAATCTCAGGATTGTGTGAACGTTGTTACCAGATCTCGTGCGAAGATCACCATTAAGGGTCCCGACCCTTCTACATTCGCACCGAAGCAAATTGTGGATAAAACTGTTGTTGGTCCTACCAACAAGAACTTGAAATTGATCCCCATGCCTAGTACTACTAATTAAAACATTCTAGACCAGTTGCAACATACCAACACTCAGATCACTATCTTTGAGCTGTTGAAGATCTCGCCTACTCATAGGTAGATTCTTGATAAAGCCCTCACTGAGGCAAATGTCCCAAAAGATTTGGATCTTGATCAGTTTCAATCCATGGTGGGTCACCTGACCTCACTGCATTATTTTTCTTTCTCTGAAGAAGATGACCATTCTCTGAGCCATCTGCACAATGCTCCTCTGCATATTGAAGTCATGATAGACCCAAAGCGTGTTCGTCGCGTCCTCATTGACAATGGTGTTGGCCTTGATATTTGCTCTGCTAAGCTGCTCACCCAATTAGGCTATGATGAAGATTGCATAGATGCCCACAATAAAATTACCATTAAGGCATATGATGAAGAGGAGCAGAAATCCAAAGGTCTGGTTGTGCTACCAATCCAAGTTGGGCTTGTTGAGAGGGATGTCATCTATCAAGTTCTAGACATTCCCCTTGCATATAATATACTATTGAGAAGACCATGGATTCATGAAATGCAGGTGATTCCATCTACATATCATCAATGTATCAAGTTCTCGTTCCATGGAGTAGAAGTGACAGTACCTGCCAATACCAACTATTCTTGCAATACACTCACATAATCTGCAGATAGTTTTGTTCCAACTAATAGAGAGTCTACTGAATTCTATGATGCCAAACTCAAAGAAATGGAACAGACTCTGAAACTCAAGGATACAGGCATGGGGGGGTATTAGATAGAACCTATTTTATCATTAGCAGCTTTGCCTCCATCTCCACGTTCCTATGGGAGACCCTTTGAGAGCAATAAACCCTCTGCCAGATCTCCTCAAATAGTCTATGATGGTGCCTTTGTACGGGCCAAAATGCCACTAGAAGATGAGGCTGAGGAAAGAGATATTACAACTTGGCTTTACAAAGGAAAGGACACATCTGAACAAATCACTCCTTCTCGTGATATAAAACATGAACCAAACATTGAAGGTTTCAAGCTCATGAAACACTTCAGCTATAAAGGGAGTGGCCCTATAGGGGTGAATGATAATGGCTTACTTGAACCAATTGAAGCCACAGGTCATTGAACAATAGGTCTAGGCTTCAAGAAAATCCCGTTTCATTTAGGGATTAAAAAATTTATGCTAGAACCAAAATTATAGCCAGAATCTGAAGACACCACCACAGTTGCAAATCCAGAGGATAGCTCTGATGAGGATATCTTTCCCTATCCTATTCCTCTGGATTTTTCTACAGTCCTTGCAAAACTAGATGATTTTGTACCGCCTATTAGTACAACAAAAATTGACAGTGATTCGCCTTGGGTACTCCACTAACATACGAGTGATTGATAGAAATCCAAACTACTGATCCTAATTATGTAGGTGAGTTGTACATGCCACCATCCTTTAAAGAGCAGTTCAAGAAAGAAGAAAACCAACAAACCATTAAAACTACAAGAGATGAAAATGAGTCAGATGGTACAACAAGTGTTGATGGAATTCCCATATCAAGCATCACTGATTCACATGAATATGAGTTTGATTCTCTATCTAATGCAACTTTTGATAAAGATATAGATGTTGTTCATGTGTATGAAAACCTTCTCAAAGTAGGTGAAGGGTCTAGTATTAGGATGACCGAGTGTGATTCCACTAACACTAACATTCCCTCTACTTCTGTTGTGACATCTCGAAGGGATTCGAACACACCTCTTGATGAGATTGCTCTAGGTCTTGACTTACTCATCCACACTTTTGATGACTATAATGTGAATGCACTTGAACCCGCCATTTCTCTTTCACTCCACCATCCCAATCTAATCAATTGGAACTCTCCCTCTCCATCTAGTGAAGTCCTTATGTTCCAAAATGACTACACTCTTGCATGTTACCTCAACAATGTCGAACTTGTAATGTTCTCCACCAGTGAAGACAATATCAACATGACTAAAGCTGATATCAAGTATCTCAATCACCAAATTAAAACAAAAAAGAATAGGTGCTCAAAATGGTGAAAACCACATTGTGGTAGTGTAAGAGCCAAAAAAAGTAAAAATAAAAGACGTATCTAAGGGTGAAAACCTCTCTGAGGTGCCCAAGGATGAGATACTTGATACACTTCCCAGTCATTTTCAAGAAAGATCATCAGTGCTGATTGAGCCAACCCAACCAGTGAACTTGGGTATGGAAGCTGCACCTTAGATTATTCATTTGGCATAGCCACTATCTATAGAAGAGAAAGAAGAGTTCACCAATTTCTTTCATAGTAAGAAAATCAATTTTACATGGACTTACTCTGATATACCTGAATTGTATCCTAATCTAATCATG
Source organism: Chamaecyparis obtusa (assembly GCA_027943335.1). NCBI lineage: Eukaryota > Viridiplantae > Streptophyta > Pinopsida > Cupressales > Cupressaceae > Chamaecyparis > Chamaecyparis obtusa. The sequence continues at coordinate 977,289 of BSBK01000840.1, forward strand.
CATCATCTATCTATTGCACCAGGTGTTAAGCCTATCAAATAAAAGCTTCGTAAGATGCATCCACATGTGGCACTCTTAGTCAAGGCTGAATTAGAAAAACTTCTCAAAGTTGGTTTCATCAGAGCCATTGACTATGTAGAATGGATTTCCAATATTGTTCTAGTTACTAAGCATGATAAATCCATTCAACTCTGCACAGACTTTCGGGACTTGAATAAAGCATTTCCTAAAGATGACTTTCCATTACCCAATATTGACATGATTGTGGATATGACGACAAGCTATGAAATGTATTCTCTAATGGATGGCTTCTCTGGTTACAATCAGATAAAGATCACGCCAGAAGACCAAGAAAAGACTGCCTTCACATGTGCTTGGGGAACTTTCTATTGGAATGTCATGCCCTTCGACCTTAAAAATGTTGGAGCTACATATCAAAGGGTTGTAACCACTATTTTTCATGACATGATGCACAAAACAATAGAAGATTATGTGGATGACACTTTGGATAAAAGCATGCAATGAAAGACACATCTTACAGATCTAGGTCCTATACTAGATTGAATGGAACAATTCAGTTTGAGGATAAACCCAAAAAGGTGTGCATTTGATGTCACTTCTGGAAAGCTATTGGGTTATATTATATCTGCTAAAGGCATAGAGGTAGATCCTGAGAAAGTTCAAGCTATCATGGAAATGCCTCCACCAAAGAATATCAATCAAATGAGAGGACTTCAGGGTAGACTACAATCCATTCAGCACTTCATTGCACAAATAGTTGATAAGTCATAACCATTCACCTAGACTTTACATAAAGGTGTGACTTATGAGTGGAACAAAGATTGTGACAAAGGGCTTACATAGATCAAACAATATCTTGCAAATCCACCAATCTTGATGCCTCCTATTCATGGGAAGCCACTCATCCTTTATATCTGAGCTATAGACACATCTTTGGGTGCCCTATTGGCTCAAGAAGATCATGATAATAAAGAATGAGCCATTTATTACATCAGTAGAACACTGGTTTCATATGAGATGAACTATTCAGTCATTGAAAAAGCTTGTCTAGTAGTGGTGTTTGCTTCATAGAAACTACAACACTATATGCTTGCTCACACCACAAGACTCATTGCTAAGATTGATCCATTAAAGTACTTGCTCAGCAAATCTGCCCTCACAGGAAGACTGACAAAATGGGTCATGATACTCAGTGAGTTTGACATTGAGTATGTATAGAGAAAGGCTATCAAAGGACAAGCAATTGCAGATCAGTTGGCAGAAGCTCCTCTTAAGGATCATCAACCATTAAACATTGAGTTTCTAGATGAGTCCATAATGCTTCTTACACATCAAACATGGAATATGTTCTTCGATGGATTGTTCACCCAGCAGGGGTCAGGTGCCGGAATATTATTCATTACCCCACAGAGATATTCTTTACCTAAAGCTTACAAAATGTTGTTTCCTTGCACAAACAACATTGTTGAGTATGAAGCTTTAATCAATGGCATGAAGATAGCCATAGAATGGCATGTGGATGAACTTAAAGTCTTTGGAGACTCACAATTGGTCATCAATCAAGTTAATGACATCTATCAGACAAAAGATGATAAGCTAGTGCCTTGTAAATGGATGGTCGATGATCTGAGAAAATACTTTGCACATATCACTTTTCAGCAAGTTTTGAGAGAAGATAACAAAGCAGCTGATGCCATGACTACTCTTGCCTCCATGCTGCAAATGCTAGAAAATGACTTCAGACATGAATTCCTGGTGGAGACATTACGCTACCCAGCCTACAATACCCCTAAATCTAGGATGATCTATTCAGTTATTGGACTCGATTCATCCCGCTACCATCATATCTACTCCTACCTCCAGGACTAGATTATTCTAGACACTTACACCCAGAATGAAAAATGTCACCTAATCCACACTGCTTCACATTATGTCATTGTAGCTAATGAATTGTATAGGCGAGGTCTAGATGGTACCTTCCTTAGGTGTTTACAGCCTAACAAGTCCAAACATGCATTAGATGAGGTGCATGAAGGCATCTGTGGTTCTCATTTGGGTGGCCTGACATTAGCTCATAAACTTATTAGAGCTGGTTACTATTGGTCGGATATGGAAAAAGAAGCTACATAATATGCCAAATATTGCAAACAGTGTCAGCTCCACATAAATCTTATCCACTCTCCTGCCAAGGAGCTCATTCCCTTCATTAGTTTCTAGTCGTTTCAACAATGGGCCTTTGATTTGGTGGGTCAGATTCATCCCTCTTCCTCTAGAGGACACAAGTTCATTATCACTACTACAAATTATTTTACTAAATGGGTTGAGGCAGTACCTTTGACCATAGTCGATGGCAAATTTGTAGCCAAGTTTATACTAAATTACATCATCTATAGATATGGTGTACCCTCCTCAATAATTACTGACAATGGGGGGTAGTTCAAGAACAAGGATTTGAAGGAATTATGTACTAAGTTCAAAATCATTCAGCACTGGTCTTCCATCTATTATCCCCAGGGTAATGGATAGGCAGAAGCATCTAACAAGATGATTCTCAAGATCCTACAAGAGCATATATATATGAGCTCGTCTTTTGATATCATCGTACATGTTATATGTTTCTTTGGATGTTTATACTTTATGAGATGTTTCCTATATGATGAATGAGTAGATAGATGTGAGATGTACATGGTTTCTTTATGAATATGCAAATGAATGTGCACATGTTTTAGTGGTATATATGTATGCAACGTGAAATGCAGTGATAGATAAATGCAATGTATGATTTGATTCATGCTTATTATGGATGAGATGTATATGGATATGCATATGTAAATGTATACTGTGCGTTGTAGGATCTTGAGAATCATCTTGTTAGATGCTTTTGCCTATCCATTACCCTGGGGATAATAGATGGAAGACCAGTGCTGAATGATTTTGAACTTAGTACATAATTCCTTCAAATCCTTGTTCTTGAACTGCCCCCCATTGTCAGTAATTATTGAGGAGGGTACACCATATCTATAGATGATGTAATTCAGTATAAACTTGGCTACAAATGTGCCATCAGCTATGGTCAAAGGTACTACCTCAACCCATTTAGTAAAATAATTTATAGTAGTGATAATGAACTTGTGTCCTCTAGAGGAAGAGGGATGAATCTAACCCACCAAATCAAAGGCCCATTGTTGAAACGACTAGAAACTAAAGAAGGGAATGAGCTCCTTGGCAGGAGAGTGGATAAGATTTATGTGGAGCTGACACTGTTTGCTATGCAACCTGCTACTGTGCAGGTTGCTGCTGAGCTACTTGTTGTTGTTGTGGTGGTGGTTGCACCACCTATTGTGCCCACTGACCCATACCAATAGGATCTATAAATCTAGGGTATGGATGCACCAAAAAATGATCCCTGTATGCTGGAACCATCCTTGCATCTGTAATACCTACCAGATAATCCCACCGAATTGGTGGTACTCATGCCTTAATCATGCATCGCCACTGATCTAACCTTAGCTACCAACCCTTCTTCACCTCATTGGCGAAGAGAGCATAGGTACAATACTCCTGTGATATGTTCTAAGGCCTACCAAACTACCTCAGGACCCGTGATAGAGGGAATTTCTCAATAATGCTAATGGTACACCCGATCAGAGGATGTGAGCAAAACATGTGTGGGAGCTCGTGTCAGGTGTCATCCCATACCTCTATCATTGCCCATGGCTGCTAGACCACTACAACCATGTCATTAATTTGTGCCTGCCACTGCTTTATCTTACCCAGTGCTGGTTGGGTCATCAGTCTGGCATACCTGTATATATAAGGCTCTAATGGTTGTTTGGTATCATGAAATACTGGCCTTCATATGAGGAGATGCTCCCATGCCCATATCTGAAGAACAAAAACTCTTGCAACTATGGTATGAGAACCTCGATACATGATCTTGTGCATCTCATGATACATCTAGGCTAGCATACACTCACCCCATCCAAATCTCACAGCTAGCCCATCTAACATCCATTGTAGCATGTGCCCCCAACCACACTCTAGCTCGTGTTGTCCTCGATCTGGCATAAGATAGCAGCCTAGAAATGCTGCCAATACAATGACTAATCTATGTCGTACTCCATACTAGTCGACCAAGTCATCCCATGCAATGGTCCGACCCATCACCAGCTCATCCTAAAATATGGCCCTCAACACCAAAGTGTCCGCTCTTGGCTGAACATCATACTCCATGCATGCATTGTAGAAGGGTACTCTAAGAATCCTATATATGTCCTCTGGGTTGACTGTCATCTCGCCCACAGGCAAGTGGAATGTGTTTGTTTCCAAGTGGAAATGCTCAACTAGTGCACCTAGTAGACCATGATTTACCTGAATGTCGGGTATATCACGCAAGTAAGACAAGCCCAATCTGTCAAGATGTGCCCCCTCTACATCATCTAGATGCCACACTAGCTCCCCTATGACTGGATGATGAGATCAAAACATGATATCTAGGAAGTCAACCTACAATGCAAGCAATGACACTTGATCATTATCTCAATCATGATGGTTCTCAAAGTAAAAACAACAATTGAAACTTAGTACCTATCCTAAACTGCCTATCAAACGCTCTACTTGGCTGGACTTACGTAATTTTGATGCAATTTAAACAAATACTCTAAAAACTTTGTAACAATTTTTTGCACGAGGAAGTAGGATCCTCGCGCAAGGTTTCATAGTCGCGTGAGACGTTACCTTTGTTTGCATGAGAAATCCTCACCAAGGGAGGTTTCTTGCATGACATCAACGGCCACCTCGCACAAGTCTGTGGAGGTGCCCCACATGAGGAAGCCCTCTTTGGGTCTTTCCTCGCGCGAGATGCAACCTAGGCCTATGCGAGGAAACTATTTCCTCCCGTGAACTTTGACGAGACAAGTCCTAAAAAGCATTAAATCTGACCTATATCTCCTAAAAATAGTAAAACTTGAAATGCAAGCTGGGTTTTCGACTACTCACAGGTGGGTCATAGTTTGCCGACCAGCTGTGTCATTAGGAGCGTTCGAATCCATGTAATTTCACTGGCACGCTCTCCATTTCACTCAGAGCTCTCAAAATCGCTAAAGACAAAAGTGAATAATAAATTGAAAATGACCCTTCCGGGCCTTATATAGGTTTTGACCTAATTTTCAAAAGTGCTCCGTTTTGTGCAAAAACTTCACCCTTGGCTAAATTGACTGCTCTAAATCCATTTTCAGGATCAAAATCAAAATCTAACATCTCTAGATAGCTCAAAATCACATTTTAAATTTCTAGGATCAACATGATCGGATGCTTGTGCAGTCGACCTTCTGGTGACATTTTCTTGCCAGAATCTTATCTCATCATCATTTTCTCAAGATCTTTAATGTTTTTCATCTCCAGTCAACTCTAGTCAAATATTGTCAACCATGGTCAAACTTGGTCAACAAGACCTCCAAATCACTTCGGATCACTTCTACATCTTCTCGATCCTTCCATAATCTATTCTGAGTTCCTCTGGATCTTCAATTTTATCTATATCTACAACCTTTTGTTGTCAATCATCTTTCTAACATGTCATCTTTTGATTTCTCTCCTGAGGGGGCATGATGATTGCATCATTGAATCTTATCGAATCAATTCTCAAATCAGTCTGATCTGAATCAAAAGTCCTCATCGCTTGGGGCATCTCATCACCAGGGGAATCTTTGTGTCTCACATCTTGTCATCAATGTTTTAGGTATCTGAACAATCTAACTTAGATCCTTGAGGATCAAGCTTTGTTCTAGAGATGGTTCTCAAAATCTCATTAGGTGTTGGGACAATCTAACCCTAATTCCTAAAAGTCAAGCTTCGTTCTAGAGATGGCTCTCAAAACTCTTTCTGACCATTATCTGGGCAACCTAACTCGGATCTCAGAGGACTAAGCTTTTTTTTGGAGATAGTCCTAAATTTGCATCAGTTATCATTTAATCAATGGGTATTGGGAAAATCTAACCCTAATTCCTAAAGATTGAGCCTCGTTCTGGGGACAATTTTATCTAAAGTGGTAATCCGAATGATGTCTTTGCAATCTAACTTAGACTTTGGAGAATCAAGCTTCATTTTGGAGATAGTTCTGCAACTTGATCTGATCGGTGTCTTGGTGATCTAACCTCATCAATTGTCACATCAAACTATTCTTTGAATCAACACACTGCTTGCACATTAATTCAAAGAGGGGCAAAATGTAATACCCCAAAATTGGTACCTTGCAATTCTAATCAATTTTGGTGCATTTCTTCAAATTTCTACATCATCAAAGTCCTATTGTACTAGGCAATTTTGTCTCCTAATTGACTTTATTTGACTTGGTGTCAAATGTAGAAAACCTCAAATTTGCATTAATCAAATACTATATTTAATTCCTAAATATCAACATTTATTGGCTAAATAAACCCTATGATTAATTAATTTAATTACAAAGTCCTAGTTCTTTTATTAAATTAATTCCACCCCCTTTAGCTAATACACATCAAAAGGAATTAAATAATTATTTAGTTCTTTAAGTGAATTATCCTCCTTTGAATTTAATTATTCAAATAATTCGAAAAGCCACGCATGTGGCAATATTTCATTTAATTAATTAGATAATTCCTCCAATTTGTTTCACCTCCCACCAAGGAGATGAAGAGTCAACTGTTTCTTTGCAAGAAACTCTTCAATCTCCACCCGGGCTCCTCTATATTAGAGACTTCTCTTTCCTCATTTGAGGAGACAATTTTTGAGTATCGAATCGCTGTCAAATTGTTATCTCATCTTTTACATTCTTAAGCTTTGATAATCTTGCATATTAGAATAATTCTATTTTAGCACAATGTTGCATTCTCATGCTTTAATCTAGTTTTCTTATTATGTTAGTAGAGTAATTTCATTTATTACAAGCTTTAGATTAACTTTGCATCCTCATTCTTAGATTAATTTTGCATTATCATGCTAGCTTAATTCATTTCAGTTCAATCATTCTTAGCATTTAAATCCTCCATTTTAGAGCTTGGTCTATGGTTGTTGGGCTCTCAATTCTGAGAGTGATTCAAAACCCCATCTAAATAGAAGGCAATGGGTCGATTCATGTATGTTTGCAAAATGAATAATTCATATTCATTTTCATAATTAGCTTATGAGCAATGACCATGTTGAAGTCTATGGCTGAATTCGAGGTCCGTGTTTAGTTGTAAACATAACTCACCTTGTAATTTTGTGTAATCATTAGATTTCAATCTCCAATATTCTATTATTTGATCTCCTCGAGATTTATAAACTATTTTCTAATCGGTGTCTAGGTTCAATGTACTTAGATCTTATCTAGTATCAACCTATTTTGCTGGGTAACACATTTTCTTTAACTTGGTGATTGAGTTCTCTTCTTGATTATGTGCTCGGTAGAACATGCTTCTCGATGCTTGGTTCTACCTTGCTCGATGTCTATACTAGCTTTCTCTTTATCAAAATGCCTTGTTAACTTATTCCTTTTACTAACTACTTTATCTTCTTTATCGACTCATCTTTTCTTCCTTACCGAATGACTTTGACAAACATAATGAATTCCTTATAACTAATGCCAACAAAATTAACTCTTAGGAGTATGAATCTCCCCCTTTTCCATTAGTTTGGTATGTTTGTTAAAAACCTTCAAAATCTCCAAAGTCATATATCAAAATTATGTCATGGTCTATATCTCTTCCTCGATAAAACTTATTACTCCCCCTGAAGTAATAATTATGGTACATCTCCATATTGTATACATAATCTTCTATATATATTCCCTTGTATATATCTATTCCCTTTCTCTTAACAAAATCCTATATGTATTTCCCCTTTTATGCTATGTATATATCCCCCCTTCTACTTATTTTGAATATTCCCCCTTTTTTAACAAAAAGACCAAAATACTTACTATCCAATTTGGGGATCTTATAAAAAATACCTTTATATTTTTCTTGTGCATCCTTCAATGATGCCTTGCAGGTGTCCTGTAGTGTCTGCAACACTATAATCTATTCACTAACATCTGTAGTTAAACTCACCGTGATGTTCATGGCATTGACATCTAGTGTGCTCACTAGATCTTTTGCCTTTTGTATCTGCCTTTGTAGTGATTCAATATTTGGAAGAAAAACTATTTGGAGTTGTAAGAGTTCCATCCTTATCTGGTTCTCCTCCTTTCTTAGTTCAAATTACACTCCCATTAGGTGCTTGAGATTCTCATAATATTCTGTGATTGTTTTTAGCCCGATGGAAATCTTTGATAATAGCCCAGTGAGCTCTTTTTCCACATTCTCATCTTTATCCTTTATCTCCTTTGTAAAATTTGAAAATAAAAAAATCTTTTGAAAAATAGAAAGAATGTATTTTAGCTCTTCTTCTAATGCAGTAATTAACTCAGATAGAGTTACCTTGTCCAATGCTACTGATTGAAGAACTTCTTCAATCACCTTAGTCTCCATATCTTTCTTGTGAACCTTCATTAGATATTCAGTTGTGTTAGTTCCCAGCTGATTAATTTGATTGAAATTTTTTTTTAATTGACCATAAATGTATGCCTTCTCATTTATTGTAGCCTCTAGAACAATCTCATTCAAAATGCTTTTTATTTTTTCCAACACATCAGTCTTCTTCTTTTTAGCTATAAGCTTATCTTGTGCATCTTTCCTTTTCAATAGGTATCTGAACTCAAAGAGTTCCTTGGGGGTTAGGGTAGTATAGTCAACCTTTGGTATTACTATCACTTTATTTATATCTACCTCTTTTCCTACTTTCCTCTTCTTAGACTTTCTCTTGGAACTTGATGTCATCTTTGCATCAGATTGGGTTGAAGTTACTTCAATCTTATCTTCCTTCTCTTTCTTCTTTTCCTCTTGTTTCTTCTCTTCTTATTTTTCCTCTTTCTTCTCCTCTACCTTTTCTGTCTCCATTATTGTTTATGTTTCTTTCTCTTTCTCCTTTTGACTTGTAGTCTCAATGGGGGTCACCGACTCTATATTTTGACCTTGAGTTGTCTCTATTTTTGTAGTCTTCTCTTCAGTCTCTTTAGGTTCATTTTCATTTGCTAGCTCAGTAGGAGTCTCAATAACAATAGGATCTCCACTTGTAATATCTGAGATAATGCTTCTATCTCAAGAAAATATATTACTTATAGAATTATTGGCTCTTTTGTCAGCAATCTTGTTGTAGCTGAGTCATCAATGTCTATAGCTTTTGACTGTATAGCCTCGGTAGCCATTACATTATCTTCTTTCACCGTGTCACTAGGGTCTTTCTTAGTAATATCTTCTATTATGACTTCTTCTTGATTAGTTATCAATCCAACTGGTTTAGATTTATCTTCTTCATCTGTTGTACCTTCTATTATCGGTTGGTTAATGGAAAAGATCTTTCTCTAAAGATCATCGATATCCTTTTGAACTTCTTGCAACTGACTGACCATTATGCTTAGTGCTCTTCCTTTCACCTAAAATCTTGCTGAGTACTCCTTAAGATATATTTTATTCCTTTCTTTGTAATATCTGGTACTGTGATTGTCAGAGATCTCTCTCTCTCATCTCATTTTCAACAACAAGTGCATATTTCCATTTGTCATCAATTTTCTTATATAATTTTGCTTCTATATAATCTGCCACTTCAACTAATGTCAACCTAAATTTGTGCAGTGTGGCAATGACTGTTTCTTCTATTTTATTATTTTCTTCTTCTGTCCTAGTGTTATATTTTAATTGTTGCATTACCTTAAGTCCACCATATTTTTCAAGTGTCTTGAGAATATCATCAAGACTCTTCAATTTTTTGCTTGGTGCAACTTTAAATTATGAAAAATTATCTGACTCGGTGTCACTCTCTTTAGCCAACTTCAATTTTCTTCTTGGCCTCCTAGTGGCCTCATTTCCTCTAGCATATATCTTAGTCTTCACTAGTTCTTCAACTTTCTTCTTTCCTCTTGGTGTAGATGTAGACCAAGTAGATGGTCTTACACCGATAGGACTAGGGGTTTCCTTCTCGATTCTTAATTTCTTCCCCTTTATTGATGAAGGCTCAAAAAATTCCTCAACTTCATCAACATCAACAATTCCTAATTTCTCTATTAAATCACTAATCATTTTACCTTTTTTTCTTATTGCCTTCGGTATCAATATATCAATTCTAATTTTCTCCTTCACCTCTTCATAGGTGTCATACTGAGTTACAGTTTTGTCCATAGGCTTCTCTAAAAGTCCTTTTATATGTACAATGGATGCATTTATGTTCATTTCATAACCCATTGGGGGTATCCACTTAGTTCTAGGCTCTACTACTCTTATTATACACACATCAGTGTCCACTTCAAAACATAACTCATCCTTAAACTCTTCCACTAACTATGGTGGAATCCTATATATCTTATGTATTCTAGCTTGAAATTTATTTAAGTAATCATCCATAATTACATTAAAGTTATCACCCATACTTTGATTAAAATCACTAATTTGGTAAACTATCAGTTTGTCAACACTCCATGTGTCCTCATCGACTATTGGAAATGAATTTTGGAAATAGAAAAAGATACATACCAATAACTGACCAAACTTCAGAGTGTTTGTCTTTGCCTTCTAAATAATGTTCATGTTGTCATCAAGTTGCCTTCATAGGATCTCACACAAGTCAATCTTCATATCCTTCTTCACCATTTTATAAGCAATATCCATTGCTCCACAAGGTACACTATCTACCCTAGATGATTGGAATATCCTATATGATATGATATTCGATGCATACTTTAGCTTGGGGTCTTTAATTGTAGAAAGTTTCAAGCCTCTTCTGTCCCATTTGGCTTTTGTCATCTCACAAAGTTTGTTCTTGTTTGTCTTTTTGTAGGCCCTCGATCTATCACCAACTGAAAATCCAGTATCTATATGTAGAACATCCTTTGTTATCTTTACTAGCCCATCTAGCCACATGAACCTATCATGAACTCTGCTTAATACAATTATAATCCATTTGTGCTTGAGCACTATCAATACATGCATTGCATGAACCAAACCCTTCGACTATAGGTGAATATAGTCATTCTTCAATTTATCATTAACACACAACTTCTTATATGATGCATTGATATCTTCTTGACAAATGTCCACAATCTTACAATGGATGAAGGTGTGAACGTCTTCAATCAAAATAATTCTTGGAGGGATTAGGGATAGGGCTCTAACTTTGTTGATTTCTACAACAATGGTGGTTGGAAGCTTGTTCTTCAAATTGACCGAGTCAATCTTCTCAACTACTACTGGCTTTTATAATTTTAGTGCCATTAATCTCAATAAATTCTAGGGTTCAAATAGAGATAATAGTAGGAACTCTTAATTCAGCTCAGTGAACACTGTAAAGACCTCAAATGATCTTGAATGTGCTCAAAATGCTCAGAGTTAGCTCTTATATCTCGTATCTGTCACTGCTTAAACGTTCTCGCAAGAATGTAAAGTAAAAATGATGTATATTTCCCTCTATTTGTAGATTTTCCTTTAGGTTAGGGCTTCCAACGACTATAAATGCATTTAATGCTTCCTTATCTACATTTATATGACCATTTGACCGAACTATACTTTACTTCACCGAATGCAACATAATAACTCAAGTTATTCACCGATCAACACATGAAATCAAAACTTCACAAAACTTATCCAAATGCATCTAGATATGATGATATGGATCTTTGTTCTAAATCTAGGAACCAATTTAAGATAATCTTAAGGTTATCAGCTCCTATCCATACCTTGACTGATTAAGTGAAGATAGGTGCACCTGATCCAGAGGATGTGGTGCCATCACTAGTTCCCAATTCTATTCCATCATCTTGTGACTTTCTTCTCCAATTCTTATTCATTTTTTCTTGGATTTCATCAACATTTACTGGAATCTTTTCACTCGGTTTCTCCTATGTTGAATCCTTATTTTGGTACTTGCAGGCCTTAGCAAGGTGATTGATTCTATGGCAATGGAAACAATCCATTCCAGAGTTTCTCCATGATTTCTTATTATTCATTCCATGCATCCTGAAGCAATTTATAGCAATGTAACCAAATCTTCCACATGTAGAACAAGCAATCCTTGTATTATAATCCCATGGTATTGTAGGACCTTGTTGGTTGTTGTCAACATTCTATTGGTTAGGGACCCATTTCTCATTTCTTCTTTGTGACCAACATTCTTTAGATTTGTGACCATATTTATTGCAGATGTTACAATAACCATCAAACCTTGGTTTCCTTGGAGTGTTCAAAACTCTTGATCTACACTCAAATTCCTTATGTCCATGCTTATTGCAATTATAACAATGACCTTTAAATTTAGGAGAATTTGGTGGATTACATCTCTTACTTCTACAGATGTTAGATGTATGTCCTTGTTTCCCACAATGATAACATTTAGGCTTCTTAGGCTTCAATGGGGTAGCATCTTTTTCTCATTTGGTTTCCTATTTGGAGGACTCACCCATATTGGTAGTAGTATTTGCATTGAAACTGAGTCTAGAGGTGTCATTAGGTTGCCTTTGATTTTCAGTTGTTCATCCAAAATCTTCCATGCTTCTTCATTTCTTTTCAGGATTGCATTAGCATCTTTCTTAGCTTTTTGATTATTCTTCAAGTATTCATTCTCAGATCTCAATTTTGCAATCTCACTGACTTTCCTAGCAACATCTTGATTTGCCATAACAAGTTGATCTATCAGGTTGTAGTGCATTTGTGTCAACCTCATGATTTCCTTGTCTTTCTCATCAAGTCTAGTATTCATTTGTCTTCTCTCTTATTCTATAGTTCTTTTTTCATCCTTAGCTCTACCTTTTTGTTCCATGATCTCACACATCCTTACCGATTGTGCTTCTTGTTCTCTTTTCAGTGTTTTCACCTTATTAACAAGAAACTTATTCTTTTCAGACATTTTAGATATGATAGCATTAGATTCATCAGAAATTATTCCTTCAGATTATTCTTCCAATTCCTCTACATGATCTTGAGTATATTTCAACTGTAATGCAAGCTCTTTCCTATTGTTGATTGAATTTTCTAGTTTCCTACTCAATTCTTTAATTTTCTCATTAGGCATCTTCAGTTCTAATTCCATACTGTCAATTATTCTTTTGTACTTTTAACTTTCCATTCTTCCAAATCTTTCCTCTCCAGTGATTGAACTCCTTACTAAGAGACTGAGCTCTGATACCAATTGTTGGATACAGGTGTGGAAAGGTAAGTATTGAGAGGGGAGGGGTGAATCAGTACTTCAAATCACTTTTAAACTTTTCTTCACATTCATTTACTAATTACTTAACCTTTGCATCCATGACATGAAAATAAATAAAAATATAATAAACATCACATAGCACAATGATTTTGGTATTGCATAAATCCTTGTTAGAGGATAAAAACTACAGTGGGGATGACACCCACAACTCTTCACTATTGCAGGAATAAAGTTGAGCGGTTAGAGCTACAATGCTTAGCTATTTTTGATAGCTTACCCTATTAATGGTATTAACTTGGCTAAGATTTCTATGATTGCTAAGTCTACTCTGTTAAGAGATTTCACAACTCTAATCTAAGAATTGTACCTGGTTAAAGGATTTATACATAAGATCTATTAAGATCTGCTCGGTTAAGAGAATTAAACAATTCTGATTAACTTTTAATCAACAATACAAAATGTATGTCAAATGTGCATCTAAAAATTCTATTCAAACTCTATGTGCTCAATATGTCATTACCTTATACTGTGTAACCCTCACATAAATAATTCAGTGTTTGACAGATCTATTATGCAATACCCTATTACTCGGTGGCTTTCTCTTCTTATTCACCTTCTACTCTATTTTTAGTCATACATGCAATCTTCTCATGTATTCATATCACCATAGCCACATTCTCCATCATTATGATCTTTACTTCTCTAGTCTATTTATACAACTCTTGAAGTGGTGCTAGAAGTTCTAGAATCTTCTCCTTTAAGCGGTGCTAGCATTGGGTACACTTCCAATGCATATTTCACCCTTACTTATCATTGGTTTAACTCACCTTGTAATCATGTGTAATCATTAGATTTCAATCTCCAATATTTTGTTATTTGATCTCCTCAAGATTTGTAAACTATTTTCTAATCGGTGTCTTGGTTCAATGTACTTAGATCTCATCTGGTGTTAGCTTGTTCTACTCGGTGACATGTTTTCTTTAACTCAGTGACTGAGTTCTCTTCTTGATTATGTTCTTGGTAGAACATGCTTCTCGGTGCTTGGTTTTGCCTCACTTGGTGTCTATACTAGCTTTCTCTTTATCAAAATGCCTTGTTAACTTATTCATTTTACTGACTTCTTTCTCTTCTTTACTGAGTCATCTTTTCTTCCTTACTGAATGACTTTGACAAACATAATGACTTCCTTATAACTAATGACAACAAAATTAACTCTTAGGAGTATCAATAGTACTTTAGACCATGTTGTCAAGGTTGTTAAAGGTTATCTTGGCTGTTGGATATGACTCACTAACCATTGGTGATGAAGGACTTAGTCAGATTGACATATCTTCTAATAGTAGCAACAAAGAATATAATTTGTTGGAGATTTATTGACTTGTCTCATATATAGTATTCAAATTTCAATATATATATACACACACACATTTAAATACTTATAGTATTCAAATTTCAATATATATCTCTACAGGTAATAGAAACTATTGAAATCAATTATGATATGTAAATATGGAAGTAACCTGACAAACTAATGACAAATATGTTCCTTGCACAATAACTGAACCTGCACAAACAAGTTCAACAATGTTATATATATAGATGTGAAATTAACCATATAAACAAACATATAATAAAATCAGAAGTTGGACTTCACTCAAGTTTAATACAGGTTGTGAAACTTAAATACAATACTAACTTGTGGGAAACATAATTCCATTGCTTATTTCATTCTATGTTAGCTTCATCCTCTCCTTGCAGCAATGTAATAAATAGTAACTAACACCTTCCACATCTCCAGGCTCTGCTACTACTGCAAAAACATGTCCAGCATTTAAAGTGAACTTTTAATTTAAGGTTTGTAAATATAAATTAAACAAACTTTATTTATGAATTGAGTTTGTGAATCCTTTTTAAATTTATTTATATTTATATATACATGTACATATACACACACGTACCAATTTTGATTAAACCTGAAATGTGGTCATAATCTATTTAAATTAATGGAATGTCCTCAAAGCTTTCATCTTGAACTTCATCATTTGTGTTTGTAACATCTAGTGGAACCAAATTCCATTCACTGACATATCCACATTTTTGGTTGATACATTCGTCATAGTTTTCAGAAATGCAGTCATAACAAAAGCATGAGTAATCTCTAGTGTATAATGACCACACATTACTATCTGTACTCATAACTGAATGCATGGATCTTGTTTTGTCTACTCTCTTGCATCCATGGATTGATCTTCTATCAACACCTAAACAATAGAGAGACATGCGTAAAAATTGAAGACAAGTTAAAATCATGTGCATAAATATATATATATATATATATATATATATATATATATATATATATATATATATATATATATATATATATATATATATATATATATATATATATATATATATATATATATATATATATATATATATATATATATATATATATATATATATATATATATATAATGTACACATATATAAGTTAACTTCAATGATCAATAAATTTAAAGCACACATACATAAATTATAACTAGACAACAAGTGATTTTGAAAATTTATACCTGATATCTCCTAGACTAATCGGAAGGGTATGAATCGATCTGATTGTGATGATGTGTTATCACGATTTGGCACCACAAAATGCATCTTGCACCACTCAAGTACATCATGAGCATTATTTAAACGATATCCCTAATAGTCCACTTGATACTTTCATAAAGCACGTTTGATACAAGCTCCTACACCATCATGCTCTCTCTTTCCATGTCCACTCTCAAAGAAACTCCAAATATGTGGTATCTTTTGGTATCAATGATATCTACATAGTGCATAAAATGGCCTTGCTATTTTAAATTGTGTTGCACATCCATCCGAACAAATGAAATGGTTTTCAATTTCGATGTCTTTGTTTTCCAAATATCCAAAAAATGTCTTAAAGCAATGCTCAACAAAATGTATGTCATGCTCTTTATCATCACTAATGTAAAAGTGATATTCTTTCTTTATGACCCATGCTCAATATGTACTTTCAACACCATCCAAACCTAATTGTGCATGTCGATAAGACACATGTACCATGATAGTGATCTACCCTATATAGTAGTATTCTGCTTGAAGTTGTTTTTGAGAAACAAAGGAGTAATTCTCTGCAAAATCAACAATTGATAAAATTGTTCCAACTGGAAAAGTTTCTTTTAGTATTTGGAATTGTTTTGCCTTCCATTTAGCAAAAAAAACATGACGTATGTATGGTTGAATTAATTTACAAAAATTCTCCATAAATGTTGCAACAGGTATCTCATCTTCTACATATTCCAACCTTGTTGAGTCTTTCCCGACTTTTGTTTCAGACTTTATGTACTTGTATCTCTTACATTTTACCATCCTCATCATGTTAGTATCTTCAAGTCTCAAAGGAAATTTGGCCAAATCCCCACATGTTTGACAATTTCTTCTTATGCAATCTATTTCAAGTATTTCATGATCAATTAATTTTTTACATAAGATTGATGCTATGAATTGGCTTGGACGTTTAGTAAAATCATTTTGAGAACCACCACTTTCTTCTATCATCTTTCTAAACCCTTGATAGTAGAGATATAATTCAATATGATATCAACAACAACAAGTTTCAAAACATTTATTTATCTTTACAAAAAATGGCTTTAATCTTTCAAACATTGTTTGTCCAATCTTAATGTCAGGATTTGAGTTACAAAATGAGAGATACAATTCATGCTGTGTGGTGTCCAAACAATGTTTTGTGTGTTGGAAATATTCCTTAGGCCCAATCCTCTTTTTGATAATGTCTCTTATATTTGGTGAAGGACAAGTATGATCAGTCCAAAATGACGTAACTAAGTTCCTAACTATTTCATTAATCCTATTAGACCGAGGAGCTCTACACATTAGTGCCTAATTACCTTCCAATGTAGTATCATCCAAATTGATTCTTCTTTTCAAATAATGTGTCATTTTCTTCCTAATGTACCCGATCTGAGATGAAAGTGAAGAAATTTTTCTTCTTTGGGACATGTTTTTATTTAAAATAGATGTTAGTATCACTCTTCTTGAAATGGACCTATATGTAGATCTAGTTGTTTTTCCAATGCATTAATGCAAACCTTCCTTAACACTATCAACAATATTTTTTTGTATGTTACATGATTTTAACTTTTTCAAACTTGCATCTACACCCAACAATTTTAATGGCTCTTTTAACTCATCTTTAAGAAGTGTAATTGATAATAGTTGATTTTTTTCAAGTGTACCAAGATTCTCAAATTATTTCATTATTTGCTTAGACTTTTTATTCAATGCCCTCTTTGTAATATTTATGGGTTTTTGTGTGTGAATGTTTACACCTTCATGAAATTAGGAAAATTAACTACAATTCTATGTAAATACAATGGAAATTTAAACTAAAGAATTGAAATTAACATCCATATCATCTCATGGTTCTCTATCTAAGCTTGGTAAGTAGAGCTCTCAACCTTATTCTATACAAGTGACAATCCTAGAATGAGAAAGTATGATAAAATGCTTAATCTAGCTCTCAATTCTCAAAATGATACAAAGATTAATTCAAATGCTCATGATAATACTCTCAATTGCTCTTAATTTGCTCTCAATTTTCTCTCAAATTGCCTATAGTAATGATGCTATGCACTTGAACTTCTAAGATATCCTTATGCTCTAGCCTAAGGGTAGGGGGTGTAATACCTCAAAAATGGGCTATAAGTTCATTAATCTCCTACATCGACAATTCGAATGAAATCGACATCAAAGTCCTAATCTAAGGCACATCTAAACATCATCGAATCATAATTGATTATCTTAAATTCTGCATCGGGGAATATTCCTAGTAATATTCTTAATTATCTTAATTATCTTTAATTTAATGATTATTTGGCGATAAATCACATTTATCCTAAGTTTGATTAATTGAATATTTTCATATTTAATTAATTAGATTTAATATTTGCCACTTAATTGTGTAATTAAATTTAATTCTATCTATTATTAATTGTATTATTTAATTTTGACAATAAATCAAAATTTCTATCTTTAATTGATTAAATTCTTATTTAATTAATTAAAGCATGTTGTCATTATTTAATAATATAATTTTTAATAAAAGTTTGGTAAAATAGTTAATTAACCCATAAATTAATTATTTTATTTTTAAAAATCAGTTGAGTTGAGGATAAATCACTTTATTTATTTATTTAATTCTTAATTATTATGCATATTCAAAAGAAACAGTTAAACTCCAAATTAGAAAATCAATGCAAGTTATTGACTTTTTGGAACTCAACATCCTTTTGGAGTTCAAAAAGCTGATCTAAACTCTAATTTGAGTTAAAAAGTTATTTTTGCATGTTTTTGCATGATTTTGAGAATTAACTATCTTTCATGATCAGATAACTCAAAAATCAAGATGAGTTAATTTGAGTGATTTATGGCTTTTCCCATGCACCTCCAAAGCCCTAGATTTCTATAAATTAAGGCTTTAGCTCTTCACAAATCATCTCATATTTTGCACAATCACGCTGGAGAATTGGAATTGAAGAATCAAAGCTCTTGCGAATCAACATCTTTGTGAGATCAATCTTATTTTTGCATTCATATTACATATCATTGTTAGATTCATAGCATATCAATTTTCAATAGCATTCATAGCATACCAATTTCCATAGTAGCATAGATTTTTATCAAGTTTTTCATTATTATTGCATAGAAATACCAAAAAAAAAATAGCTTAATTTCATTCAATCTCATATCTAGATCAATTGCATTCAAATCCTTCATTTAGGTGTCGTCTAGGTCACTGATCTTGATTACAATCTGAGAACATTAATCTCGCACCTATTAGAAGGCAGTAAATCGCTTGGTTAGATAGCTTTCAATTTTGCATGATTTTGATTATCACTAACCTCTAATGTTTTATTGAGTGTTGTGTCTACAGATCAGGTACAATTTTCACACACACATTTCTGGTGCCCACCGTGGGGCAACCCACCTTTGCATGCTGGTTTTGATTTTTTTTGGGGAGCTAAAACCCCAAAGTTTCAAAGATTTAATTTTATCTCCCAAACGGTTTAGAATTTTGGTCTGAAATTTTTTTTTCAGGTTGGTGACATGTCAGGAAAGCTAAAGTAAAAAATATAGAATTTTCTGAGATGTTTTGAATTTTTAATAATTTTTTCTTGAAATTCCAGAAAAAATTAATATCTGACGCAAATCAGCATATTTTTCAAAATTTTTTATATTTTCGGAAAGCTCTTTAAATTCTACAGGGGATCCATTCTTTGTGTTTTAAATTTGGACATAATATCATAGCTCAAATAGTCAATTTACAAAAACTAGTCTATTTTGATAAAATGAGTCTCTAAGGCAAAGAGATTTTTCTAAAATTTTTGCATTTTTGGAAAGCTCTCTGTTTTTTAGTAGGGGTCTCTATTCTAAATTTCTATTTTTGTGGCCAAAATCATATCAAAAAAATTAGATCTTGTTGACTAGGTCAAATGCAGCAAAAAAAATAAAGTTTTGTGATGGGTATGCACTTATTTTTTTACATGGTTCAATGAATGATATGAGTTGTCATTTGGGTTGATTGCTGGTTATTATTACTGATAATAATTGATTTTTAGAGCTAACCCTATGGTTTTCATAAGTTGAATATATTTTGCATATCTTGTTTGCTTGTTTGCTTGTTGGAGAGTTCGTCACTTGCTTGCATGGAAAAGCTCAACAAAAATTGCTAAAAATCAAGTAAAATCTACTAAGCGCGTTGCAAGGATCCCAGGTATTCTCCTTCATCTAATAATATTTTGATTTGGGACTTAAAATAAATCTCTTATGTGTCAAGCTTGTGTGCATCTTTTCATGCTTTTGATCTATTTCTACACACTTGCATAATTGATACTAGGTTGTGAACCCTTAAGGATTCATTAAGTAGTCTTAGAATACTTGTGATTGATCTTGATTGCTATCTTGGGTTATTGGACTCGCTAATCCGTCGGCCCCTCATTTCCGCCCCGTGGTTGCAATCTCAGCGCCATAAAGGGGAGGGGTCAACAGGACAGAAGCGTTAAATGTTCCACTTGGCAACCCTTTTGTGCTTTTAGGAACTCACTTGTTTTCTAAGTTGGGGACTCATTTTTAGCTTGTGTGAGGTGTTAAGTGTTCCACCTTGTGGACTCATCTCATATTCGCTTTAAGCGTTAAGTGTTCCTCTTTCTACTTTTTGGATACTTTTGGTAGATTTACTTTCGGGAATATATCTGTGCTCACATAGTAATTAGGCCCTATGAACACTATTCGTGATTCTTGAAAGATTGGATTCCCAGCGAAATCCTTCTTGACGATAGAATCCTTGTAGGTAGGGAGGATACTTAGTGCGTTTCACATTCAACTTGGTTAGTGCATCCTCTCTTATTGATCGACACATTCTCTCTCCGGAGAGGTTGATAGATCACGTAGGGTTGATATCACGAGCTTTGGTGAATCAAAATTGGTTAGTGTGTCTTCTCTTATTGATTGATACATTCTCTCCTCGGAGAGGTTGATAGATCACGTGGAGTTGATATCACAGACCTTGGTGGAACAAAACTTTATCTTAGCGTGTCAGATTAATCTGCTTGTTTTGTTTGGGTTAAAAGTGAAGAGGTGTCAAAACCTTGAATCTGGAGCCAAGTCCCCTTGTGGTATAAATCTGTGAGTCATCTTTAGAGAGGGTTAACCGTAGCGGACAATCCCTTCACAGGGCAAACTGCGTTGACGGAACCTCAAGCGGTCATAGCCATTTTTTCCGTGGTAGTGATAGCCGCTATATAAATGTCCTTGTGGAAGAAATCTCCACGGGTATGGTTCATTGTTGGGTTGTCAGATCTCCCTAGCAGCTCTTGAAGATTAAGTTCTCAGACTATGTCAAAACCCTGGTGCGCCGGGATTGGAGTTCACCCCTTTGAATCATAAAAGTTGCAGAGTCAAACCATTACTAAAAACCCTAGAGAGGCCAATTTTTCATTCTCAGGTATATGTGTGTTATTGCAAAACTTTTCAGAACATACACAATTAGTACTCTCAGGGATTAGCACAATTTGGTCACTTGATTGTTCATGCGCAAGGTTGCTTTTGCTCTTGTTCATTGTTTTCAGACGTGCTTGGAATCACTTGCTTGCTGTTCTGCGTGCTTATTTATCTACTTGGCTATTAAAAATGATCAAATCTGGTATAACCTTCAAAATCTGGATAGTACAATTTGCAAACAATTCAAAACTGAAAACCTTAAATTTTGCAAAAATTGACGTAAAGTTCTTTCTGGAGTCAAAAGTCATTTCAAGAAGTCAAAAGTCATATGACTTTTTGTCAAATGTCATTTCAGTAAAGCCCATATGTCGTATGATTAAGAACCCAGTGTCGTACGAGTCTGCAGAGTGTTGTTTGGAAAAATTTGAGAAAGTTGTCAGAAATTGTCAAATTGCAAGATATCCAATGTTTCCAGCCTAGTTCCAGAATCTGTCAAAAATATCATTGTGTCAGGAACAGAGCAGTAGCTATTGAGCATTCTACCATTTTCTGAGTTTGATCTTTTGAATCTGATCTAGTCTTCTGTTTGATCAATTTGAATCCTTTTTATCTCGTGTCAAAACCTTGTCATAACTATCAATCTTCAATCAATCAATCTTCAAAAACAAACTAAGTGTTGAGAACTCGTGTCCGCTATCTTTTGGGCGATCTATCCCATACATCCAGGGCACAGTTTCCTTCACCCACATCTCATCAGATCTTCAAAACTATCATAATCTTGACAAGGTTGCGTCATCCGATTTTCTCGAATCAAATTGTTCTTCAGTTGTCTTCATCCTTTTCTTCTGTTTCATTCAAAGTTAATGGTGGAGACCAGAGCTTCTTCACACAAGAAATCAGAAGAAACATCTCAGAACTTACTTTTGACCAATACCCCGGGTCCAACTCTTGAACAGCACATCAAGTCAGGTATCTACGAAGACAACGGTCTCGGTAACTTTCGATTGAAAACTAGTTACATACCTCCTCTATCAACTCACAGAGGTAATCAACAAACTCCTCCTCAATCTATTCCAGGGAGCCCAAAAACTCCTACCATGTCTCAAGCAGGGACAAACCATGGTTCTCTAGGAGGAGGATCCCAAGGACACCATTCTCAACATAATGTCGACCAAGACCCTACACCCTCTGAAATCCATCGGTGTCAGAATGACGATGAATTCAAAAGAATGATGAGGCATTTCTTGAAAATGGATAGAGAGGCATACTTTTTGCAATTAGCCCAAGAAGGAGCTAAACTTCCTCCTCACTTCAATGTCGAATATATCATCACGCATGAGGAAGAAACTCTGATGATGGCCATAATGAACTAGCTACACGCTATGCAGGTCAAAATGAATAAAACTGAGAAAGAGAAGGAACCCAAGGAATTCTCCATGGAGGCCCTTTGTCCTTTCCCTTTTGACAAAGACTTGTATATGCCTCCATTCCCAAAAAGAGTGGAGATACCAAAGTATGACAAATATGACGGACACTCTAATCCTCAAGATCATGTTAGAGAGTTCTGTACGCAATCCATGGAATTCATGCATGAACCGACTTATCTAATGCGTGTTTTTCCTAGATCCTTGGGAGGAGCATCCATTCAGTGGTTTTCAAGATTACCTTCTACGATCAAAACTTTTGAGGAATTGATTAAATTGTTTTATCAACAATATTCCTACAATATTCAACATCCGATTACCATGATCGATATCTATAACCTCAAGCAATATCCAGGGGAATCATTCCTAACTTTCCTCAAGAGGTGGCGAAAGAAGTTTTCTCTATATGCTAGACCAATTCCCGAAATGGAGAAACTTGAAATCTTTATCAATAACCTTGTTCCAGAGCTCAACTATCCATTACAAATGCAAGATCATGTATCTTTTGATAAAATGGTGGATAATGCAATCAAGATTGAGAAAGTACTTGTCAAGAAAGGAGAAATCACACTTCAAAAGGACAAGTCTGAATCGGGATCTAGCTCAAAAGATAAAAACAAGAGCTGGAATAGAAACAAAGGTATCATCTCTGACGGTGTTGTTGACACTATCCACACCCCATCAAAGGCACTGGCCTACAATCTCACCCTTGCCACCAAAGCCATTGAAGCTTCAGAGCAAAAATCTGCTGAACCATCTCCAAAGAAGCCATTCAAACGATGGGATAATAAACGAAAGTTTACTCCCCTGGGAGAATCTTTGGAATCTGCTCTGAGGACCCTGATAGCTGATAACATGATCTCTTTACCACCAATCTGAAAACCTGATCTGGATCCAAAACCATGTTGGTGGAAAGATAATGAATTCTGTGCTTTCCATCGAACTAAAGGCCATAGAACTAATGGATGCTTCCATTTGAAGCATACCATTCAAGACTTGATAGATCAAGGGGACATCACAATCGATAATCCTACCAGCAATAATGATCACACAGCATTTACAGAACCTTTTCCACAACATGGCAAGAGAGTTTCCACTTCTCAGCCTAACATGGGGGCAAAAGTCAACTATGCCTACCCTGGAAATGATGCTGTCATCAATATGGTGGAACCATGCCTCTCTGAGAGCTGTAATGTCATCATGATTGTACGAAGAGATAGAAATCATTCCTCAGCTAATGCAGTTACCAGATCACAAGCTCAGACGCATCTGAAAGGACAAACACCAAATTCATCTGATGTCCCTAAGATACCTTTCAATCTCACATCTGCTTCTAAACAGAAGGTTGCCTCGAAATCTTCCAATCCAAAGGATACCAGACCTACATCTTACAACATTGTACAACAACTCCAGCATACCAAAGCCAAAATCTCTATGTTTGAGTTACTTCGAATATCTCCAGCTCACAGAGATATCCTAGACAAAGCTTTGCTCGGCTCTAATGTTCCTGATGATCTAGATCTAGACAGGTTCCAGACTATGGTTGGTCATCTAACATCTCTGCAATATATCTCCTTTTCAGAAGAGGATGACAACTCCCTAAGTCACCCACATAATCAGCCCTTGCACATAGAAGTTTTGATCCAGAACCGTCGAGTCAAACGTGTGTTGATAGATGGGGGCGCAGGCCTCAACATTTGTTCTTACAACTTAATCACACAGTTGGGATTCTCAGAGATGGCTATTGATCCTCAAAAGAAGATCACCATAAAAGCCTATGATGAACAAGAAAGAGCTTCTAAAGGCACCATTGTCTTGCCCATCCAGGTGGGTCCAGTCATCAAAGATACCACATGTCAGGTGCTCGATCTACCATTGGCTTACAATATCCTTCTAGGGAGACCCTGGATACATGAAATGCAAGCTATTCCTTCGACATACCATCAATGCTTGAAATTTCCCTATGAAGGAGTGGAGGTTACTATCCCAGCTGATCTGAGTACAACTTGCAATACATTGAAGGAAAGTGCAGATAAACTTGTTCCCAATAACAGAGAATCTTCCATCAAGCAACAAAATGTGGCTTCCACATCTAAGATGGACGACATTGCTAAAGAGATCAATATCAAAGAAAATGGGATGGAAGAATACACTATAGAGCCAGTCTTGTCTCTGACATCTCTCCCAATCTCACCTAAGTCATATGGCCAATCTTTGAAGCAGTCTAAATCAGAACCTAAGGAACTTATGGAAGCATACAAAAGACATTTTGTGGTGGAGCAAGTATCTAAACAAGAATTTGAAGAGGATGAAGCTGTGCTTGCATGGCTATACAAAGATGATTCTGAATCCAAAATTGTTCAACCTAGTGAATCTATAGCACCTACAATCCCTTCTAATTCATATGGTCCAGGAAACAAATTGATAGCCAAGATGGGATATTTCGGTCAAGGACCTCTAGGAATTAGGGGAAAGGGTCTCGTGACCCCCATTTCACACATTGGTCGAGCCAAAAAAGATACTGGTGGCATAGGGTTTAAGAAGAAACCCTATCATCTCAAAGGTGGTTGTTCTCATGTCATAGAACAAATTGCACCCGAAGAACCCTTCTTAAGAAAGAAGATATAGAACCCTCTGATGATGATTCAGATAGCTCTGAGCTTATCCCCTATGAAAAATTGCCTAAAGAGATCAAAGATCTTCTTGATGATACAGATGATCCTATCAGAAGAATTAATGTAGTAGAAACACAAGAACCTACTGTAGCGCAAGAGATGGTTGCACCACAAGAACCAGCCAATCTCGAAGGTAATCAAACTGATCAAGAAGCAGGGGTAGTTATTCTGACACTGATTCCCATGAATATGAATTCAAGTCAGAGACTGAGGGTAATCCTTCTTGGGGTATTCATCCTGATTTCACACATTTTCTAAGATTTCCTAGAGATTCTGAATCAGAAGATGAGTCAAATGATTATGAATGGGGTGCCATTCCAGAAGAAGATGAGCTTATAACAGAGAAATCTATTGATGTTATTCACCAATATGTCTCTCAACCCAACGTAAGTCTAGAGAGAAACAATGAACTTAACGTGTCTGATCCACCTATGGCTGAAGAAGACTCCCATGATGATGTTGAGCCTATTCACGAATTGAACATTTTGAGTTGTAATATCACCTTTGAACTTGAGCATCAGGTTAGGACCAATGATGACATATCCACATCCATGAACACCATATCCCAAGCCTTTCCCGCTTTGACTATCCAACACCCTGATCTTATCGACCAAACTTCCAAAAACCCAAACCATGGTATGTATACCTTCCCAAATGACTATGCCCTTGCCTGCTACCTCAATGCAGTTGAGCCTATGAGTACTTCCATTAGTGAACCGAGCGTCAGCATGACCGAGTCGGACATCAAATATCTTAGTCAGAAAAACAAGAGTAAAAAGAAAAAGAAAAAGAGTTCTAAGGGTGAAAACCACTTTGTGGCAGTCTCAGAACCGACAAAAGTAAAAAGAAAAGATGTATCTGAAGGTGAAAACCTCTCTGAGGCACCTAAGGATGAGATATTTGATGTCCTTCGGAGTCATTTATAGGATAGATCTCCAGTTCTAATTGAGCCAACTCAATCCATCAATTTGGGTACAATAGAGGAACCACAATTGGTACATGTAGCACAATCTCTATCAGACGAAGAGAAATAGAACTTCACTACCTTCTTATCAAAAAAAAAGATCAACTTTGCATGGAAATATTCAGATATGCCAGGATTGGATCCCAATCTCATTATGCACCATCTATCCATTGCTCCCAGAGTAAAACCAATCAAACAAAAATTGAGAAAGATGCATCCTCATGTTGCACTCTTAGTCAAAGCAGAACTAGAAAAACTCCTAAAAGCTGGATTCATCCATGTCATAGACTATGCTGAGTGGATTTCCAACATTGTACCTATTTCCAAACCAGATGGTTCAATCAGAGTATGCATGGACTTTAGAGACGTGAATAGAGCATGCCCTAAGGATGATTTTCCACTGCCTAACATTGATATGATAGTGGACATGACTGCGGGCTATGAAATGTATTCCTTAATGGATGGCTTTTCTGGATACAACCAAATCAAAATTGCTCCAGAAGATCAAGAGAAAATAGCTTTCACATGTGCGTGGGGAACTTTCTGTTGGAATGTTATGCCATTCGGACTCAAAAATGCTGGAGCTACATATCAAAGAGCAATGACATCTATTTTTCATGATATGATGCATAGAACAATGGAAGATTACGTAGATGATACCTTGGCAAAATCCATGATTAGAACTGACCATCTAACAGACTTGAGCATGATCCTCGACAGAATGGAAAAGTTTAGTCTTCGACTAAATCCTAAAAAGTGTGCTTTTGGAGTCACTTCTGGAAAGCTCCTAGGATACATCATCTCCAAGAAAGGCATTGAAGTTGATCCAGCTAAGGTCAAGGCTATAATAGAGATGCAACCTCCCACAAATATCAGTCAAATGAGGACGTTGCAAGGTAGAGTTCAATCTATCAGAAGATTCATATCACAGCTAGCGGACATCTCACAGCCTTTTACAAAAACATTACATAAAGGTGTGACCTTTGCATGGAATGAAGAATGCGAGAACAACTTTAAACATATCAAGAAGTATCTATCAAATCCACCTATATTGATGCCTCCTATTCATGGGAGGCCATTAATATTATATGTCTCTGCAACAGATACATCACTGGGGGCATTGCTAGCACAGCATGATGAGAACAAGAAAGAAAGAGCCATCTACTATATCAGCCAAACTTTAGTGGCCTATGAGAAGAACTACTCAATGATAGAGAAGGCATGTCTCGCTGTGATCTTTGCATCACAGAAATTGAGACACTACATGTTAGCTCATACTACTCATTTGGTAGCTAAAATTGATCCACTGAAATATCTCCTAAGCAAGGCTGCCCTCACAGGTAGACTAGCTAAATGGGTCATGCTCTTGAGCGAATTTGACATCGCAAATGTTGAAAGAAAAGCTATCAAAGGACAGGTCATTGCTGATCAATTAGCTAAAGCACCACTGTTTGATGATACACCCATGCAAATGGAATTTCCCGATTCCTCTATCATGCACCTCTCTTCTAGAGCATGGCAGTTATTCTTTGATGGCTCCTACACACAGAATGGATCCGGAGCAGGCATATTGTTCATTACTCCTCAAGGATACTCGATACCCAAAGCATTCAGATTAAAGTTTCCTTGCACAAACAATATTGCTGAATATGAGGCACCTCTCAATGGTATGAAAATGGCAATACAGTGGAGAGTTACAGAGATGCACATTCATGGAGACTCACAACTGGTCATCCAACAGGTCAATGATGTGTACCAAACCAAAGATGAAAAGCTCATTCCTTACAAGAGAATGGTCGATGATTTAAAGAAATACTTCATCTCTATCACATTTGAGCAAATACCCAGAACGGAGAATAAGGCTGCTGATGCAATGGCAACATTATCTACTCTTTTACAACAGCCTAAACGTGAACTACGCTACGAGTTCCTGGTGGAAGCCCTATCCTATCCTGCATATGACTCCCCTGAAACCCGCATGATCTGCACTGTTGTAGGTTATGACTCATCTCGCTACAAAAATTTGTTCTCCTATCTCCACGACCAAATCATCCCTGACTCCTTTAACCATTTTGAGAAATGAAACCTTATCCGATCCGCATCCTAATATGTCATCATTGGTAATGATCTGTACAAACGAGGTCTAGATGGTACACTACTTAGATGTTTAGAACGGGAAGAGTCTCAACGTGCATTAGAGGAAGTCCACGAGGGTATATGTGGGTCACACTCGAATGGGTTAATGTTAGCTCAAAAACTTATTAGGGCTAGGTATTATTGGCCTGAAATGGAAAAAGAAGCTATTAAATTTGCTAAAAACTGTCAACAGTGTCAAGTGCATGGCAACTTGATTCATGCTCCAGGGAGAGATCTGATTCCCTTTACTACACAATGGCCTTTTCAACAATGGGCATTTGATCTCATAGGTGCTATCCATCCACACTCTTCTAATGGACATACCCATATAATCACAGCTACAGATTATTTTACAAAATGGGTAGAAGCAGTTCCTCTAACACAAGCAACGGGGAAACAGATCTCTATGTTCATCCTGAATTACATCATTTGCAGATATGGGATCCCTCACTCTATAATCACAGATAATGGGGGACAATTCAAAAATAAGGATCTAGATGACTTATGTGCCAAGTTCAAAATTACTCAACATTGGTCATCTATCTACTATCCTCAAGGGAACGGACAAGCTGAGGCTTCAAACAAAAATCTCCTAAAGATCTTGCACAGAACAGTGAATAAAACAAGAAGAGACTGGCATCTGATGATCAATCCAGCTCTCTGGGCATATAGAACTAGTATCAGAACGCCTACAGGGGCTACATCTTTCACTTTAGTTTATGGGTCTGAAGCGGTACTACCTATTGAGGTTGAAATCCCATCACTCAGGATCAAAATGCATGGACTTGTCACTGATGAAGACTACAGAGTGTCTAGGTTACAAGAACTGGAATTACTAGATGAGCGCAGGCAAGCAGCATATGATCATCTCAGAGTGTATCAGAAAAGAATGTCTAGAGGCTACAACAAGAAAGTCTGACACAGAGAATTTCAGGTTGGCGATCTAGTGTTGAGAGAAAATCCTAAAAATCAATCACATCGAGAACGCAAGGGGAAGTTCGAACCCAATTGGTTGGGTCCCTTTGTTATCACTGCTACTTTTGGCTCTGGTGCCTATCAACTCTCAACGACTGAAGGAGAACAGCTCTGAGAACCAATCAACGTTCTCCATCTGAAGAAATTCTACGCCTAAGGCATTCAGTCTATGGTAAAATGTTCTGAAAAAATCTTTAAAATCAGAAAAAGTCCTAAAAAAATGAACATCTTGGTGAAAACCTAGCAATAGGTGCCTTGATGATTCACAAAAATATCAAAAAATATCAAAAGTACAAAAAAATTGAAAAAAATGAAACAATACAAAAAAAAAAAAAAAAAAAAAGGGAAAAAGAAAAAGTGCCTTGGTGAAAACCTAGAAACAGGCGCCTTGGTAGCAAAAATAGAATCTCTACCAAGATGGTGAAAACCTGGCAAACAGACGCCACTTGTTCAAAATGCTCCATCTATCAGCACAATCTTGGTCTTTCCCAGCTTTCAGTCTTGCTTTAGTTTGTACATATCTCCCGGTTTGTTTCTGCATTTCTAGTTTTCAATAAGTCGGTCTGTACACCAATTAGCTTGCGCATCTGTATCCTATCAATGTTCAAACTTGGGGGTAATCAATGTCATATCTTATAGTCTCCAATGTATCTTAGACGTGTCATATCCACTCAGAGTCCTTTGAAGCTTCCTGTTGAGTCAGTCAGTCAGTCTCGTCTCCAGAAAGGATTTTGCAACAACAACAATCAAACATCAAACTCAAACTGAAAACAATCTATGCTTTTTACATGCTTTTATCTCCTTGTATGCTTACTGATTCGCATTGAGATTTTTGCATATTGTGTCCCTTCGAGCTCTTTGATGATGTCTTTTATAGGATTTAGAGAGTGATGACTGGGGGCATAATCTTTTCTTTGTCTTCTGCTTGTATGTGAAAATCTAACATCTTTGGAACTTCTGGATTGAAATGGTGTCCGACTGTAAGAGCCTCTATCTCAAATTGGATGGCCATGCGTACCTCGACCATTGATACCCAGACAATTCAAGGAAGTTTGATCTAACTATTATCTTTTTGAGTAAGTTCTTTCTCCTACTGTGGAACACAATCTTGCCTAAGGATGTGAATGATAAAGGGTCACTACGGGTAATTCACATTGGATTTAGAATGATCTCTTGACTGTTTGATGTGTTTGTAATGCAAGGCGTACTCAGGTCATCACAATGTTTATGTTTTGATGCTTGTACAAATTGCTATATCAAAATGGGCATGATATTCAGGTCATCCTGGCGCTTGTGCCTTGGTGCTTATATCTAATCCGACATTTTGAAAACAAAATCAATATTCATATATCCATGGTTGTTGACCAGTGGGTGTTGTATTGATTCTTGCGCATACAAATCGATATTCATATGTCTATGGTTTCATGGCTAGTGGGCATTGTATTGATTTATCCGGTTACCTAAAAGTTCAATGATGATAACAAATCGACATATGATCAGTGACTAGGTCCTCGGTCTTAGGTTGCATTTCATTTTGCATGTCTCATTTCATTTTGCATGTTGCATGATCTCACAATGATTAAACGAACTTCAATGCTTAAATGATTCTTCAAATCGCATCTTCAAGTCTAACAAGAACTGCATCTCACACGAAGGTTCCTCCAATGAAATAGCAAGTAGAATCCTTTTTCGGGATCAAAATTCAAATCTGAGATCATTCATATTATTAATTACTTGCATAATCAACCTTCTATCATCATAGAAATCCAGTATTCAACTCAATTGATTATCTTACATCAAACTATTGAAATTTCAACTTGGTCAACCATGGTCAACAAATGGTCAAACCGAGTCAAATTCGGTCTCCAAGACCTCCAAACGATGCAGAATACATTCTCAGACGTGTTTAACCACTTCTCAAATCAATTAACATGCTTCTAAACTATAACGCTGACTTTTCTTGTTAGATTTCAATTTTAATCCCGAAGGGGGCATGGTATTGCACATCATTCAAAGTCTGTAAATCAAATTCTATCGATCAAGTCTATCAATATCTTTCATCAGTGATCAAGACAACAATCACATCTAGTCGCTGATTCATCAAAAGTCCTCATCGCTCGGGGCAAATCTATCATCACTTGGGGCATATTAGATTCATCAAGATCCATATCAATTTGGTATTCTCCTAATCTTGTAAACTGTATCAATTTTTGCAACCATCAGATCATAGTGTTCTTTCCTTGGTTCTTCGACAACTGAAGGGTTTGGATGTGATACTTGCTAGTTCTGCTAAGACAATCGAGTCTAGAACGGGTCACTCACTTCTTATCAATCCTAAGGTTCGGAATCAGGCATTTTGACACTTTTTCGCAATCATAGGTTCATTTGCTACTACAGTGAACATTATCTTTGGTCATTCAGGACCTATTATCTCCATATCAATTCAATATCAATCAGCTTCTATCTCATATCAATTATCAATTTCAAACATCAGTTTCATATCTCTATCAAACACAGACTATCTTTGAACCACTGCGCTTCACACAGTAATTCAAAGAGGGGCAAAATGTAATACCCCAAAAATGGGCTATAAGTTCATTAATCTCCTACATCGACAATTCGAATGAAATCGACATCAAAGTCCTAATTTAAGGCACATCTAAACATCATCGAATCATAATTGATTATCTTAAATTCTGCATCGGGGAATATTCCTAGTAATATTCTTAATTATCTTAATTATCTTTAATTTAATGATTATTTGGTGATAAATCACATTTATCCTAAGTTTGATTAATTGAATATTTTCATATTTAATTAATTAGATTTAATATTTGCCACTTAATTATGTAATTAAATTTAATTCTATCTATTATTAATTGTATTATTTAATTTTGACAATAAATCAAAATTCCTATCTTTAATTGATTAAATTCTTATTTAATTAATTAAAGCATGTTGTCATTATTTAATAATATAATTTTTAATAAAAGTTTGGTAAAATAGTTAATTAACCCATAAATTAATTATTTTATTTTCAAAAATCAGTTGAGTTGAGGATAAATCACTTTATTTATTTATTTAATTCTTAATTATTATGCATATTCAAAAGAAACAGTTAAACTCCAAATTAGAAAATCAATGCAAGTTATTGACTTTTTGGAACTCAACATCCTTTTGGAGTTCAAAAAGCTGATCTAAACTCTAATTTGAGTTAAAAAGCTATTTTTGCATGTTTTTGCATGATTTTGAGAATTAACTATCTTTCATGATCAGATAACTCAAAAATCAAGATGAGTTAATTTGAGTGATTTATGGCTTTTCCCATGCACCTCCAAAGCCCTAGATTTCTATAAATTAAGGCTTTAGCTCTTCACAAATCATCTCATATTTTGCACAATCACGCTGGAGAATTGGAATTGAAGAATCAAAGCTCTTGCGAATCGACATCTTTGTGAGATCAATCTTATTTTTGCATTCATATTACATATCATTGTTAGATTCATAGCATATCAATTTTCAATAGCATTCATAGCATACCAATTTCCATAGTAGCATAGATTTTTATCAAGTTTTTCATTATTATTGCATAGAAATACCAAAAAAAAAATAGCTTAATTTCATTCAATCTCATATCTAGATCAATTGCATTCAAATCCTTCGTTTAGGTGTCGTGTAGGTCACTGATCTCGATTACAATCTGAGAACATTAATCTCGCACCTATTAGAAAGCAGTAAATCGCTTGGTTAGATAGCTTTCAATTTTGCATGATTTTGATTATCACTAACCTCTAATGTTTTACTGAGTGTTGTGTCTACAGATCAGGTACAATTTTCACACACACAGGGGGTAGAGTTATTTAATCATGATTTAGCCTTGGTTGAGTCAAAAAATTTGAAATGTTTTTAAATGGGGGGACAATTTAAATGATTGTCTCAAAGGTTTGGATAAGTAGACAAATTTGAGTGGTTGAGATTCAAAGTTGAAATGTGTGATTGAGATTCAACTATTTTGGAGTGATCCATGTGCTTTTGTTCTCAATTCTCATTGGTTGCTCAAATTATTGTTGAAAGATATTAGGATTAATTAAATTCCATCAATTAATTAAATTAGCCATGTAAGGGAATAGGTTCAATTTGATTTTTTGATTTAAAACTATATAATTAATTGATTAAAATCAATTATATAATGTGATTGATCCCTTTAAGCTTGTATTTAATTATTTAATGTCATTATTTGATTTTTCCTTTGATTTAAATGATTTTGTCCAATTTTGATTAATAAATGTCCATTTAAAATTGATTTGATCCATTTTGATGAGAATTAGAGCATTTGGCTAAGATTTTGCATTTTGAATGATTTTAAGATATCTGTCCAGTTTTGGGTGTCTACAAATGCCCCTCTTTGAATTGATGTGTGTAGCGCATTGATTCAAAGAAAATTTCATGTCCTGATCACTGATTCGATACTTGATTGATTGATACAAAAATGATTTGAAACCTGATTTGAAACTGATTCGATTGATAAAACCTGATTTGAAAAATGATGCCACAAGCCCCACTGATGATAGTTCAAAATTTTTAATGCCCCATATTCAATGATGTTTAATTTGATGTTGATGCCAATTTGATACTCTAATGATTCCCCCTTAGAAATGAAAATAGATTGATCACTAGTTTGAAAAATATGATGAAATTGATTGATAATAGATCCAATTTGTTTTCATTTATGAAAAACATTGATAATATTCAAGGTCACAACAAATGCCCCGGTTTGATAGATATGCTGATATAGAGCGTTAGGTCAAATTTTTTTTAACAAAATTAGGTCAAATAGCATAAATAGGTTGAAAAACCCAAATTTACTATTCATTTGCACTTTTGACTATTGAGATTTTGCTATGATCCTAAGATAGTTGATCACGATGGTTGTCCCTATTCGAGAGCATCAGTTCAAGAGAGGTCATCGGTATCAGAGACCTTTGGATTACGAACCTCTGGTAAGTGACTCTGACCCTCCTAGTGCATTTATTACAATTTTTTGAGCATTTATTGCATAAAATTTCTTGATTTTTAGTTGTAAATTTGGAAAATGCCGCCTAGGATAGTTTAAATGATGCCTAGGATCATAAAGTGATGCATCCGCGCATTGAAATGCCACCTAAACATGTTTACAACCCACCTGTGATTAATTTGAAACCACCTAAAACTAGGGCTTTTTAGTCAAGCCAAGTGTAAAACACCGCCTGGAAAATCCCTATGAATTAAATGATGCTTAGACATGATGAAATGCTGCCTAGGGTCATAAAATGCCACTTAGGAAATGAAGTACCACGTTCACATGATAAAATGCCATGTGTGAATAGTTATTCACCGCCTAAGGTAAAATGCCGTCTCCACATAGGAAAATGATGCCTATAGGAATTTTGATAATTTTTGCTACTCAAACTTGATTTTTTTGATAAAATTTGATGTCTTTGGATAATTGATTGAATGTCCAAGATAGATAGGTCTGTTGTAGTTAAGAAAACAAGTGATTATGATATCAAGATAATTGTACCAATGAATGTGTGATTTTTCAATCTGATAGGATAGAAAACTGATAGTAGAACATTGATAGGATAGATAATTGATAATTCGCTCTCAAGACATAGAGACATGAACAAATGGTGATAGCTTGATTGATTGAATTAAAATAATCCACTGATATAGAGTACTAATTTGATTCCCTTGATTTGCAAAATAGACACATTTCTATAAGTTATACATACGGATTGTAGCTTCTTGGATTTTAGACCTAGGTTAGGAGTTGACCCAGCCAGAGTATCATGTTATTACGATGCATGGTTTGAGTTTCCTTTTAGACATCCCATGGTTCCAACTGAATCGTGGTCTCTTGACAACTATGGTGGAGTGTTGGCACTCTGACCACAATACCTTCCATTTACCATTTGGGGAGATGACTATCATTCCCGAGGATGTTTACAGATTGCTCTATATTCTGAATCAGGGTGAGAGAGTCTACTATGATTATGTATATGATGGCACTATCTATAGAAAGGTATTTGGGGATAATACCATAGGTGGTGATACCATTACATGGGCACAGTTTTCTTCATTTCCAACATTGCCAACAGTGTTAGGTGCATTGATAGGCGGATTATTACTTCCAGACCGGTGAGGTTGAGGTTTCTCTATTGGATGGGGCCACATTTTAGAGGATATGCTTGCATAGCCTCAATGTTTTGATTGGGGTTCTTGCATGCTAGCCCAATTATATCATGATTTGCATGAGGTGATTTATAGATATAGTACCTCATTATCAGCAGGTGTAGTTATATTACAGTTATGGATATGGGAACATCTTCCCATTACTAGACCATTATCAAATCGTATCTACCATTGTGGCTATCCTTATGCATTTTTATATAGTGGCATGGTTGTCCAACATCATTTGGGCAAACTAGAGTTTTGGCGTCGCATGATCGACAATGTAGATCAGGTCATATGGAGACCATATCTGGGCTATGAGGGTTGGTGGGATGATGATGATGAGCTCCCCTACATGTTTTCTCTGAGGTGGATGATTGGTCGATCACCCCTTGTGATTGAGAGATTTTTCTTTGGTCAGGTTTCTAGACAGTACGACCGGTATCAGGATATGCCCCAAGGCATAGCTTTATATGCTTGAGTCTAGGCAGAGAGATCGATGTGGGGTGCACAGATTGATTTTCAATTTTCTTGCGACTAGATTGCCAGATTGCTATATATCAGATGGGATATATTAGAGCATGTGGTAGATTCTGAGATGTCCATAGAGTACAAAGAGTGGTGGTTCTTAAATAGATTTTTGAGATTTATAGATCTTGCAGAGCCGATCTTGGGCAGAGATGAGCGATCAAATGATGACAGCGGAGATGATGATGGGGATGATGGTGGTAGAACTAGATGACGTCAAGCTCCTAGAGGATAGAGAGCTCCCTAGATCATAGCTAGAGGATGATTTGGGCCATGGGTACGGGGTGGACACTTTAGGGATAGGGCTGTCAGATAGATGCAGCTAGATCAGGGACCTGGGTTTGTACATCCTAGAGCTGCATTAGTACATGGACAACGAAGAGTCGGGTGACAGGTTCACATTGATGCTGCTAGGTAGGTTCTTAGAGGATAGGATCCCTTGATACATCAGGTTCCTTTAGTACAACATGGACATATTCTAGCACAACATGTGCCTCTATAGATACCTAGGTCACAGGATATGGGTCAGACTTCATAGGCTTCTCCTAGAATTGATGCTCTATCACAGGATGTGCAGTCATTGTAGACAAGTTTAACATCATTTGTTGGCTGATTAGATCAAGTGGCCACTATGATGTAGTAGTTTATGACCATGATGGCTCAGAGGCCGAGTATTGCTAGCACTAGTTAGACTCCTCCTACTCAGGATAGACTAGGTGACAGGGGACCAGATGGATCAGGTGCAGGTGATGGATCGGGGGCCCCTATAGGATCATGATGATTGATTATGAATCTCCTCATTTGATGAATTTGTATCATGTTTTATTTATTGATCAAAACTTTGATGTACCATTTTGTTGTTGACATTGTATCTTTGATATATAGATTTGTTGGATCTTTGATGTTATGGACACTTATATGATTTATGGATTTTCCTTGATTCTCTTGATGTGTTTATGTGACATTATCTTTATATGTAGTTCTATATGATGTTTTATGATGCATTTAATTTTGATTGTGCTATGGATGCAATGTATCTTATATATGATGTAGATAGATGGATGCAAATGATAATGTAACTTTGATATGTTTTTCTGATTTTCAATGTATGGATGCAAATGTTTTATTATGGAAATATGAATATATGATGAATGCCCCTGTGTTTTTTATTTTTTGATGTATGCAAATCTTAATGCTATCCTTAGCAAAATGTATGGAAAGGATGTATGATTAATGAATTTCTTTTCTTTTCTTTTCTGATATAAGGATAATGAATAATGAGTAATGTTATGAATGAATGCAAAAGATAATCTCACATGATTGATTGAACCCCCTTTAATGATTGATCAAGATGATAACTGAACCCCCTTTCCCTTGGAAAAATACCTCCAACCATGCACTTAATCTAACATGAAAATGCAATGCAATGCAACTAAATTGTCACTAGCTTTTAGCAAAGAAATGCCATAGAGAAATATTTTCATCATTGAGCATTGTGGGACTGGAAAGAAAGTACAACCATCACTGACCACATCATGATGATATGAATACCACTTTATATCACTTTTGGTAACCCTTTAGGAAACTAGTACAACCCTCACTAGTTGAATGATCAACTATGGGAGTATGAATACCGGTTTCAATGGACTCAATGTTGCAATTAGATTTTGGTATTAAGATATGGAAGATCTAAATAGCCAAGGTATATGTTTGCGTAAACAAGCAAAGGTCAACCCTCCATCCTATATGAATGTCCTCGATGATTCTTTGATGACCATGTCATTAGATGAATTCACATAAGTTGTTGGATCTCCCTCAAGATAGTCACTCAAAGATAGTAAAAATAATATCATGTCTCCATCATCGCGAATCTAGTCAAAACATCATCGATTAGCTAAAAAGATACAATAAAAAGCCAATAAAGATCATCAAAATGCTTCAAGTGTTTTGCAATGTATCAAGATTTTCAAAAAGAATTTCCAAACATTCTGATCATTTAAGTGATGTCAAATTTTAATCCTGAATAATAAAGTCAATGAAGGCTCAAGGATCAAGTTGTAGGATCAAAATACTTGGTTGTGAACAATGATATCAATCAAAGGTTCAATAAAAATCTCTCTCTTTTGAAGCTATGATAAGTCCCTTTGATGTGTGACCGAAAGTAGCACTATTGAATTAGTTTGTACCAAAAATCCAATCCTTTCCTGCCCCTAAGTGATAAATGTGATCTTGTGACAAACTTAGGGCAATAGGAAACTTAAAATGCAACAATGTAGCTGAAAGGTTTTATTATGACTATGCACAAATGACGGATGCAATGAAGATTTACAAGTGAGATGATGGAAATGCAAAGTGTACACATGCAACTAGGAAAGAATTAGGGGAAACAAAAGGTGCTTGATTGCCAAGTTTTCACCTTTTGGGTTTTTTTCTTTTTTTTCTTTTTCTCTTTTTCAATTTTTTTGCTACCAAGATGCCTAATTGCTAGGTTTTCACCAAGGCACTTTTTTATTTTTATTTTTCTTTTTTTTCAATGTTTTTGATCTTTTTGATTTTTTCATGTACAAAAGTGATGCTTGAGTCATCGAATACACACTTGTCTGATACTCTTTCTTCTAATACTCTCTCATCTGATTAGGTATGAAACCTCTTTAAATAGATGCTATTAATGGGCTCTTGTAATTCTTCCCCATCACAATTGGCTAATTTGTAAGTCCCCATTCCAAAAGAAGAAATAATGACAAAAGAACCAAGACAATTTGCTTCCCATTTATCTTTCTTTTCCCTTTTTGCTTGATTTTTAGGTTTTCTCTTAGCACTAAATCACCCACTTGAAAGACTCTTGGTTTAATCTATTTTTTATAATTCCTTGAAATCCTGTTTTGATAAACTTTCAAATATTCGTAGACTTGTGCTTGATGTTCCTCTAACAATTCCAATTGTTGAAGTCAGCAACCCTATAATCCTCATCCATTATTAATCCTTGCAATGATACTCTTAGGGATGGGATTTCAACCTCCAAAGGTAAAATAGCTTTGGCCCCATAAACCAATGAATATGGTGTAGCTCCTATGGGTGTTCAGATACTAGTCCTATAATCCCATAAAGTCAGGTTGATTTGTATGTGCCAATCTCTTCCTGATTTGTTTATCGATCTCTTCATGATTTTAAGGATATTCTTATTAGTAGCCTCAGCTTGTCCATTTCCTTATGGATAGTAGATGGAAGAAGAGTGATGAGTAATATGAAAAGTATCACAAAGTTCATCCACATCTTTGTTCTTAAATTGTTTTCCATTGTCGATAATTATGGCATGAGGGATACCATATCTACAAATGATGTGATTAAGGATGAACATAGAGATTTGTTTTCTTGTAGCAGTGATCAAAGGAATGACCTCTACCCATTTAGTGAAGTATTATGTCATTGTGATAATGTATTTGTGCCCATTGGATGAAGGTGGATAAATCGCGCCAATCAAGTCAAACCCCCATTGATAAAATGGCCAAGGTGTAACAAAAGGATGTAGTTCTTGTGCTAGTACATGTATCATATCACCATGATATTGACATTTTGTGCAAATCTTAACAAAGTGACAAGCATCCTTTTCTACGGTTTTCCAAAAATACCCCATGCAAAGGATCTTCTAGCTAAGTTTAAACCACTTGAGTGTGACCCACAAATGCCCTCGTGAACCTCATGTAAAGCTACCTTAGACTCTTCTTCCTCTAGATATCTAAGTAAAGTTTTGTCAAGACCCTTACAATACAATGTGTCAGAAAGGATAATATAACGATCCGATTGTCTTATGAAGTGTCATTTTTGGGCTTGGGATTGGTTTAAGGGTAATAATTGGTCTTTAAGGTATGTGTAGATAGGATCGTACCAAGGTGAGTCATGTCCATTAAGTAAAGCAATAATTTGGGTATTAGGAAGGTCAAATGCTGGTTTTGCCAACTCTTCCACCAAGAATTTGTACCTTTCATTTTGATCAGGCTTTTGGAGTAATGAAGCCAAGGTAGCCATTGCATCGGCAACTCTATTCTTCTCTCTTGGAATTTGCTCAAAAGTTATCAACACAAAGTATTTTTTCCAAGCATAAATCATTGTCTTGTAAGGCATTAACTTTTCATCTTTTGTGTTGTACTCATCATTGACTTGATTGATCACTAATTGAGAATCACCATACACTTGTAACTTGGTAATATTCCATTCTAAAGCCATCTTGATACCAATGACTAAAGCTTCATACTCAGCTATGTTGTTGGTACATGTGAATAAGAGTTTGTATGATTTAGGAATAGTATACCCTTGAGGGGCAATCAACAATTTGCCGGCTCTGGAACCTCCTTGTGTGTATGATCCATCAAAGTACAATTTCCATGTCTTAGCTTCTATATTGACAATTGCTGCATCAGGAAACTCCACTTGAATGTGATGTGTAGAAACTAATGGATTTTTAGCTAAGTGATCTGATATCACT
This sequence comes from Chamaecyparis obtusa, assembly GCA_027943335.1. Lineage (NCBI taxonomy): Eukaryota > Viridiplantae > Streptophyta > Pinopsida > Cupressales > Cupressaceae > Chamaecyparis > Chamaecyparis obtusa. The sequence continues at coordinate 1,017,999 of BSBK01000840.1, forward strand.
TGTCCTTTAATGGCCTTTCTATCCACATATTCAATATCGAACTCACTTAACACCATGACCCATTTTGCTATTCTTCTTGTTAAGGCAGTTTTGCTAAGTAAGTATTTCAAAGGGTCAATCTTTGCAATGAGCTTCACTTTGTGCATCAACATGTAGTGTCTCAATTTTTGGGAAGCAAAAACAATAGCTAGGCATGCTCTTTCCATTAAGGTGTAGTTTAATTCATACGTAATCAATGTTCGGCTCAAATAGTAGATAGCTCTTTCCTTTCCTTGATCATCTTCTTGCACCAAAAGAACTCCTAAAGACCTTTTGGTTTCTGATATGTACAAAAGAAATGATTTTCCTTTGATAGGTGGCATTAGAATTGGTGGATTGATTAAGTAAGTCTTCAAAAAAGTAAAGGCCTTGTCACATTCTTCATCCCATATAAAAATGATGTCTTTGTGTAGCAATCTAGTGAAAGAGTGACACTTTTCAGCTAGTTGAGAAATGAATCTCCTTATTGATTGAAGCTTTCCTTGAAGAGACCTCATTTGGATAATGTTTTTAGGAATTTCCATGTCCATGATTTCTTGAACCTTTTCGGGATCTACTTCAATGCCTTTTGCTGAAACTATGTAGCCTAATAATTTCCCTGATTAAACACTAAAGGCACATTTTTTTGAATTGAGCCTTACTTTGAATTGTTCCAAGCATGTAAATATCTTCTCCAAAATTTGTAAGTGATCTTCTCTTTTATGTGACTTAGCCAATATATCATCCACATAATCTTCTAAGAAGGTGTGCATCATATCATGAAAAATGGTAGTCATTTCCCTTTGGTAAGTAGCTCTGACATTTTTGAGGCCGAAAGGCATTACATTCCAACAAAAAGTTCCCCAAGGGCATGTGAAGGCTGTCTTTTCCTAATCTTTGGGTGCAATCTTAATTTGGTTGTATCCACTAAAACCATCCATCAATGAAAACATGGAGTGACCAGCTATTAAGTCCACTATTGCATCTATGCTTGGAAGTGGGAAGTCATCTTTGGGACATGCAAGATTCAAATCTCTAAAGTTTGTACATACATGAATGGATTTTCCATGCTTGGTAATTGGTATAATATTTGATATCCATTCTGCATAAGCAATTTCTCTTATGAGCCCCACCTTTAACAATTGCTCCAATTCTGCTTTAACTAGAAGAGCTATGTGTGGATGCATCTTCCTCAATTTCTGCTTGACTGGTTTAACCCCTAGTTTGACATTCAAGTGATGCATGATGAAGTTTGGATCTAATCCTGACATGTTAGCATAGGACCATGCAAAATTCACTTGCTTTTCTTGGAAAAAATTGATGAAATCCTTTCTCTCTAAAGGTGTAAGTGAAGCTGCTAGATGTATGAATTTGGGCTCCAATTCGGTTCCAATATTGAATTTCTCCATTGTCTCTATAAGAATTGGTGATCTTTCTTCCTCATGTGCTGGTAAGGTATCCAACCTCTCTTCTGTAGGTGCCACAGTTGGGTTTTCACTATCAGAAACATCCTTTATCTTTACTTTTTTGGTTCTAGTAATGCCACATGGTGGTTTTCACCACTAGAACTCTTCATTTTTTTTTACTTTTTTTCATTTTTTATTTTGGATTAAGAGGTTGGACCCCTACCTTTCTCATCATGTTTGGATTAAAATCTTCAGTGAAAGAGGGCTCAACTGCATTTAGGTATTGTGTCATTGCTTGGTCATTGGGAAAGTATAGTAAGTCACTTGGTTCGGTTAAGTCCCAATCAATAAGCTCGGGATGCATCAAGGATAAAGATTCAATTGGAAAATTGTCATTGGCTAGATTTAAGGACATGACCTCATTAGATGGTTCATACATTGTATTGTTAAGGTTAATAACATGAGCCTGCTCGAGATGATCCATGGAAGAAGGATCAAAGTATTCTTCACTTGAGTCCTCTAAGACTTATATGGGAAAGAATACATGCAGGTTAAACCTAACATTCAAATCACCCTCCTACGAAGGTACCCAAGGTTCACCTATCCATGGTTGATTAATGTGTGCTTTCCCTATAGAAAATATCTCTGGATCTTCACTATCTTGAGTATGTTTTTGAGGAGAATTGGTATAAGAATGTATGATGATAATCTCTTTGTCATGGCAAGAGTCTTTAGATAAATAATCCCACTCATATTCTCTAGAATCATCACTATCAATATCAGACTCTACCATGTTTATTTGTTCATGAAAATCATGCATAGGGCTAGAACTTTCTCCTTTGTATTGATAACCTAATCCTGATTTTTCCTCCTTTGATCTCCAAGAAGGCTTAATAGGTTCAAGAAAACCTCTATTTCTCATACCCAAGGTTCCTCTTCCTTTATACCCCATTTTTTGCATAATTTCAAATCCCTTTTCATATTGATCAGTTTGAATATTGATGTGTTGAACTCTTTCCACGAGATTGTTTGAAGTATCACTTTCATCTTTGTAAAGCCATTGTAAAACCTCATTGTCTTCTTTCTCAAGTGCTGACTGGTCACATTCTCTTAAAAAATGAGAGTTGTATATGTAAGGAGGATGTGCCTTAGAAGTCTTTCCATGTGTCTTTGGGGAAGTAGGTAAATCAAATAGGGAAACATAATATTCCCCTGCTCCTTTAGAACCTATTCTACATTGTTTTTTGAACTTTTGCATCATCTCACTAATTTGTTTATATTGGTCCTCTTTGGCTTTGTCTTTTTCCTCTTTAGTAGGTTTATCAAGTTCCACCTCTGGTGTAGATGTTCTATCTGAATTCTCATTTGAACTTGGACCCTCATAACTCACTTTTTCCTTTCCCTTAGCCAATGTAGTTGAGTTAGTTTGAATAGGGTTTGATGTAGAGGTAAAATTTGATGTTAACTTAGGATCATCACCTTTAGTTTCTTCAATGGTAGTATTTGGAACAATCCCTTCACTATTATGAGGAATAAATAATTCATGAAGAGGCTTTCATGTGCTGCAATATTGAAAACTATTTAAATCTCCTCCAATTTTGATTTCTTCTCCCATGTACAGAAATTTGATACATTGATCGTATGTAGAAGGAACCACTTGCATCTCATGTATCCATGGCCTCCCCAATAAGATGTTATAAGTTAACTTCATGTCTAGGACTTGACATATGGTGTCCTTTTTTATTGGTCCAATTTGAATAGGTAAGACAATCATGCCTTTTGAAGATCTCTCCTCCTCATCATAAGCTTTAATGGTAATTTGCTTCTTAGGATCAACAGAAGATTTGGATAAACCTAAGGACTTGACAAGGTTTAAAGTGCAAATATTTAGACCAGCTCCCCCATCTATGAGAACTCTCTTAACCCTATGTCTTTGAATGAGGACATCTATATGCAATGGAAAATTTTGAGGATGAGTGATGGACATATCATATTGATCTAAAAATGAAAGAGAATGTGGTGAAATGAGGTGTCCCACCATGTTTTGAAATTTTTCTTCCTCCAAGTTAATAGGAACATTAGTCCCCAATAGGGCTTGTTCCAAGATCTCCCTATGATTTGGAGATAATTTTAACAACTCCAAGATAGAAATTTGAGCTGGAATCTTTTGCAATTGGTCCACCAAATTATATGACTTTATTGTTGTAGATGTTTGTTTAGCCACAATAATTGATTGCATAGGACCAATAGGTTTAGGATCAACCCCTTGTAGGGTAATCCTTGAAGTTTTCCCCCTAGTGATAGCATAATATGTTTCCTCTTTAGGTTGTTCCTTGATTATAACAACATTGACACCATGCTCATGTCTGCTTAATGTATTGATAGTGTTATCATAATGATGAGAAAAATTGACATTATTGTTGCCTTGTTTATTTGAATTAGAAGATTCACCCTTCTCATGGTTATAGAAAGGTTTCTTAAAGGCCGTGCAATCTCCATTATTTTTAGGCTCTTCTATCTTGATCACACCATTGTCAATCAAATCCTGTACCACATTTTTCAACTACAAGTAATAATTTGTTGTATGTCCTCTATTTCTGTGGTATTCATAATGACTAGACTCATTCCACAAGTTGGGCTTGTTTTGCGGTTCATATGGTTGAGCTCTAGGTAAATCAATAATCTTATTAGCAATGAGATTTCTCAATGCATTCTCAAGAGGTTCACCCAAAGGTGTGAATGTCCTCTTGGGAGATGGTGTAAAGAATTGCTTTGACTTGTTAACCCCTTGATTGTTCCCAAAGTTGTTATTAGTGGTTTTGTTGTTAAAAGGCACTTTGGGAACTTGATTTGCATTATTCACTTGAGTAGGTGTTCTTGTGAGAGTAAAGGGAGTGAATTTCAAATTATTAGCATCAACAACTCCATCATTGACCACACCTTTGTTGTTGTTCCTCAACCCAAATCTGTTATAGGTGTTAGAAAAATTCTTATTTTGATTGTTATTGTTGTTGGAGGTATTGTTGTTGTTGTGATTCTTGTTATCCTTGTACAGCTTTAGTTCTCCACTTTTAACCAATACCTCCTCTGTAGTCACTCCATTTTCAATAAGATCTTGAAAAGACTTAGGACATTGCATCCTTAACCAATAGTTCATTTCATTACTCAAGCTATTTATAAAGATGTCCATCTTTTCCTTTTCCGGTACACTTCAAGGGTATCTAGCAAATACTATCCTCCATCTTTGTAATAAAAGTAGGAATCCTTCTCCATCTTTTTGCTTGGTGTTGCATAAAGTAATCATTGTAACTTCATGTTTGATATTATATGAATAGTGTGTTACAAATTTAGAAGCCAACTCTTCAAAATTTCAGATGCCTAAAGGTAATTTTGAAAACCATTCCATGGCCATGCCTCTCAAACTCCTATGAAACAACCTCATTAAATAAGTAGTGTCATGCATGAACTCCAAGCTTAATGCACAAAATTCCCTTAAATGATCTTGGGGATCAGATGCTCCTTCATATTTGTCATACTTAGGAAAGACAACATTACTAGGGAATGGTATCATGATTAAACTCTTATCAAATGGGAATGGACACAATACCTCTATTGAAAAGGCTTTTGGAGCCCCACTTTTCTTTATTGTGTCCAATTGTGTTTGGAATAACTTAAATTGCTTGTTCATGATATCGATCGGATTATCTTCAACTTTCTCTTTCTTAAGTTGATTGACATCATAGTCATGAGGGAGTTTAAGACCTTTTTGGGCTAGGTTTAGAAAATACTTCTCCTTATCTCTTTCTAATGCTTTTTCCATGAGCTTCATGAAGTATGGGCTTTGTATGGTTTCATTAACCTTCTCATCAATTGCATCTTCAGTAGCTGGCTCACCATTGCTTCCATTGTTAGTGTTGTATAACCCTTGATTATTAGGGTCTATTCCTCCTCCATTATTGTTATTTGATCTTGGATTTTTTGGGTCAATACCTCCTCCATTGTTGGTTTGATCTAAACTTGAGTTTCCTAAAAAAATCATGTTGGTTTCTACTTCTTGGATGGGTTCTTGTGGTATTTTTGAGGATGTAAATGTGTCACTCGAAAAAGGAAGTTCTTGCCTTAGATAAGTTTCATCTACTTGCAAGGTTTTCTTTACGTAATAAGATCGAGTGAAAGTCTACATGAGCATAAATCTCTTGGTAGTGGGCCTTACTTCACTTGCTTGTGGAAAAATTCTTACAATTTTTTTAAAAAAAGTTCAAAACCAGGATTTTTGACCAGGCTGGAAATTGGAACAGATAGAATGTCCAAAAGGGTACTCAAATATGAAATCAAATTTTTTTGAAACCCTCGAGAAATGCTCACTGTTTTCTCTTCTTTGTTTTTGGGTGTCACTTGCCTGTGTGTAGGAGTGATTTAACACTTAGTACACATTTACTGGAATTTATCTAGGTGGTGCTCTGCAAGTCAGCAGGTGGCTTTTCTTTGTTAATATGCATTTCTTAAATTTTTCCAGGCATTTCCTAAAATGTCACAGGCGTGACTTCCTTATTGACAGGTGTTTCTTGAATAATCATAGGTGTGACTTCACTGTGCACAAGCGATTTTCCTCTATGTGCAAGCAACACTTTGCAGACGAGGTTATATATTTCAATTTTAAAAAGTTGTAAGATCAAGTTTGCATAATATTCTTGCTTGAAAATAAAGTACAAACACAAAACACATCAAATTTGTACCATATCCCTAAAACCACACTGAAAGTGTATGTTCTCGATCATTTTTCACAAGTATAAACAAGAATGTCTTCAGAGCAATCTACCTAGAGTCAGATTTGGCTTTTAAACACGTTTGGCTCTAAAAATGTAGATTACTACTTAATAGGATTTTAATGAACACCTCCATTCTAGATCATGTCAAGCTCTTTTACCTACTTGCGGGCTTCCCACATGCACAAAAGCACGATTTGGCGCAATCCAAAAGGACTACTAGAGGAAGTGAAGAATACTTGCACACAACCTAGTCACTATCCTATTAAGGAAGAATGTATTTGTTTATAGTGGGTCAGATAGTATCGTGGCTAAAGTGATTGTCTCCCACTTTGGGTCGTCCCCTCTCACAATCCTCATAAGGCAATTCTTAGGAGGCAGGCCCTCTAAAGATCTAATTTATCTAGCATGTATAGAAAAACAAGAAATCAAACTTAGTTCAACAAGTTTGGGAATTTGGTTCACTTAGAAAGTGAAGAGCATATCCCTATTGTTGTTCCTTGTTCCAAACACTTCAAGCAAATTTTTTTCTTTTTCAACCTCTTGACAAGGAGGTTCTTATAAATGAAATGTTTGGTTAATTCGTCATCCCTTTCTTTCTACCAAATTGAACTCACACGTTTGGATTTTTGATCCACTTCATAAAATGGAGAGCATATGCCTAATGTTTGTTCAATTTGGACAATAGTAAGGTTTTCCTATGAAGCTAGATCCAAAGAAAAGCCACAATTTAAGCAAAGAAAGCTTGTTGTGAAAAATACCTCTTTTGTAGCTAGCAAAGGCTAGGCATTTTTTTGAAGTTTTTGACATTTATTTGCTTACTCACCTAGTGGCTATCGTTCCCATTTCGGCTCCTCCAAAAAATTAGTCAACATTGCAATACAAAGTGAAGGAAACCAAAAGGAACAAATTGAAATGCAATTAAGTGTTCTTGACAAGATTTTGCAAAGAAAATTTTAACAACTTAATGCAACACTTTAATTCAAAGTAGGAAATTTCTTTTTGTAAGCATCCAATACCTTAATGTAATGAGCATAAAGCTTTTCTTATAATCCCAAACTATCTAGAATTGAAGCATTATGAATTTCCTTTTGACGTTTGATTTGGATTCTTACCTCTTTGCTCTCTTGAGTAACTCTGCTCTCTGGTTTCCTGACTTTTTTGTGTTTTCTCATCTACGAGAAAAACACAGACAAAGAGTAAGAAAATAGAATTTAATAATTTGACAGCAAATTTAAGCCTAAAATGTTAGGCATCATTATCAACTAATAAGCGTCAAATAAAAGCTAGTAGGTGTTACTTTAAAATTTGCAGGTGTCACTTTCCAGTGACTCAAGCGACTTTTAAAAATTACTAAGCGTTAAACGTAGTGTAAATTGCATAAGATAAAATATCCAAAGTGGCAATGAACAACTAGTAAATGTTAGTTAAAAACTAGTAAGCATGACAAATGATTGTAAATTGCGTAAGGTAAAGTATTGTAAGCGGCAAAGGATAGCTAATAGGCATCATTTCTCAGATCTTAGGTGGTGCTTTACGCTCTCAAGTGTGATACTTTATCGCACAGGCGTCAGAAGAAGAAAAAGACAGAATAGAAAGAATCTCGCAGGTGTTAGTTAACTCTTTCTAGGCATCATCAGAATGCTCATGAGTGTCATTAAATCCTTCACAGGCAGCACTTCTCCTATTTTCTGCAAAATTAACATAAAAGTGAAGACAAAAACACACAAAACTTGATAAAAATGATAGAAATGAGGCTCAAGGCCCCACAGTGGGCACCATTTGTGTGTGAATGTTTACACCTTCATGAAATTAGGAAAATTAACTACAATTCTATGTAAATACATTGGAAATTTAAACTAAAGAATTGAAATTAACATCCACATCATCTCATGGTTCTCTATCTAAGCTTGGTAAGTAGAGCTCTCAGCCTTATTATCTACTAGTGACAATCCTAGAATGAGAAAGTATGATAAAATGCTTAATCTAGCTCTCAATTCTCAAAATGATACAAAGATTAATTCAAATACTCATGATAATACTCTCAATTGCTCTCAATTTTCTCTCAAATTGCCTATAGTAATGATGCTATGCACTTTAATTTCTAAGATATCCTTATGCTCTAGGCTAAGGATAGGGGGTAGAGTTATTTAATCATGATTTAGCCTTGGTTGAGTCAAAAAATTTGAAATGGTTTTAAATGGGGGGACAATTTAAATGATTGTCTCAAAGGTTTGGACAAGTAGACAAATTTGAGTGGTTGAGATTCAAATTTGAAATGTGTGATTGAGATTCAACTATTTTGGAGTGATCCATGTGCTTTTGTTCTCAATTCTCATTGGTTGCTCAAATTATTGTTGAAAGATATTAGGATTAATTAAATTCCATCAATTAATTAAATTAGCCATGTAAGGGAATAGGTTCAATTTGATTTTTTGATTTAAAACTATACAATTAATTGATTAAAATCAATTATATAATGTGATTGATCCCTTTAAGCTTGTATTTAATTATTTAATGTCATTATTTGATTTTTCCTTTGATTTAAATGATTTTGTCCAATTTTGATTAATAAATGTCCATTTAAAATTGATTTGATCCATTTTGATGAGAATTAGAGCATTTGGCTAAGATTTTGCAATTTGAATGATTTTAAGACATCTGTCTAGTTTTGGGTGTCTATAGTTGTTTAGCATAATCTCTCAATTTTTCCACATCCATTTCAATTAAATGATCTATGATTTTACGATTAATTTTTCTCTTCAAGTGTTAGAGTAGACTATCATTCTCATATGTTTCTTGCACTTCCGTTGCAAACAAAATAAAAAAAACATCTTAATATCTCATCTTAAGGGGACCTTCATGAAATAAGTATTTACAAGCTTGAATGTCAAAGGTAATAATTTATAAACTCATGAGATAAACACATACTTATTTGACCTTGGGTTGACCCTTCTCTAAAGTCTATTACTTCAACTTGGGATGCCCCTTGTCCAACATTTTCATCATCAAAGGATGCATGTACACAACAAAAATAATAACTTCTTAATGGGAAAGACCCAAAATGCATATTCACCACTAAGAGACTAAATCGAGATAGTGAGAGAGAGCCAGTGAGAGAGAGAGATGTATACTTGTTTGATATTCTGAGAGTTGTGCTTGTTGAGCTTGAGATGACCCTTCTCCATCTTCTGAAGGTTGTGCTTGTGGAGCTTGTGATGACCCTTCTCCAACTTCTGAAGGTTGGGATTGTTGAGGTTTTGATGACCCTTCTCCAACTTCAGAAGGTTGTGCTTCTTGAGCTTTTCCAACATACGAAGTAAAAAATATTAAACATAAACTTTCGAATGAAGTTTGGTCTAACTAGGTTCATATTAAATCAAAATAGGTCCTAATAGGTCTAATTGGGTCTAATTGGGTCCTAATTGGTCCAATTAAGTCTAATTAGGTTCTAACTGGTCTAATTAATTCTAATTAGGTCCTAATTGATCTAATTAAGTCTAATTAAGTCTAATTAGGTCTTAATAGGTATAAATAGGAACTAATAGGTATAAATAGGTCCTAATGGGTCTAATTAGGTCCTAATGGGTCTAATTAGGTCCTAATAGGTCATATTAGGTCCTAATAGGTTCATATTATGTGTAATTGGTCTAACTAGGTTCATATTAAGTCAAAATAGGTCCCACTAGGTCTAATTGGGTCTAATTAGGTCCTAATAGGTCCTAATAGGTCTATAAATAAGTCTAATTAGGTCCTAATTGGTCTAATTGAGTCTAACTAGGTCCTAATTAGTTTAATTAAGTCTAATTAGGTCCTAATTGATCTAATTAAGTCTAATTTGGTCTTAATAGGTATAAATAGGTCCTAATAGTATAAAGAGGTCCTAATGGGTCTAATTGGGTCCTAATAGGTCATATTAGGTCCTAATAGGTTCATATTATGTTTAATTGATCTAACTATGTTCATATTAAGTCAAAATAGGTCCTAATAGGTCTAATTGGGTGTAATTGGGTCCTAATTGGGTCCTAGTGGGTCTAATTAGGTCCTAATTGGTCCCGATTGGTCCTGATTGGTCCTAATAGGTCTAATTAGGTCTAATTGGGTCTAATTAGGTCCTAATGAGGTCTAATTGGGTCTAATTAGGTCCTAATTAGGTCTACTTGGTCCTAATTGGTCCTAATAGGTCTAATTGGGTCTAATTGGGTCCTAATAGATCCTAATTGGTCTAGAATTAAGTCTAATTAGGTAGACCAATTAGAACCTAATTGGTCTAATTAAGTCTAATTAGGTTGTAATTGATCTAATTAAGTCTAATTAGGTTCTAATAGGTATAAATAGGACCTAATAGGTATAAATAGGTCCTAATAGGTCTAATTGGGCCCTAATAAGTCATATTGGGTTGTAATAGGTTCATATTATGTCTAATTGGTCTAACTAGTTCATATTAAGTCAAAATAGGTCCTCTAATTGGGTCTAATTGGGTCCTAATGGGTCTAATTGGTCCTAATTGGTCCTAATTGGTCTAATTGGGTCTAATTGGGTCCTAATAAGTCATATTAGGTCACAATAGGTTCATATTATGTCTAATTGGTCTAACTAGGTTCATATTAAGTTACAATAGGTCCTAATAGGTCTAATCGGATCGAATTGGGTCCTAATTAGGTCCTAATGGGTCTAATTGGGTCCTAATTGATCCTAATTGGTCCTAATAGGTCTAATTGGGTCTAATGGGATCCTAATAGGTCCTAGTTGGTCTAGAATTAAGTCTAATCAGGTCCTAATTGGTATAAAGAGGTCCTAATGAGTCTAATTGGGTCCTAATAAGTCATATTAGGTCCTAATAGGTTCATATTATGTCTATTTGGTCTAACTAGGTTCGTATTAAGTCAAAATAAATCCTAATAGGTCTAATTGGGTCTAATTGGGTCCTAATTGGTCCTAATTGGCGGACTAATAGGATCTAATTGGGTCTAACTGGGTCCTAATAGGTCTCAATTGGTCTAATTAAGACTAATTAGGTCCTAATTGATCTAATTAAGTCTAATTAGGTCCTAATAGGTATAAATAGGTCCTAATAGGTATAAAGAGGCCCTAATGTGTCAAATTGGGTCCTAATAGGTCATATTAGGTTCTAATAGGTTCATATTATGTCTAATTGGTCTAACTAGGTTCATATTAAGTCAAAATAGGTCCTAATAGGTTCATATTTTAGTCCTAATAGGTCCTAATAGGTCTAATTGGGTGTAATTGGGTCCTAGCGAGTGTAATTGGGTCCTAATTAGTCCTAATTGGTCCTAATAGGTCTAATTGGGTCTAATTGGGTCTAATTGGGTCCTAATAGGTCCTAATTGGGTCTAATCAAGGTCTAGTTAGACCTCTAATTGGTCTTAATAGGTCTAATTGGTCCTAATAGGTCATAGTCAGGTCTAGTTAGGTCTAATAGGTCCTAATACCTGTCTAGTTAGGTCTAATTGGTCTAGTTAGACCTCTAATTGGTCCTAATAGGTCAGGTAATTGGTCCTAATTGATCTAATAGGTCCTAATAGGTCATAGTTAGGTAGATAGTTAGGTCTAATTGGTCCTAATTAGTCTAATAGGACCAAATAGGTCTAGAGTTAGGTCTAATTGGTCTATTTAGACCTCTAATAGGTCCTAATAGACCTCCTAGTTAGGTCTAGTTAAGTCTAATTAGTCCTAATTGTTCCTAATAGGTCCTAATTGGTTTAGTTACCTGTCTGATTGGTCCTAATAGATCTATCTAGGTTTAGTTAGGTCTATTTGGACCTAATAGGTCCTAATACATCTAATTGGTCAGGTTAATAAGTCCTAATAGGTCTAATTGGTCCTAATAGGTCCTAGTTAGGTTTAGTTAGGTCTACTTGGTCCTAATAGGTCTATTTAGGTCTAGTTAGACCTCTAATTGGTCCTAATAGGTCCTAATTGGTAATAATTAGTCTTATTAGGTCTAATTAGCTCTAAAATTAGGTATTACAATATCACATTTACATGATTCATTAAGACAAGTCCTGACCATCAACTTAAAATATCTAGAGGGAGAGAGACATAGACATACCTTGTTTCCTACGATAATATCTTTCTCATGCTTCTTCACGTAGTCTTTGTTCAGCCTCTTTTGAATAATGTCATGTACTCTTGTTTAGCCTTCTCTTTTTATTTCGCATCACAACTTACAAAACTGTTCCACCAAAATATCTTCCTTCTCCTTAATGTGAATTATTTTGTAGCTTTCGGGTTAATGAAATGAGAAAAAAATACATTTATTTATATGTAATCATTATTAACCTGAAATGACACCAAATAGGCCAGCCTAGGTTTCTATCAAAAGTCAAAGTTGACTTTCGATCGAAAGTAACTTACTTTCTATTGAAAGTAACTTACTGATGGCTAAAATTGGCATCAAACTAGAAAGTACTTTCAATAGAAAATACTTTCTATCAAAACTCAAAAGTTTCGATCGAAAGTACCTAGGTTAGGCCATGTTTGAAAAATATGAAGAAATTCTGAGAGTTTCATGGCTTCGGGCCTCAAGCATAGTGATCAAATGGAAGAATAAGAAGACATCCTTTTGCATACAACAAGTACTTGGAATGATCTTTCTAGTGATTATATATTTGACTATTTTTGAATTTATTATGTGTATGGTTTTTGACGTTAATCGAATGTAGGTTTTTTTTATCAAATATAAACCTTTGAGTTTGATGTTCAATGAAAAATAGTAAAAAAGAATTTTTTTTTTTTGAAAAATAACAGTTCCCTCTGTCTTTGAGTTTACTTTCTATCAATTTTTTTTAAAAAATTTGATAAATACATAACAAGTTATAAGCTATGTAGTTAAGGTATGTCAAAATTATGGTTTAGTCAACTTCAAACATTAATAAAATATGTAATAATCATGATAATGTCATCAAACCAATTGCATGCCCTCCGTATGGATGTTACAAAACTAAATTTGAAAGAATCACACTCATATCTATTTAAAAAAAAGTTATGCTCTATGAAAACAATGTTACTCTTTGAAAATGACATTTTCAGCACCATACAAATTTTTGTGGTAGAAAGATAAAACTATTCAAATAAATTCAATATATATATATATATATATATATATATATAGAATCTAGACATAAAATCCTAAAAGACTCTAATTTACTTCATCCTCCGATTTCGAATGGTTCAACGACAATATGCATCCGAATCTGAAAGTTTTTTTCAAAATGTAGAGTTCAGTGTCCGTTCAAGCAAAAAAGTGTAACCCACTATTGTGGGTTCACCCAGACTAGAAGGCAAATATTCTATACAACACCAATAAAATTTATAGCATTAAAATAGATGCCACTACAACACTTGGTCAAAGACAAATCATCTGCAATAATGTGCATAATTAATTTTCAAATTATCTAATAGATATCAAAGAAATTTATCCAATCATTAACATACTCACAGATAAGAAGAACATACCATTTATTAACCATAACATAAAGTTTATGATCCTTGAAACTGTATTCATATAACTTACATCAATACCTATCAAAAGTCAATGCATCAAAAAATCCTAATCATAACCATTCATTCATTATATATAGTTTATTCTAAGTAATTATCTTTTAGATAACAACCTCTTGAAGTGGACCATTTTAAAGAGAACTTAAAATAAAATAGAGATGGCCCTCTAGAGCCCATAGTTTTTGCTTTCTACATAGAAGGAAATTAAAAAATATCATAAAAGAAAGACTAATTGAGGAGGAATACCTCCTCATCCCTTTTTATTTACTTTCCTTGTGGTTCCTCCTATGCCACCTCATTTCCTTGAGCCTCCTGCACCTCTTGTGCTTGTACCTTTTTTCTGTAGGTTCTATATTTGGAAAAAATGGAGCCAATAGTTTGGTGTTTAGATTGTTAGTGATGTCAACCCTTAGCATGTTCTTGTTGATCCTTTGATTTTCTTCTACTAATTTAGGGTGCATGTCATCAACATCATGTTTGAAAGAGGGGATATAAAATTCTTTATTTCACAAATTTTCTAAAGCTTTTTTACTCACTATCTTTTTTTACAGATCTCCTTCAAGTTTTGTTTTGAAACTTTATTCTACATCAATACCAATGTGAATTTTTTCTCCACCCACATCAAAGACACCTACTTCCATAATTGAAAATTTGTATTTCAAATCCTCCAAATCAGAATGAGATCATTGCCCCAAGACTATCCTTACTTAGGTATCTAGTTCCTCGAGCATGGAGAGCTTCCACTCTTACATATCTACCCATAATAAAAATTCATTTTCTTTTGGGTCATTGATAATACCTTCATCAATTAAAACAACTAAGTGCATTTTTTAAATATCTTTTAATTCCCAAAAGATTAAGGTCAGATTAGTCTTTTTTTTTCTTGATGTTTTTCAACTTAGCATTTTGAGTTTTCATCTTCTTTAACACTTGAGTGAAAATATTCACAAAATCCTTAAAGTACATTATTCCATCAAACATAAGCTTATTTTTCTATTTTTCAACTACCTTAGTGACAAATTGATACCTCTTAGTTTGTTTTAGTTTATTGGGATCTAATCCTTCTATAGGAAAATTGGGACCTTGGCAAAATAGGTTGATCATTTATTCATAAAATGGACTGAATAAAAGAGATAAAGGAATTTACCGATTTCTGTAAATTTATGTTCTTTTGTTCTTCAACCTTGACTCTTTTTTATAGCATACTCATTGAGAACTTCACATGATAAATATCACCTTTGAGAGTTGTAAAACCCATATCAACTCTTCTTAGACTGAAGTCTTGTTATACAACTTTGTGTTCTTCCTTGTCTCCAACATAGTGAAGAATCTCAAGGATTATGTGGCCAAAAGTAAGGTTAATGACCATCCATAACATTCTGTTAGCTTTCTTGGGTTTGGGTGAATCTTGTTGCAACTTGGCTACTATGTCCACTTCAACATCCACCATTGGAGTATAAATCTTCTTATTCTCCACAACCTTTTTCAACAAAGGAGGGGGAATCACAGAGGAACTATGTTGAACATTATCAATGACATTACTAGGTAGCACAAGGGCATAATCAAGTGTAATATATTTTCAAAGCAAAGAAAAATATGAATTATCAAAGAAATATTTTTAAATATTATCTTCATTGATTTAGTGGAAGATAAGGAACTCATTATCATAGGTAGTGGCACTAGCAATTGGCAATTTTTTAGTAACTAGAGAAACTAGAACATTGGTTCCTTGGTCTTCTTTTCTTTTAGAGGATGTTGGTGAGTCCTCTTCACACATGGTCTTTAATTTTTCTTTTATCCTTAGGATGCTCCCTATCTCCTTCACACTAAGAATTTTAGTCCTTCGAATAATAGAGCTTGATATGACTGGAGCCTTCAAGATGTTAGGGATCTAGGATGTACTTTGTCCATTTCTTAGAGTCACTTTCATTGAAGGACCAACATGTCCTCTAGTTTTATTTTCGATCCATCTATTTTTTTTCTATAACATGGGGGGTTTTATCCTTAATATCTATGGTTTCCTTGTCATACCATTAGATTTGAAGGACATATCTGAGAGCACTTTTTTTATATGATCCATCAATTATTTTAGAGAAGCCATTTATTTACTCTTCAAAAATATATAGTGGCATATTGAATCTTTTAATCTCCTCCATAATTAATCTCATCAAATCCCTTCTCTGTACTTCTCTCGCATTTGCATAGTCCTCCCAATAATCCTCCAATTGAGGCTATTGTTCATACACAATATCTCCATGAATATTAGCTCTAACAAAACCCTTACTATCAAAACACAGTCTCAATAATAGGCATTGGAAATTGAACCTTTCCATAATCTTTTATGTAGTTTTTGCAACTTCATTGCTCTTACATGCAAATTTGGAAAGAGAAATGGAAAAAGAATGTCCCTTATTTTTTATATCATCAACATATTTAACATCAAATTTTTAAATCTTCCAAAAAACTTCTAGGAGCACTAGATAATCGAAAACATATCTTGATAATTTCAATAGGGCATATTCATAACCCCATATTCTTAAATAAGAAAACTTATCAAATTGGAGAAAAAAATTCTATATTTGAATACTATGGCTATAACTTTTGAGGAGATCCTTAGTTCAAGTGACCCTTAAATTCTCTTGATCACAACCCACACAAAAGCATCATTAATGCATAAAAAATTCTTCATTCCAACCCTTCTTTGTAATTGTGGGATAAGCTCAAACACAAGTGTGTCAACAATGAGAGAACCTAAGGTTTACAATCCGAACTAGGCAACTTCCTTACTATTTTAGACTTAAATTATCAAGGAGAACATGTGAAATAATGTCTTTCACTTATAATTTTCCATTTTCCCATGTTTTTTTTCACTCATCAACTTAGTCTAGTCAATATTTGGTTCTCACTGTAGATAATTAAGATGAATTGATACATTAAAAAATGTAATTTATTAGACTTGATGCTTTCCACAACACGATGTAGTAGGGTTATCCCATTAGAAATTACTTCTTTGAGATGCCCCTTTTCAGTTGTGAGGGGAATCTAGACTTACCCTTTCATTCAATTTCAAGCCACCCTCTAGCAATGCAATTTAAGCACAAATCTTTCTTGTCATTAAAATAATTCCAACCTGAATCTGTAGACATATCCAAAAATTACTCTATTTCATGTAGTTTAAATACCTAGGAAACAACCTCTAGGTCAATCGTAGAAATCATAGAGCCATCAAAGGATTGAATTTATTATGAATCTAGATAATAGTGATTATCATAGGAAACTATTAACTCAGGGCATGGGATAGCATTTGGAAATCTTCCATCACTAACCAGTCCACTTTCAACAATCTTATTGCCAATGGAGGAGATAGAATCTTGTTGCATTCTTCAAAGAATTATATGAAGACAAACATCACCCATTTTCATATCTTTGACATCATTTAAGATGTATTCTATAATAGGTAGCATAGAGGAAACTAAGATTTGGGATTTGCAACACAATAAATAATTTATAAAAGATTTTACAATTTTAGAAAATAGGTGGTAGGCTTGTAGAAGACTCATTTAAAATACACAAACTCATGGCAAATCCCTAGAACTATTTCTCTAGCCATTATTTTGAAGAAGCTTTTCTTTTAAAATTAAAGACAATAAAGAAGAAGGGAACTTAAAGTCTACCCTTTTTCTAGATATTGAGCTGTGAAATTTCCTTCATTGTTGGCACTCTAGGTTTCTTTGGCTACTCCTTGAGATTAAAATGATTTTGGAAATAATACCACCTTTTTTTAAGGATGAGACCTTAATTTCATTAAATTTTGGCTGTGAGGAGTGCCATTATTCTTCTTCAAAAATTGTGCCAGTACATTGCCATGTTTTTTGAAATCTAATCAATTATTAATGAGTCACACTTCCGAAATCCTAAAAAAGACAGTGTCTTAAGATGTGAGGAACTTCTTTGAGTCATGATGTCAGTGATTTATTGAACTATTAAACCATGCTAGGTGAAGGGAATGTAGGTTCTGATGTTCCATACCTAAATGACTATAAAGACTTCAACACTATACATGACCGACAACAAAGGCATACACTTTAAAGGTAGTCAGGTGATCTGATATTTCTTGAACTTTTGAACCACAAAGACTAGGTCCAAAGACTTGTTAACTTTCCAATTGGGTTCAAAGACATGAAAAATTATCAAATACAAGTGGAATTTAGTGAAGTTGTGAGGGAGAGTTCAAAACAAAGAGTAACACTTGGACAAAGGTTTAGACTTGTTAACTCCCAAATGTGCACCCTTGTTAAATATATAGAAAATTTAACACTTTTGGGAAACATGGGAACAACCAAAGATTGTGGGTAACCTATAACTTGGTTGGACCTCCAGATAAGGTCATCTCCTAAATGTTAACTTCACCAAAAACTAATAAAACTTGAAACCTTGTGGGAAAAGGGTGGAGGATAAACAAAAATCAAACAATGCATAAAGTAAAGTAGGCGATGCACCAAATTTAAGACAAAGTTAAAACAATGAAAATAATATATGACTAAATATAGAATACAACCTCAATAGGAATAATTATGCATATAAGTATTTCACAAGAAGGCTTGCTAAACAAATTAGAATGTTTGTACCACAACTAATACTATTTTTATATTCACACAACTTGTGACCTATACATAAAATCCACTAGCTTGCAAAGATGCAAAAATGAGACATATACTTAAGGCTTAAAAATGAAACACATAAATAACATCAAACATAGATTGCACAGATGAAAGCTTCAAGATAGATCAGAAACCTTCTATATTATTCTCAAAAGGCAAAAACCATCAACTCTCAAAGATATAGTAATAGAATTAAGAACAATGTGAAGGACAATAAATATGTCACATAACATAGGCTCTCCAAAATTGCACCCCTGAATCAGTACAAAAGAGTTTTACATAACAGCTTCAAAACCAACCAAAATCCTCGAAAGGTGGAACTTCATTTCAAAAATGCAACTCTGATAGAAACAAAAACCCTCAAAAAGAGGATTCCAAAAGCTCCAAAATAGTATCCAAAAGACATGAAAGTCTCCCTCACCAAATATGTATGATGACAACTCCAATTTGACTACAAAGTTCTCCTAAAAAGACTCAACGAGTCACCCATTTTGTCTTTGAGTTCAATATGAACTCCTATGACATGAGGCAACAACAAGGTGCCACTTCTACCTCATCAAGGCTCTCATCAAAACATAAAACTCCAAGTCAAATTCCTTCCTCTGACCTCAACAACTGTATTTATACTGCCATGGATGCAGGTTTTATGGAGTAAATCTAAAGATGTTTTTGGAGCTCTAATGGACATGCCTCTTGCAGAATTCTAGAGTTTTAATAGGTGGCTTTGAAGTCTCTCCCTTCATAGAGCTCTGATCGAAGCATTCACTAGAAATCATTTTCCTTAGTTGAAAATTGAATTGACAAGAGAATGACCTGTCATTTCATAATAGGTTTCCCTGAAAAAAATTCCCTTTTGGCACCATTGGCATATGTCATTATTTTCTTACTTTGAAATCATTCATCTCCTTTCCATCAGCATATGTCATACCGATAGCCTCATCGGGTATCAGGGTGCCTCAACAATTGTTCCACTGCTGTACATCGCTATATTGATATTCTCATTGGTGTAACTCCTTCTAATGAAACTATCCCTCTTCACCATCCATTAGTGTAAGTCTTACCAATAGCCTCATTGGCTATTGTTAAGACATATAAATGCCTTCGCTGCCAATGAATGTCTTGTTGATAGTCTTATCGGTATAAGTCATCTTGATAATCTTATTAGGTGTCAGGATAGATCATAATGTGGTTCAATGATGACAGTTGCTATGTCGATGAGTCCATCAATGCAACTCTTCCCGATGCTTCTTCACAATAGTTTCCTAAATCTTATGGCATCGTAGGTTGTGCTGATATGTTCATTGGTAGTCGGTGCAACCTGAAAGTACTTACTCTAATAGTATTAGTTATACCAATGGATTTATCAAGATAAATCCATCAGATAGAATTCTTCTCATTTGGGTGTTTATCAGTATAAGTCTTACCGATAGCCTCATCAGCTATCAACAAGACAAAAAAATCCCTTTGTTGCTAGCTCATGTCCTGCCGATGGAGCTCATTAGTATGAGCCTTACCAATTTGTTTCTTTCCTTTTTCTTATTTGATGCTATTGAAATAAATCTTTCCAAAATGTCCTTTGCCTTAACACTCTTCTTATCAATCAGTGTATGTTATCCCGATGACATTTTCTATTTTTCTTAAGTGAGGTCATTGGGGTGACTCTTGTCGATGAAATTTACCTCCATTGATAAAGCTTTTTCCTTCCAAATGTGTTGTTCTGCATCTTTGATCACATTGGCATCAACCTATAGCTTCATTTTGGGTTCCTATAGCATGTTATTTTTGCACTTCTACGATTGTCTATAACCACTCTATGACATTTGACTCCATTATATCTTATTTTCTATCTTGTAGCACATTGGGCTCTACCCTTGTGGGAACCCATTTTACCCCATGTGCTATATGAAAAGATAGTCAAAGAAGAGGTCCCACTTTTGAATCAAAATACTGCTACAGTTAATATTTTTAGAATGCAAACATCAAACAACTGTGTTATTTATGGAAATATCATGTAATGGTAGCACAGTCATGAGATAATAGATTTTCAAGTGCCCATTACAATATATGTTGCAATAAAGAGAAATATTATGAAATATTACTACAGGAAGGAATAATAAAAACATGTTATCAAGATACAACTAGCGTTAAGGAAAAGTACACAAATAAGGTTTCCCATTTTTTCCAAAAATTTATTATGGGATCTCAAATATAAATCAAAATGAAAATATGCAAAGAAGTTGGAAAAGAATATATATTGAGGCCAATTTCAATGAGGTATGCCATCCTTACAAAATATTGACTTGTTAGTGTATGTTTTTCAAGAAAGGAACAACAATTATTATTTCAGATATCAAATGTAGCATACTTTTCAAAGCAACCATGATCAACCAGGAAGCATCTACAACATTTGAATCAATTATAGTGGTGTAAGGCTGCAATATGAATGCCAACAATATATATTATTCAGGTTTAGAATTGTCACCCTAACTCAAGCATTAGGGCTACACAACAATTCTATCTTGACAATGGAAACCTCCTCGAGCTATGGGTAGACTCTGAATAAGGAGGAATCTCTGGATTCTAGTTCAGTTTCTTTTAAATATAGAATATCACTTCCTGATCTGTAACTTGTTGGGAAAAGGGAAAAGAATAATTCTAACTAAAAATAGATTAGGGTGATACACCAAGAATTGTTTCAAACTTTGCAGAAAAGATAAAACATCAATCCTAACTCATAAATGAAGATCTTGACACTTCGAATCTCTGCTCAACATATAGGTTAACAAAACTTACTATCAGGGTTAGACCACGAATAGCTCGAGTAATTAGCAAACATACATTTCTCATACAAGGCCTCTAAGCAATTGATTATCTTGAGAAGGAACAGAAATCTACTCACTTCCTTTGGACAATAAATAATTTAGCACTTGTTAGAAAAGATGAAGACAGGATCTTATATCAAAACAAATCCACACATATGAATCCAAATTTTTGCTTTGTTCCCTCCAAAATCTGATGAAAATGATTACAAAAATGGCTTACAAAGCATGTAGGAACAATAAGTTCTCTATTTTCCCTCTCTCCAAAATCTGCAACCCCTAATTGATCATAAAAAATCAATTTTATAGCTTGCATATGCTTCAAATCCAAAAATCTAAACCCCACAAAAATTGCCCTAAAATTGGCCAAAAACATGCCAATAACTAAGCCTATGAAAGCTCGAGTCTAAGTGCCCCTTAATATTGGCTTATAATAAGGACGTAATCCTTTTACAATTCCTAACCAATATTTTATATTTACTTAATATTAGATAAAATCTAATATCAAATAACCTAACTTTCAACTCCTGACTTATATTAAAATCTCTAAGTGTGAAATATGCAAAGTGAAGAAAGTCGACATGACTGTTCAATCCACTTGCAATACAATACAAAAAATGATGAGATGAAAGCCTAAGGTGGCACTATGCAGTTTTCGAGACTCTGCAGGAATGTGACATCTGCATTAATGGCATTGAATGCCATTCTTGCGGACTCCAAATTGTTATCTTCATTTTTTTCTTGGCACTTGTGCTTATCTCATTCTTTGCAAAGAAGAATAGGGAAGATGAAACCCTAACTTGTAAGAAGGCCTTCAGAAATTTGTGATGGAGCTCAGCATATTGACTGTGAATGAATCCTTCTATTGAACTTGAGCTTACTGCTACACTAGAGATCACTGCTATTCCTCACTGATTGTGCATTTCAAACAGAGAACTCGACATTTGGCAAACTCGAGTTGATAGGCAACTGTAAGTTTATCTTTGAGATCGCTTTATCTCTTGGAGATTTGTTTTCTGGTAATGAATACCATGAAATTGTATCATCAATTCTGCATGATTTGCAACCTTCTCATCTTTTAAACTATTCCTTCACTGGTGCTTTTGAAATATGACTGTTGTTTTGATAATTATGGGGATATGAATATAAGTCACAGTCGTGGCTGGTTTATACCTCGCTTTATGCACAAAATCGGTCATGCTAAGAGTTTCCTTTTATTTGTTTGCAAGCCATGAGCTTCAAGTCGATTCTATATTTGACAGTCATATGACTGGTGTTCTCTTGTAGTTTGTTTCCATTTGTATTTCCAAAACTCAAACTGTGACTTGAACTTTGCATAATATCTTGACTTGCTGTTTATATTATGTAATTGAAACTAATCTTTGTTTATCTACAAGTCACGAGCTCCACACTATGATCCATGAACTCTATTATTTTATTCTTTACTTCTTTTATGGGTTCAAAGCTATGAGCTCAAACCTCTTCTTGCTAGCAGTCACAGCTTTGTGACTGGTACAAAGCCATGAGCTTCAAATCGTGACTTACTAATAGTCATGACTTTGTGACTGTTGATTTCATTTGGTTTGAATATAAATCCATGACTATCATATAGATATCGGGCTCTTCAATTTTTTAAAAAGTATTTTAACCCCCACATACCATTTGATGACTTGTAATCCAAAATATAGCTTGTGGTTTTTAGTGTAGTCAACTGTTTCTCTTTCATCCCGTGTGCTTATATCTGAAGCTCGACTTCACTTGTGACCGAGAATGAACTTGGCTTGATTGGGAGATAATGCATGCATTGGAAATTGACTGTTTTTGAAGAGTTGTGCTTGTCTCGACTTTGCTTGAGCCTCTGACTGGTATACATTTCATACTTTCTACTATGTAACATGAAGCTTGTTTTGCACATTTTGTTCACACATTCCACACTTATGTGGACATTTGAAATTTACTGCCAACAGTGGTTTACTAAATTCAATCTTTTTTTTAGCATATGACAAAACTTGATTTAAACATGTTCTCTACAGTTTGTACATAAACTATGACTATAGCATATAGCATCCACACTATTACATTATGCTGACATGAATAAATCTGTGTAATATCGGCAGTGAATTTGATGAACTGGTGAACTCGTTCTGACAAAGCAATGAATCTGAGCCATTTTGAAAATAGTTCAAGCTAAAACTACAAAACCTAATAGGTGTGCAATTTCTTGTACTTTCTATTTTCACTGTTACTCTACAACTTGAATTCCACTTGATTTGTAACTTAGCTTTTAGCATCATAGCTCCTGCAACATGTCCATTGTTAACAATTTTCTTTGATGCTGAATCTGCACTTAAAATATGAGAAGTACAACAAGATGAAAATGTTTTGTTCATTGTTAATGAAGTTTGAGCATGGGCTCGTGACACTCAAAAACACCAAAATGCTACTTAGTGGGGTTCGAACACGGGTTCATGACACTCACTAAAAATAAACTGTAAACATTTTATAACTTTATGGCTCAATCTTGAAGCACTCTTTCTGTATTCAACAACAATAATGTTATTACTTGATAATGTACCTTTGAAACAACAAGGACATATTATACCAATATTTATGTAGCTTCACTTTGTAACTTGAACTTGAATATTGGCAATCATTGGAACTTCTTGTAGCACTTTAATCATGGAGATTCAGCTTGATCTGCATCTTTGTCAATGATTGAATGTGAAAACTAGTCAACTATTTTCTGCAAAATAATTTGTTAAGCTCTCAAATAACATCATTATGAAATGGTTAGATTAGTGAACATAATAAACAGCTTGTAGATTTACTTTCAAACCATTATGTTCACTAATCTAGCCATGAACTGCATTATTTGAAAAAGGTTTCTTAGTTTGGAACATACTAAGTCCCTTTAATTCAGACACCTGGTTCATAAAAAAGGACAACATACACCACGATGATCATAAGTAGTAAAAGGTTTCATGTCAGAAACAAGTCCCTTTAATACTACCTTGCAGTGAGTGTCAGTGTACATTTCCTTATTACATTTAGTTTTCCAGATTGATATGCAGTATTGAAAACTTGATTGCTACAGTATGTTATTTGTTTCTCATGTATTGCTTAGATCCAATAGGATCTAACCATATTTTCTCTCTTATGCAGATATGAAACCCTAAAGACCTAAAAGCAGATGGAGACCTGGAGTATGAAGACCTAAATGCAAAGACCTAGCAGACAACCAGCTGACAACAAACCAACACAAAGGCAATGCATGGGACCCCTATTCCATACTTCAATCTTTCTTTCAATTCTACAAATGTACTCTAATTGTTGATATGAAATATGAAACAAGAAAAGATATTTGTATATCACATTCAGTTTGAATGCACAATGTAATGATCATTTATGAATTTTGGAGTCTTTGGAATAATAATCAATACTTAGAGTATAATGATGACATCTAGAATGAATGCAATAATGACATGTAAACTAACAAAACCTGCAAGGTAGTGTTAATTAGACAAACAAATGC
This sequence comes from Chamaecyparis obtusa, assembly GCA_027943335.1. Taxonomy (NCBI): domain Eukaryota; kingdom Viridiplantae; phylum Streptophyta; class Pinopsida; order Cupressales; family Cupressaceae; genus Chamaecyparis; species Chamaecyparis obtusa. The sequence continues at coordinate 1,042,725 of BSBK01000840.1, forward strand.
AACCTTTTCCTATTTATGCTTATTGTATTATATGCTGTATTTTTTAGTAACAATTTTAGCGACTTCTGTTGGATGTCTGCCTACTAGACATGACCTGTAGACTTATCATAGGGAAATAGAATTTAGAAAAATTGAAACCATGAATGCAACCATTATTGAAATGAAAATGCACCTAAACTAGACTCAATGCAACCTAGAGACCTAGTGCTTTGGACAACACTTATTGAACTGGAAAAACTAAACCTAACCTAACCCTCAAAGAAAAGCTTGAGGTGTATTCCATTAATTGGAATTTGAAAAATTCCCCCTCAGTTGTGAACAACTGAAAATCATTATTCTCCTTATAGGATGTTATAATAAAAGGGCCTGACCAAAAATTATCAAATGTATCATGCTGCCCTAGCCTGCTCTTTAGCACATCCCACTTGAGTACTAGATCACCTTCTTTGAATTCTCTAAACTTAGCCTTCCTATCAAAAGATCTCTTAGTTTGTGCTTGCTTTAGTTCCATTGTTTCCAATGCCTTTCTCCTTTCCTCTTCAAGCTGTAATAAATTAGCATACCTTAGTTTAAGGGGATCTTCTTCTTCAAATAGTAACATCTGATCAACCAGCTACAAGGCTAGAAATTCAATAGAAACTAGCAATCTGGCCTCTTTACCATAGACTAGAATATAAGGGGAATTCCCAATTACCTATTTAGGTGTAATCCTATCCAGCCATAAGGCTGCCTTTAATTTAGAATGCCAATCTCTCTTATTCTCCTGTAGAGTCTTTTTGATAATTCTGATTAGATTTTTATTAGTAGACTCTGCAAGACCATTACCTTGAGGATAATAGTTATAAGAAGTATTTAAATAAATCTTGTTCTTCACAGCCCATTCTGTAATAGCTAAACCAGTGAAAGCCATAACATTATCAAAAATAATTGATTGAGGAACTCCAAACCTAGTTGCAATATCTTCATAAAACTTTAACACAGCAGGCCCAGTAGCCTCTTTTAGTGCAATAGCCTCAGTCCATCTCGTGAAATAATTAGTAGCAGTCAAAATCCATTTATGAACTGTGTTTAGGCTTAGAATTATTACCCTAAATCAGGCATTAAGGCAAAACAACAATTCTATCCTGACAATGGAAACCTCTCCTAGCTGTGGGTAGACTATGGATGAAGAGGAATCTCTGGATTCTAGGTCAGTTCCTATAAAATATGGAATATCACTTGACTTGATTTGTAATTTGCTGGGAAAAGGGAAAAGAATACTATAACTAAAAGATTAGGGTGATACACCAATAAATATTTCAGACTTTGCAGAAATAATGAAACATCAATCCTAACTCAAAATTGAAGATCTCAATACTCTGAATCTCTGTTCAACATATAGGTTAACAAAACATGCTCTCAGGGTTCTACCACAAATAGCTTGGATAATCAACAAACATACATTTCTCATACAAGGTCTAGGAGCAATTGATTATATTGAGAAGGAACAAAAATCTACTCACTTCCTTTAGATAATAAATGATTTAACACTTGTTAGAAAAGATGAAACAAGATCCAATATCAAAACAATTTCACAAATATGAGCCAAAATATCTGATTCATTCCCTCCAAAATCTAACAAAAATGATCACAAAATGGCCTTCAAAGCACTTAGGAACAATGTGTTCACTATATGCCCTCTCTCCAAAATCTGCAACCCCTAATTGATCCTCAAAAATCAATTTTATATCCTGCCTATGCCTCAAATCCGAAAATCTAAGTCTTTCAAAATGCCCGATCTTAGCCCAAAAATGTGCCAAAAAACATGCCAATAACTAAGCCTTTTAAAAACTTCATCCAAATGCCCCCCTAAATTTTGGCTTATAACAAGGAATTAAATCCTTTTACAAAGAATAATTGCCAAAATTATGAAAAAAATAACCTAACCTCATCTCCTAACTTAGATAAAAGATTCTAAGTGTAAACTATATGCAATGTGGGGAAAGTCGACATGACTTTTCATCCACTTGCAATGCAATGCAAAAATCAAGGAGATAAGTATGCAAGGTGGAACTATGAGCAATTTTTGAGGCTTTGCAAGAATCAAACATGCATTGAAGGCATTGAATTGCTTGGCGACTCCAAATAGTTATACTCATTTTGATCTCAGCACTTGTGTTTACTTCATTCTTCACAAAGAAGTTTAAGGGAAATGAAACCCTATCATGCAGGAAAGACTTTGAAAACTGTTGATGAAGCTTAGTTTGACTATAAAAGAACTCCACTGTTGAACTTGAGCCTTTTGTTATACTAAAGATCACTGCTATTTTTATTGATGTGCATCCCAAACAGGGAACTCGACATTGATTACAAACTCAAGTTCATCGAACTGTAAGTTTATTTTAAAACTCTTTGTTTATCTTATGAAGCTCATTTTCTGGCATGAATATCATGAAATTGTAACTTTTCTTCAACATAAGTTACAGCCTCTTTTCCTATATATATATATATATATATATATATATATATATATATATATATATCTTCACTGTTGCTTTCTGACATATGATTGTTGTTTAATAACATAAAGCCACAAATAAATCCCAGTCATGACTGATACATATCTTGCTTTATCTTACAAAACTCGGACATGCCTTCCTGAGAGCTCTTTGATTTGTTTGCACTTGTATTTCTCGAACTATGACTTATTCGTGGCTTCATGTCTTTGATTCATTGTTTATACTATTGAACTATCCTTTGTTTCCACGAGCTCCACACATTCCACACCCGGCCTCCACTGTAAGTTCATTCTTTTACTATTGCTATGAGTTCAAAGCTTATGAGCCCGAAACTATTCAAAACACTTTCATTTACAACTGTGACTACATCTTTACGATGTACAACCACTTGTGACTGGTATAGAACTGTGAGCTTCATATTGTGAACTAGTAACAGTCATGGCTTGTCGTAACTATTGATTCCCTTCATTTTGATCATAAAGTTGTGACTGATATAGTTATGGGGCTCTTAAATTTATCAAAGAAAAATAACCTTTCACCTTTTGATAACTGGGAGTCCAGTATATAGCTTGCGGGTTTAAGTGAAGTTTGACTATTACTCTTTTTCTTTGTAAGCTAAACTGAAGCTCGACTTCACTGAATGAGAATGAACTCAGTTTATATGAGAGTGAACTCACTGATATATCAACAAATGATTGTTTTAAACATTTTCTTGTTTCGACCTTGCTCAAGCTCTTTGATTGGTAGATATTTAAAATTCTCTGCTATAACATGAAGCTCTTTGCATATTAAGTTCAGACATTCCACACTTGTGTGGACATTTGAATTCACTGTGCACAGTGGTGTTAAATTTGGTCTCTTTTTCAGCATATGACTGTGACAACATAAAAATGGAACCCGAATTTTGACTGGGAATTTGGAAATATCAGATAACTGCTCTTTTTTTATTAGCTTCTAAAAAATCACTCTGCATAACAGACAGCTACTAGAACTTGATTTAAAAGATTTTCCATAGTTTGTACATAACTGTGATTATATCATATAGCATCCAAATTGTTTCATTCTGCTGACATGAAAAGAACCTGTGTAATCAACAACTATAAATTTGATGAATTGGTGAACTCATTCCTTTGCAAACCATATATTATGAGCTCGGCAATGACAAAAAGTTGCTCCAGGAAACCATGAAACACCTCTAATGACTTACTAAAGTTGCAAGGTTATGAGTGCAAAATGTTAAAGATATAATCAGTTATAAATAAAAACTATCACATCTTTCACTCATAACCTTCGCAAACCTTAGAAGGTGATTATGACTAAGAGATACTCAACATATAACCATTATTATTTCCACAGCAGATAAGTAGCTTTCTCCTTTATTATATTCCACTGTTAGCTGTACATACTCTGTTCCAGTTTATACATATTTTATACTTTCTGTTCAGCTTGCATCCTATAGCTTTGTCCACTATATACAATTCTCATTGATGCTAAATCTACACTTAATATGATAAGTACAACAAGATAAAAATGTTTGTTCACTGTTAATGAAGTTTGAGCACGGGCTCATGAAATTCAAAAACACCAGAATGTTAACTAATGAGGTTCGAACACGGGTTTGTGACACTCGATAAAAATAAACTGTAAACATTTTATCATTTTATGGCTCAATCTTGAAGCACTCTTTTGTATTCATCAACAAATATGTTTATGGCTTGAAAATGTACTTTTGAAATAGTAAAGACATATTTGTACCAGTATTTATGCAGCACCATTTGTATCTTGAATTGGAAAGTTGGCAATCATTGGCACTTCCTGTAGTACTCTTATCATGGGAAACCAACTTGATCTACATCTTTGACAATGACTAAATGTGAAAACCAGTCATATGTTATCTGCAAGATAATCTATTAAGCTCTCAAATAACATCATTATGAAATACACTATCTGAAAAAGGTTTCTCAGTTTGAAACATACTAAGTCCCTTTAATTCAGACACCTAGTTAATAAAAAGGACAACATACACCACAATGATCATTAGTAGTAAAAGGTTTCATGTCAGAAACAAGTCCCTTTAACACTACCTTGCAGTGAGTGTCAGTGTACATTTCCTTATTTCTTTTAATTTTCCAGATTGATATGCAGTATTGAAAACTTGATTGCTACAATATGTTGTTCATTTCTCATGTATTTCTTAGATCCAACAGGATCTAACCATATTTTCCTTTCTTATGCAGATATGAAACCCTAAAGACCTAGATGCAGATGGAGACTCAGACTTTGAAGACCTAAATGGAGAAACCTAGCAGACAACTAGCTGACACAAACCAATACAAAAGGCAATGCATGGGACCCCTATTCCATACTTTAATCTTCCTTTCAATTCTGCAATGTACTCTACTTATTGATGAAACATGAAACAAGAAAGGACATTTGTATATCACATTCAGTTTGAATGCACAATGTAATGATTACTTATGAATTTTGGAATTTTTGGAATAATAATCAATACTTAGAGTACAATAATGACATCTAGAATGAATGCAATAAGGACATGTAAACTAACAAAATCTACAAGGTAGTGTTAATTAGACAAACAAATGCAACCTTTTCGTACTTATGCTTATTGTATTGTATGCTGTATTTTTGAGTAACAATTTTGGCGACTTTTGTCGGATGTCTACCTGCTAGACATGACCTGTAGGGTTATCATAGGGAATTTTTTTTTAGGAAAACTGAACCATGAATGCAACCCTTATTGAAATGAAAATGCATCTAAACTAGACTCAATGCAACCTAAGGACCTAGTGCTTGGACAACAGTTATTGAATTTGAAAAAAATTGAAACTAACCTAACCCTCAAAGCAAAGCTTGAGGTGTATTCAATTAACTGGAATCTGCAATTCTTCCCCTTCAATTGTGCACAACTGAAAAGCATTTTTGTCCTTACAAGCTGTTATAACAAAAGGGCCTGACCAAAAATTATCAAATTTATCATGCTGCCCTGGCTTGCTCTTTAGCACATCCCACTTGAGTACTAAATCTCCTTCCTTAAATTCTCTGAACTTAGCTTTCCTGTCAAAAGATCTTTTAGTTTGTGCTTGTTTAAGTTCCTTTGTGTCCAATGCTTTTCTCTTTCCTTCTTCAAGCTGTAGTAAATCAACATACCTTAATTTCAGGGGATCTTTCTCTTCAAATAATAACATCTGATCAGCCAGCTGCAAGGCTGAAAATTCAGTGGAAACTAGCAATCTGGCCTCTTTACCATAAACTAAGACATAAGGGGAATTCCCAATTACCTGTTTAGGTGTAATCCTATCCAACCATAAGGTTGCCTTCAATTTAGAATGCCAATCTCTCTTATTTTCCTGTAGAGTCTTTTTGATAATTCTAATTAGATTTTTATTTGTAGATTCTGCAAGACCATTACCCTGAGGATAATAGTTAGAAGAAGTGTTTAAATAAATCCCATTCTTTAGAGCCCATTCTGTAATAGTTAGACCAATGAAAGCCATAGCATTGTTAGAAATAATTGATTGAGGAACTCCAAACCTGGTTGTAATATCTTCATAAAACTTTAACACAACAGGTCTAGTAGCCTCCTTTAATGCAATTACTTCAGTCCATCTTGTGAAGTAATCAGTAGCAATCAAAATCCATTTATGACCTACACTAGAATTAGGATTGATAGGACCAATAAAGTCCATACCCCACTTAGCAAATGGCTGATCACCACAATTGGTTTTAATGGCAGTGCTGCCAGCCTTTGTTTACCTACAAAAAATGCACATTTTTTACATTTTTTGGCCCAAACATGAGCATCCTTAAATAAATCAGGCCAATAATAGCCTTGCCCTTAGTATTTTCCAGGCTGTAGTATTAGGACTGAAATGTCCTCCACAAGATCCATCATGAAACTCAAATAAAATTCTGCCTTGATCTAGTGAATCAATACATTTAAGAAACATTCCAGAATAGTCTTTTCTATATAGAACACCATCAATAAGAACATAGGGAATAGATTGTAACGTGTAGTATCTCCTTTTTGCCTTATCAAGATTATTTGGGCATTGCCTAGTTTGCAAGAATCTGGTCATATCTAACAACCAAGTCATAGGATCATTGAATAATACAATATCACCTTATAAATTTTTAGATTCTTTAGAAACTTCAACCTGTTCTTCCTCTTTTGCCATTTGAGCACAAAGGCCCTTGCCTCTAATCAGCTTAGTCACATGAATCTGTACATCATATTCCATAACCCTTGTTATCTAACCAACCCTCTTTTCATTAACATCCTTGTTTAGAAAAAACTCTTTGATGCTAGGATGAGCAACCATTAAGTGCACTTTATTTCTAGCAATTAAATGCTTAAATTTCTTCAAAGATTTAATAACAGCGAGTACATGCTTTTCAATAAAAGTGTACCTTTTCTCATAGTAATCCATACCTTTTCTGAAAAAAGCAATTGGCTACTCTTGTTTTTCATCATTCTTTTGAACTAGCATTGTTGAAATGGTATCAGAACCACCATAGGCATATAGAATAAAATCTTTAGTAAAATCAAGATTAACAAGAGTAGGGGCTGAAGGTAAAGCCTATTTTATCAGTTCAAAATTCTTTTTTCCTTCATTAGTCTAGTTGAAAGGAATATCTTTTTTAAGCATTTTGGTCAATGGTTTTAGTAGGTTTGCAATATCAGGGATACACCTCCTTACAAAATTAATTCTCCCAATAAAACTCTACAATCCTTTCTTGTGTTTAGGCAATGAAAGCTCAAGAATTGCATGAATTCTTTTAGGATCTATTGTGGTTCCCTCCTTAGACACCTGGTATCCTAAGAGTTTTCCCTCATGAACTACAAACATGGATTTCTTAGGATTTAAAGAAATTATGAATTCTCTACATCTTTGTAATATCTGTCTCAAATGATCAATGTGCTGATTTGCAACGTTGTTGTAAATTGTCACATCATCTAGGTATACTAGAACAAACTTATACATTAAATTCTTGAAAGTCATGTCCATTGCTTATCTCTAGCATTTGATTGCCCAAATGGCATTCTTTTGTAATCCATGGTACCCCATTTAGTTGTAAAAGATGTTTTAAATTGATCAGATTCTTTGACTAAAATTTGGTTATAACTAGAATATTCATCTAAGAGTGAGAATCTCTCAGAACCTGAAACATATTGTAAAATCTATTCCATAGAAGGAAGAGGGTGTCTATCTTTCAAAGATTCCCTATTAAGGTCTCTAAAGTCTACACAAAGTCTTATCTCTCCATTCTTCTTCTTTAATGGAACTAAGTTAGAAACCCAAGATGTGTGCTTAATAGGAAATATGATATCACCATCTAAAATTTTTCTCAGCTCTTTTAACATTAATGGCTCTAACTTAGGGTTTATAGGTCTTTGCTTTTGTCTAATTGGCCTAGCATTAAGCTCCAATTCTATAGTATGCTGGGTTAATTGGGGATCAAAACCCTTCAGATCAGAGTAATCCCATGCAAAAACATCATTATATTCTCTAAAGAGATCAATAAACAATTCTTTTTCTTTAAGAGAATTTATTTTACCAACCTTCAACCACTTGTCTCTGAAAATTTCCACTTCTTCATAATGATCTTCTTTAATTAGCAAGCTGGTTTTACCCTTCCTAAACTGATCATCAGAATTAAAAGCTGATTCCAAGCTGACTAATCCCTTTGGAAGGTTATTGGTTTACAACTGAATAATCTGATCTTCCATTTGCTGAATGTTTTTGTTATCTCTTGAAGCTGAAAAACCATCTGTTTCTATCAAAAAACTTAAGATATGTTCATCAGTATTGAAAACTTGCCAATAAGTGTCATTATCCGGAATGGATGGCCTAACAATTATCTTAATATGTGACTGGTCTGAAATCAGTCCTTTATTTTCTATTATTGCAATATGAGCACCGATACCAACCAGCCTATCAGCATGTAGATTTTCCCTTCTAGGAATTTAAATCAAGTTGAAAGCATCAAATTCATCTAGAATATCAGAAACTCTAGATTTATACATCTTAAGCAGATCATTTTTAACAATATTGATGCCTCTCACCTACTTAACAATAAACTCACTGTCACCAAATACTCTCAGACACTTGATACCTCTCAATCTTGCCCACTCTAACCCCTGAATTAAACTCTCATATTCAGCCACATTGTTAGAACAAGGAAAGGATAACTTAAAAGCAACATAAAATTTATCACCATCAGGTGATACCAGCATAACTCCTACACCAACTCCATCCTTATTCCTTGACCCATCAAAATACAAATCCCAAAGTTGGTTAGACACATCAGATTCAGATTCTAGATCTTTAATCAAATTAGGCACTACTGAATCAAATTCTAAAATCATGTAGTTCCCAAAACTAGTATCAAACATGTCATCATTCTGTTCATTCCTAGTAGCCCATTCATCTAGAACAATATTTGGATATGCTTCAGTTTGAGTATTATACGCTGGATAATTAAGTATTTCATCTTGATCCATGATCACACAACTCGCATTAATAGGACTTGGATTATAAGGCTCTATGTGATTTTTGGCCAATAATTCTAATTTTATGGTTACCTTAGTACCATATCTAGTTTTGAAGTACAAATGTGACCAATCTGATGAAAAATAGCCATCTATTTTGGCTGTGAAATCTCTAGATAGACACAGTGAAATATGCTGATAAATCAATAACATATATGTCCTATGGAATTCAAAAATTTGGGCAGGAATGCAGGGTCAAACTTGCATTTTTAATAACTCCTAAAGTCTTAACAGAGGTTCCATCAAGTTGGACCACACCCTTTTCAAGAGGCTCATATTTTAGGTTCAGCAAATCGGCCACTTTCTTAGGCATGACAGTACTGGTTGCACCACTATCAACCATACAATTATGAACTAATTTATTTCCAATAATCAAGGAGACATAAAAAGGAGGAGGCTTTTCATTTGCAGATTTCTTACCTTCCTTTTCTTATGTCTTTTGTACATTTGACAGTTTCTTATCAGTAGTTACTGCTATTTTTTCAATATTTGCAGCCTTCTTGACTTCTGGTATTACTGGCTGTTGAACTTTAGCAGGATTTTTATCTTCTTTTGATGGCTTTTCCTAAACCTTAGGAGGCTCAGAATTAGTCATGACCACACTTGGTGACTGTTGTACTGTTTGCTGAGAATTAGTTGCCAGTTTGGACAATTCTTCTTTCAAAATCTCAATCTATCCTGGAATAGATAGAGTTTCCCATGCAGACAAAGTAACATTTGTTTTTTTCATTGTATCAACAATATTGAATGGAATAGTAAATTGTACCTTATGTGATGATCTAAGAGAAATCTAATCAACATTCCTTTGAGTTTGATCTTTATTAGTTGAAGTTGATAGATTCTTTAAAATAGAAACAGGTGGAGAAGAAACATTCCCAGCAGATTGATCAACTTCAAGGGCTCTTTTTTTTGCTCTTGTATTTGCTACAATTGATGAATCTTCATTAAGTCCACAAAATTCTTCCTCTTGCCAATTTAAGAATCCGATATCTGTAGTACTTTTGTCTGGTTGATTTTGGACCTCTTCAACAGACACATTCTGCTGTGAATTCATTGAATTTTGTACCATGAGAGCTTGATTAAGAATTCTATTAGAACATGTAGACTGATCATGTGGCTCATTACATGGAAAAAACCAGTCAGTAGCAATGTTATTCTAAGTAGGCACAATATCCCTAACAGTATTAAGAGGTGCTGGATTATACTATCTATTTGGTCTCATATTCCAATTCTATCTGTTTGCATTAGTATTTCCATGAAATTTCTACCTATTAGCCTGAAAATTAGGTTGGCTAGGATATTGTGAAGAAGAACTAGCAAAATGATTTTGAATAGCAGGGTTTGCTTGAGCTTGATTCCTCTTAAGGGCCACTAAATCATTACCAAAAGATTGCATCAAACTTTCAATTTTTTGCTGACTGTCCTTAATAGTCTGTAATTCATTCAGAGGAGCTGTAGGAGCTATTTTCGAAGGTTTATAAGATGGGACAACAGATAATGGTGGAACTACTAATGGCATATTAGATTGTATATTAGGAAAGAAAGGCATAGGAGGCCTAGGAGCTATTTTTCCTGCTTGGATAAGACTATTCTCTGCCCTAATAGCAGTATCAAAAGCTTGAGGTAGAGTATTACCTCCCATAGATTGAATCATTACAGAGATATCACTATTCAAACTCTTCAAATAATATAAAAATGCATATTCAGCTAAAGGTCTTACCGTAATAGGGATCCGATTCCAAGTCTTCTGAAAACAAAGATTAAAATCACTCATCTCCTCTTGTGGGGCTCTCTTGATTGTAGTTAATTGTTCCACAAGAGACAAGTTATCAGATTTGTCCTCAAAAAATTTAAACAGCCTTTCACCCAGGGCATCCCAAGTAGCAATAGAATCCACCGGGAGGGTTCTGAACCAGTCAAGGGCTTTACCTTTGAGTGAAGTAGCCAACAAATTCAAAGCCACATCTTCTTCTGTAACATGATGAACATTGCAAAGAGTTGCAACATCTCTGATATGTTCAATGGCTGTTACTGGTCCTTCTCCAGTAAATGATGGCAAGCCTTTATGAGCAACTAATGGAACATTATTGTGATTTGCAATCCTCAAAGGACTGCCTTGATTGAATGTAACAAATGGAAAATTCCTAGCCATTGCTTGATATGGGGAAGCTTGCTGCTGAATAGCTGGTGTAACAAAAGTTTGAGGAGGCTGAACTACCTTCCTTTAATAAGTCTTTAGATTCTGGGGAGTTACTGCAATACCACTTACAAAAGCTCTGAAAATAGAATTATCTATAAATAAATTTTCAATACTTGGAAATTATGATCTGGTATGATTAGGAACATCTAGATCCTTAGGAAGATTAAACTCCTCAATGATAACCTCAAGTTCTTCTGAATTTGTAGCTTGTTTTTCAAAAATAGGATTATCAAATGATGAGAAATCTGAATTCAAAGAATTACCTCTTGGATCATGCAATGTTCTTCCACCTTTAGATGATCTTCCTCCCCTTCTTCTTGGTTGTAATTCTTGATACACAAAACCCTCCTTATTTGATCTCGTTGGAGTTCTTCTCATTAAAATCCACACTTAGAGCTGCAATTGAAACTTGAAACAATCATAAATCTAACAGCTAAGAACTGAGAAGCAGTTCATTGTCCCACCGGGCATGCCAAAAATTGTTTAGGCTTAGAATTGTTACCCTAAATCAGACATTAAGGAAAAACAATAATTGATACCTTTGAAAAATGCATGATGATCCACATTTTCAGGGAGGCAAATTTGGTGGCTGACTGGGTTGTGAATGTGGCTTGTAAAAGCCAGGTGGAAATTGAATGGAATGATGGTTCTGATATCCCTTGTGATGGATCATCATTAAGTAACAAGGAGAGGATGATGAATAAGCAACACATTTTGAATGAAGAGATCATTAATGAGTATTGAGTGCAAAAATCTGTGTGACTATCATGAAGGACAATGGCCTAATTTTGAGATAATTATTGGGGTCCTTTGGCACGATTGGTGGGTTGTGCATAACATTAATAGTGTTTATTGCAGCTGAAGGCTAAGTTGCAAAGAGTGGGGATTCATTTGGACAAAGGCTTTTTGTTATCTTACATAGCCATAGGAGGTAGGAAGAGGAGATGTGAGCCGATGGACTGTAGTGACTGGAAACAGAACAAGGAAATTTGGAAAATTGTCAAAGAAGGGGGTCTGGTGAAATTTTTGGAGAGATTACATGGAGGGAAAGTTGCGGTGACCAGAAATTTCATCAAAAATTGGAATAAGGGGAGTGTTCTGGTTGGCACACAAAGTATGGAGGTGATTGAGGAAGTGATTGCTAAAGCGACTGGCTTGATGACTAAGGGCATCAACTTCTATAGGGATAGGAAAATTTTGGACAAAGCCTTGGAGGCTTTTGCACCAAGAAGTAGGAGAGAAACCATATGGTTAAGGTGGACAATTCATACTTTAACCCTAAGTTCATTTCCAGGCCCTAGCACCTTGTTTTATTTGTTATTATAGGCTACATTACCCTTGATGGTCGGTATACCAAAATTTACAACCACCATCTTACTCTTCTGAACCACTTTAGGCATGGGGTTAAGATTAATTTTCCTTTTTACTTGCTGATTTCTTTGAACGCTTCCCTCCTCCAATGGAAAAGGGATCCGAAGGGTGATCATGCCTGCCATGAAGGGCTCATGGTCCTCATATTTGAGGTGTTGAAGTTGAAGAAGGTGGAAAGAACTCGGCTTAATAGAAAAGCCCTGGAGGACTATGACATTGATGGGAAAGAGTCTGAGGAGCCTTTTATGGAGGAAACAGAAGATGAAGAGGGGGATTCTAAGGATTACCAGGAGGTCAGCCCTAAGGAAAATAAAAAGAAAAGAAAGATGGAGGATTCTACAACTGATATGGAATTAGAGGAAGAAGAGAGCAGGGAGGAGAGTTCTAAGAAGCAAGGGAAAAAGAGACTGGAACCTATTGGTAATCGTACCAGAACAAAAATTGGGAAGAAGAAAGTTGTGAGGAGGGTTTTCATATCTTCTGATGAGGGTTATTCTTCCCAAGAAAAGAATGATCAGGAAAACTATGTGGAAAACAACCCTGCTGTGGAAAAGAGTGGGGGTACCGGTAAAGATGTCTGGGTTGAGGAAAAAATCCTGCAAGAGGTTGCACAGGACGTGACTAATATTGAGAAAGATGGGTATGAGAAGGACAAGGCCAACCTAGAAAAGGAGAAGGTGGCCAATCCTAGGGAGAACATGGAGGAAGAGAACAGGGGTCTTGAGAATAATGATGGGAGGAACAAGGATTTTGAGAATCTGGGGTGCTTGGCCTTCTTGTCTACCCTTAGCACAATGAAAAATGATATCACTGCGATGAAGTCCAACATCCACCATATGCAAAAAGAGATGGGGGTTCTTAAAAGGATGAACCTGGGGGAGAAAACTATGGGCCAGACAATTGATGAGCTCACTGACATTGTCGCTAGAGCTGAGGGTGTTGCTGCCTTCAATGACAGACTTACTGCCATGGAGGAGAAAATTCAAAGCAGTAATGTTATAACCAAGAAAGTTGAGACTATGGAAAAGAGAATTGACAAGCTAGAGAAGACCATGACGAATATTACAGAACAAAGCTTTACTGTCCTCAAGGCTTCAAATGAGCACGTGAAGATCCTGGTTGACAAGTTTGATAATGGGAAAGGGAACCAAGAGATTATAGAGACTAAAGAGGATCAGGGACCTAGCAAGCGTACGAGATCTAGGTTCAAGATGATGGAGGATGGAAACAAGAATGACATGGAAGATCTAAAGTTGTCTGCTGCAAACATGCAAATTCTTGCTGATCAAGCTGCAGAACTGATGAAATGTGTTTAGACAATAGCTTGTTGTCTTGCTTTCCTTTTTTGCTATCCTTTGTCTTTTGACTATTCTTTTTGTTTAAGGACTCGGTTGTGTTGTTTTTTTGGTGTTGCTACACATGTACTCTTGGAGCTTAAATGTTTTATCTGTTATCTCTATGTAAAAGGTTTTGGGTCCTTTCAAAACCTAGTTTTACGTAATCAAAACAATTCTATCCTCACAATGGAAACCTCTCCTAGCTATGGGTAGACTATGGATGAAGAGGAATCTCTGGATTCTAGGCCAGTTCCCATAAAATATGGAATATCACTTGACCTGATCTGCAATTTGCTGGGAAAAGGGAAAAGAATAATATAACTAAAAGATTAGGGTGATACACCAATAAATATTTCAAACTTTGCACAAACGATGAAACACCAATCCTAACTCAAAAATGAAGATCTCAATACTCTGAATCTCTGTTCAACATATAGGTTGACAAAACACGGTCTCAGGGTTCTACCACAAATAGCTTGGATAATCAACAAACATACATTTCTCATACAAGGTCTAGGAGCAATTGATTATCTTGAGAAGGAACATAAATCTACTCACTTCCTTTAGATAATAAATGATTTAACACTTGTTAGAAAAGATGAAATAGGATCCAATATCAAAATAATTTCACAAATATGAGCCAAAATCTCTGATTCATTCCCTCCAAAATCTGACAAAAATGATTACAAAATGGCCTTCAAAGCACTTAGGAACAATGTGTTCACTATATGCCCTCTCTCCAAAATCTACAACCCCTAATTGATCCTCAAAAATCAATTTTATATCCTGCCTATGCCTCAAATCTGAAAATCTAAGTCTTTCAAAATGCCTGATCTTAGCCCAAAAATGTGCCAAAAAACATGCCAATAACTAAGCCTTTTAAAAACTTCATCCAAATGCCCCCCTAAATTTTGGCTTATAACAAGGAATTAAATCCTTTTACAAAGAATAATTGCCAAAATTATGAAAAAAATAACATTAGATAAAAATCTAATATTAAATAACCTAACCTCATCTCCTAACTTAGATAAAAGATTCTAAGTGTAAACTATATGCAATGTGGGGAAAGTCGACATGACTTTTCATCCACTTGCAATGCAATGCAAAAATCAAGGAGATAAGTATGCAAGGTGGCACTATGAACAGTTTTCGAGGCTCTGTAAGAATCAAACATGCATTGAAGGTATTGAATTGCTTGGTGGACTCCAAATAGTTATACTCATTTTGATCTCAGCACTTGTGTTTACTTCATTCTTCACAAAGAAGTTTAAGGGAAATTAAACCCTATCATGCAGGAAAGACTTCGAAAACTGTTGATGAAGCTTAGTTTGACTGTAAAAGAACTCCACTGTTGAACTCAAGCCTTCTATTATACTAATGATCACTACTATTTTTATTGATGTGCATCCCAAATAGGGAACTCGGCATTGAATACAAACTCAAGTTCATCGAACTGTAAGTTTATTTTAAAACTCTCTGTTTATCTTATGAAGCTCATTTTCTGGCATGAATATCATGAAATTGTAACTTTTCTTCAGCATAAGTTACGACCTCTTTTCCTGGCATATATATATCTTCATCATTGCTTTCTGAGAGATGACTGTTGTTTAATAACATAAAGCCATGAATAAGTCCCATTTGTGACTGATATGTATCTTGCTTTATCTTGCAAAACTTGGACCAGCCTTCCTGAGAGCTCTTTGATTTGTTTGCACTTGTATTTCTTGAACTGTGACTTATTCGTGGCTTCATGTCTTTGATTCATTGTTTATACTATTGAATTTTCCTTTGTTTCCATGACCTCCACACATTCCACACCCGACCTCCACTGTAAGTTTATTCTTTTGCTGTTGCTATGGGTTTAAAGCTTATGAGCCTGAAACTATTCAAAACACTTTCATTTACAACTGTGAATACATCTTTACGATGTACAACCACTTGTGACTGGTATAGAATAGTGAGCTTCATATTGTGAACTAGTAATAGTCACAGCTTGTCATAACTATTGATTCCCTTCATTTCGAGCATAAAGCCATGACTGATACAATTACGGGGCTCTTAAATTTATCAAAGAAAAATAACCTTTCACCTTTTGATAACTAGGAGTCCAGTATATAGCTTGCGGGTTTAAGTGAAGTTTGACTATTACTCACTTTCTTTGTAAGCTAAATTGAAGCTTGACTTCACTGAATGGGAATGAACTCAGTTTATCTGAGAGTGAACTCACTGATATATCAACAAATGATTGTTTTAAACATTTGCTTGTTTCAACCTTGCTCGAGCTCTTTGACTGGTAGATATTTAAAATTCTCTGCTATAACATGAAGCTCTTTGCATATTAAGTTCAGACATTCCACACTTGTGTGGAAATTTGAATTCACTGTGAACAGTGGTGTTAAATTTGGTCTCTTTTTCAGCATATGACTGTGACAACATAAAAATGGAACCTGAATTTTGACTGGGAATTTGGAAATATCAGATAAATGCTCTTTTCTGATTAGCTTCTAAAAAATCACTCTGCATAACAGATAGCTACTAGAACTTGATTTAAAAGATTTTCCACAGTTTGTAAATAATCGTGATTATATCATATAGCAGCCAAATTGTTTCATTCTGTTGACATGAAAAGAACCTGTGTAATCAACAGCTATAAATTTGATGAACTGGTGAACTCATTCCTTTGCAAACCATTTATTATGAGCTCGAGAATGATGGACAGTTGCTCCAAGAAACCATGAAACACCTCTAATGACTTACTAAAGTTGCAAGGTTATGAGTGAAAAATGTTAAAGATATAATCAGTTATAAATAAAACTATCACATCTTTCATTCATAACCTTCGCAAACCTTAGAAGGTGATTATGACTGAGAGATACTCAACATATAACCATTATTATTTCCATAGTAGATAAGTAGCTTTCTCCTTTATGATATTCCACTGTTAGCTGTACATCTGTTCCAGTTTATACATATTTTATACTTTCTGTTCAGCTTGCATCCTATAGCTTTGTCCACTGTATACAATTCTCATTGATGCTGAATCTGCACTTAATATGATAAATACAACAAGATGAAAATGTTTGTTCACTATTAATGAAGTTCAAGCACGGGCTTGTGACATTCAAAAACACCAGAATGTTAACTAATGAGGTTCAAACATGGGTTTGTGACACTCAATAAAAACAAACTATAAACATTTTATCATTTTATGGCTCAATCTTGAAGCACTCTTTTGTATTTAGCAACAAATATGTTTATGGCTTGAAAATGTACTTTTGAAATAGTAAAGACATATTTTTACCAGTATTTATGCAGCACCATTTGTCTGTTGAACTGGAAAGTTGGCAATCATTAGCACTTCCTGTAGCACTCTTATCATGGGAAACCAGCTTGATCTGCATCTTTGACAATGACTGAATGTGAAAACCAGTCAGTTGTTATTTGCAAGATAATCTATTAAGCTCTCAAATAACATCATTATGAAATACATTATCTGAAAAAGGTTTCTCAGTTTGAAACATACTAAGTCCCTTTAATTCAGACACCTGGTTAATAAAAAAGACAACATACACCACAATGATCATTAGTAGTAAAAGGTTTCATGCCAGAAACAAGTCCCTTTAACACTACCTTGCAGTGAGTGTCAGTGTACATTTCCTTATTTCTTTTAATTTTCTAGATTGATATGCAGTACTGAAAACTAGATTGCTACAGTATGTTATTCATTTCTCATGTATTGCTTAGATCCAATAGGATCTAACCATATTTTCCTTTCTTATGCAGATATGAAACCCTAAAGACCTAGATGCAGATGGAGACTCAGACTTTGAATACCTAAATGTAGAAACCTCGTAGACAACTAGCTGACACAAACCAATACAAAAGGTAATGCATGGGACCCCTATTCCATACTTCAATCTTTCTTTCAATTCTGCAATGTACTCTACTTATTGATGAAACATGAAACAAGAAAGGACATTTGTATATCCCATTCAGTTTGAAAGCACAATGTAATGATTACTTATGAATTTTAGAATTTTTGGAATAATAATCAATACTTAGAGTACAATAATGACATCTAGAATGAATGCAATAAGGACATGTAAACTAACAAAACCTGTAAGGTAGTGTTAATTAGACAAACAAATGCAACCTTTTCATACTTATGCTTATTGTATTGTATGCTCTATTTTTGAGTAACAACTTGCACTAGAATTAGGATTAATAGGACCAATAAAGTCCATTCCCCACTTAGCAAATGGCTGATCAACCACAATTGGCTTTAATGGCAGTGCTGCCAGCCTTTGTTTACCTACAAGAATTGCACATTTCTGACATTTTCTGGCCCAAACATGACCATCCTTAAATAAATCAGGCCAATAATAGCCCGCCCTTAGTATTTTTCAGGCTGTAGTTTTAGGACTAAAATGTCCTCCACAAGATCCATCATGAAATTCAGATAAAATTTTGTCTTGATCTAGAATCAATACATTGAAGAAACATTCCAGAATAGTCCTTCCTATAAAGCATACCATCAATAAGAACATAGGGAATAGATTGTAACCTGTAGTATCTCCTCTTTGCCTTATCAATATTTTTTGGGCATTGTCCAGTTTGTAAGAATCTGGTCATATCTGATAACCAAGTTGTAGGATCATTGAATAATACAACATCACCTTGTAAATTTTTAGATTCTTCAAAAACTTCAGCCTGTTCTTCCTCTTCTGCCATCTGAGCACAAAGACCTTTGCCTCCAATTAGCTTGGTCACATGAATCTATACATCATACTCCATAACTCTTGTTATCCAACCAGCCCTCTTTTCATTAACATCTTTGTTCAACAAAAACTCTTTGATACTAGGATGAGCAACCATTAGGTGTACTTTATTTCTAGCAATTAAATGCCTAAACTTCTTCAAAGCTTTAATAACAGCTAGTACATGCTTTTCAATAAAACTATACCTTTTCTCATAATCATCCATACCTTTGCTGAAAAAAGCAACTGGCTACTCCTATTTTTCATCATTCTTTTGAACCAACATTGCTAAAATGGTATCAGAACCACCATAAGCATACAAAATTAAATCTTTAGTAAAATCAGGATTAACAAGAGTAGGGGTTGAAGACAAAGCCTGTTTTATCAATTCAAAATTATTTTTTCCTTCATCAGTCCAGCTAAAAGGAACATTTGTTTTAAGCATAGTAGTCAGTGGTTTTAACAAGTTTTCAATATTAGGGATAAACCTTCTTACAAAATTAATTCTTCCAATAAAACTCTGCAATCCTTTCTTGTGTTTAGGCAATGAAAGCTTAAGAATTGCATGAATTCTCTCAGGATCTATTGTTGTTCCTTCCTTAGACACTTGGTATCCTAGGAGTTTTCCCTCATGAACTGTAAATATAGATTTCTTAGGATTCAAAGAAATAACAAATTCTCTACATCTTTGTAAAGTATGTCTCAAATGATCAATATGTTAGAGTAATAAAGTGTTTATTGATTAATTGAATCATATTGATTTAATTATCCAGTCACTTATTACCTCTTTCTACTTAAGCTAAACTTTAGTCATATAATGATTAATTATATTTATTAATTATTATTATGCAACCTAGGGTTTCACCTTTTTAGGGTTTTTGATCTCCTTCGTAAGGATTGATCTCCTCTTATTTTGTAACCTTTTTTGACATTTCATTATTGATTTCAACTTTTGTTTTTGCACATCAAGGATTTCTCCTCTCTCGTGGATCAATGCATTCAAGCCTCCATAGCTGTTTGCTTCTCTCTCTTTCTGTGATAGGTGTTTGCATGCAGGTGTTCTTAGGAGCTGTGGGTTGTTTTTCATCAACTCCATTATGGTATCAAAGCTTCAGATTTGCTTGCCTTTGTCCTCCTTCTGAGAGATTCGACCGTGTTCGTCAAATCTGCATTTTGAGAGAGGATTTCCTATCAGATCTGGGGGGGGGGGGGGGATCTATTTTTCTAGTCATCTTGGCTTTAAAGGAACCTCACAGTTGCGCTCAGAGCATCCAAGAACCCCAAGATCCATATAAAATTTGTCAAATTTGGACACAGTTGGAATCTGTGAGAAATTTTTTTTGCAATCAGCCTCAACACAGATCCCAAGGTGATTAGTATTTTTTGGAGCATTTTTAGCCCAAACGAACTTCATGGTTGCATTTGGAAGGCTTGAGACACTCAAAATATATATAAAACTTGTCAAATTTTGACAAGTTGGCCTCTAAGGCAAAAAAAATTTTTGCATACCAGGGTCGTACGACCTTGGCACACACTCCGAGGTGGGTACAGTGTACAATGATTCAAAAAATAAAAAAATAATTTTTTTTGGGGGCAGCCACCCCGATGCCGCCCACCGGCCTTTGCCACCAGTCACAGCCCGCAGTCAGCAAGGCCACCGAAGCCCCCACCGCCCACCGCTAGTTCGCCACCGAAGCCGCCGCTCAAAGCCCCGCCGCCGCCCGCCTCCCGCTCCGCCCGCGGGCCCTCCGCTGCGCTCTACCTGAGCTCAACCCCCCTTCCGCTGGGCTGAGGTTCTATGGGGGACCAGCCCCTAGCCCCCAATGCCTAGCGCCAACCCCCTGGTCACCCACCATGACCAAGGGCCCACTATTCAACCCCCAAGATTTCTGCTGACATTAGCATGATGCCACATGCAATATTTTTTTTTAATTTTTTTAATTGCATGGTTTTGAAGCATCACTTTTGAGGGGTCATTGGGCATTTTTTTGCGATATCTCGAGCATCTAAGATCGTCATTGGGAATGCGATATATCATCGGAAAGATGGTTCTGAGCTAGATCTGAATTTGCTAGTATGGTTTTGTGATTTTTCCATTTTGATGCTCTTTTTTGCTATCAATGTTAGATGTTTTCTGTGATTGTAGCGTTACAGACCTCCTGCTTTCTGGGATCTGTTTCTCTTGCATCCGGGCTCCATTTTCAGAAAACAAGATATTGCTAGAAAACTCTTTTTAAGATTTTATTAGATATGATGGTTTCATGTGGTTTCTTATCCTTTTTCTGATGTCACCCATCCTTAGATTCTTGCAGACACCTTCTTTGGGCCCTCCAACGTAGCTATTGGTTTTTTGCTCATATCTTGAGCATATGGTGTCAAAATTTGGCAAACGAGATATCATCAAAAAGATGATTCTGAGCTCTTTCTAGATCTAGAGGTTATATTTTCTAATTTTATTTTTCTGATTGTTTTTTCTTTGTCAAAGCCAAATCTTTAGTTTTGCACTCCGGGAGCTCTATATTGCACATCCAAACTTCATTTTCAGAAAATGATATATCATTGGAAAGCTTGTTCAGAGAGATTTTCAGTGCTATGAGTCATTTTTCTAGATTCTACTCCAGGTTCATTTTATTCAGATTCTTTCTTTTTTGCAGTCTGGTGGATATCTTGGTTGTTTCAGGTCCTGGGATCTCTTCCCTTTGAGGGATGGCTCGTCTTAGGTTGTTATTTTGGTTTAGCAGCCTTTGATCTTCTTTGAGCAGTGTATACTTCACTTTTGTAGCATTCTTTTATGCACACGCACTGAGATAAAGTGTCATTCTATTGCTTTGATGGGATCTTGCACATGTTCATCCTATTTGTACTCGCACTCCATTATAAAGTGCCAGGGGGGTTTGATGTTTGCCTTTGTTTGCAATCTTCTTTTTTCATGTGAGTATTCCTCCAATGACATTAGCTTCAGGTATCTCTATGTGCTTGTACTCTCTTTGCACATTCGATGTTTCAGATTCATCTTCATCATGTAGTTCATATTGGATGATCTTTTCAATGTACCTGTCATTACTCCCTTGTCAGCAGTATGGGGGGGTTTCTACTATTGGTTCTACTGCTTCCTTGGTTTGATTGTGTGAGCCATGTATTTAGTATTTGATCCTATGTACTAGGTGGTTGTAGTGGCTGGGTACCTATGCATTCCGGTGAGATGGATCATTTACCATATGGACACTCTTTTCTTTCCTATTTTTGGATGCACTCTTCTAGCTTTGATTGATCAGGCTTTTGGTGTTTATGCCATCTGTATCTTCGAGTTTAGGTGTTTGCCTTTGTTTGCCTCCTGATTCGAGTAGTGTTATTTGAGGGCACTCATGCAGATTATAGTCTTCTCTACCTGGTCATATTTCATTGGAGGATCTTCAGATCATCAGTTTCTTCTTGACAAAGTTTGCAGTTTCATGCTTCAGTGATGTTGTACATGTTCATCTTTGTTCCTATTTTTTGGAACATTCCTAGTTTTGGAGGCTTCTTCAGTCCTTCAGACTAGTCTTTGTCTCTTTTTGGAGTAGAGTTTTTCCCATGTGGTTTTCTCTATTTCTCCACTTTGTAGAGACTCTCTTTTGTACTTAGGTACCTAATCAGGCCTTTGTTTTCGGGACCCATTTGCTTTCAGTTGTTCTTTTTAGGTTTTTAGCTTCTCCCAAAGTTTATCTTAAGGGGGGGTGTTAGAGTAATAAAGTGTTTACTAATTAATTGAATCATATTGATTTAATTATTCAGTCACTTATTACCTCTTTCTACTTAAGCTAAACTTTAGGCATATAATGATTAATTATATTTATTAATTATTATTATGCAACCTAGGGTTTCACCTTTTTAGGGTTTCTGATCTCCTTCATAAGGATTGATCTCCTCTTATTTTGTAACCTTTTCTGACATTTCATTATTGATTGCAACTTTTGTTTTTGCACATCAAGGATTTCTCCTCTCTTGTGGATCAATGTGTTCAGGCCTCCATAGCTATTTGCTTCTCTCTCTTTCTGTGACAGGTGTTTGTGTGCAGGTGTTCTTGGGAGTTGTGGGTTGTTTTTCATCAACTCCATCACAATATGCTAGTTTGCAACCTTGTTGTAAATTGTCACATCATCTAGGTACACAAGAACAAACTTATACATTAAGTTCTTGAAAGCCATGTCCATTGCTTTCTGAAAAGTAGCCCCAACATTTGATAACCCAAATGGCATTCTTCTATAAGCCATGGTACCCCATTTAGTTGTAAAAGCTATTTTAAACTAATCAAATTCTTTGACTAAAATCTGGTTGTAACCAGAATATCCATCTAGGAGTGAAAATCTCTCAGAACCAAAAACATATTGTAAGATGTGTTCCATGGAAGGAAGAGGGTGTCTATCTTTCAGAGATGCCCTATTAAGGTCTGTAAAGTCTACACAAAGTCTTATCTCTCCATTCTTCTTCCTTATTGGAACTAAGTTAGAAACCCAAGATGTGTGCTTAATAGGAAATATAATACCACCATCTAGGATTTTTCTCATCTCTTTTAACATTAATGGCTCTAACTTGGGGTTTATAGGCCTTTGCCTTTGTCTAATTGGCCTAGCATTAGGCTCTAATTCTATAGTATGCTGGGTTAATTGGGGATCAAGTCCCTTCAGATTAGAATAGTCCCATGCAAAAACATCATTATATTCTCTAAAAAGATCAATAAACAACTCTTTTTCTTCAGGAGAATTTATTTTACCAACCTTCAACCACTTGTCTCTGAAAATTTCCACTTCCTCATAATGATCTTCTTTAATCAGCAAGCTAGTTTTACCCTTCCTAAACTGATCATCAGAATTGAAAGTTGATTCCAATCTAACCAATCCTTTTGGAAGCTTTTTGGTTTTCAACTGAATAATCTAGTCTTCCATTTGCTGAATGTTTTTGTTACTTCTAGAAGCTGAACAACCATCTGTTTTAGTTAAAAAACTTAAGATATGTTCATCAGTATTGAACACTTGCCAATAAGTGTCATTATCTGGAATGGATGGCCTAGCAATTATCTTAATATGTGACTAGTCTAAAATCAGTCCTTTATTTTCTATTATTGCAATATGAGCACCAATACTAGCCAACCTATCAGCATGCAGATTTTCCCTTCTAGGAATTGAAATTAGGTTGAAAGCATCAAATTCATCTAGAATGTCAGAAACTCTAGATTTATACATCTTAAGCAGACCATTTTTAATAGTATTGATACCTCTCACCTGCTTAACAATAAGCTCACTATCTCCAAATGCTCTCAAACACTTAATACCTCTCAATCTTACCCATTCTAGCCCCTAAATCAATATTTCATATTCAACCACATTGTTAGAACAAGGAAAGGACAACCTGAATGCAGCATAAAATCTATCACCATCAAGTGATACCAACATAACCCCTGCACCAACTCCATCCTTATTCCTTGACCCATCAAAATACAAATCCCAAAGCTGGTTAGATACATCAGATTCAGATTCTGGATCTTTAATCAAATTAGGCACTACTGAATCAGACTCTAAAATCATGTAATTTCCAAAGCTAGCATCAAATATGTCATCATTATGTTCATTCCTAGTAGCCCATTCATCTAGAACAATATATGGATATGCTTCAGTTTGAGTATTATAGGCTGAATAATCAAGTATTTCATCTTGATCCATAATCACACAGCTTGCATTAATAGGACTTGGATTATAGGGCTCTATGTGGTTTTTGGCCAATGATTCTGATTTTATGGTTACCTTCATACCATATCTAGTTCTAAAGTACAAATGTGACCAATTTGATGAAAAATAGCCATCTATTTTGGCTGTGAAGTCTCTAGATAGACACATAGCAAAATATGCTAGTAAATCAATAACATATATATCCTGTGGTATTGAAAAATTTGGGCAGGAGTGTAAGGTCAAACTTGCATTTTTAATGACTCCTAAGGTCTTAACTGAAGTTCCATCAAGGTGGACTACACCCTTCTCAAGAGGTTCATATTTGAAATTTAGCAAATCTGCTATCTTTTTAGGCATGACAGTGTTGGTTGCAACACTATCAACCATACAATTATGAACTAATTTGTTTCCAATAATCAAAGAGACATTAAAAGGAGGAGGTTTTTCATTTGTAGGTTTCTTACCTTCCTTTTCAGATGTCTTTTTTACATTTGATGGTCTGTTGTCAATATTTACTGCTGGTTTTTCAATATTTGTAGCCTTCTTGACTTCTGGTACAGCTAAATCTTAGCAGGCTTTTTCTCTTCTCTTGGTGCCTTTTCTTGAACCTTAAGAGGTTTAGAATTAGTCATGACCACACTATGTGGTAGCTATACTATTCACTATGAATTAACTACCAGCTTGGACAACTCTTCTTTTAAAATCTCAATCTGTCCTAGAATAGATAAAGTTTCCCATGCAAACAAAGTAACATTTGTTTTTTTTATTGTATCAACAATATTGAATGGAATAGTAAACTGTACCTTATGTGAGGACCTAGGTGAACTCTAATAAGCATTCCTTTGACTTTGATCTTTATCAGTGGAAACTGATGGATTCTTTAAAATAGAAATTGGTGGAGAAGAAACATTACTAGTAGATTGATCTGCTTCAAGGGCTCTCTTTTTCGCTCTAGTATTTGCTGCAATTGATGAATCTTCATTAAGACCACAAAACTCTTCTTCTTTCCAATTTAGGAATTTGGTATCTGTAGCACTTTGATTTGGTTGATTTTGCACTTCTTCAACAAACACATTCTATTGTGAATTCATTGTATTTTGTACCATAAGAGCTTGGTTAAAAATTCCATTAGAACATGTAGACTGATCATGTGGCTCATTGCATGGAAAACACCAGTTAGTAGCAATATTGTTCTGAGTAGGGACAATATCCCTAACGATATTAAGAGGTGCTGGATTGTACTATCTATTTGGTCTTATATTCCAATTCTGTCTGTTTGCATTAGTATTTCCTTGAAATTGCTGCCTATTGGCCTAAAAATTAGGCTGATTAGAATATTGGGAAGAAGAACCAGCAAATTGATTTTGAATAGCAGGATTTGTTTGAGCTTGATTCCTCTTAAGGGCCACTAAATCATTACCAAAAGATTGCAGCAAACTTTCAATTTTTTGTTGACTGTCCTTAATAGTCTGTAGTTCATTCAGAGGAGCTATTTTTGAGGGTTTATAAAATGGGACAATAGATAATGGTGGAACTACCAATGGCATATTAGACTATATGTTAGGAAAGAAAGGCATAGGAGGTCTAGGAGCTATCCTTCCTACCTGGATAAGACTATTTTCTACCCTAATAGTGGTATCAAAATCTTGGAGTAAAGTATTACCCCCCATAGATTGAATCATAACAGAGATATCACTATTCAAGATCTTCAAATAATATAAAAATGCATATTCAGCTGAAGGTCTTACTGTAACAGGAATCCAATTCCAAGTTTTTTGAAAATGAAGATTAAAGTCACTCATCTCCTCTTGTGGGGCTCTCTTGATAGTAGTTAATTGCTCCACAAGGGACAAGTTATCAGATTTGTCCTCAAAAAATTTAGATAGCCTTTCACCCAGGACATCCCAAGTAGCAATAGAGTCCACCAGGAGAGTTCTGAACCAATCAAGGGCTTTACCCTTGAGTGATGTAGCCAACAACTTCAAAGCTACATCTTCTTCTGTAACATGATGAACATTGCAAAGAGTTGCAACATCTCTGATGTGTTCAATAACTATTACTAGTCCTTCTCCAGTGAATGTTGGCAAGCCTTTAAGAGCAGCAAATGGAACATTATTATGATTTGCAATCCTTAAAGGACTGCCTTGATTGAATGAAACAAATGGTAGATTCCTAGCCATTACCTAATGTGGAGGAGCTTGCTGCTAAATAGCTGGCTGGGCAGGTTGAACTACCTTCCTTTGATAAGTCTTTAGATTCTGGGGAGTTGTTGCAGTACCACTTGTAGAAGCTCCAAGAATAGAATTATCTATAGATAAATTTTCAACACTTGGAAATTATGATATGGTATGATTAGGAACGTCTAGATCTTCAAGAAGACTAATTTCTTCAATAATAACCTCAAGTTCCTCTGAATTTGCAGCTTGATTTTTAAAAATGGGATTATCAAATGATGAGATATCTAAATTCAAAGAAGTACCTCTTGAATCTTGTGATGTTCTTCCACCTCTGGATGATCTTCCTCCCCTTCTTCTTGACTGTAATTCCTGATACACAAAAACCTCCTTGTTTGATCTCATTGGAGTTCTACTCATTAAAATCCACACTGAGAGCTACAACTAAAATCAGAAACAACCATAAGTCTACCAGCTCAGAACTGAGAAGAAATTCGTAGTCCCCTCGGGTCTGCCAAAAATTGTTTAGGTTTAGAATTGTCACCCTAACTCAAGCATTAGGGCTACACAACAATTCTATCCTAACAATGGAAACCTCCTCGAGCTATGGGTAGACTCTGAATAAGGAGGAATCTCTGTATTCTAGGCCGGTTCCTTTTAAATATAAAATATCACTTCCTGATCTGTAACTTGTTGGGAAAAGGGAAAATAATACTTCTAACTGAAAATAGATTAGGGTGATACACCAAGAATTGTTTCAAACTTTGCAGAAAAGATAAAACATCAATCTTAAATCATAAATGAAGATCTTGACACTTTGAATCTCTGCTCAACATATAGGTTAACAAAACTTACTATCAGGGTTAGACCATGAATAGCTCAAGTAATTAACATACATACATTTCTCATACAAGGCCTCTAAGAAATTGATTATCTTGAGAAGGAACATAAATCTACTCACTTCCTTTGGACAATAAATAATTTAGCACTTGTTAGAAAAGATGAAGACAGGATCCTATATCAAAACAACTCCACACATATGAATCTAAATTTTTTCTTTATTCCCTCCAAAATCTGACGAAAATGATTACAAAAATGGCTTACAAAGCATGTAGGAACAATAAGTTCTCTATCTGCCCTCTCTCCAAAATTTGCAACCCCTAATTGATCATAAAAAATCAATTTTATAGCCTACGTATGCTTCAAATCTGAAAATCTAAACCCCACAAAAATTCCTAAAATTGGCCAAAACATGCCAATAACTAAGCCTATGAAAGCTCGAGTCTAAGTGCCCCTTAATATTGGCTTATAATAAGGACTTAATCCTTTTACAATTCCTAACCAATATTTAATATTTACTTAATATTAGATAAAATCTAATATCAAATAACCTAACTTTCAACTCCTAACTTAGATAAAAATCTCTAAGTGTGAATTATGCAAAGTGAAGAAAGTCAACATGACTGTTCAATCCACTTGCAATACAATACAAAAAATGATGAGATGAAAGCCTGAGGTGACACTATGCAGTTTTTGAGACTCTATAGGAATGTGACATCTACATTAATGACATTGAATGTCGTTCATCTTACGAACTCCAAATTGTTATCTTCATTTTGTTCTCAGCACTTGTGCTTATCTCATTCTTCACAGAGAAGAATAGGGAAGATGAAACCATAACTTGTAAGAAGGCCTTCAAAAATTTATGATGGAGCTCAGCATATTGACTATGAATGAATCCTTCTATTGAACTTGAGCTTACTGCTACACTAGAGATCACTGCTATTCCTCATTGATTGTGCATTTCAAATAGAGAACTCGACATTTGGCAACCTTGGGTTGACAGGCAACTGTAAGTTTATCTTTGAGCTCACTTTATCTCTTGGAGATTTGTTTTCTAGTAATGAATACCATGAAATTGTATCATCACTTTTGCATGAGTTGCGGCCTTCTCATCTTTTAAACTATTCCTTCACTAGTGCTTTCGAAATATGACTGTTGTTTTGATAATTATGGGGATATGAATATAAGTCATAGTCATGGCTAGTTTATACCTTGCTTTATGCACAAACTCGATCATGCTAAGAGTTTCCTTTGATTCTTTTGCAAGCCACGAGCTTCAAGTCGATTCTGTGTTTGACAGTCATATGACGGGTGTTCTCTTGTACTTTGTTTCCATTTGTATTTCCAAAACTCAAACTGTGACTTGAACTTTGTACAATATCTTGACTTGTGGTTTATATTATTTAATTAAAACTGCTCTTTGTTTATCTACAAGTCGTGAGCTCCACACTATGATCCACAAACTCTATTGTTTTATTCTTTACTTCTTTTATGGGTTCAAAGCTATGAGCTCAAACCTCTACTTGCTAGTAGTCACAGCTTTGTGACTGGTACAAAGCCATGAGCTTCAAATCGCGACTTACTAACAGTCACGGCTTTGTGACTGTTGATTTCCTTTGGTTTGAATATAAAGTTGTGACTATCATATAGATATCGGGCTCTTGAATTTTTTAACAAAGTATTTTAAGCCCCACATACCATTTGATGATTTGTAATCTAGAATATAGCTTGCGGTTTTGAGTGTAGTTGACTGTTTCTCTTTCATCCCATGTGCTTATATCTGAAGCTCGACTTCACTTGTGACCAAGAATGAACTTAGCTTGATTGAGAGATAATGCATGCATTGGAAATTGACTATTTTTGAAGAGTTGTGCTTGTCTCGACTTTTCTCGACCTCTAACCGATAGACATTTCATACTTTCTGTTGTGTAACATGAAGCTTGTTTTGCACATTTTGTTCACACATTCTACACTTACGTGGACATTTGAAATTTACTGCCAACAGTGGTTTACTAAATTCGATCTTCTTTTTTTTAGCATATGACAAAACTTGATTTAAACATGTTCTCTATAGTTTGTACATAAACTATGACTATAGCATATAGCATCCACACTATTACATTCTGTTGACATGAATAAATTTGTGTAATATCGACAGTGAATTTGATGAACTGGTGAACTCGTTCTAACAGAGCAATGAAACTGAGCCATTTTAAAAATAGTTCAAGCTGAAACTGCAAAACCTGATAGGTGTGCAATTTCTTGTACTTTCTATTTTCATTGTTACTCTACAGCTTGAATTCCACTTGATTTGTAACTTAGCTTTTAGCATCATAGCTCCTACAGCATGTCCACTGTTAACAATTTTCTTTGATGCTGAATCTGTAGTTAAAATATGAGAAGTACAACAAGATGAAAATGTTTGTTCATTTTTAATGAAGTTCGAGCACAAGCTCGTGATACTCAAAAACACCAGAATGCTACTTAGTGGGGTTCGAACACGGGTTCGTGACACTCACTAAAAATAAACTATAAAAATTTTGTAACTTTATGGCTCAATATTGAAGCACTCTTTATGTATTCAGCAACAATAATGTTATTACTTGAAAATATACCTTTGAAATAGCAAGGACATATTATACCAATATTTATGCAGCTTCACTTTGTAACGTGAACTTGAATATTGGCAATCATTGGCACTTCTTGTAGCACTTTAATCATGGAGATTCAACTTGATCTACATCTTTGTTAATGACTGAATGTGAAAACCAGTCAACTATTTTCTGCAAAATAATTTGTTAAGCTCTCAAATAACATCATTATGAAATGGTTAGATTAGTGAACATAATAAACAACTTGCAGATTTACTTTCAAACCATTATGTTCACTAATCTAGCCATGAACTGCATTATCTAAAAAAAGGTTCTCAGTTTGGAACATACTAAGTCCCTTTAATTCAAACACCTGGTTCATAAAAAAGGACAACATACACCACAATGATCATAAGTAGTAAAAGGTTTCATGTCAGAAACAAGTCCCTTTAATACTACCTTGCAATGAGTGTCAGGGTACATTTCCTTATTACATTTAGTTTTCTAGATTGATATGCAGTATTGAAAACTTGATTGCTACACTATGTTATTTGTTTCTCATGTATTGCTTAGATCCAATAGGATCTAACCATATTTTCTCTCTTATGCAGATATGAAACCCTAAAGACCTAAAAGTAGATGAAGACCCGGAGTATGAAGACCTAAATGCAAAGACCTAGTAGACAACCAGCTGACAACAAACCAACACAAAGGCAATGCATGGGACCCTTATTCCATACTTCAATCTTTCTTTCAATTCTACAAATGTACTCTAATTGTTGATATGAAATATGAAACAAGAAAGGACATTTGTATATCACATTCAGTTTGAATGCACAATGTAATGATCATTTATGAATTTTGGAATCTTTGGAATAATAATCAATACTTAGAGTACAATGATGACATCTAGAATGAATGCAATAATGACATGTAAACTAACAAAACTTGCAAGGTAGTGTTAATTAGACAAACAAATGCAACCTTTTCCTATGTATGCTTATTGTATTGTATGCTATATTTTTTAGTAACATATACAACCAATATAGGAAATATAAAAGCAATAACAATGTATATCTTTCATTCATTCCAATACTGAAAACAACAAAGTATAGAGTTCATTTTTGGAGCATCCATGATGATTCTAGACTAGGAAGAAACCTGATTTATGGACTGAGTAATGAAGTAGGACAATTATGATCATGAATTTAATTTACGGTGTTCATCTAGGAAGGGCTCTCTTCTTAAAGCAACCCAAAAAGTAAAAGATCCACAGATGAGTTTTGAACTGATATTATGGAGTAGATCTCATATGAATATAGTTAAGGATTATTTGTAACAACCATTAAATTGAAATGAAAATACAAAGTAAAGAAATATAGTGTCTCAGCATTTTTCAAGATTGCTAAGAGTCAATTTTATCAAGGAAACTTTATGAAATATTTTACTAGCAAGGTGATCTAATTTCAACAAAAATAGTACTACAGGAAGTATTTTTCTTGTATACAATAGTGATGCTACTACTACATGAAGTTCAACATGAATAGTAAACAAAGCACATAAAATGTGAATGACAACTTCATAAAGTGGTCATACATAATGCTCTACTAAATTAAATCAGAATATTCTTTAAAATGGACATCACCAAATGATAACAACAATAGTCACAGTGTTCATAGGATAGTATAAGATCTGAATGATCCTACTAGCACAAGCAATGTTGTTTTAAGAGCCATAGAAATATCAACAAATATTGCACAAGTGACACAGTGATCAGAAAAATGGAAGTCAGCGCTTTACAATGTCCTAGCAGTGAAGGAAGCTAATTACTGATGCAAGCAAATGTCAAGAAATGAAGAAACGTTTAAATACATTGATTATAATAGAGAGATGTTTGGACATTCCACAGTTTCAAAGATATTCTGACTATTTTCTTTTTAAGAGCTGAAACCATTTAAAATATAGAAAACCCCATTGCAGAATTTCATAACGCAGAAATATCAGAAATGGAAATGGCTTATGTTCATGCATTTTAGTTTTCATATAATAAAAAATGCAGGAAAGACAAAGCTATACCCATAAAGAAAGTACTGGTTGAAGTCATGTTTCCAAGAGAGAAAGGCAACAACAAAAATCAACTTTATTCTCCAAATCTTCTTGAAAATGGCGGCCAAAGTTCAGCATAAAAGGATAAAGGATAACCATGGTGAATAATGTTTCATGGCTACAAATGTTTGAAAACCTCAGAAAATGGCAGCCCATGAATTGAGAAAGAGTAGTAGTATCAATGAGGGACTCAAGAGAAAACATTTTTTCCAGCCACAGAGACAAAAGAGAAATGTTTACAAAACTTCTAGCATTCATGGCGGTATCCAACAAAGAGTGGCGGCATTCATCTTGGAAGAAACATATTTTAAAACCCTCAAGAAAGTGGCATCTCTCAAGAAAATAAACGACTGTAGCCATGGTGTTCACAACATGGAGCAACAACAAATTTTCAACCCAGTCACAGAGAAAGCAAAGACCTAGAAGTAGCTCAAACCCTCATGGTGGCAACAAAAAGGAAGGAAGTGGTAGCAGCAAGCAAAATGACGAAATGACAAGTAAAATGTTTTTAGGGTTCTTTTACCCTATATCTCTCATGCCTCATCTCAAGGCATTGCTTTAGTTTAAGTTTTGCCTTTCTTTCTTCCTTAGGTTAGCATCGTATGCCTTAGGTTAGATGTTTTAAGTTATTAATAAAGAAAATTATTAATATTATAATTTAGATTTATAAGTTAATAAATATATTATATGATATTCATTAATTTATAATTTTAAATTCTAATATTAATAGTATTCTTTGTTTTGAGTATGTAAAAATAGGTTTTGAAAGGACCCAAAACCTTGTACAATAGGATAATAGAATAGGCATTTAAGCACCAGTAGTACAAGTGCAACAACACCAAAAAACACCACACAAACTAGTCTTTAAACAAAAAGAACAACCAAAAGATAAAGGACAGCAAAAGGAAAGCAAGACAGTAAGATGTTGTCTAAACACATTTCATCAGTTATGCTGCATGATCAGCAAGAATCTGCATGTTTGTAGCAGACAACTTCATATCATCCATGTCATTCTTGTTGCCATCCTCCATCTTCTTGAACCCAGACCTCATACGCCTGCTAGGGCCCTGATCATCTTTAGTGTCTTTAGTGTCTGTAACCTCATGGTTTCCTTTCCCATTGTCAAGCTTGTCCACCAGGATCTTCACATGCTCATTTGATGCTTTTAGGATAGCATAGCTCTACTCAGTAATATTCCCCATGGTCTTCTCCAGCTTGTCAATTCTCTTTTCCATAATTTCAATTTTCCTTGTCATACCGTTACTGTTTTCAAATTTGACTTCCATGGCAGTAATTCTGTCATTGAAAACAACAAGACCCTCAGCTCTGGTGATAGTATCAGTGAGCTCATCAATTGTTTGGACCATCATTTTCTCCCCCAGGTGCATCCTTTTAAGAACCTCCATCTCTTTTTGCAACTGGTGAATATGGGTCTTCATCGCAGTGATGTCATTCTTCATAATATTGAGGGTAGTCAGAAAAGACAAACATCCCAAATTTTCAAAATCCATATTCCCTCCCTCCGTATTCTTAGAACCCTTATTCCCTTCCTCCATTTTCTCCTTAGAGCTCTCCACATTCTCCTTCTCCATGTTAACCTTATCCTTCTCATACCCATCTTTCCCAATGTTATTCACAGCCTGAGCAACCTTATGCAAGATATTCTCCTCCACCCACACATTTTTTTCAGTTTCCACACTCTCCTCCACAGCAGGTTTGGTGTCCACTCGATCATCCTAATTACTCTTTTCCTGAGAGGAAGATCCCTCATCAGAGGATAAAACAACCCTTTTCGCAATTTTCTTCTCTTTTTTGGCTCTGGTACATTTGTCGATGGGCTCCATTCTTTTTTTCCCCCATTTCTTAGAACTTTCCTCCCTACTCACATCATCCTCAACATCCATTTCTATGGTCAACTCCTCCACCTTCATTTTCTTTTTATTTTTCTTTGGGCTGGACTCTAGAAACTCCTCAGAGTCCCCCTCTTCCTCTTCTGTGTCCTCCATAAAAGGCTCCTCAAAATCCTTCCCATCCGTGTCATAATCTTCAAGGGCTTTCTGTTAAGCAGGGGTCTTTCTACCTTCTTTGATTTCAACACCTCAAAGATGAGGACCATGAGCTCTTCATGGCAGGCATGATCACCCTCTTGGTCCCTTTGCTAGTGGAGGATAGAGGCATTCAAAGAGCTCAGCAAGTAAAAAGGAAAGTTTATTTTTACCCCATGCCTAAAGTGGTTCAAAAGGATAAGATGATGGTTGTATATTTTAGTATAACAACCATCTAGGGTAATATAACCTATAATAACAAATAAAACAAGGCGCCAAGGCCTAGAAATACACTTAGGATCAAAGTATGATTTATCCACCTTAACCATTCGATTCCTCTCCTGCTCCGTGGGTGCAAATGCCTCCAAAGCTTTGTCTGAAATCTTCCTATCCCTGTATAAGTTGATGCCCTCAGTCATCAAGCCAGTTGCTTCAGCAATCACTTCCCCAATCACCTCCATATTTTGCGTACCAACCAAAACACTCCCCTTATTCCAAGTTTTGATGAAATTTCTTGTCACAATAACTTTCCCTCCATGCAGTCTCTTCATATAAGCCACCAAACCCCCATCCTCGACAATCTTCCATATTTCCTTGTTCTATTTCCAGTCACTACAGCTCACCGACTCACACCTCCTCTTCTTGCCTCCCATAGCAATGTAAGAGAACAGATAACCCTTCTCCAAATAATTCCCAACACTCTACAAGTTAGCCTTCAGATTGTAATAAAACCTATTAATGTTCTGCATAACCCACAAATCGTGCCAAAGGATCCCAATAATTATCTCGAAATCAACCCATTGTCCTTTATGATTGTCACACAGATTACTACACTCAATACTCATTAATAAACCATTCATTAAAAATGTGTTTCTTACTCATCATCTGCTCCTTATTAATTAATGATGACCCTTCACAAGGGAGATCAAAACCATCATTCCACTTAATTTCCATCTGGCTTTTACAAGCCACATTTGCTGCCCAGTCAGCCACCGAGTTGGCCTCCCTAAAAATGTGGGTAATCATGCACATTTCAAAGGACTCAATAATATTTTTAGCCTTGCTAATAACATTGGCTATGGTCCACGAGGGGGTCATGGTATTCTTCAAGCAATTAACAATATTTAGGGAATCCCCTTCAATCCATATTTTGGTATAACCCTTCCTTTTGGCTAATAGCACCCCATGAAGAGCCGCATTAGCCTCCACCACCTAATTGGTATTAAAACCTATAGGAATAGCCATAGCCCCTTTGCAATTCCCATACTCATCTCTGATAACCATACCACAACCAGCAGTTCCAGGGTTTCCTTTAGAGGCACCATCAAAATTGACTTTAACCCAACCATTAGGGGGGCAGTCCCACCTAGCCTCTCTTCTCAGATTTCTTTTGGTATCTTGAGCCTTCCTTCCTTCAAACTTCAAATTCTTATAGACTATTTCCTCCCAATCATCCTTCGGGTCTTGATAAATCTTAATCAACCCCAAATTCTCCAACAGAGCTCTCTTGATCTTGTGGAAAATACTATCCCAATTAGACTCCTTGTTCCTAAAAATCCTATCATTCCTTTCTTTCCAAACCCCCCAGCACAAGAAGGGAAGGAAGAAATTCCAAAAAGATATTAGGAACTTATTGTTAGTTGGTGGCTTCCAACAAGTAAACAACTCCTGAATGTCTTGAGGGAACACCCACTCCAGATTCATCATATCAAAAAAAATTTCCCATATTTGCCTAGAAAAAGAGCAGTGGATGGTCATATGATTGATATTCTCCTCATCTTTTTTGCAAAGACAACATCTATTAGTAAGAACAAGGCCTCTTTTCCTGAGATTGTCAATTGTAAGAACTTTATCCTACAATAAGATCCAAAAGAAAACATTAATTTTAGGAGTTAATCCCTTGAACCAAGCTTTAGACCAACATGGTTCAGGACTATCTTCAAAGTTATGCATGTATAGAGAGGAGACCGAGAACAGGCCATTAGCATTATGTCTCCAAATTAGGGTATCCTCATCATCAATAATAACCACAACATTCAAAAGGTTATTCAAACTCCTAAGAGAAGGATCAATCCTGGCCAGATCAGTCCATTTGTCCCCTTCCCAATAGTCCTCCACATGTGTGCCCAAAATCTATTTGCAAAGGATAAGCAATTCATTCCAAATAGGTACCTCCTTAAGGGGTTTATCAAGCAGCCATGTGTCATCCCAAAAGAGAATTTTCTTGCCATTACCAACCTTCCATTTGACTCCCTTCTTTATCATATCTTTTCTTCTTAAAGCATTGCCTCAAATACACAATCCACCTTGGATAGATTCAAAGTTTAAGAAATTATTGAAGTCATAGCTGTCCCTATTATATTTGTTGTGCCATATAGTGCTCCATTCTCCAGAGTTCTTGAACATTCTCCAAAGGAGTTTAGCCATAAGAAATTCATTTATACTTCTAATAGTGCGAAGACCAAGACCCCCTTTCCTTGTCGGTTTGCAAACCTTCTCCCAAGCAATAAGAGCCATTCTTTTCTTTTTCTCGACTTCGGACCAAAGAAAGTTCTTTTGGATTTTCTCTATACTTTCAACAAACTTCTTAGGTATTTTGAAAAGGCTCAAGGAATAGAGAGGAATACTTTGAAGGGTAGCTTTGAGAACAACAATCTTACCAGCCTAGCTAAGAAGATCACCCTTCCAACCAGCAAGACTTTTGTGAAATTTATCAATCATATCCCACCAAAAAGAGTCTGGAGGAGTAAGGCATAGAGGCAAGCCAAGATAGAACCCTGGGAGACAATCCACCTCACAACCCAAAATTATTTTTAATCTTTCTTGTCTTTTTTTAGGCACATTAATGAAGAATAAAGAGCTCTTATTCCAATTAATGCTCTGGCCCGTAGCTCCAGCATAGTTGTCAAGGGCCTTTTTAATGGTTTTTCCATTTTTAATAGAAGCTTCACCCATTATTATGGAATCATCCAAAAACTGCTGATGTAAACAAATCAGGTCCTTGGAGGAAGGTCTCAAACCACTGAATTCACCTCTGTTAACCAATCTGCCAATATGTCTTCCCAAACATTCTGCCAAGATAACAAAAAGAATAGGAGATAGGGTGTCCCCCTACCTAAGACCTCTAGAAGATTTGAAGAAGGGAGTAGGAGAGCCATTCATAAGAATAGAGAAGGTGGTAGAGGAGACCAAAAAGTGGATTAGATCTCTACTTCTTTTGTTGAAACCAAAAGCCTCTAAAGTAGCCATCAAAAAGTCCTAGTCAACCTTGTCATAAGCTTTGGACAGGTCAAGTTTTAGTAAAAAACCTTCCTTCTTAGACATGGCTAGAGAGTGTATATTTTCATGGACTAAGATGATAGAATCCAGGATCTGTCTTCCAGGGAAAAACCCATTCTGTTGTCCAGAGATAAAAGAAGGAAGAAAAGAGAGAATTCTGGAAGTTAGGACTTTAGAAATTATCTTATACACCGAATTGCATAAACTGATAGGTCTGAACTAGTCCAAACTATCAGCCCTAATTTTCTTTGGGATCAAAGCAATAAAGGTACCATTCAATTCCTTGAGGATTCTTCTTGCCCCAAAAAATTCCTTAACAACATTAGTAACATCATTTTTCAAAATCCTCCAATACTTTTGAAAGAAGAAAAGAGGATAACCATCTGGACTAGGGGCTTTATCTCCTTCAAAGGAAAACACAGCCTTTTGAATCTCATCCATAGAAGGTATAGCAGTAATAGCTTTGTTGTGATCAGTATTCAAAATACTGGGAATACCATCCAACAACTCTTCTTGGCACTCCATATCCAGGTTCTCAGCTTTCTTTAGGAGCTCTCCAAAGAAGTTATTGGCCTCACTTCTAAAATCCTCCTCCTTCTCACTAATGGTACCATTGACCTTTAGTCTAGAGATTTTGTTGCCCATTCTATGTTTCATTGTGGTCATGAAGAAGTATTTAGAATTCCTATCCCCTTCCTTTAAGAAAATCTTTCTAGACCTTTGCCTCCAAAAGCATTCTTCTTTTGAGATGATATCATGATATTCAATAAGTTTAGTATCTTCCTCATTTTTTGTATGAAAACTATACCCATTTTCCTGAATGTTGTCTTGGATCTCCTTTAGTTCTTCAAAAATTTTCTTTTTGTTGTTAAAAATATTTCCAAAAGTTTCTTTATTCCATTTCTTTATGTTGTCCTTCACATTTTTCATTTTCTTAGCAACTTTGAACATTGTCGTTCCTTCAATCCTAATACTCCACCACTCCTCAATCAATTTTTCTAGGTTAGGGTCGATAGTCCACATTTTCTCAAAGTGAAAAGGAAAGTTCCTTTTTAGGCCATTGAAATCAACTCTAATGGTTATCGAGTAGTGGTCAGAACCAGCTCTGATATAAGCAGATAAGGAGCAAGAATAATGATTGAACCAATTGCCACTAACAAGAGCTTTGTCAAGTCTGACTTGAATAAGCTCATTTCCCTCTCTCCTGTTGGTCCAAGTATAGTTAATTCCCTGCAAATCTAAGTCATGTAACTCTTGACTATCAATAAACTCCATAAGATCAGTTCTGCTGTCCAGATTGGGTTGGCCACCCCCAAATTTCTTATTCTCCTTCAAAGGAGTATTGAAGTCCCCCATAATGATCCAACCCTCATTAGCAAAATCTCTCCTAAAACTAGAAACTTCTTATATGCACCCTAAAATGGTCGCCTAGACTTTGGGCCCCCATTCAGCAATTTATCAAATCCCTGAATCAATATTTTCAAATATCAACAATATCAATTATATCAATTTTCTTGATCAAATCATAATCAATTCAATATTTCCTAAGGTTTGACCCTTATTTAGTTTAAAAGAAATAAAAAATAAAAATCTTATTTAATTAAGAGAACATGCTCCCTTTTAATTAATTAAAAATCTTTTTTAATTAAATAATAAAATCACTTTATCCTAAGCCTTTATTTAATTAAAAAGAATTTCCTCCCCTTTTATTTAAATAAAAAATCTTCACTTTTCCTCTTATCCTAAGTTGCACAAATAAAGCATTATTCTTATTTTATAAAAAGAGAAAAAGTATTTTTTGTCTTATGTGGGACACAAAAGTCAACTCCTATTTTCTTATTGGAGGATATTTGTGCACAAGGATCAAGCTTCTATTTTTCTCCATCGTTGATTAAGTCTTTTGCCTCTTAATCTTGATTGTCCATTGATTTCTCATTCTCTATAAAAGAAGAGATCTCTTCTTCATTTTGCATACACTTGAATTTTATGCTATTGTTATGCTACAAATTTTCTAAGTCATCTTGAAGCTTTTGGAGACATTCTTGCATCAAGTTTTCAAGATTTGGAGCATCATTGACATTCATCTTGCATCTACATCACATTCTAGCTTGCATCATAGTTGAATAATCATGGTATCATTTCCTTTCATGTTTTAGATTAATCTCACATAGTCTAATTAGAGGGTTTGTAACTCTTTTATTTTTATTTTCATAGCCTAATTTGCATACTTGCATGCTCATCTTAGATTATTTTGCATTGCATTGCATTCATTTGGATTTCATTGGAGATATTGGCATTGTTTCCCTTGTCTTTGATTTGGAATCTCTCATTGTGTGGTTGACTAGCAAGGTCATGAGTTTATAGCTCTAGCTAAGAGCAATTTTACAAATCTTGCAACTTCATGCATAAAGAGCTATGGATCGATTTGTGAGGGCTCATTGTTGAGTTTTCTTGCATGTAAGGATTCATAGAAGTGTGGTCACATTTTCACCATACATTTTTTAGCACCCACCATGGGGCAACCCACCTCTTGCATGCTGGTTTTGATTATTTTTGGAGCTAACCCTTATGCAGATTTGTTTGGAGACAAAAAAACCTTAGATTTGAAAGATTTGATCATATCTCCCAAATGGCTTGATGTTTTGGTCTGAAATATTTTTTTTAGGTTGGAGACATATCAGAGAAGCTCCAAAAAAAAATTTCAAAATTTTTGGAGGTAATTTGTATTTTTTATAATTTTTTCTTGATTTTTCATAAAAAATCAATTTTTGGCGCAAATCAACATATTTTTTAAAAATTTTTACATTTCTGGAAAGGTCTTGACATTCTACATGGGTTCCATTCATTATATTTTTAATTTAGAAATCATATCATAGCTCATTTGGTCAATTTATAAAAACTGGTATGTTTTGGTAAAATGGGTCTCTAGGGCACAAATGAAGAGATTTTTCTAAAATTTTTATATTTTTGGAAAACTCTCTATTTTTTGATAGAGGTCTTTTTTCTACATTTTGGGTTTAGGGTCTGAATTCATGTGGTAAAAATCAAATCTTGTTGACTAGGTCAAATGCAAAAAAAATAAAATTTTGTGATGGGTATGCACTTATTTTTCATTGTTCAATGCATGATATGAGTTATCATTTGGATTATTTGCTAGTTATCATTGCTCTTAAAAATTGATTTTTAGATCTAACCCTAGGGTTTGCATAAGTTGGATATACATTGCATATTTTGTATGCTTGTTTTCTTGTCTTGTTCATTTGAAGGTGCTCTTGCTTTCATAGAAAATGCTTAAAACAAAGCATTGGACTTGAGGTACTTTGTTCCATCTCTACAACATTTGAATCTTGGGATTAAAATTAAACCTCTCATGTGTTTGGCTTGAGTGTTTACATGCTTTCATAGAACACATTTCAATTGATGCAATTAATAGGAAATGAAAGAACATAGATTTGTTTTTACAAGTTTGTGTAAGTGAATACTTGTGTTTAAACCTTAAGTAATTCTTGGTTCCAATATCAAATATCTCATTGAGTGATTGAGAGCATGGATTCATTCCTTGTTTACATAGGTAATTAAATGCACCATTTTGTGGACTCACTCTATGTTTTCTTGGAAAGTTAAATATTCCATTGATTCAACCCTTTGTCATTTGTGAGTAGTATTGATAAGCAACTTTAGATTACTTTTGATTGATCTTGTTAGATAAATTGGGTGTTGGACTCGCTTATTTCTAATCACCCCTCATTACCACCCTTTGGATGCAAGATCAACATTCATACATAGGGGAGGGGTCTACTTAAAAAGAGCGTTAAGTGTTCCACAAAGTTTCCCCCTTTTTATGCTTTCTTGATCTCATTAGTTTTCTAAGGTGTGGACTCACTTTGAGTTTGAGTGAGGAGTTAAATGTTCCACTTTTGGACTCACTTTGAGTTTGTGTGAGGAGTTAAATATTCCACTTTTGGACTCACTTTGAGTTTGTGTGAAGAGTTAAATGTTCCACTTTTGGACTCACTTCACATTCACTTGAAGAGTTAAATGTTCCACTTTTGGACTCGCTTCACATTCACTTAAAGAGTTAAATGTTCCACTTTTAGACTCACTTCACATTTACTTGAAGAGTTAAGTGTTCCACCTTTAGTGCTTTAAATACTTTTGATAGTGAATTACTTAATTTTATTTTTAGAAGGCCTGCTTGGGGACACACCACCTCAAGGGATGACCTTAACTCTCATGTTCTGGCGGAGTATAAATAGCGGGTGGTGAATCGAAAGACACCTCTCTTGGAAATTGAGTTTGATATCACTCTTGGCTAAGCTTCAAAGAACTTTATACCTTTGAGAAGTGAAGGAGGAGATTTGGGTTACCGTCTCCCCCCGGCTGTGTGATTTTGAATTCTTCTCATCTATGGATTTGAGCCTCACGTACCTTGCGTATATCGAGGACTCCTTTTAGAAAGCCACGTATATCCTTGTAGATAGCTTGTTAAGGTGTTTTGTTCTATGTGCCTACTAAAACATTTTCAAGAACATACACAAGTAGAACCTTTGGGGAAAAGAATACTAAGTCACTATCTCTATTCATGCGCAAGGTTGCTTTGTCCCTTGCCCATTGCTTGAAGATTGTTTGCTTGAATTCCCTGGTTGCTGTTCTATGTGCTTGATCATCATTGCGAAATCTTTTGAAAAATCTAATTGGAATACTGAAACTGAGTTCCATCCTGCTGTAGTGAGTTCTCCTTAGAAGCTTGGTCTTCCTTGGTCAGTCCAGATCTTAGATCTTAGGTGCTGTCATGTTGCTAAACATCTCAATGAACGTTATGGTATCAATTGCATAAGATGACTCTTAGTCTTCTTCTTTCTTCTCCATTTCCCATGTTCTTTTGAAGTCTTCTATGGGAAATTCTTCTTCTTCTTCTTTTTTATTATTTTCCTCTTATTATCTAGTCTATTTTCTTCTATTTTATCTCTTTTGTTGCTCCTATGCTTGATTCCTCCTCTTCTATAACCATGAGTCTTGAATATCTGATTTTGGAACCTTTATTAAGAATAGATGATCTTGAGCTCATTGATGTATTTGAAAAGTGTTGTTCCTCCAAAATTCTCATGAGTGATGAATTTATGACAAAAATAAAAGAAAAATCGATTAAATCAAACGCCTTTGCTAGAATCATACTCATGATCTCATCCAAATATTCTTCATCTTCTAAATCTTCTCATCGTTCCTCACATTCTAAATTTTATCACTATTCTTCTAAACATTATTCACATTCTTCATCTTCTAAATCTTATCACGATTCTTCTGAACACTATTCACATTCTTCATCTTCCAAATCTTATCATGACTCTTCTAAACATTATTCAAATTCCTCATTATCCAAGTCCTCTTCCTACACTAAGTCTTCAATTTCCTCTTCTTCACGATCTCATTCTTCTTCCACTTCTTCAAAGAGTCTTACTTCTCTTCAAAAGACATACCATAATGAGCAATGTAATAGTCCTTATGATACCTCTTCCATGAAGAGTGACACACCCACCTATGATGACTATGATGACTATGATGATGGACAATGTAGTGATACCTATGACACCTCTATTCCTAAGAGTCCTCT
Source organism: Chamaecyparis obtusa (assembly GCA_027943335.1). Lineage (NCBI taxonomy): Eukaryota > Viridiplantae > Streptophyta > Pinopsida > Cupressales > Cupressaceae > Chamaecyparis > Chamaecyparis obtusa. Next base: position 1,085,813 of record BSBK01000840.1, read on the forward strand.
TAGTTGTGTCCTTGTGCTTACTGAAAATGGGTCCTCATATTGGAAAGATCATGATGGTGATTTGTATGATTCAAATTTTGAAAGAAACTTTGATAAGTTTTGTGAACAATACTTTGATTATAATCCAGCTACTACTATTGAGGAATATAAAATGCACCGTCCTAATTTGAAACGTAAATATTATAAGAATCCTTCCTCTAGAAACTCTCATACTAAAAATAAAGATTGCACTCTCAAGAAAGATCATATTAATGTTGAACCTTTGTCTTGTGACGGTTCCCTTCCATCCCCTACTTCATCCAATACCCATACATCTACTAAATCTTCCAAATCTTTCACAAATTTTTCATCCAACAAAGATCCTAATGCTTTTCATGCGGTTCCCTATAGTTATTCTCAAGGGCCACCTCTTAAAGATACTCAAGCTAACCTTCACTTGGCTACAAATACTTTCAATAATGCTAAACCTAAAGAGCCTAAGCCTTTAAATGCTATAATGCCTATTTCAGCTAGTCTTTCAGCATCTCCTCCAAAGTCTTCCATACAATTCCAACATGCTTCCTTGTGTGTAGAAGTGGCTCCATGTCAAGAGGACTCTAAAAATGATGAAGAAAAGAATATAAAAAAAGATCAAGATCAAGAACTCTCCATGTCATCCAATCCTATTCATAATATCTCTCCTCCATTTCATAGTTCTTTTGATTCTTTACACCCTTCCGCATTCATTCCACCATCTTCTAAGCAAGATCAAACTACTACTTACACCATTGAGCTTATTGATAATCAAAATAACCTTACCACACTTGCGCTTTCCAAAGATGATACTTCCATTAAGGTTATTAAAAATGGTGTTGTTACTTCTGATGTAAAGCCTATTGGAAATTGAAAGAAAGTTGATACGCTTATGCTACCCAACAATCCTTGTCAAGATCAAAGTCTTCCATCTTCTTGTTCTACCACTCCATGTTCACTTCCACTTTCTTCTCTTCCTAAATCTTTGCAAGCTACGAATGATCCTGTCAAAGAAGGTGCTCCTATTCAAGATGTGCATGATCCTATTGAAAACTCTAATGCTCACTCTAAAAATGCTGATGTCCTTGGTTGTCATATAGATGTTGATGAACTTATTGATTATCCTTTTGCATCTTCCACATCTATCCTTGGACCTCCTCCACCAATACTAAGGGCTTCATGTCTTCCTTCCATCTTGGGTCCTTATGTCCTTTCACTTTCCCCTCCTAATTCTCCTAATTCTTCATCCATCTTGGGTCCTTACATCCCTCCATCTCATATCTTTCCTCAAGGTCAACATAGATACATACCCTTGAATCCTTTTCATTCACCCACCCATCTAAACCAATCATATCCTCCTTCTTCCACAAGTCCCAAGTCTTTTGGAAGTAACTTGAATTTTCAATACAAGAAAAAGAAGCAATACAAGAATCCATCAAAAAAAAAAGATCACCATGTCTTCTCTAATCGACATAGGGGCATAAAGTCAAAAGAGATATCTAAGAAGAAAACTACAAGACAAGTATGGGTTCTAAAATCCATCATTCAAGATATTCTCTATTAGACATCAAAAGGAAATAAAAATCCTAAGGCTATATGGATTTCAAAGTCTCTCTTGAAAGAGTCTAATGTTGAACAAAAAGTGAAGTTGACATTCAAGCTTTCAAAGGCTTCCATTTCATCTCTTTCCAAAAATATTCTTCAATTCCATGCGCCTAAACCACAACCTCTGCTAAATATTCACCATATTCCTTCATGAATTTCTTCATTCAAGTTTCCTCCACCCTCTCGCCACCCTTAAGGTGTGTGTTGACGTTGATCTTTCCTTCCTTTCCATCACAATCATTCCATTCATTATCTTTCTACCTTCTATCTTTTTTTCTCATTTGCCTATTCTTCATATCTTCCAACCTCACTCGCTTTACATAAAATCTTATCCTCCATTTTTCTCTTCTATCTTCCTTTCCCTATCAACATCTTTGAGCATATCATTTTAAATCCTTGGCATATCATGATTTTATCCTTTCAAGGAGCATTATCTAAAAAGCTTGCCTTCTTAAAAAAAAAAATCAAAAAATGCAAAAAAATTCAAAAAAATAGAAAAATAAAAAAAATAAAAAATAAATTAAAAAAAGAAAAAAATTGAAAATGTACCATGGTGAAAACTTGGAAACAGGCACCTTGGTAGCAAAAGTAAAGAGAAATAAATTCATCCTATGGTGAAAACCACTCCCTTGTGGCACCTTGGATAAGTACCGTGATGAAAACTTGGAAATCAAGCATCATGCGTAGTTCTTCTACATATTGTAGCCATTCCATCCTCTCTCTTTGATCTTGACAATGTTGACCTATACACGAACATTTGGCTATCTTGTGAGCTATTTTCTAATGATCTTGTTTTCATTCCTTTCATGTTTAGCCTTCATATTTATTTTCCTCCATTCATTCTAGCCTTTCGCTATCCTCTTCCCCTTTGGTCTTGATCTAATAAAAAGAGTAAAACACGATGCTATGAAGTCTCTTGACATGTCTACCCTCGTTTGGACTTCATCCTTTCCTCCTTTTGCATTACGCTTTTGAAGCTTATCTTATGCTAGCCTTTCATTACTTATCCAAATGTGCTTTGCATGATAATTTTTCCCTAGCTTGGGTACTCTTGAGGAGTTTGACTTTGAGGATTTCTTCCCTCCATTTGCCTTCATTCTCCTTTCCTCCATCTCAGTCACCAGCTTGCTAATCCCTCTTGTTCCCCACCTTGCTTGACATTGGGACTACACAATGTGATCTTGCTTGGGAGTTTGATGCCCATTCTGTCTGGGGGCATCCTTTGTACATATTTTATGATCCTGAAAAAATACCAAAAAAATTTATATATGATGCTGAAAAAATCTTTAAAAGCATAAAAAGTCCTGAAAAATACAAAAAAATTAAAAAATTAAAAATAAAAAAAGATTCCAAGTGGTAAAAACTTGGAAACAGGCGCTACTTGAGGCCTTTGCACTCCTATTTTTTAGCATGCTCTCTCGACACTGAACCTTTCTCCATCATGCCTTGACCTTATTTTACTTGGTCTAGAATTGGTCTTTGTTTTTGTCTAGGGGGCATAACTGTTAGCATAGGTCCTTTAGGGGCGTTTGTCTCTTGGGGCAGTTCACAACAGGTGTTTTTCAACACCACCCCAAATAATATTTTTCAACACTACCCTTGCGTCGAGTGTTTCTTAACACTTATCAGGTGTCTTACCCAACAGTCTAGTATGATGCGATGTTTCTCATTGGCAGATGTGATACTCAAAGTTTGACTCTATGACCAACACACACGCACTTAAACAATCAACTTGCTTGAGATATGTTGACTTTATTTTTCTTTGTGTGCTGTTTATGAGGATTTCTTTGATGAGTGGTCTCTCCCTGAGAAATTTTCGATGATGCATAGCTAGAAGACTGAGGGTATGAGAACATGTTTTATTTCTTTATCTACTTATGGGTATATTTTGTTGATCCTAACTGTCATGAGCATTTATGCTGGTCTTACTTGACACTATGTATTGACAAGGTATTATCCTTGACTATTTTGCGAGTGCATGCTTTTAGTTATCCTGACTTTCATGTGTCTTGATACAAGCATAATCTCGCCATATCAAATTTAGGTGATCTCATTGCATTAGTCATCTGGACCTACATGTCTTTGATGCCTAGGTGAGATTTCCACATTTCTATCTGATCAAGATCATATTCATATCCACATAGTTATGCTAGTGTGCATTGTATGATCTTATGACACTACCAATAACGCTCGATGATGATAATTAGATGTCTATTAGCATTGTGACCTTGCAAGTCAACCACTTTCATAGTAGCTTGCATTCTTAGGTTCGTCATAGTTTAGTTTTTGCATCTTGCATATGGAGAGAGCTCTCCTTTTTATCATCTACGGACTAGTTGGTCAACTGTGCTCATTTTCTAATTCTTCTTGATCATATCTTTCATTTCTGGTCTTTCATGTCACATCATTTTCTATCTATTTTTAGACTCGAAATCAAAATTTGAGTCGTGTTTTCAAGTTTTCTCATTCTTCTATGCAGTTGACTGACCTTTTGAGGCATAATTCTTCGATCTTTGATGGAATTTCTTCCTTTCCATGTCTTCCAAATTTCTAGTCTTTCATTCACCCCTTTCGCTTCCTCTCTCTGAGGTTTGACTTAATCTTTATCCTATATCTTTTTCAGTCAAACCTCGTCAACCTGGGGCATATCTTCACTGCTTGATGGTTATCCTATCATGCTCCATCCTTCGATTATGATTTATTGTGACTTGATCAGGTTTATCAATTTGTTGTTCTCCTCTATTTGATTTCAATTTCGATTCCAAGGGGGCAGTACCTATCAGCTTTAATCTTTGATTCAGCTTTATCTTTCAGCTCAACTTGAGATTCTTATTTTGAGACTTGATTATCACCTAGCAGCGACGGTGGTGATTTTGTCTTTCAATTTTTATCTCCTATTTTTCAGACTTGATTATTGCCTAACAGCGACAGCGATAGTTTTGTCTAAGACTTGATTTGCACCTAGCATCAACGGTCTTCGTCTTGTCTTTCAGCTTTTGCTTATGTTTGTCCCGATGTGATCCTGAATCGACCTCACATCTGGGTTGTTTTGTGATCCCAAATCAATCTCACATTTCAATTCTTATTTGACTGCATGTGTTCCCGAAATGATCACACATTAGTCAAAGAGGGGCAAATGTATGCACCCTAAAATGGTCGCCTAGACTTTGGGCCCCCATTCAACAATTTATCAAATCCCTGAATCAATATTTTCAAATATCAACAATATCAATTATATCAATTTCCTTGATCAAATCATAATCAATTCAATATTTCCTAAGGTTTGAGCCTTATTTAATTTTTAAAAAATAAAAAATAAAAATCTTATTTAATTAAGAGAACATGCTCCCTTTTAATTAATTAAAAATCTCTTTTAATTAAATAATAAAATCACTTTATCCTAAGCCTTTATTTAATTAAAAGGAATTTCCTCCCCTTTTATTTAAATAAAAAATCTTCACTTTTCTTCTTATCCTAAGTTGGACAAATAAAGCATTATTCTTATTTTATAAAAAGAGAAAAAGTATTTTTTGTCTTATGTGGGACACAAAAGTCAACTCCTATTTTCTTATTGGAGGATATTTGTGCACAAGGATCAAGCTTCTATTTTTCTCCATCGTTGATTAAGTCTTTTGCCTCTTAATCTCGATCGTCCATTGATTTCTCATTCTCTATAAAAGAAGAGATCTCTTCTTCATTTTGCATACACTTGAATTTTATGCTATTGTTATGCTACAGGTTTTCTAAGTCATCTTGAAGCTTTTGGAGACATTCTTGCATCAAGTTTTCAAGATTTGGAGCATCATTGACAGTCATCTTACATCTACATCACATCCTAGCTTGCATCATAGTTGAATAATCATGGTATCATTTCCTTTCATGTTTTAGATTAATCTCACATAGTCTAATTAGAGGGTTTGTAACTCTTTCATTTCTATTTTCATAGTCTAATTTGCATACTTGCATGCTCATCTTAGATTATTTTGCATTGCATTGCATTCATTTGGATTTCATTGGAGATATTGGCATTGTTGCCCTTGTTTTTGATTTGGAATCTCTCATTGTGTGGTTGACTAGCAAGGTCATGAGTTTATAGCTCTAGCTGAGAGCAATTTTACAAATCTTGCAACTCCATGCATAGAGAGATATGGATCAATTTGTGAGGGCTCATTGTTGATTTTTCTTGCATGTAAAGATTCATAGAAGTGTGGTCACATTTTCACCATACACTTCTCTCGAGAAAGATTTCCTCCCCCACCTGGTATTTGGAGCATAAATATTAGTCAAAACCCAAGAGGTGTCATCTTTAATGTGTCAGAATCTAATGTTAGTCACATTATTACCAAAAGATAAAACTTCCCCTTTAATGAAATTATAGTTCCAGCTAGTCACAATACCCCCAGAGGCCCCTTCCGCATCACTTCCATGGGATAGACCATTACTAAAAAATTGGATTTTTTTCAACTTTATCCTTAGACATCTTAGTCTCTTGTAAAAGAACAATATCAGGCTTATTATCTCTGATCATATTTTTGACCATGGCTTGCTTATGAGGATTATTTAATCCTCTCACATTCCAAGAGCTAAACTTCATTGTTTAAGGAATGGGCCAAACTCTAGGATGGTTTTTTGGCTTCCATCCGCTAAGCTCTTGCTGGTCTCAAAAGCTCACTTTTTTTGGTTCGAGGGTCTTCCTGGGGAAACATGGGGAGCCCCCACATCTCCAGTCTTAGTGCTTCTAGTGCTTCTGAGGGTTGAGGAACCATGCTTCATCTGCCCTCCATCTTTAAATTTCTTAACATTTTTAACTATCTTTTTCTTCTCCACTTTGGACCATTCTTCTTCATTCGGTTCTTCAGATCCCAAAAGGGCCTCCGCTATATCCACCTCATCACCCCACTTAGTAGATTTAGATAGGCATGGTGATTTCTTGTTAGGACCCCCTGGAGTATCAGAGATCTTCTAAATCTTATCCTCTGAGCATCCCAGAATCGGACAGACTTGGGCATCTTACCAGATTACCATACTCTGAGAGGGTAGCAAGAAGCCATAACCTCCCGACATCTCTTGTTCGAATAGGAAAGCATCAAAGTTATCATTACCCTCTTTTTCCCCCAAAGGCCTACTCTGGATATCTTCAGCAAAGGATTCATTAGAGCTTTTAGTAATGGATTCCTTTAAAACTTTGGTACTACCCCCTAATTTATGTTCAGTATCTGAGTGAGAAGTGTCACATCCTTCAACAGGCATATCCTTCCCATCCATCTTTCCTTCTTTCTTCCCATTAACACTACCCCCAATAGAGTCTGTTTCAGCCACAACCTTCTTTACCCATATCTTTTTCATTTTTTTCTTTTGGGGTAATTGCTTTGGGCATTGTTTTGCCCAATGGCATGTTTTCTTGTAATGAAAACAAGAAAAGGGGGTTGATTCACACTCTATCTTCTGGATCCATGATCCAAGTTTGGATTCAAGAGTGATAGATTCCGGCATATCCACTCCCTGCTGCACCCCAACATAGATCCTGGCATACGTAAGGTGCCTTCTAGAGACCATGACAGGATCCATAGAAAGGAGTTCCCCAAAGACATTTGCAATGCCCTTAAAGATGTCTTCCATCCAGAACTCAAGAGGCAAGCCCAAGAGAGTCACCCAGACCAGCGCCTGCACATTAAGATCTTCTTGCATATCTAGATTAGGACACCATTTATGCAGAATCATAGAATGCTTTCCTATCATCCAAGGTCCATTACACAGAATAAACCTTAAATCCTCCTCACATGAGAAGGAAAAAGCCAGGCATCCTTTGGGAAGAGCAACCACCTCCACTTGGCCTTTCAAAACCCATTTATTTTTAACAAAAGCCCTAACCACCTCGATATTAGGGCAAGATCCCAGGAATCTCCCCACAAGAGAGTTAGCCATTCGAGATATATTAACATCTATTATTTGATCCGGAATGGATATAGCAAAAGTTCCCTCCATAGTCTTGGATAAGATTTTCACAGGTGGGAGAGAGGACTTACCCATAGGTTTAATGCCAAAAAGGCCTAACCAACTTTTGCCAGAAACATTAGATTTCGTCCTATTTTGATCACATGGCCCCTTCATGGGTCCCCCTCCCAGGTCCCCTATCCCAAGTCCGACATCAGGAATCTTACCTTGAGTTTCATTTGTGTCTGTGTCCTCCAGTTGACCATCACCCCCCGAGGGACCAGCATCAGATCTGCCATTCCCCTTGCTAAACACGTTTGAAATTTGAATTCCTCCTTTCCCACTCCATGTTCCGCCCACCCGCTCCATTTCCATTCCTAATAGTATTCTTTGTTAAGATTTAGTTATTGGAAACAATATTATATTATTATTTAAAAATAATAAGTATAAATTAAAATAATGAGATATTTAATGTCAGCAATATCATTTTTTAAATGATATTTGTTAAAATTAAGTATTTCATTGCTTTAATTTATACTTATTTTTTTTGAATTTGAATATAATCTTGTTTCATATCTTTTGTGTTTTGCTTTGATTTATTTATTTAGTATTTAAATACAAACTTTAATATACTTAATTTAAAATAAGTAGTGTCAAACTATTTATTTTAAATAAAAGTATAATGAGGTACGCATTTAAATAGTAAATAAATAGGTCAAAGCCTTTTATTGATTTATCAACTATTGTTTGACTATAGTTTAATATATTTAATTTTTTGAACAGATGAGTTAATTATTCGTTCCTAAAATTAAATATATTAAAATACATTCAAGTAATAGTTGATAAATAAATAAAAGTTAGTCTTAGAGAGGTTTTTTGCTGCACAATTATTGTGTTTAATAATAATATATTGTCACTATTATAAGGCAATTATTAATAATTTTTCGAGTATAGTTAGGAAGTCTTTCTAGGAGTTGACCTTAGGTGTGGCATGCTTGTCTAGGAGTTACCTTTTCAGTTGACTGTTTTCCTCATGACTCAAGGGAGAGATGTTTCTGTTCATGGCTAGTTATTGGGCAGTTTAGGCCTATTTGCAACTCTTTGAGGTGTTTTTGGAGATAGCCATTAGTTCATCATCAATTGGGAGACCTTTTCCAATAGTTTGCTCATGGTTTCATGTAGTTACATCCCTATTTTGGTGGGATTTGTTCTCATATCCAACCCCCATAGTTTATGCATGGTTTTTGAAGATTTAGAGCAATTTTGGGGTAATTTTGAGTGCTTTTTCAGTTGGACATGGCTTGGTGGAGTTAGAGGAGCACTTAGACTTTAGTTTCTAATAGTTTAGCTCCTAATTTTATGGGTTTTTCTCATGCATCCAACCCTTGGAGATATGTAGCCTATATCATTATTTCTTGGACCTAATTAGAGGGACCTTCTTTTTGGCTCACTTGTTTGGCACATTGCAGACTTGTGAGAAAATTGTAAGGGCTTTGGTAGCAGATATTTTTTTAGCATTGATTATATTGATACAACAGTTCCTTCTCATTGGTTTGAGTACAATATTGTGAATTTTGTTGCTTTTATGTTGTGTTATCCTTCATTTAAGCTATATTCCTTGTTGCATATTTGAATCTTGATACTTGATACTACAAGTCTTTGTTTGTGTCCTAACCTTTTTGCAAAAAAATGGTGAAGCCTAGTTTCCCTTTCAAAGCAAAAGATTCCAGATCCTTGCATAGAATCATTTTTTTAATTGCATGTTTGTCTGGGTATTGAGAGCCATCTGTATCTTCAATGATTCATGCTAATTTAATTAAAGCTACATATCAATTATTGGTGTATCACCTTGTTTAGGTTTAGGATTTATTTACATTATTCTTTTCTAATCCCTTTTCCCACATATAATTTAGTTTTAGGTGACCACTACTTAGGAACTGGCATATCTTCCAGAGATTTATCTCTCATTTTAGGACAACCCACCACCCGAGAGAGTTTCCATGTTTCAACAAGATAGCTAGATTTCATATCAAAGCTAAAGGTGCAATCCTGATTGAGAACAATATTGTTGTAGGTTGTGTAGAATCATTTGAAGAGTGGAAATTTATGTGTGATAATGGTGATATATTCTTAGAAATCATTTTGGTGCATCACCTTTAGGTAGTAGTTTTCATTTTTTAGTTTCCTTCTTACCCTTTCCTTTACACAAGAATTAGTTTAATTAGTCCTAGTTGAAGTATCAAGAGGAAGCCAACCTTCTTTGGAGGTTCATTCTCACTGTAGGTTACTCACAACCTGAGAATCTTCCCATGTTTTAATAGGTTGTTGAACCTCAATTTTAGCAGGGTGCAAATCTAGTTGATTACTTCCATGTGCATTGGGTGCCTTAATGCACATGCGCAAGATGGGGATCCCTCAACATGTCAGTCATTGATGTTATTGCATTGAGATGTATGCATATGTATTAGTGTGCTTGGTTCCTTGTATTAAATTGATGTTCTCTTTTGTATAATATTTCTTATGTTGTATTAGAAATGACATTTTGTCTAATTTTGTATGCTTAAATTTAATAATATTTGAAATATTGATCGAATGTGATTGTGGCATTAATATGTGTGTTGAGATGTTGTGATAACATGGTTTTGATCTATGATGATCAAGATATTGATGTTGATGTTGAAGTTAAATGATCATGTGTTTAAATTATTAAATGAAATAAAAGTTATAGATGTGACATTTGATCCCACTAGGGAAAATTGTATGTGTTGAATGACTATTATATACATGCACATGTACCCTTGACATTTTTTCAGTGGTTGCAAGTACCAGGTAATGACTTCATCTGATTACAGAGATTTGAACATACCCCAGAGATCTCACATTATCTATGTTGGATATTGCTAATGCATTGGGGAAATGGTTGATACATTTAATATGTTTAATCACTACGTTGAGTAATGTTGGAGTTTTTGTTGTTGTCATTAGTGTTTTGTCACTGATGTCAACATATGTTTCTATAAAGAGAACATGTTGGTTACTACACTATACGAATGTTTCAAAACGTGCAAATTTAGGTGAGAGTACATGAAGATGTTGTGATCTTATATCCAAGATCGCATCATGTAATGTTGCATATTGGATGAGTTACATATGTTTTGGTGAAGACTGGACTATGACAGTGGAAGTTGACAGAGTGAGTCTCTGTGTTTTTGGAATATCTTACAGAAGTTATGAATTCAGTATATGTGAGCTTAAGGGATAATAGACAAGGTACTAAAGAATGTTCATTGGTCAACGCAAGGTACGTAATGCTGGATGATGTCGGTTATGGTGTGTGTTCTGGAGATGACTTATTTGGGAGCCAACTTCAAAGATGTAGTGTGCATTTTGTTTGGCAAATGAAAATTAAGGATGTTGGTCCTTAATTGTTGTAATGTAATCATTGTATACCTTTTTTAGATACCGTGTGTATCTAAGAGGGGGTTTATGTAATTGTTTGTATATTAGGAAAGCCTAATCAGATGACCTGATCATGTAGAATGTAATAGGATATATATGTAAGATCTTTTCTTTGGAAAAGATAATGGTGAGAATGTATGTGATGTAAAGGAGATTGTGAAAGTTACGAGCTTGTGTCTGCTGGATGTAGAGTAAAGAATTACTAGTGCACTTCATTGGAACTGATCAAGCAAAGATAGTTGTTGTCAGATAGTTTGAAAGATTGTGTATTTCTTCATATACACTTGTGTTGTGAACAATGAAATCTGAAGGTGGATTTAACCTTCTTTGGGCAGTGAGCCCACCCTTCTTTCTTGACCCCTAATAGGGTTTGTCCTCTAACAAGGGTTGTATACTATAATGTTTCAATAAGCTCCTAACAAAGCTAGATCTTCTAACAAGAATACTATACTCTCAGTACATCATTTGTGGGTGCTAATTCCCACTAGGATTTTTACCTTTAACATGGTTTCCCCGACACCAAAATATTGTGTTATTGTGTTGCTATTTATTGTGTTCATTAGATTTGATATTGCTACTATTCAAAGTTTAAAGTTTAAAAATCTATCATACAACTGATTCACCTTGTTGGTAGTATTTTCAAGTTTTTAAAGCTGCATTTTAATTTTTGCTCCTTTGAAAGTTTTCCATGCTTTTGTGTTATTTTTCCTGCAATTCTCATGTCCCAGATGTTGAAAAATGTGTTCATAATGGTAAAAACCCTAAGTGCTAGGTCAAAAATGCTTCTGAAGATCCAAAAACCCTACAAAAACCTAACCAAGTTCTATTTTTCCATTACCTTTTTCGAATCACTTAAGTTAGCCTTAAAACATATGTGCTTTATAATTACCATCTAGTCGCCCAATCTTCGAAAGAATTCAGCATATTCTTTTTAGTCTGGCAATTCAAAAAATACCTTTGTCGCGCAATCTCTTTAAGTATGGAGAATATTCCTTTTCTTCATGAGACTCAGTAGATGTTTTGGGTCGCCAAGTCTCCGAATGATCTTTTTGAGATCTAGCGACTATTACTGATAAATACTTTGAAGGCAACTATAGTCACTCAATCTCCAGATGAAAAAAGTCTTTAGTTGGGCGATCTCTTAATGAAATAATGAAGTGATAAAGTATTTGGTGATTATGAGACTTCTCCTATAGTCACCAAGTATCCAAATGAAAGATGGTAGTTATGTTTTCCTTCAGTCGCCAAGTCTCCCAATTCTTAGGCGGTTAGTGTTTTTATCCAACAACCCAGTGATTGCAGTAGTCACATATCCTTAGAATTCCGGTGGTTATGTTGTAAACATTCAGTGATCTAGCAACACAGTTATCTCCTAATCTCGTAATGTAGCGGTTAAGTCTTAAAATGTTCAGTGACTTAGTGATAACCGTAAGATGAAGGAAAGATCAACGGTTGACATTTAATCTCATAGTCTAACTGAGGTTAAGTGGGATATCTAGTGACTTGGAGAATAAAGGCTTCACGCAGTCTCCGGATTTAACCAGGGTAAGGAAAGTATTAAGAGACTGTGAGACATCTTCAGTCATGTGTTCGCTAGATGGAGATGAGTTAAGGTAAAGGTTTTCACAAGATAAATATGAACCGTTGATGCAGTTTTGATTAGGCGGTGGTCACGTTATCTCCAAATTAAACCATGAGTTAACAAAAGTTTCTGCGACTGTGAGAAGCTCTTTAGTCTCTCAGTCTCCGGACTAAATCCAGGTTAAGCAAATCTTTCAATGACTGGGAGGTAACCTTAGTCTCACGATCGCCAGATGACTAAGGGTTAAGTGTTTGTCGAGGTCAAAAGATGAAAAAAGATATGAATTCATTTCTGGATTTGATGACGTGTTCGTTCCTGATTGGTCGCAGAGTAAAATAAAGAAGTAATAATCTCTCAGTGATTACAAGATAAACTATAGTCGATTAGTCGCCAAAAGCAATAAATCAAAGCTTTTTTGCCTTCAGTCGCCAGATCTCCAGAAAGGTTTAAGTCTCCAGATCTCCTGAGAAAGTCAAGGTCGGAGTTAAGTTTATGAGACTGAGCGACTACCGTCAGATTAAGATCCTGTGGCTATCGTAAAGTCATGAGAAGAAATGAAGATTTGAACAGAGTTTTAGAGATTAAGAGAGTTCTCTTTAGTCGCCAGGTCTCTAGATGGGCAAAGTCAGGTAGTCTCTAGAAAAGGTTTGAAAATTCAACAGGTTTCAGCGATTAAGAGATTCACTGCTAGTCGCCAAGTCTCCAAATAAGAAGAAGAGCCAATGAGACTTTGGAAAGGCATTTTTCACTAGGTCTCGGAATAAGATTATTAAGTGATACATTTTGCGGCGACTAAGAGTAGATTATAGTCACTGGGTCTCTGAATGAAAAATTACAATTTCATAAGGTCGCAAGGTAGCGAGATGAAAAGAAAAAAGACCAAAGCATTCAGAGACTATGATTTTGACTATAGTCGCTAGGTCTATGGATAGAATAAAATCATGTAGCGATTAAAGATTTTCCTTTAGTCACTAGATCTCTGAAGAATATGAAAAAGCACCAAGTCTTTTAGCGACTATGATTGGTTGTGTAGTCGCTAGGTCACCAGAAATCAAATTTGATTACCTGTCACTTTCTCGGCTCACGGCTAGTGAATAGAAGATCAGAGCGTGCCAAGTAATGATGGAAGTGACATGAATTATAGAGCTTAAGTCTCAAAATGGAAATTGCATTCAATTATCCAAAATAAATACAGCTAATAGTCACTCATTCTAAAATTACCAAGCATTCCGGAGAACCAGAGCTAAAGAATTACGAGATTTCCTGAGTTTTCAACGATTAAAGAGTTTAGTAGTTTTAGATTTTTCACAAGAATTTCTATTTATAGTCAAGATGAGTCGACCATCAACCAGCAGAGCTTCTACCAGTAAGGGTTCAAAAGAAAAAGCAAAGGAAAGTTTCTCAGATGAATTTCTCATTTTACTATCGAGATCGTCACAAAAAAAAAAGGTTAGTGACGAATGCTTCGTTGATAATTTGAGTTACTGTAGAAGACATTGGATGTGACTGGAATGTGCCCATTTAAATATTTTCACAAGAATGTAGATAATCCAGTACCTATTTCAAACCCTTGGACCTCAGGTCTAGCTAGGTTGATAGTTCTAGACGTCTTCCTAGATGTTGATTTGTTAATTGCATTGGAAAATAGTTATGACCCCCTATCCAGATCAATAAGGAGTGATGGCTTAGCTTTAGTAACTTTAGATAGGAATTCTTTCATGAGGGCTTTCGGTATCCACATCCCCATGGCCACAGAGATCAATTTATAGGCCCAGGCCAATAGGTACACTTGGGAATCCGTAATTGTATCCAAGGAGGTTCAAAACCATGTCCCACGAGCCAATAGGAACTACATTGCAGCAGTGGTTGGGGCAGCCCCATACTTCTACAAAGATTTGTGTTTCTATGTGAAGTATATTGCATATGGACTGTATAGAGTGTTAGGGATAGATGGAGGGGCGGACATGATTTCATCTGACATCCTGATGATGGTGTTAGACTCATAGAGCATGCATACAAGAAAAGGATATGACTACATTGGGTATGTCATTAATAGAATGCATGAAGGACTGGAGGCAATAAGAAGGAAAGAAAATTCACCTAGATTCATGCATTATTCCCTCTTAATGCACCTTATTTTTTTTTATAATTATAACATTATGAACTTGTAGTACCTCAGGCCTCAAATGATGTGGAATGGACATCCTAATCCAGTTCAATTTTGGATTAGGGCATGGAGTGGTACTTCGCCAGAATGTGACTTCAACGCCTTTCAAAATTAGATGGTACAACCAATTCTAATCACCTTAGGAGTGAATCTCACCAAACTTCCAGTGAAGGCTCTGCAATTATTAAGGCCTCAACAATTCGTTGACAAATGGGCTAAGGGCCATAACTGGGGAGACTTCTATTATGAAAAAACATATACTGTTATAAGAGTCTATGGGTGCCCCCAACCACCCCATGTTCTACCATTTTTTGTTCCACCAAGAATTGCATTTCTAGAAATTATTTGGCAGCTAATGCTAACTGACAAAGAGCATTTAGCCCCCCATAGAAAGGGTACATTTACCACTAGACACTTTCGTGTATGCAACTTCACCATTGGGAAGAATGCATTCGACAAGTTAAATGATTGGTTGGGCCAATTCAAGATGAATGTTGCAGTATACAAATATGTAGAAACATAGGATTTCATTGTAATGGTTAGGAAATATTACACTCCTAGCATTCCTATCAACAATAGACATGAGCAGTGTCTTGAGGAGGATGTCATCAGGAATATTTTAGAAGATGAAGAGGTAGAAAGAAGAGCCCAACAACTAACTGAGTTGTGGTCATTAGAGAAACGAATAAAAAAGAAGGGATTTTCTTTTGAGGGTTTCTTCCCTACATTGCCCTACCTCCAAAGGCTAGAAAAAATGATGGAGAACTTCTACACATTAGTCAATCAACTTGAAGACCAATTGGATGATAAGGAAAGAGAAAAGGAGAAGCACTCATAATTAGATTGTGAGGACAGTGATGGAGGCTACCCAGTATATAGCCCTCCTACTGTGGAACAACCACCTCCTCTTGACCAAGAAGGAGAAGAAAATATAATAATGGATTTGACAAAGCTTCCTAGCTCTCAAGACACCAATGAGCCTCCTTTGAAAAGGAAAAAAATGCAAGTAGGAGAGCCTTCCCAAGTAAGGACAACTAAGAAGAAAATAGACAGAGTGGGAGCTCTAATTCTAGGGAACAAAGCCTATGATCACCAACTTAGGCAAAAGATCAGGGAAGATAAGAGAAAACAAAAGATGGTTATAGAAGAGATAGAGCTACCTCTGGCTCTAGGACAAGATGAGAGGATGTTAGAGCAAGAGGCCTTCTTGAAGGATGATAATTTTATCAAATTAGATGAATTCAAGAATTTCTTATTATGGCACAAGCAATAACAAGTTGCATCAATTGTGTAGATCACAGAGGAAGGCCAAGTACCTGATGAGGCCATCCAAAAGTTGAGAGACTATGACCCTGAGTCAGAAGCCATCACCCCTGAGGAAGCTAGGCAATTAGTAAAAGCTAGCAACATGTTTCTTGTACCTGGATGGGATCTAGCTTCAACTTTTGTGATAGATTAGATAAGAAACAAGAAAATGTAAATTTGATTTCAGAGACCCAAGTTGGGGATTTGATAAAAGGGTTTGGATATGGCCCTAAGAATCAGGCATTGGCCATGTGGAGTTTATATCCTAAGGATCAGAAGCCCTCTCTTCTGAACATACAAGAGAAAATGGATGGGGATAAGATCATATGGCCTATCCACAACACAGGAGACTTGGAGATCTCACAAGTTCTCACTCATTTTGCAAGGCTAAATGAGGATAAAACCAAGCAACTCTCTGATAGGCACCAGAAGCTTTTTGATGGTTATAGTGCATTAGTAAGAGACAGGGAGGTGCATATTATGAAGGGAAAAGAATTGGAAAAATATGTGGAGGATTTACAACTGTAAATCCTCAATATGCCTATGGTTACCCCTCAACCACCTGAACAACCCCCACAATTAGAAAACTAAGGTACAAAAGAGAAAAAGGTGAAAGAGGAACATGTTAATATGGATCAAAATAAGGTGGCATTGGATGCCTTTTTGAAGATTTTGCAACAAAGACTTGAGATGTTGACAGAGAAAGCGGATGTAGTTCATACTGCTTACAATAAATTGCCTGGATTGCAGAATGAGGTAAAAAAATTTGTTTCCATTTTGAATACTTATCACACATCTTGGTTAGTAAGAGGACCACTGTTTGAGAGATTGGCAACTGTGCAATCTCTTAGGAATGATATCCCTGAATTTGTTTTGCAAGTAGAAGATGAGATTCAGAAGATAAGTATTGTTTCATCTTTCTTCAAAGGAAAAGCAAACCAAATAGAGACAAGAATAATAATGTTTGGCCCTAATTTCAATAGATTTGTTCCTCCAATCAAGAATGAGGATGGAGCAATAAAGGGGTTAGATCAGTGGAAGTCAGATTTTGATTCCTTACTACCTAAGAAAGAGGCATTTGTCAATGAAAATAATGAATTAAATATTGATAGATTCAATACAATTTTGGATGAGGCTTTAAAGGTTGAGATGGACTTCATAAAGTTCATTATAGATGTCAAGCAAATAACTAATGCCAGGTGGGAGAGACAGAAAAAAAAACTCCAGAGCATTCAGGAATTCCAGTGGCCAACAAAAGAACAGGTATCTACTTGGGATACTCTAACAAATCCCAAAAGGAATATACCTGCAACAGATGACATTGAGGATTTAGAAGATGAGTGAGCTACAACAATGCACCTAACCTAGGAGCACATGGAGAACATATGATCATGAAGAGAATGATGTATGTTAGCCAGTTGGTGGTCATCATTCACACAACAACTTTGGCAGTTGCTTTGAATACCGACAGACAAAGGTGCAACTCAATTGGAGATTGAACATGAGAAGAAACAACTTCTGGCACCATTTTCTCTCCTTATTCTATTACATTTTAACTCTTTTGTAATCTAGTGCAAAGTCACTATCAGAGCCACCCAAAGCTTGTTGCATCATTTTCTCAAGGATCCCAAGGTGGTCTCTCTATATATAGCCAATGTTAACTCACACCAATGGGTGGTGAAAATACTTATTGTAATAGGAGCATATAGATTTGGTTTTTGATTCTCAGGAACCCAGTTTTTCTGAATGTATTGATACAAGAAATTTATCAATAAAATATACTAAGCTCCCATGTATATCTTGTATTGTCTTTATGTGTGATTTTGATTTCTTCGTGTGTTTAAATTTGCAAGGCATTTTAGATACATCTTTCTACAAGGTAGATAGTGGGGTTGAAACTTGAGTTCCTTTCAAGGGAGGGGTAAATCTTGAGTGAGGTCTCTGAGATTTCATCTTTTATATCTAAATTTGATGATTTGATTTATGCATAAGAGGGTAATTTGCAAGGCATTTTATCTAGGGTTTGGGTGTGTTTGTTTTGAGAGATTTGTTGTAGATGTGCATTTATTGACTCTGATGCCCTAGGATTTGGCACTGGTCATTTGCTTAGTTTACATTGGTTTTCATCACCAATCATTTTAAAAACAATGATTTACTTTAAAGTTGTGAGAGAGTTATGTGACTAAATCTGTATCAGGAATATAGCTTACTGTTGTGATTTTTAAAGAATTCAATCTAAAAGGTAATACCCACCTGTAGCTAAAAGCTCAAAGAGAAGAAGGATTTTAATCCTTAATACATTAGTATTTACTATTGTTGATGAATCTGTTGGGAGTGCTAGAGTTATAAATCAAAGTTTGTTTATTAAGTTTTGATCATCTGCAATTTTGAGTACTAACACACCCCCCCTCTCAGTTGTATTGTGGACTGTTATTCCTAACACTCTAAATATGTTAAAATCTAAACTGTCATACTTAATTTAAGTACAATTTACTATGTTACTTCCAGTGTTATACCCTAGATACTATGTTTAGTAACATTATGAAAGCCTCAATCCCCTATGTGATTGACCTGCGAAGAGTGTTTAGGTGTTTATGTTAATTTTTGTTTTTATAAATTTTAATGTTGAAATGAGTTTTCTAGTTTTAATGGTTATTTAGTATTTTGAGAACTTAATTGTGGCCAGTTTATATTCAGTTTGAATGTATGGCATATTTGGGGTTAAATTTAACATTGAGAATTAAAGTTTTAATAATTATTTATGTTATTTATTATTTTAATTATTTTAATGGGGTTTTATAAGGGAATTAGTTCATTTTGGCACTTAGTCAATTTTTGGAAGCTTTCAAGGCAACAAAATCCTCTTTGTGCTTGAAGTTTTGAATTTGGATGGGGAAGCCATTTTCACATGGACTTGGATGAGATTTGTTGCAACAAGATATGAATGAGAAGGATTTTATGCTATTTCATAGAAGGATCTTATGCTATTCCATGGATCGGAGCTCTGGTTTGGTATGGTTGGAGTATTTGTATTTTCATATTTGTGGAAAATTCAGGGTAGGAGCCTCATTTCTCTCTCTTTTAGTTTTTAGTTGAGTGAAAATGATTTGTTTTATGAAAGGAAAGATTTTCTTAGCATAGATGTTGGGGAATAGGGTTCACTAGTCTAAACATGCAAACTAGGAATCAAACCCATTCACATCAACATACATTAAAGAATAATCCAATTGGCCCAACTTCAAACAAATTAAATTTAGAAGAATTAGGTATAATGGGATAGAATTAAATTACTCTTTATTTTTGTTTGATATTAATGGATAAGATAGAGCAGAAACAGGGTATAAAGATGTAATTTTAATAATAATTAACACAAAGAGTAAGTGACAAAGAAGATATGCAAACTCCAAGTATAGATCTAGAAATTGGAATAATTAAAAAGGAACCTATCATCAAAATTTGGGCCTAAAAATGTGAGATTGTGGTTAGGTGAACTTGTTTTGAAGGTGTTTAATGCAAATATCAAATTTAGATTTTGGATTAAGATATCACACTATTTGTCTCCTTGAAATTTATTTAGAAAATTGATGGACTATGTGGCTAAGCCACAACATTTAGGGTTTTCTACTTCATCAAAGTCTGAATCTCTTTGTCTCGGTCTACTCTTTCTAAATTTACAATCATTTTCTATAAGATCTAAAAGAGAAAATGGTGTTGGGTCATATAGGAGTTTACCTAAGTCAAGCTATGGGTAGGAATTAACCTCCCCTACAATGAATAATATATAAAAAAGAGCTTGCCCCTAGAGGTAAGAGGCTAAATCTGAAGTGAAATGTTTAATTGACAATGTTATACCTTTGCTATGAATTTTCCTTGCCTTGAAGTCTTCACAAAAGGCTAATGATTCTAGGAGGGATCTCATGCATGTCTTCACTGATGGAGGAAACATATAAACTTGATCATGGATGTCATCTTGAATGCTTGAATCCTTGAAAGCTAGACCTCCTCCTTTGTTGCATTGAAAATGACCAGAAGCACAAAAGAATAAATGACCTCTCCTCGTCCTAGGTGACATCTTACATGAGAAACACCATAATAAAATAATTTAGAAGTTTCTACACATAACACTCAAATCTCCCATTTTAAAATTTAGCTCTGATACCAAATGTCATGCAGATTTTTTTTGAACCTTTGGCAAAAACATAACCAACATGATTTTTGATGCATTACTATTTAATGTCTACCATGCTTGATATGGTAGTGCCACTTGAGCATCAAATGGCAATGCATATGCAACATCATCATTGGTAAGCTATCAGAGAGAGAGTAGAAAATAAATAATGTGAGCGAGTGTGTGGAATTGTTCGTGCACATGCTTACATAATGTAGGTTAAACTATGTGGGTTTCTGTATCTACCTAAATGACACCTCAATGGGTCTACTACACATGGACATCTATTATAAGGATTACTAAACAATACAAGGTGGTTGGTCCTTCAAGGCACAACTCAACCTAAAAATATTAAAATCTTGTTTGACTAACAAACAAGGTTTAATTAGATATCACTACATCTAAATTTTATATCAAAAGTAAAAAATTGTGTACACAAAGTTTCCTCACATTATTTTCTCATATAATATATGTAAAACTCAAATATATTTGGCAACTTTTAATATTTGCAACTAAATTGAAACAACACTTTTATAATTTTCCATTTTTTATAAAAGAAATGCATATGTGCATAGTCATATATTTACATTTAATAATTCTTGTGACAAGAAACAAGATAGATCTTTTGTGTTCATTCACATAAAAGAAAATGCATACCTAAATATATGTATCACTTTATCTACTTTTCTATAAAAATAAAACCGAGTTTATTTGCATTCATCCAACAAGAAAGCGCTAACAATGGTGTTTTTCATGAACCACCACTAAACTAGTTTAGCAACATATTAACTTGTTGAGGCCCATACAAAGTAAATAAGAAGTTCTTAGGTAAATTCCTAACCATGAACACATTAATGCCATGGTCCAACTTCTAGGAATTCTTAATCCAACTGAACAAGTACTATTTAGAGTCAATACAATTGCAAAATAAGCAATCCAACTACAATTGTTAGACTGATTGAAAATCAATTCAACAATATTATTACATAAAACAATATTAGGCTCAAAAGGAAAACCTCGTCGTCTTCACTACCTAATGTAATATTGGTTGTAGAGGGCCCAACTTTAGACATTAAAACCCTAAATTGATATTGAGAACAAATCAAAGGCACACTCACTTTAAAATATTTAACAAAATTTATTTAACGAATAAGATTAAAAGAAAATTACAATTATGTAAAAATCTATCATAAAAGAATTACAAGACGAGAACACTCAAGTAATAATAGAAACTCAAAAGATCCAAATTCTTTTTGTTCAAATTTAAAAGAATCTTTAAAAAATCATTTAACAAAAAAGGTTTCATAATGATAAGAAGAAAGTTTGCATGCCTAACATACATTTGCTAAATTTATTGATGAATGAATGAAAGATTTTAATAGTGTCTATAAGGCCAAGATAATGTATAGGACTCACGAGATAGCACACCTCTAAAATAGAACACCAAAGCTTTATAGAATTTGTAAACTCCTCTTTAGATCTACTTTTCAAGTAAAATAATAACAATTTTAAAAATCAAATACGTTTTATAAAAATTACGAATCAAATTCATGAATGCTGGGAAAAAAACCCTTTCAATGGGACCATTACCTAAGAATGGACAAGATTGCACTAGAAAATAAATATAAGAGAAAATATTGATTACCTAGGAATGGACAAAATTACACTAGAAAAGAAATAAGGGAAAATATTGATTATCCGAATGGAAGATGGTATCCAAACGAGGTGAAGAGTCATGCCATGTGTACACCTCCCATCCACTCGCGCCACTTCCATTCCTCTGCATTCATTTTCAAGCTAAAACTCCTCTCTGAACTTCAACAGAAAACATTTGACAAGCTTCCAAGCATACATTTGGATTTATTCCTATCAAACAACTACCAAATCTAATCAATTATGGAGCTGGCTGCAAACAGCTTTGGTAGAGTCTGTTATCAAATTCCAAGAGACACCAACAGTTTAAACTGTACAAGAAGTGTATCCCATGGTATCAGAACCAAGCAGACTAGTCTAGTTATAAAATGTGGCTTAGCAGAGCCTTCAGGAGAGCCAGCTCCCATGGGCCAAAAGACTCGTTACAACGACAATTTCTTCGACAAGACCTTCATGGCTCTCTTTGCGAGAAAAATGAATCAGATATCCGGTTAAAATTTATATGACTCAATCCCACGGATCAAAATAGCAAGGATGAAACTGCATTTTTTAATTTTTATTTGGCTCAATTAGGTGTAAGAACTGCGAGGCATTGAGTTAAAAATTTAATTTGAATGCAGGGAAGAGTGGTGCAGTGGATGGGTATGAAGGATTTGTAGAAACATCAAGAAGAGTAATGCAGGGCAGGACACCCATTCAACAACAGGAAGCTGTGAGGAAGGTGCTGCTCTCCATGTTACCACCTGGTGCTCCTGAAACAGTAAGCTCCCCTTCATTCTATTCCTGCCAGTTATAATCATGTTCACTCACTGTGTCTCTTGCACTATTTGACGACATTTCCAAAAACTCGATGTTCTCTTGAGCAATATTTCTCCCCTGCATCACTCCACGCATTTTTTTCACACTCGTAAGGCCTGGTTAAAATTGTTTAAATTCTCTTTTAGTGAATGGAATGTAATTTTTCACTCGAACTACAGGAACGAGAAAATGCTTGACATACGGTGAAAAAGTCACAGCGAACTTTTTATACCAAATGTGTCTCCCCTGTCACCAGGAAATTCAACTGCAACATTTTATGTACTATTGATCTATACTATCGGACAACACATCGCGTACTGTTCATTTACATTATTATGATTTTTTTCTGAGGAATTCCCTAAGGAGGTTTAAATAAATGCTTTAGGGGATAGTGTAATGCATTCTAAATTCTGTGGAATGAAACAACAACTTACATTGTCCGGTTTTCTTGTGCCCCTTATATGAATGCATATTCAGATTATGAGTATGGCGTACACAACGGACAAATGAGCAATGAATGGGGATAAATCTGTTGAGGTAAAAAAGAAGACTGAATATTTAAATAACACCAAACAGCAAAATGAAAAACAGGGACAATCAGAAAATAGACATTACCCAGTGAATTACATAGTTCACCATTAAAGGCTACATCCATGAAGAAAAGCAGAGTAATATCTTCTATTCACTGTTACAATGAAAACAGAGTCTTCTCACCATTTATACAAGTGTTTTTAACTCTCCAAATATGAAGAGACAGCAAGTAAATGAAGAGACGGGGAAGAGAGAAATGGTCAGATGACCGTTGAGCTTCACACATTCAACAATTTCCCACTTGAAGTTCAACCAACACAGCCACCAACAGCGATATCTGCTGCTTTTCCAAGCTTAATGTCACATTTAATGAGGCCAAGAAAAGCTTTCCGAGACTATAGCTTCTCCAAGTTCTGCTGAAGGACACTTCAGATGAGTCTTCTCCAAGCCATGTTGGAGCCAATAAAACCTAACAGCTTAGCATCATCTGCTCTAAACCTCAAAACATTTTCAGAACCAGCCTTCATCAATCTTTGATGTAGAGAACAAAACCACATACCCTGACCTGCAACTTTAAACCCACAAAACACACATCCACACACAAAAGAAACTAAAGAGATGCATTCAAACATTCACAGATTTCATTTAAATCCAATAAGAAAAACAATTACATTCATAAATTTCTACCCATCAAAATGATCTTGGCTTTCATAGCCTCACATTTATTTCATTAACAAAAATTTAAAATTCCCACTGTGCTTTCTTCTCCCCCCTTCTATCATTTGGACCCTCTAAGTCCAAGACCACGCCTCTATGCAGCCTACCCCCTTCTCTCTAATGCCACACTTCCACCTTATATGTTGTGCCGTCTCTTGACAGCCTTGCACTGTCCATCCCTTTCCATCTTCAAACATGAGGGAACGAAAATAAGCTTTTGCCCCCACTTTTCTTTGTAACTCCCATGGTCTCTTTAATCCCTCTACTCCTTGGTGACTGCTCTCCATAACTCCTTCACAGGAAAATATTCTTTTCTCCAGCACCTCATCTTCCACGTATCCTTATATTTCCATTCAGCACCAGCTGCCCCAATTTATTCCCGCCATTAGTTTTAGAAATTTGGTGTTGTACCTGTGCTGTCTTTAATTTCTCATTTTGAAATCTGACAAATATTTGCTTTTTGTTATGCTTTGATGGATGCTCATACATTGTTTCGATGCTCCCATTTTGGCATAGGCAGGCAAGATGCCCCTACACCAGACGCCTTCGGTAGAAAGTTTGTGAGCATAGGCTCACGAAAGTGGATTGAGTGATAGAATCACCCTTTGAGATTGTGAACAATCTACAACGAACTCTATTGCTGTGACAATTGCACATGAAACTATTTCTTTTTCCTTTCTTCCGGCATCTACTTGGAGCACTCTCCATCTTCCTCCATGAAATCTGCACTTCACTCTTCTTTACAGATAAGCAATGGTTAGAGTATGCTAAGTTATTTTATGAACGGTCACACGAGGACTCTCCACCCATTGTGAATGCCTCGATGGAGCTGTTTACAGTTGATGACATCAAATTTGGGATAAAGAAATTGGCAGAAATTGGCTGGTGGCAAGGCAAGTGACATTGACGGTCTTCAGGCTGAATTTTTAAAATGGGGAGTTGATCTTCTTGCACCCCACATCACGGGTGTCTTCAGCAGTGTCATCACATCACGGGTGTCTTCAGCAGTGTCATTCGGAAGGGGTTTCTGGCTGAGTGGACCACTAACGTGGTCATCCCTCTCCTCAAAAGTGGGGACATCAATAATGAGAAACGGAGAAATGCTAAGAGGGGAGGGGTGAATCAGCTTTTCAAAATCTAATACACAGAATTTAAAGATGAGACACACGTGCAAAAGAGTATAAGACACACAAAATTTTATCACGTGGAAAACCCAATAAGGTTAAAAAATCACAGCTTCTCTAATCACTTTGGGCAACTACCCTTTTACACTGAGAGCTACAACTCTCCACACAAGTATACTTCAAAACAGGCTCCAACCTGTCTAGTAAGGCTACAAAATGAACTGGCTTCAACCAGCTTGCACAAGGCTACAACCTTGTCAAAACCAAGAGTTCCTGGATTACAACAACTAGAGAAATATCTGTGGCCTTACTGAAATGTAAGGACCCAAGACTTATACAAAAATCAATGCACTCGGAAGTATTCTAAGTTCTCTTCTTCAGACTGCTCCCTCAAAAAATTCTTCAGCCCGCAACTCCCTTTCACTCCTACAGTCACTTTTCCTTCATAATCTGGCAGCGTTCAATAACCTTGCTGCAGACATCTTCAAGTATATATAATGTTGTTGCTCTTGTCCTCACAACAGTGATCCCTGACCCTTTGAAAAACTGTCACACCTTTTTGTTTTCCTCTCACACGGACTGAACCTCCTCTACTTCTCAGTTGCTATTAAAAACACAGAACATGCAATATTTTTACTTCATGACGCCTGCATCACCACCGGTTAGAGGATATATATTTTGTTCAAAAACTACTCGCTGTGCACAGAACTTCAAACATTCCCCACATATTAAAACGGATGTTCACACACTACCCACACCCCTGCTACAATCCATTTTTCTTTTTTTTTCAAGTCAGCAGCATATCAACACCTTACTGCAGGTGTCCTCCTCACCTTTTTTACTGGTCTGTGCATCCTTTACACATGAACAGGATACACCTTTATTGCTCCAAAAATTACACTATTTCTCTATATCCGCATTTGTCTCGGCCCCGTTATTATTATCTTTTGCTACCCGTTATTTTTTTCTGAAAAATACGCACCCTAACCCTTGAGTAGTTCGTTTTCCCTTTCCATAAAAACGAGAACCACTGTCATGGCACGGCCTGTGTCCAGACACTCCAATTCTCAAATTAGCTTTTTTGCATATACTGCAGAGCCGTTTCTCTTCACGGCAGAGATCACTATAGACGGCTCACGCATTTTTCTTCTGTCACACCCGTAACTCTTCACAGTGATTCCACCACCCAGCTGCAAGCGCAGACACTCCACTCAAAACACGGCAGCTCCCCCTGACTTTACTGCTACCGTTCTGTATCATTTAGCTGCAGAGCCATTTATTTTATGAGCTCACATTTCCCTTCACGTCAACAACATTACTTCCGTTCATTGCTTTAGCCTGAGCTGTGACTCTAAACAACTTTCGTATATATTTTTTCACTCTCATAAAAAACAGCATTCAATCTCATATGTATTTTCTTATGTCTCACGGCTATGTCATTTTCTTCTCTGCAGTCGTATATGTTTTTCCATAAATCTACTTCATTATTTGTATCCTTTTTGCTATACTTTTTCCATCTTTTCTATATTCTTTTTACTGCATATACACTTTACTCCAGTCTGCGCAATTTTTACTTGCTGCTAAAGACCACAGCAGAAGTTCACACGCAATGGTCTTAAGAGGACCGTTTCACATTTCCGCAGAGAATTATCAATCATCTCCAACTGCCATTCTTTTTATTCATTCTTCTTAGACTCTTATTTCCGCAACCTGTTAAAGACATTTGACAGAGAAAGGCGTTTGTATGAATCGATACATTCCTCTGCTACACCTGTGGATACGATTCATGCCAGCGACGGATGCAATGATAACACCTGCCAACAACAGCAGATATGCCAGAGCAGTTCAATCATTCACGGCAATTAACAATTCTCGGTTAGGCTCGTTTTCATTTTATCATTCCCGTGGATATACACTGATTACCACAGAGACACTTGGCACGGTGTTTACTTGGTACAGGCACCGTTTTTTAAGGAGCATGATACTATGCTGTGAAACTGGCCAAGGCTAATTCAAACACGACTTCCTCTGCAAAATGCGCCACCTGGCAGATTACTCATGCACGGAGACAAACAAGGGCTTCTTACTGATGAACGTGACACGTGTGCAAACAAAAAAAAGGAGATACATGTGCCGACAAGAAGATACAACATCATCCAACAGGCATAGACATACGCAGCAGACAAAAATACACACCAGCAGCGTGTACAAGTTCACACACAGCAGATGGCGACTTCATCAATGACAGAAACACTAACAAATAACCCATCTAACTATTGGACAATTATGGTCAATCCGCTTTTCGGCAAACTTTTTGGGAGCATGGTGGAACGTAGAATCAGCAGTTGGGCTGAAAGTGAAGGAAACAGAGCCAAAGGGCAAGCAGGTTTTAGGCCCAGACACTCTACCATTGATCATTGCATCACTTTTCCGCACTTGATAGAAAAATTATGGGACAGCCAGGGAGGAGAAGCTTATTGCTGTTTTGTAGATTTCAGGAAGGCTTTTGATACGGTTCCTAGAGACAAGTTATGGAGTAGAATGGAAGATTTAGACATCCCAGAGGTCCTTAGAGCTGCGGTGCATAGGTTGTATGAGAGTGTCAGGGCCAAAATCAAAACTAAAGAGGGTATGTCTGAATGCTTTGGCAGTGATATTGGTGTTAAACAAGGATGCCCTTTATCTCCCACTTTGTTTGGCTTATACATTGATAAACTAGAATCCTGGTTAGACAAGATAGATGGCGAAGGGGTGCATTTAGCAGGATATGTGGTGAAGCTTCTTCTATATGCGGATGATCTTATTCTGATTTCTAAAACTGCTCACGGCTTAAGAGATCAATTAGGGGCTTTGGAGCACTTTTGTCAGGAAGTGGGGATGCAAGTGAACATCACCAAAATGAAAATTATGATTTTTTCTTTGAAGAGGAAGGAAAAACATGTTTCCTTCATTTTTGAAGGCAGTCCACTAGAAATTGTGAAAGAATACAAATATTTGGGGATTGACCTCCACTATAGACTCAGCTGGGAGACTTGTAGAGCGAAAAAGATTCAGGGAGGGTGGAGAGCGTCATACCTACTTGAGAATAGATGCAGAAATGCTGAACTTTGGGACTGAAAAACCAAGAAAACTTTATTTGGATTGCTGGTCACGCCGGTTATCCTTTATGGCTGCGAAGTTTGGGGAGGCAGCATGACAAAATGCGGGTGGAAGCAGATGGAGAGGATTCAAAAACACTTAATCACTAGTAGTCTTAAAGTCAAGACCTCGGTCCCATATGAAATTCTCTTAGGGGAGGCAGGTTGTTTCCCATTGGAAGCAGCAGCGTTTACTCGGTTAATAAGTTATCTAAAGAAACTTGAAAACATGGATAACAAACGATGGCCCAAAATTGTGATGAAAGAGGACTTGGCCCACAAAAAGAAAACATGGATGAAACAGAATATAAAGTGGTTGAGTAAATGGAATATCAAGTTACAACAATGCCCCAACACCAATGCGGAAATAAAAAAGTTCGTCATAGAAAAATTCCGGACTGCCATGTGGACTAATAACATGGGTGGGAAAAAGGCTCATTACATCAAAGTGTTCAACCCAACCGGGGAACATAGCGATAAGGTATATCTGGGAGCAGCTATTAAAGGTAAAGCTAGACTATTAATGGCCCAGTTGAGGATGGGCTCTCATCAGCTCAGATGCAAGACAGGTAGATGGAAAAGGCCCAAAAAGGAATGGGAAGAAAGGATTTGCAAGTTCTGCGTGTCGGGTGCGATTGAGATTGAATGGCATTTTATCATTGAGTGCACCGCTTATGATGACATCCAGGCTCAGTACGGAATCAGTTAGGGAGCATGCAACATGCACAGCCTTTTCGAGGAGGATAAGATCAACCAAACTGCTAGTTTGATTGTCAAGATTCACAACAGGAGGTCTGATTTAGAGAAGAATCTGGAGTTAGTTTACAACTATGATCCGGTGGTCCCTTAGGCTGTTTGGCCTTGTGGACATCATTAAAATCTTTCATTCATTCATTACCACCATGGAATTTAATCCACTTTCAACCATACTCATATAACATGCTTCTGCACTCCCCTTCAAAACACCCACATACAAATCTGTATTAGCAAACTCATGGAAACAAAAGACTTAATCTTTCACTTCTTCACACACATCAATTTTATTCTTATCAAATTCAACAAAATAAGGCATTACCTCGTCTACCACTACTACTTCTTCTCTTTCACCTTCTACCATAGCATCCTCACTTCTCATATCCTCTGCTTCATTATACAATCTTTCCTTGCTTGTAAATCAGCACTAACAACATCCATATGTACCGTCTCTTTTGTATTCACTACCACATTCATGTCACATGCAAATCATCTTTCACAAATTCAAGAAAATATAGCTTTACCTCTTTCAACTGTTCTTCTGCTACTGCTGCAACATCTTTCTTCATATTATCTACTTCAATCTTTTCATCTACATACAATCCTCTCTCATTTTCATCATAAAAATTAAAAAATATTATGCATTACTTCTTTCATTGCAACTTTTTCATCGCCATTGTCTTTTACCATGTAATGTCCTACCTCTGTTTGTACCAATTATTTACACTTCTTCCGCTCACCCTGCTATGTAGTTATTTTGTCAACCAATTGTCATGCATGCTAATTGTATGTTTTGATTTGCATCTTGACTGTGTATGTTACTGATTTGAATGCTCACAGGTAATTTGAATGGTTCAAGGTTCTCGAGTGCAAATATGACTGAACACAAAATTATTCTACTCGAGATTTATATATGAGCAGAAAATATAAACAACTTATATCAACATATAAACATAGAACTCAAGAATTGAGCAACAGAGTAATAGAAAGCAAACATCCAAATCTGACCTTTTACTGCAGAATGATAATGTTTCAAATACACATACAGAATCAACATGATTATCCTTAATACGCTGATACCAATGATGAGCAGCAAAGGTATTTTCTCCTTTAGCAGAAACATGCAACCAGTAATGGGTTGAATAGTAGCAGTGATTACATAAGAGGAAACAATAATACTTGATCCCAGCTGAAAACCCACATCCAGGGAGATGGCCATCTGATAACTGATAAGTCCTCTCTTGACCTGATTGATATCTTTTTTGAGGTGGTACTCAAAATTGTATTTAAAAGCCCAATTGAGCACACAGCTGCCCATAGAAAGTAACAGCTTCATTCTGTGGAATCACTTAAAGATATGAAGTCTCAACTTTCAAACTGGGACAGCAGTTCTCAACATAACAATCACTCAAAGATAACAATTCTAGGTCTTCCACAACATATTAAAGACATTCACTCATATCCTCAAGTTCTCAAAAGTTTCATACAACCAATCATGTTTACACCATAACGAATATTCTTGATTCTATTAATTATGCATTGAAAGCATCACATAGCTCAGTAAAGAGATCATATAATTTTTCATAAAATACTATCCTCAGTCTCACAATATACATTCCCAAGTTTGACCACCATTACCATTACAATTACAATCATGTGCATTTGCTAAGGTTTATGCTCCTGCACCCTTCATAACAAAAGGATCTCAAGCTAAGGCCATTTAAATCTACGTCTGCACAATCATATCAGTTTGACAGTTACAATCATGTACATAATTTAGTTTTTATGTTCCTGCACCATCCATAGCGCAAGAATCTCATGCTGAGGACATTTAAATCTGCCTCTGCACAATCCTAGTTTGCCTATTTGTATAAGCTTTGACACTTACAAAGACACGACAAGAACTGTAAATAGAGCATATCTGTCCTAGACACAGATGAGAAGTAAGAATGGTTAGACGATTCCTTTACCATAACAAGAGGCATGGCTTGTCAACTTAAGGATTCGATTCCACACTTCAAATCAATACTACAGAGATAATGGTATATCCAGCCACCATCATCTTAATCATACCAGTTCGTTAAGACAAAGGTCTTAAAAGTTCATAATGGGTTATACACAAACACTCACAAATATGACACATCCATCATCATTATTCATTACGGTTTTGCCTATTTTGGATAAAATATTTCCCCATGATGGGGTATACCAGCAATTCTAATAATTTTTCCACACCTTTACAACTAACTGATATATAATCAATCCCAAACAGGATTCTAACATCAACTTAATAGCATCGAACATCACACTCATAAATGATTAGTCCATTCAAACAATAGAAGACGCCAGTCAACAAGTCATGAATCCACATTCACACACAAAGATATTACAAAGCAATCACAGTGACCTCACACAAACCAAGTAGAGCTCACAATCAGAAATCAGAAATCAAATAAGAATCATTTCAATCAAGTGAATGTATGTGTACTTGTCACTTTCTCTGCTTTATTCCTAGCTGCATCATAATGCCGAAATTGAGACTCTATCTCCTTGCACTCACAACAGCTGGAGAACATAGTTACTACAGTAAGCTCTACTATTGGAAGGAAACATTGTATTATGAATAGCCTGCACAGACATTAGAAAACACAGCTGGAGAGAGAGAGAGAGAGAGAGAGAGAGAGGATAAACATGCCAGAAGAAAAACAGAGAATTTCATAAACCAAAAATCATAATGCCCATCTCTCTTCCTCTTTTATATAGAATAGAAGTATAAAGAACTGAAATTTCCATTTTATATGTGTGTGGGAATCTCCCTAGCTTACAATCAGTTATGCATGCACTGCATACATTTGCAAGCACCACTATTTTTGGTCGTTCATCCTAAAATTAGCTATTAACTGAGGGGTAGCTGCTAAACATTCACTTAACAATCTCCCATGTGGTGACTACATAGGACAAGATTGTATTCTCACCTTACCTCAACACCAAGAAAATTCTTGTCCATCCAATGGTTTGATCAATGCATTTGCAACATTCCTTTCTGTCTTCACCTTAAGCACAGTACATCGCCCAATTCCACCACTTTTCTAATGTAGGGAAACTTTAATATGCCATGTACTAGAGTGAAACTTGGCGTTCACTGTTTGATCAGTTGCATATTGTCTTGATGGAATATATAATATAAAATGATGATTCAAAAATCTTCATAACATTCATTTGTTTTTCAGTACATTCTGAGAATATATTGTTGTATATATAGATTTAAAATTATATGTGAAATCTACAACTACCTATAACAAATAACAAATTTCATTAACTAATGTTTGTTATCATTCATTCTCCCCATAATGAATTTGAATAAAATGTCATTATTCTATCATTTCTCCCTCATAATGAACATTTTGAAGAAAAAATAAAAAATACATGCTGCAACATTTTCTTGACTTAGGGCATCTCCTTGGCCATCCCCTAGAAATGGTGAATCTACATTTTCCAATATTGATGCAGTCATACTGCAAATAAGGATGAACAATCTACAATTAAGTATTGTGAGTCACTTTGGTGCTCACTCCAATCAAAGCTGATCAAATTAAAATTGACTGTTGTGAATCACTATCATAAGTGCTCACTCCAAATCATGACCATGCAAGGTCTTCTCATCTCTATATGCAGTGCCCTAAACTCTATAACCTGCAATCTGAAAATCTCAATCAAACTGGATAACAACAATCCTAGGACCTATCCCACAGTCCATCCACAAATCTGCAACATTTACAACCAAAAAATATCCAAATCTGTCACCAATAAATTATGCAAAATCAATAGATGTACCCTTTAGAAAGGAAACACACTACAACTCCGTATGGAAAATTAATAGGTGTCCCCTTTGCAAAAGAAGCATACTATAATAACAATTGCATCAACACAAAAAAAAAAAGTTAAAATTGAAGGCACTCTAACAAGCATCCATAACACCCGAAAGACGAGCATAATAAATATTATTATCACCAATTGTCATTGCCAACAATGTTGTCATCACTAGCAGCATTGACAACATTATAGTCAACACCATAGTTAGAAAACTCGGACTGATCGCCTCAGACTCAGCAGACCAAAAAACTAGACTTGGAATCGGTCTCGGAAAGAACTTGAGAAAGGACTCGGCAAAAGAAAAAAACCAGTTTTACAAAAAAAAAAAAAAGAAATTAATGCATTTAGAGAACATAAGAGCTATAATTGAAACATTACACATGTCATATGAATCCCAAACACAATATTTGAAATTTCATCATAGTTTCAAACTTTAAAATGTATAACAGAAGCATATGTTTATCAATGTTTACAAAATTACATATAATGATATGTCCAAATGTGAAAAACAGAAAACTAAAGACTACATCTTCTTCACTCTCCTAATGTAACTCAATTTTTCAGGACTTGAACTAGTAGGTGCTCAGGTATCTAAATGAGGAGTTGACTCATCTTCATCTTCAACATCAACATACTCATCTTCGTCACCCTCCATTTCATTGGAATCATCCAATGCTACTACTTCTACTTCTTTTGTTTCTTCTCTCTCTAATTCTACAAGATCTTCTTTAGTAAGGAGGACATCATCACAATCATCTTGTTCATTGATGGTCCAATCACCATATGGATCAATTTTGTCCAAGTCAATGGACTCATGTGAAACAGCCTCCACCTTTCTAGCGCAAAGGCAAAGGTTGGATTGAATGAAGACAAGATTGTCAAGTCACTTTTGGGTCAACCTATTTCTCTTATTTGTGTGAATTTTCTCAAATAAAATCCAATTCCGTTCACATCTAGAAGCACTACATGGCTGGGACAAAATACAAATGGCTATCTTTTGAAGATTAGGAGTGCCAACACCATAATCCCACCATAAATCTACAAAAAAACATTTAGAAATATTAGAAATTTAGAATTGAGTAAAAAATGTAACAACCATTATTAAGTTTCTAATTTTTTGTTCTAGTATTGAACAAAATGTTTTGGCCTGGTTGTTTTCCTCTCCTATCAATTTCTTGTTGTGAAGAAAAGAGTCTCCCCTCTGCACCCTTGTAGATCTTGAACAATGAACATTTCTAGATTCATAAATAAGAATTGTGAAACTCAACAATGAACATTTCCAATTCATAAATAAGATATAGAAAATGTCAAATCTCACCTCTAACTCATCAAGAACCTTGTCTCTCAAGTCATAGTTAGGTGCAATCTTATCAATCCATGTAACACTGTCATGACCTCCTCAACAGCCCTAAATGAATTAGATGAGTAGAATTTTGGGTTCAAGAAGTAGGCCAAGGCATGTATCGGTTGGTGGAGTTGGTTTGTCCACCTACGATCAATGATGTGCCAAAGGATTTCATATTTTCTTGAATTTCCACCAAAATAATGTGAACTGGCCTCTTTGGCCCTATCCAATAAAACCCATTGGCATGCCCTCTCCATCCACCATGCAAAGAACCCTTACAAAAGGTTATATCACCTTAAAAAATGAAAACAAATTTTAAATTATTACATAATTAACCCCTAAAAAAAATAGTAAATAGATTATCTTGTATAAAGTTTACATTTGTGTTTGTTACTTACCTTGATCAACTCCTCTCCACTTTTGTTGAACCCATAATAAAAAAACAACACTTACTATCTTCTCAATTTTTTTGGATTATGCAAACTCTAGCCAAGCATTAGACACAAACGTTTTCTTTTGATAAGGAATGGCACCCAGAATGCTTTGTAATGTGAGAAAATGGCTAGAAAATTGTCAGTCCTGGTCACACAAGGTCCTTGCCATTTGTGTGTTTTCTCATCAAAGAGAGGACCCAAGTATGTTGTAGACGAGTTTGGTGACACTTTTAGCATCTTCAACCACCCTTTCACCCATCCAGTCTTCCCAATGTCCTCTAACAACAAGTCCAAGTAGTGTGCATCACAAGGACTCAATATAATTGTGGGATGTCTCTCCATAAGCATTCTACCTACAACTAAATATGAAGTTGTGTTGTCCATGATAATTTGGACAACATTCTCAACTCCAACTTCCCGGATCACCCCATCAAACAAATTGCACAAAGTCTCAACATTTTTTATTTCATTTGAAGCATCTATAGACTTGAGGAATACCATTGCACCATTAGAAGCCTCCAAGAAGTTGAGGAGAGTCCTATTCCATCCATCAAATAAGACGTTGCATCCTTTTCTCCAATTTTTTTTTTATTATCAACCACAACCTATGTATTTTTCATGGGTTTCTTTAGCAATGGCTCACTGAAGTCTTTAGCTATTGGGGCCTTAAATCCCCTTCCTGCAACTGTAAATGTGGTAACGAAACCTTCCCAATATGGTTTGTTTTCCGCATTGAAAGGAAAATTGTTGTAGTACCAAAAATTTTCTTGCTCATGTTTTTCTCTATTCCATCTGGTATCTTCAAGTGAAGGTTGTTCTCCTGAAATATTGCACGGAATTATAAAAAAAACGTACGATGTAAGAGGATTCTAGGTCTTAGTAACCTCAACCTCATTGTCAGCAATAGAGAAATTTAGTTGATGGATGCTTGCACTTATGCAAGTGCGACCAAGGGAAGCTGAAGTGGACACATTTTGATTCACTGTAGCTATCATGGCTTCTTTTATTTTTTCCCTTTCTTCTTTTTGCAATTCATACTCAGCAAGAAGGGCCTTCATGTGTCTAATAATCTTCAAAGTTGTATTGGGGAAACCTTCCACATTTTGTCCAGGTATTTTGGTAAGGTGTTATTTTAATCTGTTGACTCCACTTGTCATCCATTTGCCACATTTGGTGCAAGTCGCCTCTCTTTTTAGAGTACTTCCATGCTTCATCTTTTTTTCTTCCTGATTTTGGAGCTTCCTTTTGAGTTGAAGTTGACATTGTTGTTTTGACATGAAAAAAAGTCAATAGGGTTTTGTGTAAAACCAACAAAAAATTGATAATGAGTTGTTTGATAAAAATAGTATTAAAAAACAAGATAAAAATGTAAGGAAATAAGTTAAGAAGATAAATGGAAAAACTTTTGGTAGCATTTTCTCTTGTTTTTCAAGATTTTTCTAATTTATAATAGACGGAAATGAAAAAAAAGAGAAGAAAAATCCTTTACCTAGATCCCTTTTTCTACTTTGATGTTGTTTCCTCACTTTCTCCAAACCCTTCAAACCTGTTTTGAGTAAGATCAAAAAACAAATGAGTGGAAAAGTGAAACAAAATCATGTTTTAAACTCACCGGGCGCTTGAAACCTACAACAAGAGTCTATCAAAAGGATTCAGGAGTTTCGATGATGGACTCGCTCGAGTCCAAGAAAAAAATCACGAGTCCGTTTGTTTGGACACTCTTGGACATGACTCTCAAGTCCATGGCGTGTTGACTCGGCTCGCTCATGGACTCGGAGTTTGTGGCGAGTCCACAAATTTTTCCAACTATGGTCATCACCAATAGCATCATCAACATTATTGTTAGCAACTTCTTTATCATCATGAACAAGGGGTTCAACAACACTCAACATAGACTTTTTTGGAGCATTTGGCTCAATACTTGTTAAAGGTGTCCCAATTTCAGTATCTAAAAAACCGTCTGATGTCACCCATGGAACTGGCTCAAACAAAGGATTAGCAACATATAACTCAAGTTTGTGCACTTCTGAAAAAAATGAGAAGTATCATTAGTATGTTGACCACACAAAGAACAAGGATATAGATCAAATCAACAAATTGATTTATGACCATGTCGACCACAATAAGAGCATAATTTTGGATAAACCAATTTGACACTAGTAGAGGAAGACTCAACTCCACATGTATTTATAACCCCCTCTAGGTATAAATTTGATGGGATTTGAATACTTTGAAACATACGACCCAACAATACCCCTCTAACCAAGACCACATTTTCCCATGTTTAATGTTTTGAGACTCAAATTGTTACAAAAGGCTTTTCACTTGCTTCTTGTGTGTAAGCGCTAGAAGGAACATCTTGTTCAACATTTTTTTGTTTGTGCTAAGGCATTGGGTGTTTGATCTTTCAACCTTTCTATCTCTCATTGTAGTAAAATATTGAGTAAAAAACTGCGTAGAGGCAGGCTAAAATTACCTCCAACATTCTGCTATTTGATTAGCATCTTTTAAGTTATCAATCTTAATGCATAAATATAAAATAATATTTTTATATAGAGTAGATCCAATCATGTAGGCTTGATCAATAATGCCAAAAAAATTTCTTACAAACACATTTCTCCTTACCACACAAAAAAAATTATAATAGAAGACCAACATCTTATATCTCTTAAAAAACTTGTAATATCGCACTGTAAAATTATTAATCAAAGTCCTCAACCTACTTTCTTTTAATTACAAATTCTCCCAAACCTCCAAAAAACACACTTTTCCTTAACAAAAATCAAATTTCAATTACCAATCACACATCACATGTAGTGTCCTGAAGGTGATCTCTTCTCGAAGGCAATCTCGTCCTGAAGGTAATCTCGACCCGAAAGTGATCTCGACCTGAAGGAAATCTCGGATGAAGTTGGGTTGTATCGTAGGCCCTCTCTGTGATATACCGTATGCCCTGTGTAGTATCATAGGCCCTCTTTGTGATGTACCGTAGGCCCTCTTTGTGATGTACCATAGGCCCTATGTTGTACTATAGGCCCTGTATGTGATGTACTGTAGGCCCTGTGTTGTACCATAGGCCCTCTCTGTGATGTATCATAGGCCCTATGTTGTACTATAGGCCCTTAATGTACTCACAGATGAATAAAAGAGTATGCAAGAATGATCATATACCAATTACTTAAATTGAATTGCTAGAGATTTCACAAGGTCCGCACATGTAAGAAGAAATTCAGATTTAATAATGATAGTTCTTTAGATTATATCAAATAGATATTCAATATAATGATTTCAGACAAAGAGAAAAGTAGAATAGGGTGAGAAGTTACTCCCACCGAAACTGCCAATACCAAATAGGGAGGTTCTTTCACCTCCGAAATGGCATTCAACAGAACTCCAACTGGAATTCGCAATCACAAATAAAATATCAAGTCCGCATACCTACAACAACCTACTAACCAACCTTAAATATGGCTTTGGGGAAACCTCCCGAAGGATTACAAAAAGTGCTGACAAGCCAACACGCTACCTAAAATAACATAAAAATGGGCCCGAGGGATTAAACTTTAATTTTGACACCTTACATACAAAATTATTAAATTAAATTATTTGATAATATTGGGGACATTACAATCCTCCTGGCTTGAGAATTGCTTTCCCATATGAAATTGCAGGCTTGGATGTTCCAGAATCTTCTCGCCTCCCAAGTGGCATCCTCGATCGACAGATCCTTCCATCGCACAAGGAATTCCTTGACTGTGCGCGTCCTTAGCCTCTTCTCTCTGACATCGATGATCTTAGATGACTCCAAAATTAGTTTCCCCTCCTCGTCAATAAGTGGTAGTTCCTTCGACATTGTGATACACTGCTCGACGACCTTCTTGAGGCACGACACATGAATAACATTGTGAATCCGAATCCCCTCAGGAAGTTCCAACCCGTAGGCAACTTTGCCCACCCTCCGAACCACTCTGTAGGGTCCATAGAAGCATGGCTTCAATTTCTCCTTACCACACATCTTCAAGGAATATTGTCTGTACGGCTAAAGCCGAAGGTATACTAGATCACCAACCTCAAAACTCTGCTCAACCTGGTGTCGATCAACATACATTTTCCCAATCTCTGTCTGTCCATCCGTTTGCGGGTGGTAGCTCATTCTTGGCGTCAACTCTATTCCTACCAACCGAAATAACTCCATCCAAAAGGTGTTGAGAAAACAGCTATCCCTGTCACTCACTATGTTCTGCGGAAGTCCATGCTAGCAGAATGCCTCACGGAAGAACAACCCAGCCACTTGAGTTGCCTAGCATCTGGAGGAGATGGCAAAGAAATGGGCATACTTGGTCAAACAATCTACCATGAGGAAGATACAATCCTTTCCTTGGTCTTTGGAAAGCCTCGTAATGAAATCCATCGAGATGCTTTCCCACTTCTGGTCAGGGATTGACAATGGCTAAGCAGTCCTGTGGAAAAGGTGTGCTCCAATTTCTTTTGCTAGCAACTAGAGCATTCCCGCACGTATTGTAGGACATCATTCTTAAGGCCCTTCCAAGAAAACCTATCCTGGATTTGTTTGTAGGTCTTTAGGTATCCTGGGTGTCTGGCCAAGGGTGAGTCATGGACCTCCCTAAGAATTCTTTGCTTCATCTTGGACTCAAGTACCAAATATATTCTGCCCTTGTAGTAAATGATGTCGTCAACCATCTTGTATCTATCATCCTGCACTTGTCCATCCATCAACTGGCACGCAAATGTGTTCTTGGAGTATTCGACCAATAGGTGTGCCTTCCAATTTGCAGAAATCTGGGATAAAGAACATATGGCAGGTCTTCTTGACAGGGCATCGACCACCACATTATTTTTCTCCTTCACATACTCAATATCAAAATCAAATGCTTCAATTTTTCCTCACCATTTCTGTTACCGTTTGTTCAAGTCCCTTTGCTTCAAGAAATACCTTAGGCCGTTGTGCTCTATCCGCACGACAATCTTTTCTACGATGAGGTACTGCCAAAACCTTTTCAATGCGTGCATGATGGCGAGCATCTCCTTGTCGTAGATGGAGTACATTCGTTCTTCTCCCGAGAGCTTCCGACTCTCGAATGCAATGGGGTGACGGTCCTACATTAACACCACCCTAATGCCTTCTCCTGATGCGTCGCACTCCAGAATGAAGGGTCGAGTGAAGTCTGTTAGTGCCAAAACTAGGCAAGAACTCATGTCTTCCTTCAACTTGTCGAAGGTGTGTTGCACTTGCTCATCCCAATGGAAGGATCCCTTCTTTTTTAGATCTATTAGTGGTGCACTGAGTTGTGAAAATGCCTTCACAAACCTTCTGTAATAATTGCACAATCTAACGAACCCATGCAATTTTGAGATATTTTTGGGAGGTGGCCAGTCCAGAATGGCTTGGATTTTTTCCTGATGTACTTGAACCCCACGCACACTGATGATGTGTCCCGAATACAATATCTCTATCATTCTAAACTCACATTTGGATCTTTTGGCAAACAATGATTGTGACTCCATGATTCCCAGAACTTCGTCCAAATGCCTCAGATGTTCCTCCCACGTTTTGTTGTAGATTAGTATGTCATCAAAGAACACCAATAGGAACTTGCGCAACTTCTTGTTGAAAATGTGATTTCATAGTGTCCGTAATGGCAATGGAAGGCTGTTTTATCCACGCATTTCTCTCTCATGCGCATTTGATGGTAGTCGAAGTGGAGATCTATTTTGGAAAATAGACTGCGCCATGTAATTCATCCAACAACTCATCGATCCTAGGGATAGGGTACATGTTTTTTATAGTCTTTTTGTTCAATGCACGATAGTCCACACACATCCGGAGGGATCCATCCCTCTTCTTCACTAGCACTACCGATGACGTGAAGGGACTAGAGCTGGGCCTGATCCATCCTTTGTCGAGGAGTTCCTGGATCGTCTTCTCTATCTCATCCTTAAACTTCTTAGGATGACGGTAGGGTGTGGTGATGACAGGTTTGGATCCTTCCTCCAACTTGATGGTGTGCTCAAAGCCACAATGTGGAGGCATGCTAGGTGGGATGTCAACGAAAACCAAACTATTCTTTCCCAACACCACTTGAGGCTCGTCATCATGGTAGTATGCATGTTGACTCCTCAAGGGTTCAGTTGAGACGAAGCACTATGCTACCCAGACTACATCATCATGTCTAAAAATTGCCTCAATTTGACATGCCAAGATTTCCCTCGGATCACCATTCGACATTCCCCTCAGCACTACCTTTTTTCCATCCACTTCAAAGGAGAACTCCATTCTCTTAAAACTTTGTGTGTACTCGTCAAGAGTCTCCATCCACTAAATGCTCAATATGACCTCCGTGT
The DNA here is from genome assembly GCA_027943335.1 of Chamaecyparis obtusa. Lineage (NCBI taxonomy): Eukaryota > Viridiplantae > Streptophyta > Pinopsida > Cupressales > Cupressaceae > Chamaecyparis > Chamaecyparis obtusa. The sequence goes on from BSBK01000840.1 coordinate 1,126,773, forward strand.
CATCTAGATCTACTACAAAGAAGTCATCTTTCACTGTGTGGTTCCCCATGGTAATGCTCAGTTGTGGAACTAGATGGTTACATGATAAGAGATTTCCTCCTGCCACCTTGAATTCAAACCCTTGGTGTGCCTCCGTACTCAAACCCCTCTATTTCACGAGTGGTGAGTTTATGAAGTTGAGTGTGGCCCCATTGTCAAGTATGACTACAACCCACTATTCTTGGAGGGTACCCCACATCTGGTATACAATGGACCTCAGAGTATCGACAAGTGTCGTGATGGTGCCCCCTCGTCATACAAATGTGGCGATCCTCTCTATACGGTTTATGTTAGCCTCATGGGAAGTTTGTTGATCATCTCCTTCGGGCTCAGTTTCCTCATTCTCCTCCTCACCATCAAACATAACCTCAATGTAATGGATTTTAACTTTTTCCAAGCATCGGTGTCTTGGTTCCCTCGACTCCTTACAATTAAAACAAAGCTTCCTTCTCCTGAGCTCCTATTTGGTGGCTTCATCCAACGATGGCTTCTTTGGAGGGGGCTTGTTGTCTTTCTCCTTCAAAGCGAGGGGTGGCTTGGGGTGTGAATAATTCCTAGAGGAAGAAGAAGATGATGTCACTATGTCATGTCTTCTTAGTTGCTTCGGTGAGCGTGATGGGGTTAAATCCCTTCACCCAACCCTTCAGAGGTTCCATCAACCCATCCATGAACAATACAATCAATCTCCTCTCCGAGATATCTGTTACCAGTAGGGACAATCTCTAGAATTCTGTAATATAAATGTCGACTGATCCAGATTGCTTTAGCTACGCCAACTCCTTAAAATTGAGTTCTAGATCCTTCCCATTGAACTCGTCTATCATTCTTTCTTTGAATTCAACGTGGGAGGTTATTTGATCGTTGTTGAGGGTGATCATTCCATAATGCCACCATTCATGGGCGATCCCTTCTAGGTGAAGCACTACAAATTTGATTGCCTCATCCTTCGGCATTAGGTTAAGCTAGAAATATGTGTCTACCTTTTGTACCCATGCTCGTGCGGATGTTGATCCTAATCCATCAAAGGGTGACAGGTTCACCTTGCCTATCTTCTGTTTGAGGTCATTGTTATCATAGCCACAACCGTTGCTGCCTGAATATCTCATTCGTAGATCAGCATAATCTCTGAAGGATATGTCTCCTTTGAGATTCACGTTCCTCCAGTCTTGCGTTAGTTGCTCCAGCATTTCTTGGAAGGTGGGCTCTTTCTCTCTTCGAAGTGCCTCAGTTCTTGGCAGGAGTGTCGACATTAATGGTCGAGATCGTGAATGAGGGTTTGCTCTCTCTGTAACAGAATTATCACCATGCCCATTTTGTTCTCCATTCGTCCTCCTTTCTGCCAACCTCTACAATGTATCCTCCATAAGTCGTTGTCGTTCTTGCCCTCTGACCATGGTTTCATTGAGCTGCGCCTGGCTTCTAGTTAGCTCCCTTAACAGTGCCATGACTTTAGTAGTAGCATCCTGTGGATTCCCCATTTTGTTGGCTGAACGATATCTCCTTCTAGTGTATACTTTGAGCGCCTGATGCATCCACAACCCGATAAAATGGCAAAATCACCAGCTCTGATACCACTGCAGTGTCCCAAAGGTGATTTTAGCCTAAAGGTGATCTTTGCTCAAAGGCAATCTTGTCCTGAAGGTGATCTTGGCCCGAAGGCAATCTTGGCCAGAAGGGGATCTCGGCCCGAAGGCGATCTTGGCTCAAAGGGGATCTCGGCTCAAAGGCAATCTCGTCCTAAAGGGTATCTCGGTTCGAAGGCGATCTCGGATGAAGTTGGGTTGTACCATAAGCCCTCTCTGTGATATATCGTATGCCCTGTGTAGTACTATAGGCCCTCTCTGTGATGTACAGTAGGCCCTGTGTTGTATCGTAGGCCCTCTCTATGATGTATTGGAGGCCCTCTTTGTGATGTACCGTAGGCCCTATGTTGTATTGTAGGTCCTCTCTGTGATGTACCGTAGTCCCTATGTTGTATCGTAGGCCCTTAATGCACTCGTAGATGAATAACAGAGTATGCAAGAATGATCATATACCAATTACTAAAATTGAATTGCTAGAGATTTCACAAGGTCAGCACATGTAAGAAGAAATTCAGTTTCAATAATGATAGTACTTCAGATTACATCAAATAGATCTTCAATAACAATTTTAGACAAAGAGTAGAGTAGAATAGGGTGAGGAGTTACTCCCACCGAAACTGCCAATACCAAATAGAGAGGGTCTTTCACCTTTGAAATGGCATACAACAAAACTCCAATTGGAATCCGTAATCACAAATAAAATATCAAGTTCGCATACCTACAATAGTCTACTAACTAGCCTTAAATATGGCTTTGGGGAAACTCCCCAAAGGATTACAAAAAGTGTCGACATGCGAACACACTACCTAAAATAAAATAAAAATGGTCCCGAGGGATTAAACTTTAATTTCGAGGCCCTATATACAAAATTATTATATTAAATTATTTGATAATATCAGGGACATTACATCACAATCTGTCCATGCACATGGTAGTCCCAATAAATAGAACACCCTAATGCCAACAAAGACTAGAAATATATATTGAGCACAAATGACACTTGATGTAAAGTAGATAATACCTAAACACCCTTGCTTGTAAAGATATCGTTGTGAATTATTCACAACATAAATAAAGTGCACCCGCTTTATTATACCCTAGTAGAATAATAATAAAAATGACTCCCTTTCACGCAATACTATAGTAATCCTCTCCTTCCACACAACAAGGTGTTTGACCATCGGGGGAACAAAATTAGAGGGAAACCCTAGGAAGACCAAAAAATAAAATACTTAACTATTGTATGTTACAACTGTTATGCTGGACAGTGTGCATGGACTTCCACACTTGCTGGATTGACTCAATATTGTTACACGACAGAAAATTTGAACACTTTTAGTGACTGCTATATAATCCCTTCTTCCTATGACGCCACAACAATTTATATATTCATTGGACTACTTCCATTAGTTTTCTGTGGTTAGGGGAATCACATGACAAATAACTCTGCAAGAAGACTTTGGAAATGATGCAAGAATAATAGAGATAGATGATGAGGTCATCACATCGATGGTCATGTTTCTTCCTTCAACTACCTGAAGATGAGATAATTGTCCTACATGCCTTCTCTGTAATTTTTTGTTCCATACTTCAACAATATATCTCTCTTCCTCATATCCACAACCCCGAACTTTAGCCCCCACCCATCACCACACACCTGTGGAATTCCCCTTATCCTCTTTCCAAAATCCGAGTCAATGAATCTTTACAATTGATTGTTTCTTTTTGTATCACTACAAATTGCATATTCTCTTGTCCCATGTAGATATCTTGGCATCCTCTTCACAGCAAGCCAACAATGATTACCTGAAATGGATGTGAGTTTTCTCACAACTCCCACTACATGGTCCAAATTGGGTCTTTTGGAAACCATTGCATATATGCACTTTCCAACCACAACAGCATATGGCTCACTTTATCATTTCTTCTTCTTGCTTATTCTTTGGACCACTTCCTTAGTATTCACAAGAGTGCAGTTATCCATTTTAAATAGTTCAAGAAGGGCTTCTTTATATCTCCTTTGGATTATTCAAAGCCCTCTTTTCATGTAGTCTCTACTTACTTCAATGCCCAAGCAATAATGCGATGGATCAAAATCTTTCGTGTCAAATTCATTTGGCAATTCAGATGTGGTCTCCCTCACTAATTTCTTTGAATGATTGAGCAAAATAATATCATCAACATACAAAACCAAAACAATGAAGTGATTACCTTTTATCTAGAAGTGGACACAATGTTCTTCATCAATTCTCAAGAAACCATGACCGATCACATACTTGTCAAACCTGTGATACTACTTCCTTGGAGGCTGCTTCAAATCATAGAGTAATTTCTTCAATTTGCACACTAAATCATCACTTCCACTTGCTTCAGATCATTTTAGTTATTGCATAAGATGTCTTCATTGAGATTTCCATGAAGAAACACTGTTTTCATATCCATTTGCTAAGTTTCCCGACATGAGCAGTTATCAATGCTAACAACAATCACATTGAAGACAACTTTGACACAAGAGATAATATTTCATCACAGACTATATCGTCAACTTGAGAGTATCCTAGCTTTGTATCTCTCTATTGAGCCATCATCTTTGTATTTCATTTGGAATACTCATTTGCAACCAATTATTTTCCTATCTTTTGGCAACGGTCACAAGTCCCGAGTCTTATTTTGTTCAAGAGCTTTCATCTTTTCTTCCAAGGCCCCTTTCTAGTGAATTAACTTATTGCTGCTAAGAGCCTCTCTCACATTATTTAGCTTATTACACGTGGAAACTACAATGATATGATTAATAACTGTACTTATCAAGTTTCTCTTCTTGCTAAATATTCCTCCTTGGCATTTGATCACTTTGATCATCTTTTGAGCCTCTGAGTTGCACCTCATTTCCAGACTGTTCTCCATCAAGTGCAGGCTGATTGTTTCTGTTGATTGCTCTCTGTAACAGCTCCATCCTCTTGCTGCAATTGCCTTTCACAACAAGATTCATTACATGTGGTTGCAACTCACATACTGGAGTTGAAATGGTAGTTGAACTTGTGTTTGGCACCATATACCAATAATTTTCAGCTTACTGATTCTTGATTTCAGAAGTTAATTCTTTGTTGTACGTGCTCTTCTTGATTAAGTAGCTTTGATTTCTTTCCACTAGGAAACCCTTCCTTTAAGATGACATCTCGGCTGTATACATGGCAATGTTTTGATGGTATCCAAAGCTTGCAATGGTTGATTTCTTCATCATAACCAATGTGAATGCATGTTGCAGACTTGTTGTCAAGCTTTTTTTCTATTTCTTGGTACATGCATTTAGGCTTCACATCCAAAGACTCTTTATATGTGCTATAGTGGGTTTCTTGCCAATCCAAGCTTCCTTTCCTATCTTTCCACTCAAAATAGAGGTAGGGGATAGATTGTTTCCATAATTTTCAGTGTTCACTGCTTGAGTCAAATATCCTTTGCTCAAGTTCACATTCTTCTCATGCTCCTTGTCTTCTCCAATAAGTTAGAGCTATCAGATTTCCACAATCCGTATGAATGTTCAAGACAATTTTTGGATTTGATTGTGTAGAGAATATTTTTATGATAAAAAATTCTCTACACCAAAGTAACGAGAATCGGAATTGGCAAGGCCAAATCAAATTGCGGATCGGCCATGAATCGGAATCGAATCGGCCACAAATCAGCAAATTTAAAAAACCCTTGATATTTAGAGATTTTAACAATTTAAAACTTATTTCATGCGCCCTTTATTAAATATAACATAAACATGCTATAACATCACCAAATAGAAACTAACATACATAAACAAGGAACATAAATGATAAATCCATCACATACGTTACACATAAAATGTAAATTGTAGCTGAAGTAAATAGAAATCATAGGATCATAATGAGTCAAATCATAGAATGTATGTAAGATGAAGATCCATAAGACATCAAAATCATAACTAGGTCTTAGGTAGCCTTTGTTGGTGGTTATTTTCAAGTTTGTCTATTGAGAAGTCATGTCTGTCTGGGATTTGGGTGAGAGCTAAGATAAGTCTATCATAGAGATGGGGTCGAAACCAAGTGATTTGTGATAAAATGAGTTAAAACCCTTTGAGAATCCTTTTTCCAGCTTCAGTTTGACCTTAGAAAGCCATGATGGATTGTGTGAGGTAACCCTGCTGAAGGCTTGCTGAATCTTGAAATTTGGCTAAGTCTGGGATTTTTCGAAAACCCCCAAAATCTAGAATCTACATCTTAACTCCTATGAAGCTGGAACCTATCTCAAACATCCTAAAAATATTTATACAAATATAACGTAAAGTATAAGTGTGATTTAAATAAATCAGACTTATAGTTAAATGTTATATTTGATTAAATCCTCCCACCCCCTGGATCAATCTCCTCTAGAATGATCGGAGAAGGCAAAAAAAACATTAAAAAAAGATGTGTTTTTTTTTAAATTTGACTTGACTTTTTCTCAAGTTGCGCAACCGATTTTTTGCAATTCATCCAGGCGATTCTTGCGATTTTTTGGATGAATCGTTGAATCAGCGATTTAGGCGATGAAATCGCTGATCTGGTTCAACGATTCATAAAAAATCGCCAGGCCTAAATCGAATCGCCAAACCGGCGATTCAGGTGATTGTTGTTACTCTTCTCTACACAATCAAATCCAAAAATTGTCTTGAACATTCTCCAATAAGGTTTTGTACAAACTTTCTGCAACCATATTTTTCTGCGGGGAATATGGGGTTATTTTGTGCCTTGCAATACCATGCAACTTGAATGCATCCAAGTGTTTGGATAAATACTCACCACAATTATCACTTCTCCGTGCCTTAACTTGCTTTGTAGTTTGTCTTTCACCTTTATCCACAAACACTTTGGAAATTTCCAAAGCATATTTTTCTTGCTTCATAAATACACCCATGACTTTCTTAAGAAGTCATCAATAAAGACAATAGGTGCCCTAATCCTCACATGGAAGCCACTTACAATGACCCACAAATGTCTGAGTGCACTAACTCAAGGATCTCTTTGTTGCTATATTCACTTGAAGTAAATGCAACTTTATTCCCCCCCTCCCCCTAACATGGACATCACAAAAAAGCAATAAAACTAAACTTCATACCTTCCAAATCTCATACAGCCTATTTGATGCACATTTCATGTAGTCTCTTCTCTCCAAGATGTCCCATTATTCTATGCCATAGCACAATACTTGGCATCTTTTTTGATTCCATTGATTCGCTACTCTCCATCGAGGTTGCATTTGCACTTCTAATGTCAATATGGGTTTCATCTAGCTTGTACAATGTTCTATAACAACTACCCCTGAGGTGCTATCAATTTCTGTCCTTAATTTCAATTTGTAACAAATCTCAACTTGATTAACCACTCTCGCGGTGACGACTCAATGTCACCACATATATGCTTACACTTGAAAGTGGTGAGCTTTTGATGTCAAGTCATCCCTAGACCTAGACCTAAGCCTTTAAGGTTCATTTCTCATAAGCCTTCCTACGTATCCCTTTGTGGGAAACTAGAGGCTTTGTAGTTTGTGCATCAATGTTAGGAGTTCTTGATCTCATTGGGTAGTGTACAAACATAGACAATTACTCAGGTGTCATATCATTCTATAATCCCCCAATTCCATAGAGAGTTACTCTAGCATACATCACATATACACATAGTGGCTAGCTCATACACATCACACAAACATAGTGAATAGTTCCAATATATATCATAAATAAACAATGAGTAGCTCTGGCTTAAGTCACAAACAGCGAGTGAGATTGTGGGTCACCTTCTTTTTCTTGGCCTTCTACACCAATGAGCAAGTAGGGAGACGTTTCGATGTTTCCGATTCTGCGCTGAGCATTTGTAACAAGGTCAAGTATACCCTTTCCACCTCAAGATATGCCAAAATTATACCATGAGGTTAGTCCAATTGTTACCTACCTATTCTTATTAAAAACACTCTTCCTCGCAGTCCTTCAAAATGCTACGCAAACAAGGTGGTCCATCGCTTGCATGTTGTTGGCCTTAAGGCCCACATGGAACTAATGAAAAACCATCCAACCCCTAGCATAAATTGGACATCCATAGCTGGCATACCATTAACCTCAAGGCCCCCATGCTCTTAGCAAAATTTGTTTCGGCATATGGGTAATATGACTAATAGTTTGTTGGTAGAGCATGCTTCTTGACTACTCTCAATCGCAAGCATCAATAAGCTTATCTTTGAGTGGCTCATAGTATTTATCCATGGGTGATCACCTTGGATGTAGAGGATTAGTTTACATATTAGAGGTACAATACCGCTACCTATGCCCCTTGTAGGGTCCTTGCTCCTTGTCTTGTGTTGACATAAAAGTTAGCACCTATACCGAGCTTAGCATTATAATGGGAAAAGAGATGCCTAATTAAGAACAAGTGGATCGCAATTGACTAGTTTAGGTGTCTATATACTGTCATATAGGTATGGGAGTAAATTTCATAGACACATAAAAATCACTTGGATCCAACATATAATGGCCTCTATTTAATACTTAAACAAATACTAACTATAAGGTAGTTAACCCATTCATTTCATTCAACCTACTAAAAAAGCACATTATGTATTAAATACAATTTATTAGGTTTTCTTAACTCTTTCATGACCATCTAATCCCCGTTTCAGCCTCATTTGAAGCTTGACTATAGAGGGAAGGTCAAATCAATTGGGGACAACCCCAAACCTTAGAGTTGACTGCCTATGTACCTTGATCTAAATAGATCAAAGTCACACAATTCTCCTCACAAGGCCTCTCAAAAGATGCATACACACAGTTTTCCCATAACTAAGGTTTTGTTAAAGCTTCCTTTCCAACAAAGAACAATTAACAGTAGTTAGGAAATCATAACTATGCTCATAACTATGCAACTTGTCTGTAACACACTTTAAGGATATCCAGGCCTTGAATCAAACTCATCTGTTATTATTCAAAGTTTAGCTTGAACATCCCAAGGTTCATCTTATCAACATAGGGATTAGGCTTATTACTCAATAAGAAATCATCTTTGATTACATGGTCATATTGTGACCATTATCGCATAACTCTAACTACTTAGATTGTTGGAGTAATATCCAATTCAATTCCTCACATACACATATTAAGATATTTAAGGAGTCAAATTTGTTCTTTAAAACACATCTACACCTTTATATAGAATTCAAGGATACTAAGTTACCGGTTCGGGTTCGGGTTCAGGGACGGGTTCGGGTACATGAACCCGGTTCGTGGGTTCGAGAATTTTTTTTTCATTATGGTTCATAGGGGTTCGTGTGTGTGTGTATATATATATATATATATATATATGCATTATATATACAAAAAATAAGAGAAATATACAAAAGTGTAAAACTAAATCATTTCATAGTATAACTAAATCATTTCATAGTATGATGCTTGATCATTGATCAATGCCAAATGCCAAAGATAAACATTAAAACACGACTCTAATGAAAATTATTACATTGAATTACTGAATTAAAATATAGTTCATGAAAGTTTGAAAGTTGTAACATGATTAAATGTTTAATGTTCATCAATAACCAAAGTTTTCATCAATCATCAAATGGATTATCAAAAAATCATCCTCTATAGGATTTTCCGCAGCTGATAAAAATAATTTTAAAAAATGTCATTTTAATGTGTTTTGGCCCCACCCTTTCACTTAATTGCTGCGGGTCCTTGGCAGTCCACGTGGGTCCTCACAAGGTCCTCTCGGGTCCGTGCTGGCTACCCCCGGGTCCGCGTCGGGTCTGGGCAAGGTTCGTACTTGGACCTGTGGGTCCGTACAAGTCCATGGTGGTTCGGACCCGAACGGACCCTGGCTGGACCCGACACAAACCATTATGAGGACCCAAACCCATTGCGCACCCGGACCCAGTTCAAGGGTCCAGGGTGCGAACCCGGTAACTCAGCAAGGATATAATAGCCTTATGAACATATGCCCAATTTCCTATGCTTAGTTGATCAACATTATTATGTTTAATAGTTTCCTTTTTTGAAAGGTTTACCAATCACATATATCCCCAATGTAGGTGTAAAATCCTCTACCTATTTTTTTTACCCAATTTTTTTTTAATCTTTCCCTCTGAATATTTTTCTCAAATAGTTTGCTTGATAGTTTGAATATTTTGTTTCAGGTTTGACAGGGATAATGAAATGAGTTTGATGTTTTTGAGTAGAAAGAAATAAGAAGCAAGCATAGACTGAATATTATTAATTTATATCTTTTCCCACACACAAAACTGAAACAAGAGTATTCCTTATTTTCAACAGCTAATTAAGCTTACTAGTAAGGTATATTTCTGACCTGTTTATTACAACATCAACTTGAAATGAACAGAAGCAGTTACATATACAAATCTGAGGCATACAACAATAACAACAATTCACATTAACCCTGCAATAGCTAATTTGAATCTGCCCCACATCCAGTTAAGGAGTGCTGGTCATTCCAAGACCCCTTCACCATTCCAATTGCCCAAGGAAAGTTCCCACAGTCAGAATTGCATCACCTCAATCTGCCCCTTTTTACTGTACCTTGATTTTTGAAAGAGTTAACAGAAGGAAACAACCTTTATGGTGCCACAAACTGACCATACAGATTACATTTGGAACGAAGGAAATCACATGCAGCTGTACAGAGAAAACTAACACCTCAGCAATGGTTCTCTAGCTTCATGCCTTCACTGGATACCAATGAAATCTGTTATTGACTTCCACGTCAAGGTAAATCTTGCAATTGCAATCGCTAGACATTCGACTCAGCAATAGAACACAAAATCATTCCATTTAAGGGTTCCATGTACAGCATAGATCTCTTCACTTGCTCATCATTTCTTACCAAATAGCTCACACCAAGAAAAGATAAAGGTCTATGCCTAACAAAGAGTGAAGGTAACGTATCATATGAAATCACAAAATCACTGAAATTTGTCTTCAAAGAAGACGTCACAAATTTCCCAACTTCGATTTTTGAATCCACACGAGAAATATGAGTGATTTCTCCTGCTACCAACCAGGGAGGAATATTTTACATTCCTTAATGTCTAAAATTCACATCTTTACAATTTGAAGAACTGTGAAAAAAACTTAAGTAGCATCTATGGGAGTTTCAATCTTTTTCACTATTCACTGAAATTTAACATAGACAAAAAGTGCATAATTTCAATATCAAACTATATGCTCTTACTTTGAATAGGCTATGAATCACACTTTTTCAATCACATAATTTTTATGAGGATTTTTGAAGGAATTTGAGCCATTTTATATTTTTTAAGAAAACCAGGAAAACACCCAATCAATTTTTTAACAATACCCTTTTGTTCTAAATTCACCCAACACCATAAATATTAAAATATACAATCACATATAGATTTTATTAAAAACTTCCATCCTAACATTGTCATTTTGAATATCTCAACAATCAAATAGAACATAAAATAAATGCAGACGTCTATTGAACTATTCTATGGTTCCAAAGTTCAAATTCAATTCCATTAGATGGAATGGAATGCCACATGAAACCACCTTGTGTGGACTTGGACAAAAGCAAGAAACATGTAATTGCATAAAGCCAAGGAGGAATACTGTTGTCTTTCAATAAAATTTCACAATAACAAATTAGAGAGATCTTCTTTGTTTCCCCACACACCAAACAAGCTTTTCCAAATTTATATCCTTCTAATAGTGTTACAATCCACCAAGTGCACACAATCTAGTTTCAAAGCAAGTCTCCACACACAAAATAAGAGAGAGGGATAACGAATGGATTCATAAAACTCTTCTCTAGACAAGTCACCATGTTGTTTATTACTGCATAACTGTTTGTTCTACTATAGGTGCCCAAAGAACATGGAAGGAGGCTTTCCTATATTGGAGGGTGAAGAGGATGTGCTAGAGATTTTAGGAGCAGGGAAAGACTTCATAATGCTCCCCCAGATCTCACTTTTGAGAAATGTTTGAAACATAAATTTTGATATAGATGACTGGCCTAATATGCCTCAAGTTAAGGAAAATGGACAGAAACTGGATGTTAAATTACTAGTTCACGGAACTTTGAGTTCATGATCTTACTAAGCAGTTCACAAAATGACAATAATGATCCTAATTTAGAGACGGTTAAGAGTCATTTAAGACAATTATTAATATAATTGACACAGACTTTAGATGAGAGAGGGGTTCCTCTTAATCTATTTCCATCATCAGAGCTAAATCAGTCAAATATGCTTGATAATAAATGGAAATATAATTTTTGGTATGGTGGACTCTCCAAATCAAGATTTAAATCAGTAAAATATGCTTGATGATCAATTAAATTTCTTTTTCTGCCTGACGGAGGAAATGGTCTATGTTGGTAGTATTCTAATTTGTATATGCTTCCTTAGTTGATCATTCCATCAGCCCACAGATGGTCATGTATCTCTTCATGAAACCATATGTCTTTGTGCTTTAGTCAAGTGAGGAGTTCTCTTCCCTGGCTGCCCAGACCTGTAACAACTCCTGATCTTCTACCTTTTCAGGCTTATTTTCCATTTATTCTTGTTGTAGAGAATTCTTAATCTCAACCTTTGTAAGGTTGTATTTTGGTCTAATGCTGTCAGACATTGATCTGTACTTTGAGAGTTAGTTTGCAAAACTTTGAGTAACATTTTCAAAAGGTTTATTTATCTATTCATGAATTGTTTTGAGTGGACTCTATTTCTTATCAAATGTATTTATATGTATGGGGATACAAGGACATAAAACAAATGGTTGCCTTGATAATTTATGTGCTCTTTTGTTTATGCCACGTTGTTACTAAACCTTAAAATTACTTGTATTTTTGCAGTTCCGCAAGTTATTTCCACCAACAAAGTGGTCTGCAGAGTTTAATGCCACCTTAACTGTTCCTTTCTTCCAGTGGCTAGTTGGGCCATCTGAAGTAAGTTTGCCAATAAAAACATTACTATTTTATTTTTTGTAGGAGTGGTTTTACATAGCTAGAGAAGATGCTTTAATGGATAGCTTAGTAAACAATTCTAATGATATTTTTTAATCAACTATGTGCCTGCTCCTTTGATCTATAATACTTGGAAATGCAATTCTTGAAAAAAATCATCCATCTTTTTTGAAATCAAAGCTGACAAATACTCATTATCAAGAAGAATAAAAAATCAAATATGATTTTATCGAAACATATTGAATCTAATGGAATGCTACCCACTCTCATGAAGATTTGGGGATATTTAATACATCATCTAGTGTTGTGATCCTAACCCTTGAAATTATAAGATTGCAAACATAAATATTTATCTTGATGAGTTTCCTCTTTCAAATCAATCTACACTAAAATTTAATATTCTTTAGAGAATTATTGAGTAAATAGAATATAAAGTAGAATCATGGAGAAAGAACTACATCACTGCAAAATATGCCTTGAGAGATTTAGAATGAAGATTTCAAATCCCAAGATAAGTCACACAATGAAATTGAAGTTTGGAGTGAAACAAAATTCAAAGCAAGGAAAAGACCTTTGTGCCATTTCCAAAAGGACAATCCATGAGCTAAAGAGTAAACAAAAAAATCAAAGATAGGAAAGTGGTACACAATATAAAATGCTATTGGGCCCTCAATTGGTGATAGCAGAGATCCCAGTCTCGCGGCCGAGTCAAGGGTCAAGTCAGGCCAGCCGAGTCAAATTGACCTTGACTTGGACTTGACCGAGTCAAACATGCAACTCATGACTCACCGAGTTGTGAATCATGTGCCTAACTTGCCGAGTCCAAGCCAAGTGACTCAGCCGATGACAGCTTAAGTTGGGGAAACAAAAAAACTTAACTTTTTTTTCACTTATCTCTTCCTTCCAGCCCTAAAAGGTGTCTTATTTGATGGAGAGGTGGTAGTGGAAACACAATGAACCCAAAAGCAAAGGGTAGAACAATAGGGTAACTCCCCCCTAAGTCCTACACCGAGGTAAAAATCACAACGTGTCACTTCTCTAGAGACATTAAGTTTCTTCAACTTCTATTCAAAAGGTTAGGAACACTACAATCTTTCCAATAACCATACCATTCCAATCTCTTGGACTTAATTCAAAGGAAGTGTGCAAACATTGAACCCTTGGCATCAGGGAGTGGAAAGGGTACTAATAGTCTTGAAACACTTAAATACAATCAGAACAGTGAGTATCACCAACCCTTATATCCCCTAAGTTCCAAATGTATCTTTAGACCCACTAGACCTAGTTGCCAACTAGTCGGTATCAGGACAGCTACCGAGGCAACTCGGTGAAAGAACACCGACGAAGAGACCAAGAGCTACTGAGGAAACTCGGTATAAGAACATCGACGAAGAGGCCAAGCCCACTTGGTGAAGCAAAACAAGAACATTCCACCGAGAACTCCAAAGTAGTTACCGAGCATAACAAAACTAGTAACCGAGCACCTCCAATAAGCTACTGAGATACAAGGACTGAACCAATAGATTGGAACACAACAAGGGATGTCATACTATGCATAATCCACAACTGTATGGAGTTTCTCCACTCCCAGGGCTGTTCTGCACACCTAATTCCTCAAGACAGTGGCTAAACACATAGGGATGTTTAGCCTAGGGCTTGACATCAAAAGTAGTTGCCAGTCTCCTCCAAGCCTCTACATTTGAAATATAATAATACATTGCCCTAACTTGTATTCCCCAAAAGGCCGTTGTGATCTTATGGTGGAATCTCAAGTTAGGGCCATTCTTTTGTGCAACCCTCGCTATTCTTCAATTTTTGGGCACCTTGCAGAGGGTTTGATCTTTCTCCCTTGTATGGATCGATCAGGCCTTCAAACCAAGTTTTTTTTGAAGAGCATTTACAGGGCTACCAAATCATAGCATTCATTTATTGATTCCAATTCAATGAGTCTACAAAAACACCATAAAACTCTGATTTGCAGAAAACTGAATAATGTATTTTATTAATGTACTCCGAAACTTTTTTGCCAACAACTTGTCCTTTTTAACTTAGATTTGCTTCCAAGTATTTGAAGATGGCCTTCAACCAACGCCCCCAACTGATTTTCAAACCATCATAACCATTGTGGGAGTCAATTGGGCAGTTTTGACAAATTGTTGCAAAAGTTGCATTTGCAACATTTTTTGCAACTTATTTTCAAAATGAGATCTAATGCTTCCTAGGGGTCCCAAATGAACCCATTAGACCTAAAAACACCTAAGAACCTATCCTAGGCTATTTTGTGATCCGTTGACCAAGTTTGACCAAGGGGCTTATAGTGTTTTCTACCTTGTCAATTGGTTTTACAATGGATCATTATTACATGCATTTGGTCATGTGGACCCAAAGTGAAATTAGGACATCCTTAGACATCCCAGGACTTTGAAATGATGCTGCTAGGGTGGAGGTGCTCCTGCACCATTATTTCATTGTTATGAGAAGAGAGGAAAAGTGTGAGATAGGAAGAAAAATAAGAGGCCATAGGTTTGCAACCAGCAGGGAGGAAGAGCTAAAAATCTCCACAAATCACATTGGGGCAGAATTATACTTGCATTTAGAGCATCGAATCTATAGCAACAGTTGCAAAGACTTTTCAACTCATTTCAAAGAGGTAAGTCTTTAATTTTATAAATTTTGTTGGGTTTTTTTTGTATGTTTATGGATTTTTCATTTTATTGTTTATTTTTTTAAGTGTAACTTTCCAAACCTTGAATTTGAATGTTTTCAATTCAAATCTAAATTTCATACTTCAACGATAGAAGTAGAACAATAGAAAACCCTATGTTTTTCTTAGAAAAAATTGTAAACATGTATTTACAAATTTTTCTGAAAAAAATGTAGGGTTTGCTGATTTTTCTAAATTCTTTCTTTGAACTTTGAAAATTTTAAAGAATAAAACAGAATGCACAAATGTAGGGATTGCTGATATTTTTCTATTAGTTTATAACTTTATAAAACACAATGCACAAATGGTAATTTGTTTGTAAAATTGTCTTATTGCAACAGCTTTCACATTTTGGAAACAATATTTTTTCCCAATGGCTCCTCCTAATCCTCAACCTAATCCTAATCCTAAGAGACAAGGTCAAAAGGATGAGGATTAGAAATATATTGAAGAATTTCCTGGTAGAACAAGATTGCAAACAAAATGTAAATTTGGTAAAGAAATTAATCATGGTGGCATAAATAGATTTAAATACCATATTGTCGACATACGTGGCCATGATATTGAGCCATGTACAAAAGAAACTCCTGAAAGAATAACGAGGCTATTCCCAAGGTTCCGTTAAGGCTGTTTGTCAACCGCCTGATTAGCTCATCTGAAGATAAATGTGATTTTTCACGAGGAGGCCTTTGTTGGTTCAATCGTTTGAAGGCTGCAAAAACAAACTATAACACTTTTTGTATTTTCTCAATTTTCAATGTATGCAATTTCCTAACAGTGCAAATTATGCTAATCTTAACATGAATCTTATACTTAACAGATTTCCAAAAAATTGCAAAAGAGTAAGGTAATGAGAATTTTAAGCAAATTATTGAATTTCAAACCTAACAGACCTCAACCATCACTATATCGTTCTTGTGAATTAAATTACTAGGGAAATGGATAACTCACACAATATAAATTAGAGATACTCCCAATTTATATTATGCAAATGCAATCATCAATGAAATATGCTTAAAATGTAGAATTTCTCAAAAACTCATCAAATCGTGAAGCTGCTACAAATGCATGCACACACGAGACAAATTTATCCTTTGGCTCAAATAGAATAACCTCTCCAATAATTCATCATGGCAAGATGGTCTAGCAATGATTAACACCGAACTAAATGATCGCAGATGCATTCAAAACAATGCACAATTGGCTCCCTAAAATTAATGAACAAGCATACACAAATTCATAAATTTCTCATTGATAGCAGAAAAATCACACCATGAGTGAAGCACCAATTGCATATATCTTTATTGCAAAAAAAATATCCAACCTCTCCTCTACTAGAGTTTCGAACTTTTGGACCTTCAAATTCCGAAAAGATAATTGGACTCCGAAAGTTCGAAAGTCTAATCTCTTTGTGCACAAGGTGAAGTAGGAAATTCAAAGGTCCCCTTCTCCTTCAAAGCTTCGGAGTGAAAACTCCGAAAAGTCTAGCAAACTCTAAAACTCTAAAAAAAGTCCAGCAAAATGTCAAAATTTCAGACTACAAAAATCCAATGAAACTCCGAACTGCGAAAGTGTGAAAAAGCAGTGAAGGTCTAGCAAAACTCCATAACTTCGGACTTTCAGACTTTGAAAATCTAGCATAACTTCAGACTGTGAAAGACCAACAAAAGCTCAGACTACGAAAGACCAACAAAAGTTCGGACTACAAAAATCCAGCAGAGGTCCGATCTGCAAAAACCCAACACTGCCTTAGCCGTATGCAAGGTGATTGGTCTTTCAGGGTTTCGAAGGTCCCCAGACCTCCAAAAGTCCAAAAAAGAGCTAAAACTACTAAGTCTAAGAAAAACTCAAACTAAACACTAAACCTTAGAGGAAAATGACAAGCTGGAAGGAAGAGAGACCTATCGGGAAATCTAAAAAAATGCATCCAACTATCGAGAGCACCATAGGGGCCCACAATATGACTTATTGGATACCTAGCCAGGCTTACCCTAAGGACTCGAAACCACATAAAAGGTTGAAAGACCCCCAAAAAGGGGGTCCCCATTAGGCCAAGTGGCCAAAATGGGGTGTGTGTTGTGGAACCACAACACCCCCATTATTTTCTCAAATTTGGAAGCATGGATAAAGAAATTCTTTTATGTTTTTATTTTTCTACCTCTTCCTCATCCTCATCAAATTCAAAAACTTGAGGCTATATAATGTAATTCTTTCCTATCATTCAACCAATTGATTTTGATGTATTTTCTTAATAATAGACCACAATTGATAATTACATTTCACACTATCTATAGATTGCATGTAGCTTTTAGTAATCTTTTGTAGTCATTGATAGTGCAACAAATGTTGTGATTCGTGTCAAAGTGGTGGTTGATGGTTTGAACCTCTCGCAAGATTTATTAGTGAAGATAGAGGATAAGCTGGAACAAGAGAGATAAGGTGTTTGGAGGTGCTTCCATGGATGAATGCATGGGAGACATAAGGGGAGATAAGGATGGTAGGGAGAGACAGAGCAATAAGAAGGGAGAAAGGAATGATAAGGGGGTGGTCGAATGATAAGGAGTGCTTTGAGCGATGAAGAGATAAGGAGACATGAAGGGATAAGGAGCTTACAAATTAGGAGTGATAAGGAGGTAGTCGAGCATGAGAAGATAAGGAGGCTTTCTATGGAGAGATAAGAGTAATAGAGTGATAAGGAGAGTAGGAGAAGGGTAAGCATTAGGACGGAAAAGGAGATATATGGGTGTTAAAAGACGATCAAATCTAAGGATGAGATCCCTCAAAAATGTGGCCTCACTAGTTAAAAAAAAAAACTTTTGTAGTCATTAAATCTTATACATAATATACTATTAATAAATATAGTTAACCAACTATATAGTTCATTATATTACTAGCATCTTTTATATAGATAATGTTAGTCTCATGTAGAATTATTCCGAGATTATTTTAGTAATTTACATTTACTTTATCTTAATTGGAAGAGTTATTTTATTACATAATTTGATAAATAAAATAGAAAATAATTATGTACTTCACCAAATAAATATATATATAAGAACTTAAATAAATATATATAAAAGAACTTGTTTTTAGTATATGCTTTTAAAAATTGTGTATGCATAAATCAAATAATTAAAAATAATAATTTATTTGTCAAGTAAAAATAATCTTTATTGTTAAATAATACATAGTTTTCACTGTTTCAGTACATTTTTTTTCTAGTTTCACACATGTCAAAAAGGTTGAATGTACTTGATTAAGTTTGGTTTGTCTTATTTAAGTTATCTATGTCCATCCATAGATTTAATTACAGACCCTCTAATTTATAGTGTCACATTTCATCAATACTTATTAGTTATTTTAATTTTTACTTGATTTTGTTGACACTATTTACATTTTTTACATTCATATTTATATTTACATTCTCTTTTCATAAGATTTATTTTTCCAATATATGTTGATTGTACTTTAATTTTTTATTATGTTTTATTTTTATATCCACACATTATTACACTTAACCCCTTACTGCCACTGTAATTACACTTCTCAAAAATAGTAGAATATACTATATAACCTATATTATAAATAGGAGATTTGCAGATCAGTTTACATTTATAACCTGACCACACGATAACAGCCAAACCTTGACTTTCGATTATGGTGGTGGCCTAGTACACTATTTCCTTAATCTCATCTTTGACACTGTTATTAGTCTGTATATTTCTTCTCCAAATCTGAAAAATGATCTACAAATTCTCCAGCAACATTGTTCTGTGTTCTACCAACAGATACTGGAAAGAATACCAAATTTTTTTTTCAATTTCCAAATAAACACTTTATTTGTTAGTTTGAAATTACATCCC
The DNA here is from genome assembly GCA_027943335.1 of Chamaecyparis obtusa. Lineage (NCBI taxonomy): Eukaryota > Viridiplantae > Streptophyta > Pinopsida > Cupressales > Cupressaceae > Chamaecyparis > Chamaecyparis obtusa. The sequence goes on from BSBK01000840.1 coordinate 1,145,947, forward strand.
TTTTCTTAAAAGTCTCTTTTCTTGCAAGAACCATGTTTGATAATTTACACTTACATGCGATAATGAATTGAGTTGCTTACATGTAAATTACATTTAAAAAAATTAATAGGTGATCGAGGTAGAGGTAAATGGTGTCAGACAAAAGAGTGGCGTACATATCAAAAAATGCAGGTAACTATACCTTTCAACACTTTTCTTTGTGAGTTTAAAGCATGTAGAGGACAACTGAAGTAAATGTGCATTAGAGTAAAACCTTAGATAATGGGAAGGTACTATGATACCATTATACCAGAAGCACTAATCTAACAAAATTTCACCTATTTTCTAATAATGAAAAATAGTTGTTAGAAATCCTGAAACCCTGAAAAGTAAAGGTGATTTTGATTTAAGCAGGTATTTAGAGAATAGTGGATGTGTCGGCATGTGTGTGAACATGTGCAAGCTTCCCACTCAAGATTTCTTCACCAATGAATTTGGCCTCCCCCTCACCATGATTCCAAGTATGTATATCATTTCTCCCCTCTTCTTTTCTTATATTTGAACTATTTCTAATTGTATGTGTTTCTGCCATTAATTTTTCAAATTAATTAGCAAATGGAGATACCCAATTGGTGTATAGCATCCATCTGTCCTCACGCTTTCTTATTGATTGCAAGATAATACTTATTTTGTTCCTCTCTACACCTCTTTAAAAAAACATAACCCTCTTTTAATTATGGAATCCACAAGCCATTGCTACCCATTTTGACAGTCTCTAATTCGCACAAATATGCAATTGCAAGACCTGAGGATAACTATCTCAGATTTTAGCAGTGCAAAATAATCTTTTACAATATTATTTATAGAATAACAGCTTCTTTGTTACAAAATAAACTGCATAATCAACCCATCTACACTTTCAACAGATGCAAGGCCAGCCATAGGTTTTAGGAACAGACCACGTGTCAAGAAGCAGAAACCCAGTTCTGCAGGATGTTCCAGCCATGAATATATCTGATCTGAGGTTGCTGGAAAGGCCATCATAAAGTGAAAAACCTGAACACATAATCACATAGGGGATCCATCAATTATTTTTTATCACACTCGGGTCAACCTTATCTCAGATATGATGTAGGACCTTTTACAAAACACAGAAATCGCTACATCCTTTTCCACCTTATGATGTAGGTCAACCTTATCTCAGATATGGTTCATCTTCCACCAGGATAACATTATTTTCCACATAATTTCCCTCCAGCAGGGAATAAAGAATATTCAGGTTCATCACAGTAGTTTTCATACCTTCATTACTATGGCACAAAATTTATCTGAGCATAATTTCATTGTTTTTAATCTTGCTGTAGATAGGCGACAACATCTCCTCAATTATGCTCAAAACATTATCACCCTGCATGCTTAAAGTGTTATTATCCTTAATCAAAATACCTTTACCTTTGTTGTTATCTATAACCATTTCATTTCTCTGATTGTGAACAAACTCTTCCAGCATATTGTATTTTGCATCCAGAGCTCTGTGCTTGATGCTCAACTCATTAATTTCATGAAATGCCCATTTATCAAGGTTAAAATCCAAGACTGCTCTGCTTCTAGCTGCATTAAGCACACCCATGTTAGGCACTTTTTTGTTGTTGAAGTCTCCCTCTTCCAGCGAGGTGGCTTTCCCTTCATTCTGGGTTTTATTGCTCTTTTCCTTATCAACATTCATGTCCTCTCTATAAAAGGCAGGGGGTATATCAATGCTATGTTAATAATATATTTAATTTAATAATAAATTATATTATACTTTATTCATTTATTAATTTATTATTAAATCTTATTCTAGAAAAGGGAACATCACAGTCCGCCCTTCCCCAAAATTGCTTGTCCTCAAGCAATGCCTAATTAATGTAAGTGGCTTCTTTTGCACAACTTTGATATTGATCAATAAATTAGTATCTTGGGTTTATTCTAATTATTCTATGATTTTAGTATACCTACACGTAGGACATACAGTTAGAAATATAAAGTATGCACATGAATGTATGACGACATACAAGAAGCATATAATTGAATGCATGAAGACACGAAGCATACACGAAGTAGACACATGAAGACACAAAGCATAAACAAAGTGTACACAAAGTATACACATGAAGACACGAAGCATACACGAAGTATACACATGATAAAAGCTTTGTTAATTTGAAATAAGCCAAGGTTAGGGAGATGTTTTTACAAAATTTTCTTCTTCACTATGTTCATGGCTATAAAATCTGCAACCAAGTGAACACAAGTTAGCATACTATTATTACCCTTTAACAAATTTGATTTGTAGAGATTGAGTCATGATAAGTTTGACCAAGGTCATCACATAGTAAGCCCAAGAATAGGGCTTTGGCCCCCTTGGCCTCGCTGAAGAGTCTTAGACATCCATGCAAGGGGGTTTAATTAATAGGATGCCTATCTTGCTTCCTTATCCATGCCTCATCTCCTCCATCCTAAAAATAATAAGGGTTCTTGCAAAAGGGTTCCCTTAGCAGCTCTCTCTTGACCAGTACTGCAATAGGGTGCCCTAGCAGCTCTCCCTTAATTGCATTTCAGTAGGGTGCCCTCATAGCCATTCTCTCTTAATTGTTGTTGCAATAGGGTGCCCTAACAATTCTGTCTTAATTGCAAACTTGGTTGGAAAAATACTTGTAATAGGGTGCCCTAGCAGTTCTCCCTTTATCGCAAAGTAGTAGGGTGCCCTCACAATGGTTCTCCCTTAATTGCTACTACAATAGGGTGCCCTAACGATTCTCTCTTAGTTGCCATTTTGGCTACTTCTACAATAGGGTGCCCTAGCAGTTCTCCCTTAATCACAGAGCAGTAGGGTGCCCTCATAGCGGTTCTCCCTTAACATGCTATTACCATAGGATGCCCTAGCGATTCTCCCTTAATTGCAGACTCAGTTGGAAAAATACTTGCAATAGGGTGCCCTAGTAGTTCTCCCTTAATCGCAAAGCAGCAGGGTGCCCTCATAGCGGTTCTCCCTTAACTTCTACTACAATAGGGTGCCCTAGCGATTCTCCCTTAATTGCAGCCCTTTCCTCATTGCTAGCTCCAACATAGGATGATGAAAGTGTTGTGCTAAGGGTGCGTGAAATAGTCTACAAGAGGCTCCCTCATGGTTACTCATTTTGGGACTCTCCACCTTAATGTGACCGGATTACTCTGCCTCTCCCTCCACAAACCCCCTATTCTATGTTCTTTGACATGCTACTCATCAGGTTAATTTCCACTTTAAGTAATACTTGCATTATCATAAATATAAATTTATCTAAAATAATTAGATAAATAATAAAATTTATTTCAATTTTATAATATTACCCATAATTCTGGAAAGAGAACTTATCTTTGTTTACTACTATGACATTATTGATTGCAATGCCTTGTCTTCCTTTTTGGTCCTTCATACTTGCATTTTTTCTCTTCAATGATAGATTTGCATTCATAGGATGACATGATTAAGTTCTGATACCACTTGTAATGTCCCCTTGTCGTACCTCTTAGGATTTTGTCAATTGTTGAATAGATTAGTTGCTCAACTTGTTTGTGTCAAAAGGCTAACGGTAATTATAGTTTTGAGATCTTGCCAAGGATTTTATTCTTGAGGGATTGATGTATATAGGACTTCTACAATCCTCTAGGTAATCCAAGTTTATCTCTAATTAGATTAGTGAAATGCTCAATAGTGAGCAAACTTGTGTATAGATGGAAATATATTGTAATTTCATCAATAGTGATGCTAAAATATCCGTATACTTAGATTAACAATGTCTGGAATAATTTGTTATTATATGCATGTAGACTATTGTCTCATGACCCTTGAGTGTTGTTTTAGATTGTTTATGTGGTGTGCATGTATTTGTAGATAATAGGGCCATCCCTGATATTGACCACTAATTCGCTGTCCACGGCTTGTGTAATCCCCTCACCTTAAGTCTGAAAACGATTCACTGATGCAAGACTCTATTGAATTTGGTGTGTACTCTATACCCTTTTATCTATACAGTAGAGATAATATTGCTTGCACCCGATGAAATTAATGTTTGATGGTTCAATTCAAGTATCTCGTGGCTGAGAGAAAGAGAATCGTTTGATGTTTGTCCTTGTTTGTCTATAGTTACTGCTTGTGTGGAATTCAATTGCCGACTGTCTAAGGAGATGCTGATTAGATTCTGAAGTGATTGCCGATTGCCCCATCTTTCCTCTACTCCTTCCCTTACTATATGTGTCCGTGGGGGATTATGGAAGTCACGACTCTTCATGCTTGGTCGCAACTTCTTAGTCACTATTAGGGCAGGTCCCCATGCGGCTGCTTAGCTTATTTTGGCTAGCAGCCACAGCTCAATATTTTAAGGAGCATTTTGTGGAGCGGGTGGCCCTATGAATACTATTTTTTCTGCTTATATTTAAGCAGTTTAAAATTAATTTTTAATTAATTATTATACATTTTAACATACATTATGGAGGTAAATGTAAAATGGAGGGAAAATAATGAAAGTAAATGAAAAAAGAGGAGGGAAAATTTTCTATGCAGCCACCTGTCATTTTTTTTAATATGCAGTTGCTACTTATTTTGAGCACCTCCTTTTTTTTTAAAGCTTATTTTTATAAGCAGCAACTGCTCCATGAAAATAGGAGAAGATTCCAAATTTTCCTTTGCTGGTTATTAAAATATTACATGGGGACACTTGCATAGCTTATTTTTAAGCGAAAAATAGACTTAAGCAGCCACATGGGGACATGGGGTTATATTTGGTTTAATAACATAATGAACAATTTTATTTATGATATATATATATATATATATATATACATATACATATTTATATTTGTATAAATAATGATTATTAATAATAATTAAATATTATTATATAAAATACATAGTATTAATATCATAATTATTTGTCATTCCTTATTTATTTATTTATTACTTATTTATTTATAATATTTGATTATTATTTATTATTTATTTTATTGCTTATCTATATTATAATTCTATTTTTATTTATTTATATATTTATTTGTAAATCTATAATATTATATCAATGTTAATAATATAATTAATTTAATAATAAATTATATTATACTTTATTTATTTTATTATTTATTATTAAATCTTATTCTAGAAAAGGGGACATCACAGAAGGTTTCTTGGACAGCAAGTGGTGCCATGTACAAAATTGCCACCCCTTGACGATGAAGGACAACTTACCTTGGAACCAAGGATTATCCTTGAGACTCGAGAAAAGAAGTTGAGAAATAGAACTATCACTGAATTGTTAATCAAGTGGAAGGGACTACTAGAGGAAGATGCCATGTAGTAGAAAGAAGAGATCCTTAAAATGCTTGAGGACAAGCAAAATCGAGATGGGGGGACTGTGATGGCCCTCAGCTAAGGAGGACACAACTTTGTATTAATATAATTATCATGTTTATGTCTCCATTATAAGCACAATCATGGACAATATTACAAAATAAGGATGTAAATTAATATCATATGAATCCCATAGTTTCATACAATTACATAAATAGACTCAATTTATATATTAATATTAAATAAAGATTAAACCTAAAATATATGACTTGAAATATATATATATATATATATATATCAAACATTATTATTACTAGTAGTCACATGCTTTCGTGCATGCAATGGTGACCCGATAGGAGATTTGATATTGCCCTAAAAAATGCTGAAAATATCTAGAGCACGGAAAGAGCCATTTTCCTTGCACACATATTTTCCTCATAAAACACCTCCATTCACAGAATCTTGTTTACTAATAATACAGAGTTTTGATATTGCACTATCAAGATTCAATTGTATAGCTTTTTGAGTCAAACCCATTGACCCATGTTTCATGAGTAGTGTTTCGCAAGAACCCGTCTCTCATGAGAATGAATGGAACACTTAGCACTCATTACATCTATGTGATGATCATAGAGGTGAAGCGTTGGGACTTCTCGGGAGGTCACCCATCCCAGTACTACTCCAGTTTGAGCACACTTAACTACGGAGTTTCCTCCATGGTTAAGCCCACTCTACTCGCAATCCCATTTGCAAAACATTCAGCAAGTGTTGTGCCTTATGAACCATTCATTAGAAACTCCCTTGAGCTCACCAATTGTTAAGTAGGAGATATTTTCCACAACAAGTCAAATTATGATATTTCTATCAGGATTCAACTGTGTAGTTTTTTGAGTCAAATTCATTGACCCATGTTTCATGAGTAGTGGTTCACAAGAACCCATCTATCATGAGAATGAATGAAACACTTAGCACTCATTGCATCTAGGTGATGCTCACATAGGTGAAGCATTGTGATTTCCCAGTAGGTCACTCATCCTAGTATTACTCCAACTCAAGCACTTTTAACTAAAAAGCTTCCTCCATGGTTAAACCCACTCTTCTTGCAACCCCATTTGCAAAACTGTTAGCAAGTGTTGTGCCTTATGAACCATTCATTAGAAAGCCCCTTGAGCTTACCAATTGATAAGTAGGAGATACTTTCCACGACAAGTCAAATTATGATATTGCTAGCAGGATTCAACTGTGTAGTTTTTTTATTCAAACTCATTGACCCATGTTTCATGAGTAATGGTTCACAAGAACCCATCCCTCATGAGAATGAATGGAACACTTAGCACTCATTGCATCTAGGTGATGCTCATAGAGGTGAAGCACTAGGACTTCTTGGGAGATCACCCATGCAAGACTACTCTAGTTCGAGCATGCTTAACCACAAAGTTTCCTCCATGGTTAAGCCCACTCTTCTTGAAACCCCATTTGCAAAACCTTCAACATGTGTTGTGCCTTATGAACCATTCATTAGAAAGCCCCTTGAGCTCATCAATTGATAAGCAGGAGATATTTTCCACAGCAAGTCAGATTATGATATTGCTATCAGGATTCAACTATGTAGTTTTTTTTAGTCAAAATCATTGACCCATGTTTCATGCTCGTAGTGGTTCACAAGAACCCATCTCTCATGAGAATGAATGGAACACTTAACACTTATTGCATCTAGGTGATGCTTACAGAGGTGAAGCACATGGACTTTCCAGGAGGTCACCATCCAAGTACTACTCTGGCTCGAGTGCACTTAACCATGGAGTTTCCTCCATGGTTAAGCCCTTTTTGCTTGCAATCCCATTTACAAAACTTTCAGCAAGTGTTGTGCTTTACGAACCATTCATTAGAAATCCCCTCGAGCATCACCTAGATGCAATGATTTCCAAGTGTTCCATTCATTCTCATGAGAGATGGGTTCTTGTGAACCGCTACTAATGAAAAATGGGTCAATGAGTTTGAATGAAAAACTATACAAATAAATCCCGATAGTAATATCATAATTTGACTTGTTATGGAAAATATTTCCTACTTATCAATTAGTGAGCTTAAGGGGCTTTCTAATGAATAGTTCACAAGGCACACTACTTGTTGAAGGTTTTGCGAATGGGTTTGCAAGCAGAGTGGGCTTAGCCATGGAGGAAACTTCGTAGTTAAACACGCTTGAGTTGGAGTAGTACTGGGATGGGTGACCTCCTGGGAAGTCCTAGTGCTTCACCTCTGTGAGAATCACCTAGATGCAATTAGTGTTGTGTCACATTCATTCTGATAGCAATATCATAATTTGACTTGCTATGGAAAATGTCTCCTACTTATCAAATGATAGGAAGTGTTCAATGAAATGAGGAGCCCTACAATTATTTAATATAATAATTATATATACAAATACATTATATTATAATGCTTACATTAAAATTCCATGCTGCATGAAGAGTGAATTGTGATGAGGAAAAGTGTGTGGAAAACCCTTACAATATGTTGCCCCACTTTTCGTCCTGTAGCCATGCTGTCAAAGTGGAAGATTTTAAAGATTTTGAAGTCACAGTCAAGTCTGGTCTTGTTGGAGTCTAGGTCTAAGACTTCCTTAGGTAGGAAGTTCTTGCCGGGTTTCCCTGCCACTGCCTTTCCTTCTTTAAGCCGGGTGGGTTATCTAAGGTCTCTTCATATTGGGTAGGTTATAGATCCCAACCCAGCAAGGATAATGTGCTCTTATTGATGATCTTTTTCAAGCAGAAGAATGATTGGGAATCATAAGTTACAAAAATTCACAAGAAATCAGAGAAAAGATTCCTCATTTGGATGATGAAGGGACAGGACTGGCATTAGACTATTCAGGATTTCATTTCAAATAGCAGTGTGTACAATCCAATTGAAGAAGAAACTGCATCTGAAGGCCTTGATTCATATTAAGAATCTGCAGGTTAAGGGGATCTCAAGACATTTTCCTAGAAGATTGTAGAATGAGGAATTAAAGGTATGGATGTCATCTCAGTTGCATCTCACATGATAGTATTATACACAAGCTCAAGATATAAAGGTATTTCAAAAGAGTGCATCTCAAATAATGATGGGACTTTGGAAGAAAGCTTACTATTAATGCATGATTTAGATTCAATTCTTTGAGAGCCTCCTAATGCAAAATAATTAAGGTAATCACCCTGGAAGGACATGCTGTTTATCTCAATGTCAAGAAAATAATAGCATTGCATTTTCTAATCTGATAATAATAGCAGAATTTGGGATAGTTAGAGACCGAGTTGTGTTTAGCCTCTTTTGAAGATAAAAGCAATGAAATCATGTATGTCTCGGTCCCACAACTGTGCCAACATTCATGATGGGACTCATTAATCAACAAAGTTAACTGTGATTGTAATAGAGCTGCAACATTTTTAGATTTACAGTGGGTACATCTCATAACCAATGTTCATTTAAAAGTGAATTTTGTGATGTTATGGAGCTCGATTATTGCATTATAATGCATGCTAAACAGCCTGTGGTATATATACTGTATTTTCTTGCTCTCGAGCACGTGATGATGCGAATACAAGATGGAGGAAAACTCAGAGAAATAAAAAATGGTGATCAGAAGTAATTGAAAACGGTCACTATGGGATTGGTTAAGTTCCTTTCAAGTTCGGGTGCGTCTTTTATGCACAACAGAGCCAACTTGTACTCACCCAACACATTTTTTACAGTCGATTGAAGTTAATGTTTTGCATGATTTGGATACATATATTGTTTCTCTGATGTTCCACGATCCTAACCCGGCAAGGAAGATGCTCTACTTGTGTTCAGTCGCATGATCGCAAGAGATGGAGAAGTGCCATGCAATCATGCGACAAGGCAAAAAGGAAGCCCGGGTAGGTGCAGAGGAAAGTCAATGACAGGAAAGACTAAACGGATGGTGCTCTGCTGCAATCCACGTGTGCCAATGGTAGAGCGGTCTCATGATCGCAAGGAATAAAATAATGCTATGCGATCATGCGACAATGAAGTTTGTCGGGACCCACGTACGCCAACAGCGCAAAGGTAACAAAGTAAGTCGAGCAGGTGAAAGTTTAGTTATTAAATATTATATCAGTTCATTTAGAGCGGTCGCATGATCGCAAGAGTTAAAAAAGTGTTATGCGATCATGCGACATTGGAAGCTCGGGTGGATGGAAGTGCAAATACAGAGGAACTGGTGGCGGGATTTGACCAGGAGACTGTTGTTGTGGTCATGGCTAGGTTGGCTTCTCACACGATGGAGATAGAGGGGGAATTCAATGCGGTGAAATGTTATTGCAGGCATCTCGAGATGAGGCACAGGTATATTTTATTTGCTAAGTTAAATCTTCAGCAGCATGAAACTCAGCTAAACGAGGAGACATAATACTTATAGAAGCTTGCAAGTGTTCGTTGAACATCTTCAACATTATGTCGAGCAGTTTTGATACTATGAACTAAGTCATATTAATTGGATAAATGTCCATTCAGTTCTTCTTGTCGAGCAAGGTTAGATGAAGGGACAAAGTTATATTAGTTCCTCTTTGTTGTAATTTCGAAAACACTTGTCTCCAATCTTTTCAAATTCTGGAATTTGAAACACTTTGTATTCTCATGGATGCTGTATGATTGTAAACTCTATATATATACTGTTGAAAAAGTGAATAAGGAGGTCAGCAAATTTTGGTGTGAAGCTGGTTGCAGAGACAATTAAGTTTTGTGCCATTATTTTACTGTCCACTTTCATTGTCTGTATGTGATGTTATCTCATTAGTGTTGAATTGAAAGGAGTGAATGAACAGAGTTTTATTTCATTGTTTTCAGTTTGATCAATCAGTAGAATAATCAGAGAGTTATAACTGGTTATGAGATTACATCACCATACTTTCATTTGCATAATCATATTTTTTCATAAACTGCATTTTCATACTGTTGTGTTGTGGGAATCATAAGATTGTGAAGACCATAAACATAACACCCTTGCACTTAGACCCTTGCCTAAGATTTCACTTGCCTAGGTGAAACTTAGTTTCCTCTGCTGTTCTCTGGTTAAGAACATAGCCCAAAGTAGGAATGAGGAATTAAACAAAATTCATTGAATATTATTCACATAGGAAGCTGTACCTTAATACAGAGGGAAACTAGCTATTCTCATAAACAGTTTCCCAACTGTTGTGTACGGTTGTTCTTCATCACAAATTGGGCAAATTAAAAGGAGAATCAGAAGAACAATCTATTTACCAACACAATATATACTACAAACTTATTTTCAATATCACCAACAATTTCATTTTGATTGGAAAAAAACGAAAAATGGAGGATGAAATAAGAGGTAGTTATGATAATTCACAAAAAGTTAATAATACAGATGGTGTTGATGAATCACTTGTTGATGGCGTATAAGATTTGTCATCCAAAGATGAAGCCTTTGTGGATGCAAAAATAAACATGAAACACCCAATTTCATTGCTAGATGACAATTTTCGGGCATAAAAATAGATTTTTGCAAAGCTCCCACAAATAGTCTATGGGCTAAAATATATATACTAAATATGTAACTATCAAATATTATTACATAATTATAAATCTGAAATACACATATAACAAATAATTAAACAAAAGACTATATTATAAATAGGAGGACACGGCCACATGGACGAGGAACTAAAGAAGACAAGGAACAAGACATATTTGCAATATCTAGTCAAATGGAGGGGTCTTCCCATGTAGGATGCTACATGCATGATGGAAAATGATATTCTCAAACATGGTTGTACTATTGCAGACCTGCAATCAAGTGGAACTTGAGTTCTTCTCTTCTCCTTGGGTGTATGATGCAGGGGCATCATGGAATGCATATGGTCATTTTTGGTTTTTGGGTTGATTTGGATGTGTTTGGGTCCAATAAGGTCATTTAAGACCATTTGGGATCATTTTGACCCTTTTTGGAATGTTTTTATGTCAATGTTGCAACACAAGTTGTCAAGCAACAATGTCAAACTTGTCACAATTGTTATGATTGTTACAAACATGTTTAGGTGGCAGTTGGGACAGTTGGAAATGGTTGTAAATGCATAAATATGTAATCCAAACTCAAATGCCAAGGTTGGAGAACGTTACGAAGAAAGAAACTGTGATTTTAATAACTTTTCTCTGTGTTTTCACATGTTGCAGTCTGATTTCTTTCTTTTGTACAGACTGTACATCCTTGTAATGATCTGTGCATGATTGGAGATGTTAGAGTAGTGAATTACTTTTCGTTTGCATTTGGTCTCATTAAATTTCATTAAGTTTTGTAGAAGATTTGCATTTTCTTTGTTGATGGGTACAAACCCTGGCTAGGGTTTCTAGTGGCAAAGTTTTATTTGTAGCACAGCCTTCCACTGTTAGATTCTCATGAACATTGGTGTGGAGGTCTGTGCCAACATGAACTCCAGTCTCTCCAAGTTTCAGATCAACATGTGATGTTTGACATGGGTTATATTGAGTCTTGACTATCTTGAGAGGACAGAATATGATAGTGTTAGGAGAAAGCAGTGTGAGAATATGACAGAGAAAATTAGTGAATATTTTGGATTGAACAACCAAGGAACACACCCAAGAATGGTGTGGGAAGCTTTCCAAGTTAGTGTTTGAGTGTCTGAAACAAATTTGTTCTTGAATGTCCTTAGTCTAAGAAAGTTGTCTCCCCTAGGTTGAGCAAAGCAAGAAGTATAATACCAATGAATTGTTGCATTGTAAAATGTCTTCATAAAGGAGTTGTTTATGACCAGTTAAGCCCCATAACAGGTCTGTACATGTCACTTGAGATGTCCAAAGAATGTATGTTCAAGGATTTCCAAAGTAGGCAGAATGGTAGTGGTCTAGTGAAGAGCACATAGGTTGTACCTATGTTGGAATGGTTGAGACCCTTTAGCATTATTTCTCCCCTAATAAAACCTTTCAAAATAGCGGGGGAGATCATTGCTCTTCACTGACTACTGTTTGAATTAGATTTTTCTGCATTACCAGACAAGAAAACCACATTAGCCCACATGAAACAACACTTCTCACCCCTATACCATCAATCTATGGCACAAAGTTTTGCCTTCTAGAAGCATTTTTCCACTTTTAGAACTTAACTCAAAAACTCTCCAGACTCCTTATTAATGCTTTGTATAAGAGGCCTGGCTTTGTTAGACTTAATAACAAGGTGATTAGGTTTATCATTACAGTCAAGAGCTCTTTTATTATTGTTGTTCAAATCAACAAACTGTGAAGGAGAATTTGATTCAATAAGGCACTCATCAATATTATCTTTCTTGTCAGTCCTAGTCTGAATATCAATATGATCTTTTTGATTATACACAATATTTTGAGGGTTAAAATTTCAAATTCCACTCCAATTTTGAACCATAATATCCATATTACTGTCAATGTTATTATCATCATTAATGAAGTTAGTATACTTTTCTTACAAGTGTTTATTTAAAATAGAACAGCTTGTTCTCAAATGACCGTCCTTACATAAGAAACAAGGATTTAGCCCTCCCAAGCCATTAAATTTACAAGCATACATAGAGCCATGTAAGAAAACAAATATAAAGTTAAGGAGACTGCTGTCAGGCTTTGAAAAATCAATTAACATGCATTTCTATGAGAAAAAGAAGATCTTCTATCTTCTATCTTAATAACTTCACTTGGCTTAAGAACTTGTGGAGACAAGAACCTCAAACTTGGAGGAACATAACTCATCTCAAACCACTTAGGAGAAGACTTCAAAACAACATCCTTAGGATTAGGAATAGGATCCCAAGCAAAACTTCCGGATAAAGACCTTCAGAAATTATGCTCTTTAGTATACCGTTGCTCTTAAGGCAAACAAAAAATTTCATTTTTTGAATCATATGACAAAATCACATATAGACCCAAATTCTTACCTCAAATGGAAACCAACCAATCATCAAAAGAATTCTTGCAGGTAAAGCCTTAGGTATGAGATAAAGTAAAAATTTCCAATAGACTTTATGCTTAAGTCTTTTTTATCAAGAACAAGAAGCATTTATCGTTAGGGGCCATGCACATTACAAAGAGTTTCTCATTTTGTATGCCATCTGTTTGCTCCTGCACTTGTGAGGCACCTTCATTAACCTGAGAATAAAAAATTCAGCACCTTCACCCACAACAATATTCTTTCCAGAAACAATAGCCTCTTTGAAGGATATTGCACTATCTCCAGTAAGTAATACCATCCTTGGCCCATTGTTACTACAAGTCATTGAACCAAGCACCTTTTCTTATGGCTGCCTCCAAAATTGCTGGATTGAACCCCTCACAGGTGCACACATATTGGGAAAGAATCCATAGAACACCAAAAACCGGCAATTTTGAATGAATGTGGGCAAAACCACATATCCAAAATAAAAAACTTATTGAACCCAACATAAGGATGCCATAAACAAACAAAAAACCCTAGACTAACACAAAAACATGACAAAATACCACAAGAGGTGCCAATAAAAAACAATAGCAAATCAGAACAAAAAAGAGGAAAAAAAAGGAATAATGGAGAATGACTATTTGTCTTCCATGCCAGAGCTCCCCTTGCCTTTGCTCCTGTAGTAGTTGATTTCTGTGCTATAATTAAGAATATTCCATCCGTATCTTGTTATCAAACTGAATTCCAGTTTGCAGCAAAGTAAACAACTATATTGTTATTAATTAGCCAATTTGATCCCAAAGGCTGCCATGACTTCAAAATTACATGACCTTGAATCAACCAGTAGTCATTACTGCGAATTTTGAATGTTATTCCAGAAAACTATTTCATCATAACTGCAACATCATTGTCAACAATAGAGCTATGATACCAGTATCACTGGCTGTACTTTTGAGGCTTTATTTGATTACTTTTTGTCTCTCGTTGTAGTGAATTATATATAATTGAGTAATAGTCTAAATTTCTCACATTACTAACTCCTACAACCAGATTTTGAGGATATGAGTTGTGAGATGATATATGGTCAACCACCCCCACCACACGATGAAGATCCAGCCTTCAAACAACCATGTTATGCGGGAATTTGTAAGTCTTGCAATTGACATAATTTCAACTGAAGTTAGACTTTCAAACATTTTATCTATGTTTTATGAAGCTGAATGGCATGTTCCAACAGGTTCAGTAGCACAGGCAGATCGAGACGCATGTCCTAAACTCCAAGCATAGACAAACCCTGAACACCCCAGTTCATGATATTTTCGGAAGGATTATGTATTTCTAGTTAGATATGATCAGAATTGTATGGTAGGATCCACAGCAAATCATTCCATGTAATTTTTTAAACTCAACCTTTATCTAATGTACACCCCAGGAGAAAACACATAGGTTGAAATATATGTGCTGTCAAAAAGTTACCAAGGAAAATAAGTAGCATGCTATGCAGGCTGTAGCTTTGAGCAATTCTGTAACTGGCCATATCATACAGAGGGTAATTGTCTATACGGAGGCATTGAAGCCTCATTTTTTTAATAAAAAAATCCAATTAAACTCTGTTGCACCGACTGCCTTGCCAAATATAATGCAGTTTTCCTTGAACAATTTTAGAATATGTAGCTGCAAAGTTTCTCTTTTTAAAAATTCAATCAGACAAAATAACTGAAGGGTCCCTCGTCTAAAGAAACTAATCTTCTTGTTTTATGGTTAGGTAATCTTTTGTCTTCTTTTTTCTTTAATATTGAAGAAGATTTTAACTCAGCACAATTTTGGTACCTACAATATGGAATTTGCCTATAATATGGCTAGGTAATCTTGAGTTTACTCAATATTATATTTGCTTTGGATTCTACTTTTGAAAGAAAACTCCTTTCAAATTTTTTGGGGGCAATAAGAATGATAGATCTCAATCAAAGCCAAGAAAGATTAAATGGAGGGCTGCATATTAAAGATGCCTAGGTAATGATGTTCTAAAACTTCAACTTAGTTCATGGCAACTTAGATTTTCTAGAGTATACATGATCGGCATTGTCATGGTTTTAAATGTTTCTATGAGTGATAGATAGAAGTTTTTGTCTAAGAAAGAAATGTATAAGTGGATAATGAATGAGTAGTGAGAGATATAGTTGTTAAATTGGGAAGGAGGATTTGCCACGTGTATGGGAAATTTACAATCTTTTACAAGAGTACTTCATAATGATAAATACAATTTTATTTTTAAGAACTCAAACATCCAAATTTATACATTTTGATCAAAAGTTATCTAATTGCTACAAGGCAAGAATATTTACACACTCCCCAAGCATCTCCAAAGGATCTACAAGACCCAACAATGATCAAAACCATCCAACTAAGTAGAACTTTTATGCCCACCCTATATACTAGAAGGCAATTGACTAGGTAGCACACCAAACATGACTGTATTGACACATCCAACTCAATCATAAGTAACACTATACCTCTACATATCATACATGTATGCCAACAACATAGATTAGAAAAGAACACACCAATCAATGCATACAATGGAATCACAAGCACATGCCATAATCACAATGTAACACATAAAATAAGGAGAAGAGTCCATAGGCTACCATAATTAATGTCCTTCACTATCATACAACATATACATCGACATACAAAATTAACTTGCAAGTTGATCTTGTCAATTTTTAAATGTAGCCTCATTAAGTTTAATTATTACTGTCCCTTTAACTCTTACTTGTCATTCATATAGCTAAGATTTCAAATAGATGATCATGAGAGTCCATTCCATCCAACCTAAAATCCTCACTCCTAAGGCCATATAGATAAATACCTATTATGGGAATGACATGAAAATGAGGTCAAATTAAATCACATATATAACATATTATCACCTGTTCCATTTTCATGAGAAAATATTAATCCCATAAAATACAATGCAAAAACAAGTTTGGAGTTCACAACTTTCTTTTTCAAGCACACAAAAACTTACAATTTTCAAATTTCATGGTGAAAAGCTCAAAACCCTACCAAGGTCTAAATTTGTAATTTTGAAGAATACCCTCTTGAATACAATAGCATAGAAGGAAATTTTTCCTTCACATGGTTTTTAAAAAATTATTTCCATAATTAAGGTGCAAAATAGAATTTTACAATGTCTGATGTATCTAATAAAATTTAATAGTCACCATATGCATATATTATACTCAGTGAAATGTCATATGTATTTGTATAAAGCAAGCATGACCAAAGCATGAAACTCAACCTACTAAATGCATGAAATCAAATGACAATTATCTATAATTCAAGCATACTCAATTGGAGATGAATTGTTATTATTAGACCACCACTCAACAATATCAAACAATCCCTTCACTTTGATGGACTCCAATCTAAGTAAATATGAAGACAACCCCCTTATAGTAAACTATAAACTTCCAGCATATAGAGGAGAGTGCCATAAGAAACAATAGAAAGAGATTTTAAAATGAGCTCATTGTTCCTTTTTATGCAAAAAAAAACCTTCTAAAAAGACTCTTTCCCTTGTTTCACACCTAAAACCCTTTTTTAAGAAGAAATTTTAAATAATGCTATTTTTTAGACATTTTTGTGGAAATGACTAAAGTAATTCAATGATATATTTCTTGTTAAAACATTTCCTTTCAACATTATATGTTTCTTTTAATTATTTTCACAAAAAGGAAGTATTAAAAAGGCATAGACTATATATCTCCAAATTTGATTCAACTTTCATTTCACTAAAGTGATTCTCAATAGATTACAAGGTGTCATATAAATATCATGTAACTCTCTCCATCAGTGCTATGTTTAGGTCTTTTTAACTCTATTCTACCAAGGGTTGTGTGGAGTTGTCTAATACCTCGCAATATCATATTCCCTACAAAAATGATCAAATGAGATATATAATAGAATTATCCACCATTATATATTCACATATTGTGTTCTTCTCTATCTAACTATCAACATGAGATTTAAGCTCTTTAAACTTTGTGAAGACCTTAGATTTGTGCCTAAGAAAAATACCCATGACTTTCTAAAGAGATCATTAATAAATAAATAAAATATAAAATGATACATCAATATACTAAAACATAACTATGAATCAAATCTAAAATCCCCATAAATCTAATAAAGCTTAAATAAATTAAGGTGGTTATATTTTTCACTCACTAATATTCACAAACAATAAAATATAGTGAACAACTAATTAAATCACTCTACTAAGTTTTTACACTTTAAAGCTTTGGACTTTCTCACTAATGTGATCCATATTCTTATGCCACATCTTCTCTACAAGAATATTATTGACTCTCTAAATTATAAATATTAGAACTATTAAATTCATTGGCATTAGCACCGAAAAGAAGAAGAGTTTGAAAAAATAACTCGCTTATCTATGCACCAACATCATTCAATTTACTTATAGTTCCAAACCCAAATTTTTTAAAATATTGGAGAGGGTTTGTTCCTTCCCTTTCTAAGTGCAAGCACGAGTCTATCTTGACCAATGACTTTGAGAGAAGTAATGTCCCAAATACACCCACCCATAGTAGAATCTCTCATAATCTAATAGCCATTATATATTAGGATTTTGTGTGAGATTAAGCTCCACAATCAATCAATCATGCACCCTCATTGGGATGTCTATTAAGGGGTCCATCAAAGCATCATACATCCCCAATGTCAATAAAATCTCGAGTTTAGATTCTAATCAAAATCCTTCTTTGATTTGTTTTCCTTGTAATCTTTCTGGATGTGCCTAATTTTTCCATAGTTTCAACATGTTACTTTGTATTTTCTAAGAAACTCAAATATCCCCTTAAACTTAGCATGCTTATCCTTTTCTCTCTTTCCCTTTTCCTTTACATGATCTCTACATGTCAAGGCATATTTGATGCTCTATGATGTTTTCGACTCATATCCTCATAGAATAATGCACCCACCACCTCATCAACCTATAGCTTTGAGATACTGCTACTAATTTTCATTACTAGGTTATTCCACAAGTTAGGTACATAAAATAGAATATTTATGCATGCACCCCTCATCCATCTTCATAGCTACAAATGTTACTTGGCTTACCATGATATTGAATTCATTTAGATGCCCCATCATATAGTTTTCATTACTCAATCTTAATTAGTAGATTTCTTTTGTAAAAAGATCTTGTTTATGAGGGCTTCATCTAGAAAAAGTTTTTAAAATTCTTCTATAGGCTCTTATAGATGTGATTTTATAATACATTCAAGAGCATTGGTAAAACAAAATGTAATATTGTAAATTGCACCATGTGCAATTCCACATTGCATGGTTCCTTCACTTTATTTGAATCAAACTCTCCACCTAAGCTTCCACCTCATTCACTTTCCTTGCCACCCCTCTTGTCTCAGTTCCCAAACATGTGGATTGTTTTGACTTTGGATACATGTGGATCGCAAAGATGTTCACATGGTGCACATTATTCTTGTGAATTTCCAATCTAAAGGTGGTTGTTGGAGTGTTACACATGTTGTTTCTAGCATTATAACATCTCCTATTACTCCCCACCAACATCAAGATTCCTCTAGGCTTTCTTTATATTCTATGCTTACTCCATTAGTCTTTTGGCTTACTCTCACAACTTCTAGCACTTATTTATTTCACACAACTTCTTCACTCATGCTACTAGTCTTCTTTGTGCATCACTCATCAACTCACCATCATTGAAGCTTTATTCATCAAAAGAGTCCATGCTTGTCCTCTCTCCAGTGAGCCCAACTTCTTCGTGTTTGAAGGGGAATTTTATTTGTCTCCTTTACAATCCTTTTTCTCATCTTTTCTATAGCATATTATTAGTGTTGTTTCTTTCACTCCCTATTATCTTTTTATCGATCATATGTATCTTGGCTATTTGTGGAGGTGAAAAAAGGAAAATGGGGATCTAACTTTGGCAGGCCTCTAAATCATAGCCCTAATATTTTTCCTTGTCCATCTTGAGTGTAGGTTTTGAAGGAATAATGGATTAGTGTGCTAGAAGCTTCAGTTGTTGGTTGTTTGTGAGAATAATTCTTTCCTCTTTGTTTTCATTTAATTGTACTCTAGCTTATTGTACATTCTCATTATTTTTTTAATCTCATTTAGCATTCTATATAAGTTTCTAGTTGACCTTGTACCTTTCTAGTACAATCTCTATATCTTGTATGTATGATACTTGTGCATGCTACACTATCATCCTAGAGTCACATGTGTATCCTAGACAAAGAGCATGCAGAGATTACTAGTTGGTCTTGGGGTAAGTGCACCAAGATGGTGAACAAAAGGGGGAGGGGGGGCGTATAAGTAGCCACTTTTTTTTTGAAATCAGGGAAACTTGAACTTTGAAGAGAAATTTGAGGGTTGTGCACTCAAAATTAGGAGTTGTGCAAAGAATAAAAATTGTAGTACTCTAAATCTAGTTTATAAACTACTAAAGTTTTTTTAAAATGGATAAGATTGAGAGTGTCAAACCCGATGCGTATGAAAAACTATTCCTGATTTTTTTAGAAAAATCATAACATAGTTGATTTCATACGCTTCACAAAAGATATAGTTAGATTTAGTATTTTGCAAAACCCTTTTGCTAATGATAGGTAAGAGTGAGATCTAGAAGTTGTGTATTTTTTTTTAATTTTTCGTTGAGTTCTTTTTTATGGTCACGTCCTAAAAATCTAGTGTCTATTCGTGTGTTGGGCATAACTTGCATCAAAATAATCAAAAATACAATTTTTGTTTAAGTGTATGGAATGAAGTGTAGAACAATAATTTGTAATTTATTTTGAATTTGGTCAAGTATATCAAAATTTATTAAGAAAATGGTAGACATGTGTCTCTAAGGATTGTGAAGACATTGGTAAAGAAAATTAAAGTTTACTATGCTAATATTGTCCAAAAATAAATAAATAAAAATTATATGGCTAGAAAGCTGAGAAGACGTGTGAAATTATGGTGGTAATTTTATAGATACCCACTTGATGATGTGTAAACCTGATGACGAGGAAGTCAAGAAATTGTCTTGGAAGATCAAAAGAGGTGTAAAGGGATAGAAATTGATAGAAAAAGGACTTCCAAGCCTTAGGGTAATTTTCCAACCCTCTTACCTAACCATAATGCATATGGGTTCCTTAGTACTAAATAACCCGCACAAATTTTGTAAGACTAAAATTAGCTCCCCTAGTTCTACACATGCTTTTAGATCTACAAAATGCGCACACATTATGAAGAAATAAAAAAATATGCTTGTAAACTTAGGATACACTACATAGATGTATATACTTACCTATATAAGATGTATGTATGTATGTATCTATATATGCATATATGTAGATATAAATGCATATATATATATATATATATATATATATATATATATATATATATATATATATATATATATATATATATATATATATATATATATATATATATATATATATATATATATATATATATATATATATATATATATATATTCCCGTTCCCTTTCTCTCTCATCTTCCCCCATCACCATCTCTATCTATTCTGAACCCTAATTATCCTTCTTGAGCTCTATCTCATCTCTCTCTCCTCCGTATTCTCTCTCTATGCCTCATGTCTCTCACCCTCTTTACCTTCTCCTACTCTCTCTTTCTACCTCATGTCTCTCACCCTCTTCTCCTTCTCCTAATCTTTCCCCCTATCCCATTCTCTCTCTTTCCCCTTCTCTCTCTCTCTCTCCCTCCCCCCTCTCTCTTTCCCCCCTCTCTCTTTCCCCCCTCTATCTCTCCCCCTCTCTCCATCCCTCCATCTCCCCCTCTCTCTAGATCATTATCCTACTATCTCTGTCTCTCACTTCCTCTCTCCCCCTTCCTCTCTCTTTCCTAGTTATACATAACTTGTGTAGGTTATGTAGAACTAAAAGCTTATATGAATTTTAGTTCTATAGAACCTACATGCATTATGAGGAAATATGAATTTTGACCTTTATCTCAATGAAAATCTCTCTCTCTCTCTCTCTCTCTCTCTCTCTCTCTCTCTCTCTCTCTCTCTCTCTCTCTCTCTCTCTCTCCTAGTTCTACATAACCCGCGTGTAGGTTATATAGAACTAAAATCTTGCATAAGTCTTAGTTCTATAGAACCCGCATGCGTTATGAGGAAATATGAACTATAACATTTTTAGTTCAATGGAATGCATACGCGTTCTATTGAGCTAAATATATTATTCCCAACAGCCAAAAAATTAGCATTGCAACTTGTTCCAAGGGCCCACTATTGTTTTCCATGTCTTTCTGCGATAGTATCAGATAGGTTTTCATGTTTTTTTTGTCACATTTGATTTCAAATAATTGGTTTCTCTTTTTTTATAGATTGTTTGAAGATATTTTAGTGTTATTATTTTAGATTATAACAAAATGATGATAATTTGTTATTTTTTTGGTAAAATATTGTGTATGTGAACATCATGATATTATGTAGGATAATCAATATCAACAATTGGAAGAACAAGAGAGGAATAATTGAACAATGAGAGGTAGAAAAGCAAAGACAAAGGGAGTGTATGAGGAGATTACATGAAGGTACGCCATCTAATTCACCTAATGCACCTAATGAAAATGATGAACATGCAACAATTTAAATTGATATGATGAATGCACCTAATGTACCAAATGAAAATGATCAACATACATGAATTGAAATGCATGTGACGAATCCACCTAATTCATCAAATGAAAATGATCAACATACACAAATTCAAATGCATGTGACAAATGCACTTAATGAATATGATGAACATACACCATTTGAAATTAATGTGATGAATGAACCTAATGCACCTAATGAAATTGAAGAACATACACCATTTCAATTTGAAGTGATTAATGCACCTAATGAAAAAGAAGAGCATGCAAAAATCTTAACAACTCCTAGAATAATTCGTAGAAAACTGAAGTTTCTAATTGACATTGATGAAAATATTGTGAAGCCAATGCATGATAAAATTTTTGAAAGAACTTGTAGAAGAATGGTTACAAGAATGTGGAATAACTATTTTGAAAACTTAAATTAAAGTGGAAGATGCCAATTAGTTGTTGAAATGATTAAAAATCTAAAATTAAGAGAGACAATTAAAATTTTGGGGTTAAGAACATCCAAAAATAGTAGTGAAAGAACCATTGTGAGAAATCTATTTGATGCATACCAATTCATTGGTTCTAAATCATGTACTAAAGATGATAATGTTACTCGACCTATCCTCACATCAACCATAATGGGAAAGGAAATGAAAAAATCTCGTTTGATAAGAAAAATAAGCAAGTCATTAAGGATAAGTAGAACAACATTACACAATGCCTTAGTGAGGTGAAATAAAATTGAGGATCCTAACAATAATTCTCTTTGGGCATTCTTGGGTAGTCTCCCACATAAGGACAAGGTTGTTGTTGTTGCACTCAAAACTTTAATTGAAATTTTTTGGCATGACAACACAAGGGTTTCACCCAACCAAAGAGATGTTGTTAGAAGGCGATTTGGATTTAGAAATCATGAACCACACACAAAACACTTTTTAGATATGATGCAAACACAATTTTATGAAAGGTTTCTTCAAAGCTTTCCTCAAATTAAAATTAGTCAAAGATATTTTGAGATGACAAGACCATTTTATGTTAAGATTAATCATGCACGTACTTCATGTGATATTTATCGTCATGTATGTTGTACTTTGCACACTAACAATGTTTTGAAGGAATGTGGTCTACAAGCACCTCCTAAGTCACCGAGAGAATTTATTTCAAGTATACTATGTAAACAAGATGATAAGTGCATTTATTATAAGATAATGTGTTTGAAAGGTTTTTTTCATACATGTGGTCATTTGCAACATTTGTGTAGATGCATACATCTAGATAGCACACATGAAATTGGTAAGAAACTAGTTTCTTTTGGAAAATACAAGTCAGTCACATATGGTGTTAAAGATGGAAAATAATTAAAGAGGTGAGAGTTAGTGAAAAAGGATATATGTGTAGCTGATTTTATGAAATTTTTCTAAGAGAAACTAGTTTATGAATACATAGGTCATACACATAGAGTGAGGTGGTTAGATGAGAAATTTAAGTTATGTAAGGACTTTTCCCCCTTAGTATTATTGTGTCTATTGTTGATTTTGATAAGAATTATACACTAAAACTTCAAAATGAAGTGAAACCTATGTATTAGCACTCTACACAAGTTATAATTTTTGTACACATAGCATTCATACATGCATATGATAGCACATCGGAGGATAGAAAAGTTATAAGAGAGTATCACTTCTATATCAATGATGATTTTACTCATTCATTAGAGTTTGTGCAAGGATGTTTTACAGTTTTCTATGACCTTTTAAGGGAAAGAGATATAAGATACAACCAACATATAATAAGTTGAACAATTGCACATCACAATTCAAGATTGTGAAGATGTTCTACTAGTTGATTACGATGCATGTGACAAGTGGTGTGCAATATTTTTGGAAATTCACTGAGGCAGGGCATGGAAAGGGAGATCATGATGGTGTAAGAGCGTGTGTAAAAGGAGCTCTTTCCAGAGAGGAATTGAAGTACAAAGGTGGCACGGTGTTAATAGATGCAGAAACAATTGTGCAACATTGTAACTATACAATGGGACCATGCAATGTAGGTAAGTCTATGGTTTCAAGATATTTTTGGTTGATACGTGAATCTAACATTGAAAACTATCTATATTTTTGTACACTTACAACATCAAGTGACGTTCATTCACTTAGAAGTTCAAATATAGTGTCATTAGCTATTTATAATAGAAAAATTGCATTTTTTTTCTTTTCATGTATGCATTTTGTGTGGGATGAATGTGAATAAAAAGCGTGAGTTGACCAGTGGTCTTGTAAACCTTTGCAACCCCTTGATACATATCAACTTCCCAGAGCACTACAATTGAACCAGATTGAAGCATCAATAGATTTTGACCATGTATCTGACCTAGTTGAACCAGGTAATTTCTCAATTTATTACTTAGATAAAATCAATTTTAAACTCATTTTATTACACTTTACGTTGATTTTGGTATTAACTTATCCTTTTATAAAATGTAGGTCATGTATATGCAGTTATTGTAGACGAGAATAATGAAGAGGGAACGTATTACTTTTTTTGTTGTATTGACGCCAAAAAAAAATTGACAACTACAATCATTGATGGAGAGGGTATTGAGTACCCAATAAGATATGTTGTTGTGACAAGGACATGGCTTAGAAGGTATCATTGTTGTGTCATTGTATTGAGACCTCTTAAACTCATTTTATTACACTTTACATCCATTTTGGTATTAGCTTATCCTTCTATAAAATTTAGGTACCCTAAAATTTAGTGTTTGGTTGTTTGAGGACTTTGAGACACATAAACATATTCTTCATTACTCTAACCTTGTTGTTGCAATAAATATTCAATTGATTAGGTATCGTGGTAGGCCTCTTAACAAGAATTTGTGGAAAATTCATGAATCTAACCACGTGGAAATACTTGACACAATAAGGGTTAGAGTTGATCCACAAGGTTCACTTGATTGATTTTGGGCCATCAAGAAGAATGATTATACAAAATGGAAGAACAATTTTGATAATTTTGTATATATCTTTTGCGAAACATTGTAAATTCATTTTTTTTGTATATGTAAATAGCCACAAGGTTCTATATGTACATATTTACAGGTAAAATTTTGTATATAAAGATGTTAATGAGTTGTAATGTGCATATTTAGATGCCAAATTATATATATAAAAATAGTAATGAGCTTACATGTGCATATTAAATGCCAAATTTTGTATATAAAAGTGGCCATGGGGCTGATTTGCAAATATTGAGAGACCAAATTCTGTATATCTTAATGTGTACTATTTGATTAAAAATACATATTGAATTTTGTATCATTACATAAATGAATTTTGTATTGTACCATTTATGATGTAATAAAGTGCAAAAAATGTTATCATTATGCAAAGTGAAAAAAATGTTGTCTTCATGCCTCCATGTGGTAACTATGAACATTTTAAGTGATATTTCATGTTAATGCTCAAAATAAGGTCTTCGGGCCATTTTTTATGTTAAACCCCACAATCAATGAAGCAGTTGCAAAGCTTCTCAACAAGTAACTGATTACAAATGGGATCATACATATGCTTTAATAAAACAATATCTCCTTTACTCGAGAAAAAATGGAATCAGACCTTGAAATGACTTGTAGCAGATCAGTACATGACATATTCATTTTGTAAAAACACCCAAAAGGAATCAAACTTGTCCAATCACTGTTAAAATCAGATTTGCAAGATTTTGCAGGACCATCTTTTGTTGATCACCTTCAACACATAATGGAATAACTCTTGTATTTACATTAAGGACACAAATATACATCTGAGATAGTAGCTAAAAGGTCTATAAGGTTGATAAAACATAAAGAATTCTCAAGCATAAATAATGTTCAATGTTGACTATGATTGTCCTATTTTTAAAAATGTCTTATCAGAAATAATAGAGATAAAACATGCATGATCCATGAAATTTCAATTGGAAAGAGATAAATTAGATCCATTAAAACATTTTCCTTCACCTTCTATCATTTGGAACCTTCATATATATTTTAAAATAATCATAAACTTGGTTTTTATAGTCACAATCAATAAGAATTATAGGACAACCACTTCTAGGGAAACACAATACTTTCATTAGACCTGACCAATCTTCATAATACTTACACAAATGGAAATAATATTCAAAGGGCTATTAAACTTCATAGTTATGGAATTTTTCTTTGGCAGATCATATGAGAAATAATTCAATTTATTACCAAACCCTTAGTAAAGAGGGTTTTATGACTATTTGAAAAGTAAGCATTCAATCTCCCTTCATCCCTCACGGAAGATCACAAAACCACATTTGAAATGAAGTAAACTCACCATTATTTGAGTTCCTAAAGTTTTCAGAACAATATCAATCAATATCAATAAGAATCCAATCACTAATCAATAAAAGCACATGAAATAACATTGGAAAATCATAACTTTATTAATGTTCTTTGTCCAATCACACTCAATCTGCAATCCCCAACCCAAAGGGGGTTTAAATAACCATGAAAAGACCTATACCAATTGTCTTCAACTATTTCTATCACTTTTGACCACCTTTGGTAGTGTTGACCAATGTTGACCAACTCAGGACTGCAAGGGTCACTATGGACTTAATGGCTTTCATAGCCTTACAAAATGATTGAAATTGATTTGAAACAAATAGAAATGGTCCTTTGGACCTTATTATATATTCAAACAACATCAAAAAATGAATCAACACAAAACTCATGACAAAACATGAATAGGTCATAAATGACCCATAGGGTCTCCTTATCTATAACTTATGTCATGGGTCCAAGAAGCTCTTCCCACTCCTTCCCATTAACTGTGGGCATTTTCTCTTTGTCTTTAGTAATTGGCATACTTAGGGTACACAAGGTACATCTAACACTTTTTGCACCAACACAAAAATTGGTGACCTATAAAAATGACTCTGAGCCTTCAAAAAATGAGACAAGTTATTGTAGGGGGGCCTAACAAGACTCTATAGAATTAAATAGATTGTGTTGTGGTGCCATAATTTATAAGAAATAGTCCTTCAAAGTTTGATGGTTTTTTGCACTTAGGGTACATAAGGGACATCGCTGGTAAGGTATGTTGTTGAGCATTCTAGCATGCCAAGAGGTAAAATGGGACCATGCCTAGGTTAAACCTACCCAAATGAATGTGATTGAGGTGTTAGTTCACACTCACAAATAACAGAATGTGATATATGGGATACTTGGAAACTTTTCACTAAGTGCATCTGACACTTTTTGCACCAACAGAAAAACTATTGCCCTACAAAAATGACTCCAAATATTCAAAACCTGAGATAGGTTATTGTAAGGGGGCCTAAAATGACCCTATAGGTTTAAATGGATCATATGTAGGTGCCACATTTTGCAAGAAATGGTTCCTCAAAGTTTGATAGTTTTTGTTGCACTTAGGGTACACAAGGAACATCATCAATAGGGTGTGTCACTAAGTGTTCTAGGGTTCCAAGAGGAAAAAGTGAGACCATGCCTAGAGTAAACCCACTCAATTGAATGTGATCAAGTTTTTGGTTAATATCCATGATGAATAGGATTTGATACTTTTTGCACCAATAGAAAAATTATTGCCCTACAAAAATGACTCGAAGTCTTCAAAAAATGAGATAGGTTATTGTAGGGGGCCTAACACAACCCCATAGGTTCAAATAGATTGTGTATAGGTCCCACAGTTTGCAAGAAATAGTTCCTCAAAGTGCAACAATTTTTTGCACTTAGGGTACACAAAGGACATCACCGGTAGGGTATGCCACTGAGCATTTTGGTGCATCACAAGGCAAAGTGGGACCATGCCTAGGATAAACCTATTGAATCAAACACTATCAAGGTGTCGATTTGTGCCCAAAACTAACAGAATATGAATTGGGATACTTGGCAACTTTTCACTGAGTGGATCTGACAATTTTTGCACCAACAGAAAAATTGTTTCCCTATGAAAATAACTTCAAGTCTTCAGAAACTAAGGTATATTATTATAGGGGGACCTAACATGACCCTATAGGTTCAAATAGATCATGTATATGTGCCACAGTTTGCAAGAAATGGTTCCTCAAAGTTTGACAGTTTTTTGCACTTAGGGTACACAAGAGACATCGTCAATAGGGTATGCCACTGAGCATTTCAGCATGCCAAGAAGAAAAGTGGTACCATACCTAGGGTAAATCCATCCAATTAGATTTCATCGAGGTGTCAGTGTGTGCCCATGATGAACAAAATGCGATATAGGCTACTAGGCGACTTTTGACTAAGTGCATCTAACACTTTCTCCACGAATAAAAAAATTGTTTCCCTACAAAAATGACTTTGAGCTTTCAAAAATTGAGATAGGTTATTGTAGGGGGGCCTAACACAACCCTATAAGTTTGAACAGATCATGTACAAGTGTCACAGTTTGTAGAAACTATCCCTCAAAGTTTGTTTTTTGCACTTAGGTCAATACACAAGGGACATCGTTGGTAGGGTATGTCGCTAAGCGTTCCAGTGTGTCGAGAGGAAAAGTGGGACAATTCCTAGGGTAAACCTTCCTAAACAGATGTGATCAAGGTGTTGGTTTTCACCTATGATTAACATAACATTATATGGGATTCCTTCACAACGAGAGTTTGTTCCTAGTAGCCCTCAAAACTAACTTTTTTGTTCTTAATTCCCGATTTAGATAATCATTTGGAAAAAGTTGCTCAAAATTGCTAATTTTAGGTATTTAAGGGCCACTTAGGCCTTCTTTACAAAGCGCCTACCCTCTAAACACTCTCCCAAACCAAAAAATTGCTCCAATAGCCTAGAAAAGGTTCAAATAGGCAAAATTGACAATTTTTATGTGTTGAAACATGTCAAAAGGTGTCCAATGAGGTAGATATATGAAATTGATCCTTCCTTATGTGTTTTCAAAAAATGAAATTTGGCGGTGTGGATGGCACTTATGTTTGAATTTCATTCATAAGCACAATATGACTCTAATAATAAATATGTTTGCATCCTATTATATTAAATAATTATTTAAAAGTATACACCATATGAGTTGCATAGAATGAACAAATAGGATCATATTTAAATTGTAAATATGTACGTTTCAAAGTATCAAGACATACACACAATGAAAAAATTGGATCACATTTCAATTGCAAATAACTAATATTTGAAATACACAGATATGCACACAATGAATAAATTAGATTGAATGTCAACTTTTATATATATCAAAATGAACAATAAACATGTACATATACAAAAATGGCATAAATGTAAAGTCAATAATAGAGGTACAAAAATGTGGCATGTTCCATGTCAAGGTTGATATATACAATAAAATGTCAAATATATACATAAACTAGTCCTTCAATTACCACAACTAGAATGATATATCTCTATTAGTATCTATGATTGTGGTGGATCATCAAAATTGAGCCTCTTCAAAGCAGTACGTGGCTCTATAGGTGGCTGCACAAGAACAATTCAAATGCTAAATTAGATCTCTTTTCTCAAAATAACTAAATACTGGACTATAATTAAGTTTGCGGTTGAATTGTTGATTACCTCATGTCTTTCTTCTTTTGTTGGGATATGTAGTAAATTTTATGGGCTCCTTCTTGGTCAAATGAGACTCCTAACAAAATGGAAAGGTAAAGGATTTATGGGAAGTCATGAAGGGGGATATAACAAGTAAAAAAATTGATACAAGTTAATAACACATGTCAAGAAAGACTAAAAAAAATGCATACCAGAGCCTGAAATGGATCTCCTATACTTGTACGAGGCATAGTCATTGATGAAGTAGCTACAATCATTTCTTGTATGGTAAATGATAAGAGATTTTATAGTCATAGAGGAAGGAATTAGGGCTTTCAAATAAGAAATAATTCTATCCAATAGGATTTGACAAGAGGATTTCAACTAAGAAGACAAACATACCCCTTCCCTCTGCTATACTGGACCCCCTCTTCGACGATTGGGACTCCTAAGAAAATGGAATGGTAGAGAATCTATGGGAAATCATGAAGGGGGTTGTAATAGGTAAAAGGTAATTAATACAAGTTAATAACCCAAAGTTTTTGACAAACACTTTAAAAAATGCATGTACTTATATCTAAATGCATATGTTTAACATATATAGAACAAATGCATACCAGAGCATTAGATGGTTCTTTTGTACTCTTAGGAGGCATCATCATTGATGATGCAGCTATTACCATTTCCTATATACATAATGATAACATATGTTATAGTCATAGAGGAATAATTTAGAGATTTCAAACAAACAAGAATGCAATCGAAAGTGAATATGAAAATGTTACATCTTCCCTCTCCTGAACCTCTGTGATATCAAGTGTATTTATTAATTATGTAAACCCTAATTATTTCTATATATAGAACAAATAAATCAGATGCATTCATCAATATCTACATGTACATGTTTAATCATAATACATTTCAACAAATAAATTTAAACTGTACTAAATTACCTTTTGTCATTTGGGTATCCGCGAGGATATCTTTTTTTGTCTCGGTGTGTTGGAAGATGCCTTTCAAACATGAGAGGGCCTCGAGCTAGGTGGGGTAACCTAACAGAAAAAAAATTAACATAAGAGAAATGAATATATAATATTAAGTCTAACCCAAAAAAATCTAAATCTAAATGACTTGCATAGGTTCAATTAAAATTGCAAATAAAAGATGTGTAAAATATGATACCGCAAAGCTATCTAGGCCAAAGTCAATGGCTGAAAGAGTGACATCATCAACTTGGGACTTCTAAGCCCCTAACAAGCCCTATAAAACACCAAATAAATATACATATTACCAAAAATATTTTGAAACCAACTTATTATTCTATTTTTAATAATATTTAAACATTTGTACCTTGGTTGTTGAAGCTACCTGTGCACATGGAGTCAAACAAACAATATGTAGTGTACTTGCACCACCTGTTGTACCCTATAATGCATATTATTCATGTATCACTTTAAATTGTTCTATAAATAAAAATTTGTTTACTTTTATAAGATTTAGGTGATTAATTAAAAACATGTCATAAACACAAAAAAATACACTTGCACCTGCTCTCCATAAAACACCATGGTCATCAAGTCACCAGTGAGGGCCACATCCTCTACACTAGAAGCATGGCATCTACTCTCGCAACATGTGCATGAATGGGATGTTGAACCATCCTCATTCACATTAGTATCTACCCCATGACATATATTCTAGCACTTGGTGTACATATGCTCAATGGGATAGGTTGAGCCAAATGGTGCATCTGATGATGATACAGGTGGTGCAGGTACTGATCCATCCTCTAGTCTGAATAATTGTGTGCCATGTTGAACAATGAAATCAGTCAATGACATAGCTACCTACAGAGTCTATAACTCCATATAATCCTTTAGGGCTACTAGGAACATGATTTTAACCATGGGTTTAGTATCTTTATGTCTCTAATGTTGTGCCTCTACCACCCTCTTGAGCCTAGGTCTATCATGTGTAGAGACTCTCCCTCTAACCTAGAACTATCACATGTCAAATTGATTCAGCGTCTCACCAAGGATAAACTCACAATATAGCTTTCTCAAGAAATATAGAGGCACCTCCCAATTATTAAAAGGTGGTTGGTCAAAGACCATATACCATCTTATCCTAAAAAGCATTTTTCATCCTAGCGTGCACACACCAATGTATAGGAAACCTATTTGTCTCAGTAAGTAGGGTTTTATTAGTTCTAGAATTGATTAAAAGGGCACATGTCATCTTTAATTATTACCTTTCTTTTCACCTTGTCATATGACAACCTATCAGCATAAGATGCACGTCATCTATCCCTATATGAACCCCATTTCTTAACCTGTCTAGATACCTCATTCACACTATTTTCCATTGATTATAGGGTTCTGGCGAGGGATGAGTGGTTCTCATGAGTAGAGGACCTCAACCTATTCACTAAAATATTAATCAGAGTAGTGTTCTATGTTAGGTGATTGATAAGATCCTCCTATGTGGCCTGTGCAGGTAAGTCTACTGGAGGACATGGAGGATTTTGGTGTGGTGGTGGTTATTGTGGAGTGGCATTTTGAGCATTTTGTAGTTGTGGAGTAGCGTTTTGAGGGTTTTTTTCTTCTTCATGTGCAACATTTTGAGGGTTTTCTTATGTTGGTTGTTCAGGAAGAGGTCTTTGTTTTTTATTTAATTATTGAGGATTGTTTTCAAAATCTGACATCAAATTTTTAAAAAAAAACTTAAATCAATTGAATAAACCCTATTTCAATTCAAATTCAAACAAAAGCAATAAAAAAATCAAATTCTTACCTATTTGACTATGTTGTGTTGTTGGAAATTGGTCTAAATGCTGAAAAAATGCAATTGAAGTGGAAACACGATTGGGTTATGCTGATTTTGGGACCAAAGAGCTCACTGTCAAGCCATTTTTCGCATAGAAAAAATGTCTTGGTCGTGGGAAAAGAAAAAGACTTACAGTTTTTCATAAGACACACATGTTATGAAGGACTTTTATGTCTTTTAATGGCCCATTTTAGGCTCAATTTCTCTGAGCCTACACATTTTAAATTTCAAGTTACATGCACGCATTTTGCAAAATTTTGTGTTTTTTTGTCATCTGGCCACTTTTCTAACTAGCAACTTGGTGCACTTACCCCTTGGTGATCTTCTCTTTTAGTTTCCATAGCTAAAACATTTTTTTTATCATTTCGCATCTCTCAATTATTTAACATTTTCAGTTCGTAGATGTAGTTAATTGTTCTTTTTTCCTTTTTAATCTCCCTAGCTCTCTAGAGCACTAGTTATTGAGGTAGCTTTGGGTTATTTTTTCTTATGATTTTATCATCTTGAGGGTGTAGACAAGGGAAAGGTACCCGTGCTGCCAAAATAAAAGGTTCATTCTCATTTTGAGTTTTTTAATCTTTGTAGACATCTCTCACTTTGTTGTATATGGAAAGGGTAAGCGGTCACCATGGTCTGCATGCTCACTCTTCTCCTTTTGTTCTTGTTTTTTCTCCTCCTATGGTACTTAGTTCACATTCCTCTAACTCCTAGAGAAAACCAAGGAAAGGTATTTGTGGTTAAACCTATAGTTTCCACTTCACTAGAATCTCCCACTCCATCGATTGGGCCTTCTTCTCTGTTAGTTCAGGTGTAAGCATCATTGGTGGGAAAGGGATATAGAACATGAATCTACATTAAAGATTGAGGTTAAATCATTATTTCTTGTGTCTTCTCCATCTACATTGGTTCCTACTCCTTCTCCTACTTCTATTTCTTTTAAATCTCTTTTTACTCTATATTTTGTGTAGCTTCACAATTCTCTAGGGGGTATTGGTAGACCTTTCCCTAAATGGGTATAAGTATTCATCTCACCATCCTTAGACCTACCCCTCATCACCTCACTTTTATCAATCCCATTATTTTCCTAACCTATCAACATGTTGTATACAAAGGTTTTGTCTAGTGCAATCATGTCGTATTCTCATATTCCATCTCTAGGTTCTCATCTCAACTTTCATGGGGTCCTTAGGACTACTACAGTTGACATAAAATATTTGTTAACTCCTAAAAGTGCACCCGACACTAAGCTCCTAAGAACCTAGTATGTTTGAAGAACATGGGGAAAACCATCAACTTGTGGATTTACTACTTGAGTGGTTGGACCTCTACATTATAGGTTGGCTCCTATAATGGTACTTCACCTAATCCAATTGAAACTTATGAACTTGATGGAAAAAGGGAAAGGAAGATTAAAAATAATAATAAAATACTTTGAATGAAAAGGTGATGCACTAGATAATAACATTAGAACTTGATGTTCTTGTAACACAAGGAACATAAACATAGTGGTTTATGAGATACAACTTTAATTAAAGTACTCATGCACATAAGTATTTCATAAGAAGGCTTTAGCTAATATTTAGAAGGATAAAATATTCATAACCAGTAATCTTTTAACCCTTTGCACAACCTATGACCTATGCATGAGAATTGTACTTGTAAACATGAAATAATGAGACATGCAATCAAGGCTTCAAAATGAAACACAAATTTATCTCAATCACCAGATTTAGCATACTAAGACAATCTCCAAAGTAGATCCAAAATTTGTTGTATTATGCTCCAAGGAAAAGAAAACCAACTCCAAAATGACATACCGTCAATAATCAACACAATGTGAGAAAGTGTCCCTCCACAAAGGCTCTCAAAAACTGGATCTTACAATGATCAAGGAAAGAAAATAAATAGAGGAACCAAAAAAATTGAATTGGGTCAAATCTAGAAAAAATCCTAAAAAAGAGGACTTCATACTCATCCAAAACCCATTCAAAAACAAGAAAAAGTCTCCAAGACTCAGATAGAAACAAAAATCCTCAAAAGAGGACTCAAAAAGCTCCAAAAAGGTGTCCAAAGGATCTGAAACTCCTCCATCAAATGGATATGATGAGCACAACATAATTAATTTGAAAACTTACCATTTATATTTATTTATATTAAGTAATAATAAAAAATTAATTAACAAATACAAATATAAATTTATATTTGTTAAGTAGATAATTTAATGTATTACTTTATTAAGTAACTTAAAAGATATGATTTTTAAAATTAACTAACATATTATTATCACCTACAAAATAAAAGCTCCTTTACAAAAACAAGGGATATAACCCTTATGTCACCGCGGGCATATGCTTTGACTTGGACATTACTTAAAATATTCCATAAAAATTATAAGGCAAAGGCATCCATCTCCAATAACAAATAGGGTATACACTAACCCTAAAACATAATACCACTTTACAAATTTGGGGAGAGAGGAAAGAGCCACCACTATGAGGGTTTCTAGACTAAGTGTATGCGCTAAGATTTTCTGCACCAAACTTCTTCAATTATCTTCAACCATAGGTACTTGGACAACCACGACCTCCTTTAATCAACAAAATTTTTAAATCAATTAATCAACTCAATAAAATATCAACTATGCCTTTCTCTTCATATACAGATTATCAGTAAATTAAATATTGTATTTACCGATCAATTCAGTTATAGTAATGTGTAAAGTAAAATAACAAGTCAACACATCCATACACATATAACACTTAGATTTTTAACATGAAAATAATGTTAGGGGAAAAACCACCTAGGACCGGTTGTGTGTGCTTGAATGTGACCTCTAAATCAACCACATACGCAACATAGTCATTACTCCTATGGTCAAATTACGAAGAGAATATGAATTATTCAATCCGAAATTTGTGAGGAAGCGACCTGTTGCCTCCTATGCAGGCGGGGGTGTATAATCGCTCTCAGATTGGAGAACCAACAACCATCAGACCGCTACTACAACGGAGGATTTTCCAAGAAAGCCATAAAGATGATATGCAAAGCTAGAATCAAACTAAGATGAATGCAATTAATCTAAAAATACTTGAAAGAAGATATGAAATGCAAATTTTTTTAGTTGATTTTGGAATAAAAATGATCTTAATCTAAGAACAATTAAGCAAATTTAATCTAAATGAGAAATGCAATTATACTAGAATGAGAAATTAAACTAGTTGCAAATGAAAGCTTGAATTTCAATCAAAAATTCACTATAGTGCCTTTACTCTCAAAAATTGTCTCCTTGAATGAGAAAAAGAGGTCAAATAAAAAGAAGAGCCAAGAGGAGGAGGAAGAGTTTCTTGATTCGAAACTCCTGACCCTTCATATCCCTTTTGGGACAAATAAGCATGAATTACTTAAAAAAAGAATGGAAAATGCCACACAGGTGGCCTTTCGAATATCTTGAATTATTAATTCAAAAAGGTGTGTCCATTCGAATATCAAGCAATTATTAATTCCTTTTTATGGGTAATTAGCTAAAGAGGGTGGTTTGATTTAATTTAATTTAAAGCGCATAGGACTTTACAATTAAATTAATGTATCATAGGGGTAATTTAGCCAATTAAGTCAAAGACTTTAGGAATTAATTTAGCATTTGATTATTGCAATTTATGGTCTTTGCAATTGACATCAAGTCAAATTAAGTCAAATAGGAGAGAGAAAATCGCCTAGGGAACTAGGACTTTGGTGATGTAAAATCGAGATAATGCACCAAAATTGATGAAATTAAATAGGTGCCAATTTTGGGGTATTACATTTGCCCCTCTTTGAATTGATGTGCGAACAGCGCGTTGATTCAAAGAATAGTCTGAAGTGATAGATGAAAGCAGATCAAAGCATGAATTTTTCGAAGTCTAAGTTAGATTGCGAAGACAACGATCTTAGAAGAGAACCAGAATCAGGGTTAGATTGCCCCAATACCAATTGATGAAGATGCAGATTTAGGACTATCTCCAAATCAGGGTTAGATTGCCCCAATACGAAGCTTAGTCCTCCGAGACCCAGGTTAGATTGCCCAGATAACGGTCTAAAAGAGATTTTGAGAGTCATCTCCAGAACGAAGCTTGACTCCCAGGAATTAGGGTTAGATTGCCCCAATACCCAAAAGATTTCAAGAACCATCTCCAGAACGAAGAATGATCCTCGAGGATCTGAGTTAGATTGCTCAGATACCTAAGAGATAGATTTCCAGATAACAAGATGCGAGGCGTGAAGATGCCCCTAGCAATGAGGACTGATGATTCAAATCAGACTGATTCAAGAATAGATTCGACAAGATTCAAATGATGTAATCATCCTGCCCCCTCGGGAGCGAAATGGAAAGATGACATGTCAGAAGGATGATAAACAACAAGAGATTGCAGAGCAAAAGCAATTAGACTAGATTCGCGAAGCTACAGAAGTGAAACGGAGCAAAATAGAGGTCCTGTTGACCAATTTTGAGCAATAGTTGACCATGGTTGACTAAATTTGACTTGAGTTGACTTGATGAAAAGAAGTAAAGATTTGAGAACATGATGCAAAGATGAGGATCTAGCAGGAAGATGACACCAGGAGACTGACTGCACAAGCATCCGATCCAGAAGGAGTCCAATATTTAAAACGCGATTTCAAGCTATCTAGAGATGTCAGATTTCGATTTCGATCCCGAAAATGGATGCAGCCAAGATGAGACTGAGACAAAAGATGAGAACCTTTGATGAGCAGATCCAAAAGAAAGCAATCAAGAGAGAAACAAGAAAGCACTCCAAATGCAAGCCTAGAATGAAAGATGCAAGTCTAAATGCAGGCCTAGGATGAACAAATGCAATCCTCCGAACTCGGCTGTTGGACTCATCGTATTTATCATCATTGAGTTCTTTCAAGTTCGGACAATCGCAAGATGTCATACAATCCTTACGAATATAGCTATCATGAGAATATGAATATGACATGAGTCTTAAATTTGTCGGAATAAGGTGTAAGCATCAAGGCACAAGAAGCCAGAATGACCTGAACACCTATTCCTTTTAATCTAGCAAGTTAACATAAGCATTAGAGCATAAATGCTAGAATGACCTGAATGTCTCTTGCGAACAAACACACCAAGCATGCAGGAGTTCTTTCTTTTGCCAAAGATTGCTCGCAGTGACCCTTACGTTCACTTAACAGGACGAGCGTGCAATTTCATCAGTAGCAGAAAGAAGACACTCAAAAGACAAGGAGAAGAACCAACCTCACCAAAGCATCCATATAAAAGGAGTCGAGGTACGCATGGCCATCCAATACGAGATAGAGGCTCTTACAGATGGACACCCCTCTTAAATGAATTCTTTGGATCATTGGAACTAAACCAACAAGCAGAAAGCAAAGAAAGCAAACAAACAAACACTCAAAGAAAACAAAGCTCAACATGCCTCAAAGAAACACACATTTAGTTTTAGTTTCAGTTTAAGTTCATGTGCAAGCGGATTGAAGTCAATTCAGAAAGATAACGTTCAAAGTCTCAATGAGATAATGACAGTAGGCAGACGTAGTGAGAATCATTGGTGATTGATAAAAGGGAGGAATCCCGAAGAAGAGAGATCAAACGAAAGCTAGGTATCCGCAGGCAGGCATAGTGAGAACCACTGGCGACCAATGCTCAAAAGAGTTTCTGAAAGCGATAGGACAATGCCCCCTAGACCAGGCAGGTGCCCCCAAGTGTGAACCAGTTCCAATCCATGAAGAGTCAAGGAAAACTCAAAGACAAGCGCATGAGCTAGCAAACCAAAGCAGGAAACAAACTAAAGCAGGAAAGCAGGAAAACAAACTAAAGTAGGAAAGCGGGAAAACAAACTAAAGCAGGAAAGCGGGAAAACAAACTAAAGCAGGAAAGCGGGAAAATAAACTAAAGCAGGAAAGGAAGGAAACTAAAGCAGGAAACTAAGAGCCAAGCGACGCTGAGATGAGATGTTACTTCAGGAAAACAAGAGGCGCCTGTTTACCAGGTTTTCACCATCTTGGCAGAGATTCTATTTTTGCTACCATGACGCCTGTTTACCAGGTTTTCATCAATGGCACATTTTTCTCTTTTTCAATTTTTTTGTACTTTTCTCTTTTTTTGATTTTTTTGTATTTTTTGAATATCTCTTTTTTTTTGTATTTTTGATCTTTTCATTTTTTTTTTTGTATTTTTCACATTTTCTATTTTTTTTTGTATTATCAAGGCGCTTGTTTACCAGGTTTTCACCAGGATAATAGATACATCAAAGCACCTGTTTGCCAGGTTTTCACTAAGATGATCATTTTTTCAGGACATTTTGCAATTTTTAGGATTTTTTGCAATATATCAATTTTTAGGATTTTTTCAGGATCAATAAATATGTACATGAGCACATAGAGAATGTCAGCTATAGAACTTCTTAGATGAAGAGTGTTGATGGGCTCTTTGAGTTTCTCTCCTTTAGTAGGAATCTCTGAGAACACAGTCATTTGTAGCAGTAGCCAGCTGAGAAGTTGCAGAATCAGAACCAAAGGTTGTAGCAGTAACAGGAGATCCAACCAGTAGTGTCCAACTATTGAGAGATCCATAGTCAAGGAAAGATCACTTAAGTAAGACCCAGAAATATCCTCATGGACACACCTTAACTCTTCGTTAGATTTCCCACGCTCTAAATGCTTAGGGAGAGTACATTCTAGATTTCTCTTAGTCATGTCATTAGCAATGAGGAGATGCTGATATGCACTTTGGGAAAAGGCAAGATGGAGTGAAGAGGGTAAAGTATGAGAGGCAAGGGTGATGGAATGGAGGGAAGTATGAGAATTTTGGAAGCTCGAATGACAACTTTGATTTTTTCTTTCTTTGGAATCCACATAGCTTTTGAATTTTTTCTTCTTTACTTTGAGGTGCTTTTGATGACAATGCCTATAGAATGGATTTCGAGATCCATTTTTTATTTTATTTTTTGGCTTTTGATTGTCTTCTTCTTTTTGAGGACCTTTGCGATCTTTTGAACACCTTTGTTTCTTTCCTTTCTTCGTAGTCACATGTTGATTAGATGGGACATGGTGACCTTGAGATATAAGTGGATTCTTATTATTTTTATTTTTATGTTGCACATCCAAGTTACTTCCAAAAGACTCAGGAATTGTGGATGAAAAAGGATTATATGACTGGTTCAGGTGGAGAGGTGGAGATGGAAGTGGACGGGCCACTTTTCTGGGAGATGAAGAGGGAAGAGAAATCAATGGGATGGGCTCAAGTGCAAATATATCAATATCATCCTCATCATTCATGAATGCATTAGATAGATCAGGAAAGTAATCTTCCATAGAGCATTGTTGATTGTGAGTAGTCTTAGAAGAGTCAGATAAGTTTGGAGGAATATTATGTGAGCCTAACCAAGATTGTCTATTCCAAGAGTCAAGTCCCCTTTCAGGTGGTAAGAGTGCACGAATAGGAACCATTTCAATTTTGGATCTACCAATATTCCATGAAGCTGTAACAGAATGGGGTCTTACATACCCATGATTTGCTGGAGCAGTAGGAGTATAGCTTGGAGTAGATGGCCTAGGATCCATAGGAATGATCTCCACAGGAGGGTGGAAAGGATTGTCATCAATAGCTTGATCTGGAGGATCATAACTTTCTCCTCTTTCTGAGTTGTTAAGACAAGCATATAGGTGCATAGCATCAACTGGTATTTTTGTAGTAGCATCTGAAATGGAGTCCCATTCAGCTAGAGACATAGTCGGAGGTAGACTTTCTTCATCACTATCATCTGTCAAAGGAAATATTTCTTCAATAATAGGATCTTGTTCAGTAGTAGAAGTAGCAGAGTAATCTGGAATAGGCACACCTTGAGGCATACCCAAGAGGAGGGAAGCATCCAACAGTTGCTCCCAATCAGTATGTGTGTCATTGGAATCGGCAGTAGTAGGATTCTGTTCAATAGCAAAAGTGGTGGAACAATCTAGAATAGGCATACCCAAGATAAGAGAAGCATCCAACAGTTGCTCCCAATCAGTATGTGTATCATTGGAATCAGCAGTAGTAGGATTTTGTTCAACAGTAGAAGTGGTAGAACAATCTAGAATAGGCATACCTTGAGGCATACCAAAGATAAGGGAAGCATCCAACAGTTGCTCCCAATCAGTATGTGTGCCATTAGAGGCAGTGACATATTCAGTAGTAGCTGCAGTAGTAGAAATTTGTTCAGTAGAGTGTATAAAATCCTCCTGGTGAGGATCAAAATCATGTTCTTGAAGCACTTGAGAAGGTAGCTAAGACTCTTTCTGGTAATCTGAATCAGAATTTTGATCATTCAAAGGTCTTTCATATGTCATAGGCTGAATCCATGTTTCTTCATTATCTGAATCCTTGCATGAGTGAAAGCTGTAGCTAGGTTGGTCAAGCTCATTGCTCTGATAGCTAATACCAAATCTATCTTCAGAAGGTTCCTCATAGGAATGTGGAGATGGAGGGAGAGTTGTCAATGACAAGACGGACTCAATCTGATATTCCCCCATGCCAATTTCTTTGATCTTTAAGGTCTTTTCTATTTCTTTTAGCTTGGCCTCATAGAACTCAGTGGATTCTCTATTGGTGGGAACAAAGCTATCTGTCGTTTGAGTAAGCATCTTAGCAGAGCAAGTATTTAGGCTAGCACTATTGTCAATGAGGACATGGGGGATACTCTTGGGGCCTGTCATAACTTCAGTGTACAGGAGAGGATTATGCGGGTGGCTCAGCAAGTGATCGTCTTCCTCAGAGAATGGTAAATAATGAGGCGAGGTCAAATGACCCACCATAGATTGGAACTGATTGAGATTGAGATCTTTGGGGACGTTTTCCTTAGTGAGGGCTTTATCCATAGATAGTTTTGGTCTAGATGTCGAAGGTTCGGGACCTTTGAGAATAATCTTTGCATGAGATCGAGGGATAGCATTCGCACAAGCTGGAGACTGTGTGGATTTATAAGAGGGAGATGCAGGGCCTCGCAAGACAAAGGGAGTTTTGGGTTTAGGAGTATCCTCGCTCCTTGGAGAAATGATCATGTCACAATGAGGGATCCAAGGTTTGTTTCTAGCAAATCTAGAAGGCGGTTGAGCTTCTATCGTAGCCTTCTCAGTGGCTTTGATCGTTTGTATGTTAGAGCTAAGATTAAAGACAGACTTTGAGGGTTTTGGCATGTTAGAGCTAAGATTGAAAACCAACTTTGAAGGTTTTGGCATGTTAGAGCTAAGATTGAAAACCAACTTTGAAGGTTTTGGATCTCCCATCTTGTTGGTAGTATTACGAGAGATCGTGAAAGAGTTG
Source organism: Chamaecyparis obtusa (assembly GCA_027943335.1). Taxonomy (NCBI): domain Eukaryota; kingdom Viridiplantae; phylum Streptophyta; class Pinopsida; order Cupressales; family Cupressaceae; genus Chamaecyparis; species Chamaecyparis obtusa. Next base: position 1,187,617 of record BSBK01000840.1, read on the forward strand.
ATAGGTTCAAAAGGATCAATAGGTTTAATTTTAGAAAGTGACCCTTCAGAGTCTTGCTGGTCTTCAAACAATGGGTTATAATATTCTTGAAATAATAAGTCAGACTGTATCTAAAACAATGGATTGTAATACTCTTGGAATGACGAAGAATGTGAGGATTCCTCACGAAGTTCAGATTTTGCAACAGATTTAGGATGACCTATGTCTCGATTACAAGGTTTACTTTGATCTTGATCAGCGTTCTGAACGGGATAAGTCTTGCCACTTCGAGTCGTGACAGTCATAAACAAAGATGTAACGAGCAAAGATTCGGGATAAAGCTAGACTCTGTCTCAAAGATAATGAAAGGAGATAAATGGCTAGAACAGCCAAGATGCAAGATGAACCTGGTACGAATTGTCAAAAAGAGATGGCTAGAACAGCCGAGATAAGACAATCGCAACACAAGGTACAAAAGACATAAAGAGATAAGATGAATAGATGAGAGACAACATGAGTCAAAGCAAAGATCGATCGATTCCTAACTCAAGACAACTAGTTTTTGACGATGAACGACAGGAAAATAGAAAACTAGATCACAGACAAAAAGGAAGATCAGATTTATGTCATTGATCAAGCACATAAGACAGCAATCAAGGAGTTCAAGCAAACAGTCTTCAAGCAATGGGCAAGGGACAAAGCAACCTTGCGCATGAACAGGAATAGTGACTTAGTATTTCTACTCCCTAAGGACTCTACTTGTGTATGTTCTTGAGAATGTTTTAGCAGGCACTTAAAACATAACAACATCCTAGCAAGTTCTCTACAAGGATATACATGGCTTTTCTAAAGGGATTCCTCGATATACACAAGGTACGTGAGGCACAAATCCGTAGATGAGAAGAATTTGAAATCACACAGTCGGGGGGAGACGGTAACCCAAATCTCCTCCTTCACTTCTCAAAGGTATAAAGTTCTTTGAGGCTTAGCCAAGAGTGAAATCTAACTCATTCCCAAGAGAGGTGTCTTTGGATTCACCTCCCGATATTTATACTCCGCCGGAACACGGGAGTTAAGGTCGTCCCTTGAGGTGATGAAATCCCCAAGCAGGCCTTCTAAAAAAATGAAAAGTAAGTAATTCTCTATCAAAAAGTATTGAAAAGCACTAAAGGTGGAACACTTAACCCTTCAAGTAAATGTGAGGTGAGTCCACAAAGTGGTGCATTTAACTCCTCACACAAACTCAAAGTGAGTCCACACCCTAGAAAACAAGTGAGTTCCAAAAAGCACAAAAGGGTTGCCAAGTGGAACAATTAACGCTTCTTTCCTATAGACCCCTCCCCTTTAATGTGGCGCTGGGATTGCAACCACAGGGCGGAAATGAGGGGCCGGCGGATTAGCGAGTCCAATAACCCAAGATAGCAATCTAGATCAATCACAAGTAATCTTAGACTGTTAATCAATACTACTCATAAGTGCAAGAGGTTTTGAATCATGGAATATTTAACTTTCCAAGTAAACATGAAGTGAGTCCACAAAGTGGTGCATTTAACTCTTCATGTAAACAAGGAATGAATCCATGCCCTCAATTACTCAATGAGATATTTTGATATTTGAAACCAAGAATTACTTAAGGTGTAAAAGACAAGCATGCACTTAAACACAAACTTGTAAAAACAAATCTATGTTCATTCATTTCCCATTAAGAGCATCAATTAAAATGTGTTCTATGAAAGCATGTAACACTCAAGCCAAACACATGAGAGGTTCAATTTTATGCCCAAACCAAGTGTTATAGAGATTTTAAGAACTCACCTTAGGTCCAAAGATCTACAATCCAGCATTTAGCACACATCCAAAAGTATAGAATCAAGACAAATCAATGGCAAACTGTAAGATATGTAACATTGCTGTCTTCAAGACAGTCTTTAAAGATTGATTTATTTGACCCATAAAATCACAATATTAAAATTTCTAGAAAGAATGAAGTTTTTAGCCAACATCAAGAACTATCATTTTCCAAAGTTACAAGGTCTTATGATTTCATTTGGTTCCTCAACCAATAATGTTTTCAGACTGCAATTTTTCTGTCATAAATCAGATTTAAAACAACAGGCCCTGCCTAGGGAGTCACATATCTTTCTCAAAAATAATTCAAATGAAACCAAACCAATTTCACAGTAACTATTAATGAATCTAGTTTCCAAATATGTAAGCCATTTATTTTTCCCATTCATAAATCATTTTCTATGAATAAATCATTGCCTGCAACTCCAATACAGATTGTTAAAAATCAGTTTTTACTCAAATGCCCATAACTTTCACAAATCTGCATGAAAATTACTAAAACCAAAAGGAAATGAAATATAATTCACTTATCTTTCCAATGAATATTATTATAGATCCTGATTCTTCATAATTTGTCCGTACCAGATGTTTCAATTTGACTGTATTCAGAGAATCTCAAATCTGCAAATACCCAATTTCACCAAAATGATCATAACTTATTCATTTCTTTATAAAAATGAACCAAACCAAAAGCATGAGAAAGAAGATTCATCATTCTATCCATCCATTACTATATTACAAGGTTTTCAGACTGTAAATGGCCGTACAAGGCCTGAAAGCAACATTAAAATTAAAAAACCAATAAAGAATGAGGCCAGAAATTGATCTTTTCTGCCCCACAGTGGGCGCCAAAAATGTGTGTGCTTGAATGTGACCTCTAAATCAACCACATACGCAACATATTCATTACTCCTATGGTCAAATTACGAAGAGAATATGAATTATTCAATCCGAAATTTGTGAGGAAGCGACCTGTTGCCTCCTATGCAGGCGGGGGGTGTATAATCGCTCTCAGATTGGAGAACCAACAACCATCAGACCGCTACTACAACGGAGGATTTTCCAAGAAAGCCATAAAGATGATATGCAAAGCTAGAATCAAACTAAGATGAATGCAATTAATCTAAAAATACTTGAAAGAAGATATGAAATGCAAATTTTTTTAGTTGATTTTGGAATAAAAATGATCTTAATCTAAGAACAATTAAGCAAATTTAATCTAAATGAGAAATGCAATTATACTAGAATGAGAAATTAAACTAGTTGCAAATGAAAGCTTGAATTTCAATCAAAAATTCACTATAGTGCCTTTACTCTCAAAAATTGTCTCCTTGAATGAGAAAAAGAGGTCAAATAAAAAGAAGAGCCAAGAGGAGGAGGAAGAGTTTCTTGATTCGAAACTCCTGACCCTTCATATCCCTTTTGGGACAAATAAGCATGAATTACTTAAAAAAAGAATGGAAAATGCCACACAGGTGGCCTTTCGAATATCTTGAATTATTAATTCAAAAAGGTGTGTCCATTCGAATATCAAGCAATTATTAATTCCTTTTTATGGGTAATTAGCTAAAGAGGGTGGTTTGATTTAATTTAATTTAAAGCGCATAAGACTTTACAATTAAATTAATGTATCATAGGGGTAATTTAGCCAATTAAGTCAAAGACTTTAGGAATTAATTTAGCATTTGATTATTGCAATTTATGGTCTTTGCAATTGACATCAAGTCAAATTAAGTCAGATAGGAGAGAGAAAATCACCTAGGGAACTAGGACTTTGGTGATGTAAAATCGAGATAATGCACCAAAATTGATGAAATTAAATAGGTGCCAATTTTGGGGTATTACACCGGTAACCCAAAATAATTCACTCTTTTGAACTAAGCTCGGTTAAGAGCCAACCTTGTTAAAGGTTACAAAACACACTGTGAGGTGTGACCTGGTTAGAGGATTTATCACTAACAAACATTCACTATGGGGTCAAAAAGAAAAAAATCAACATTCATTGAATGTCATATTGAAATATAAAGACTGGTAAGTCCCACTCGGTTAATAGATTTATCTGTAGAAATGGTTAAACTAATAAATTAATGATCTGATTCAAATACAACTTGATTTGTAGATTTTTAGATCTATGCTAAGCTCGAAAATACCTTTGATCAATAATCAATTCAATCTCTTTATTTCCTCCAACTCTATTCTGCTTAGTAATTGCTTTCTCTGATGCTCGTTGTTGTCTGCAGAATTGCTCAATTTTTTCTTCAACCAGTTTGATCAGCTTTGCATGAATTCAATCGTTTCACGTGAATTCTCCTACAACAAACTCAATAATGAATCTCTTGTCTCTTTATATAGACATCATAAACCATTTTATTTCCATCCATAGATTTTTCCTCTTAATCTTTACCATTGATTTTTTCGCTTTAACCTTCCTCGACAATTATGTCAATAACAAGGTTCATTCTCCTTCATCTGATCATCCTTGAATTTTTTCAGTTGTTTGATCATCATAACAAACATTATCATTTACCTCAGAATCATAAAAAATTATCTAGCTCATCATCTTTAGTCGCCAGTCATAAGTTCCATTTATTTCTTTCACTCGGTCGATACCATAATGCATCAGTGATAACTAGCTTGGTTAACACTATACTCGGTATAAACTACACTTGCTCGGTGTATACTGAATTCTTCATTTACCGACCACATAAACTTGTTCATTCATGATCTTCAATCTATAATAGATCCATGTAATACAATCAAATCACTAACATAATGTCATAGACTCATCAATAAGTTACCCAATGAATATCATATCCATAACTTTCTCATCCATCTCATCTTCATGTAGATATCTCGTTCCTTCATCATCATTTTTCTTTCTTAAAATGTTTTTAACCATCATGATAAGTAATGTCAAAACTAGTTGACATCAATGACAATAAATTAATTGATTTAATGTCTTACATACACATTAGTAGCTCGGTGATCATCAATCACTGCCTTTCAAATATCCAATCCATTGTCAAACTCTCCATCACAATATTCAATCAGTTGTAGTTTATCAGTTGGACTTCAATTCTGACCTCACCTTTGTATTGATACAAACATTAGAGTTCAATCTGACCTGGGTTAATCTCAAATTTGTGATGAAAAGATTAGCTGACAATGAACGTCTATCAATGCTTCTAACATTCCGCATGCTAGTTCGAGTTATTTTTTTATCTTTATCAAAAATCTTTATTATTTCTGTGCATTATTTATGTCAGAAAGATGAAATAAGATAGGGGATTCTTTCTTTGATATAAAAATGTGACTCCTAACTCTACTTATTTCTTCTCTAAAGTTCTATCATTGTCATGCTTATTCTTCCATTATTGAAACCTGTTCATGCTTCAATTTCCCTCTTTATTGATGATATCCTTTCTTGTAGCTGATCACTATAATTTAATTATCTAGTATAGTTCATTTACTAGTAGAGTGCTCTTATTCAAAGAGTACTCCTTTCTGTGCTTGGATTGAGTTGTCCTTAATATCTATTTTTATCATGGCAATCTATGGTATAGAAACCAACTCTGTAGTTGAAGCTAAGTAATGATATCATTTTATTCATTTGCAACTGTATTTGATGTTCTATGTTTTTTCACTTGTAGCATTTGTCATTGTTCATGACACCATGTCCTTTTATCCCTTTTGCTTTCAATATTGATGGAGAAAATATGATGTTTGTATTTTAGTTATTTTTTATTTGAATTTGTGTTGGTATATCTCTGTCTAAAACTTACTGAATGTATGTTGTCCTTGGACATAATGTGTACCTCTGTTTGAAATTGATTTATGGTTCAATAGCATAAACCAAATCATTCAATTTTGAAAATGAAAAGATGGGATATGTTCTACATCCATATGCTCAATCAGAATGGAACTTGATGTAAAATTTCTTTTTGTCTATGAATATGGATGTAGAACAGATCATGTCATATTTATGACTACTGATCCTCAATATCTCACTTTGACTCAACGGCTTTTGAAATAAAAGATTTCACTGTGAAAACTTTTATGTTCCTTGATGTTTCTTGCTTCTCAAAACTATGATTATATCCTTGCAAACATTATGTCTAGTCTTCTTTTATCCACATGATTCTGACATGTTGCGATTTTGCATCATACTTTTGTATCATTTATTGACTGCATTTTCTAACTCATGAGATCCTTGAATGCTAGATCAAGTATTTACTGATGTATTTATTGGACACATGCCTTGTTGATCAATCAAATGCTCCTTGAAAGTTTAATGTACTTATGAGATTAACACATAACTAATCACCTACTGAGGAAAGTTTAGGAAACATTCTAAATTTTTGAAGGTATGAATATTTCCTGAACTTTCTTTAGTATATGATTAGTTACTAAAAATAAAAATAAAGTCTCTCTCCTACCCAAGTATGATATGATTTGATGAAACAAAAGGTTTCATTCATGGTACATGTCCCTTTAATGCTTATTTAATCATTTAGTTTCTGAATATGCAAGTGTTAACCATGTATCTTCACTTATGAAGCTTTTACTATTTTGACAAGCTAGGCTCAACCCTTGTGGGAGCCACATTTTAATCCACTTACCAAAATAGAAAACACTTAATTCTGCACATAGAACAAACTAGTTAGAAATATATTTTGTAATGTGGTCATGACTTTTCTAATTTTTATCTTTACTGATCCTTGTTCAAATAAAGATCATGACTGAAATAGTATAAGTATAAGTGCATAGGGATGCTTTATTGGAAACAATTCATTTATTACATCTCATGGATGTAACCTATATCTTATTTCATTTTTTGTAGGATATGAAGACACCTAGAGGATTTAGACTAGACTAGACACAAAGGCGCATGAGACTTGGACCTATACCAATCATTCACAACCAACAAATGGATGGTTCCCTTCATCCTTCTACTTATACATTTATGTTATTTAATGATTTCTCTCCACTTTCATAAGAACAAAAAGGATTACTCTCATGATCTTGTGTGAGAGACATATTTATATTCAGAAAATTATTTCATGTTTATCAATTGTAAAAATAGATAAAAATATATATTTAATGTTTAATACAAAGGATGTAATGATATTTTAATTTTGTGTGCAGTGAAAGTAATTTTCTCATAAGTAATTGAATATAAGTAGTAAAGGGATATGTACCTTCATTTGTAAATGTCACAATGCTCAACTAAATTAGAACATGTGAGAAAATTTAGTAACAATCTTCTCCTTCATAATTCAAGCATATTTTAGAGCATGGCCTCGTGCTTGAATTTTATTGTCAGAAATCATTTGTAATACTTCTCTTTCTACATCAATTTTTGTAGTTGAGAAGGTCTCGCCTCTTCAAGAGTTTGTCACCACCTCTTTTCTAGAGGTTGATGATGTAGATCCTACTTCATAACCTCAGGTTTAGTCTCTCACCTCTATCAAGGCATGTATGTTCAACTCTCTTGAGGATATTAAAGTGTTTTCATCTATCTTCACAAGCTCAATGAATCCTCCATGGATTCACTAGATGAAAATGTTTAGGTAACTTCATCCTTGGCTTTGAGTGTTGGTGAGATGCATGGGGCTAATCTGGCAATTTTCCCTCTTTAGGAAATCCCTCCCTCCCCTTATAATAAAGATTGGAAACATGATGATATAATCATGGAGGATCATTGATATAGTCCCTCTTCTTATCTATAGATTAGAGAACTCATGTCTATATTCCCCCATTCTTGTCTTTTTATGTTGTGCTCTTCTAAAGGACCCAACTTACTCTGCAGGTACTTGGATATAGGGGATTTATTTGTCATACACTTCCTCTTTTTTATGCATAGTTATTCTCTATGTCATATCTTAATTTTTAGCATTTGAGGATGATGCAAATATTTGGGAGAATTTAGGCATTTTCCATGTTTTAATGGTGGAAAATGGGTTCACTAATTCATGCATGCAAACTAGGATTCAAAACTATTTCCATTGATTACATTAAGGAGAGTGGACACACTTGGTTCAAATGATTGAACATGAGTTAAATCCAACACTCCTTGATTTGGAATGGAGTGTGAAAATGTGTTGTGAATAGGATGCTAGATCTAGGGTCAAAGAAGACAAATTGAGTTTTTTTGACATGCATAGGAAATCACAGATCAAATATGTAGAGTATATTTATAGATCTAGAAAGAGAATACAAAAAGGAACCTATGTATGAAATTTGGGCTCAAATAAGGAGGTGAATGGTGCTTGGGGTGCCCTTGAGCTAGGAATGTCAAATGTGGATGAAGGTTGTATTTTTAGAATTAGAATATTACTTAGAATCTTCCCTAGAAGTTTTGTCATAAATATGCAAGTCAATGGTGGGAAAGACACCTTTGACCATGCTTTTTTAGATATATGAAATCTCAATCTATAGGTCAAAACTCCTATTGCTTGCCCATGCAAAGAAGAGAAAATGTTGGGTTGAAAGGGTTTTGCCTAGGTCAAAATCCGATTTTGCAATGAGCCATAAAATTGAAATAAAACGTAATTGAATTGGAAGCTCTAAAGTAGAATGGTGAATCTTATACCTCAGACTTGTTGATGCAATTCTCTTTGAATGATATCACATTTGTTAATGCAATAACATGACATGACATAAAGGATATTAATGATGAAAACGTGCTTGCATGGAGATTGTTGTAATTTGTTACTTCATAATGTTTAGATTTGAAGAAGACTTAAAGGATATGGAGGAATGAAATATCACCTTGAATGCTTGAAATTAAAGGTGTTTACTTGATTTGATAGATGATTGTGGATTGTTAAAATGAATTGAAATAATTCTCTCATATAGGTTTCTCAAGCTATTTTATGGATTAAGACAACTTAAATTTGGCATATTGAGACACCGGGATCAAGGAACAACTAGTAAGAATCTGACACAGGAATACTTGAAAATGGGTGAATATTGGTGGCTCAAGGGTGCCCCAGATGCCATTGACCTACCAAAATAGGGAAATAAAGTGCACTAAGTTTGAGGTAGAGGTTATAATTACCATGTAATGATATGACATTAGATTTTTAGTATTTTAGCCAAACATAGGCTTGGATAAAAGATAGGACACCACACAATAAGACAATGGCACAAAATGTGGTATAAATTGTACAAGGTTACAATTTGCAATAAAAAATTTAACTCACTTTTGCAGGCTCGCAATAAAGGAGAGAGAGAGAGAGAGAGAGAGAGTCTAGGAAAATGGTTACAAAGATATAAGACATGATTGATTTTGAGTGAACAATCCCCCAACCTTAGGATCTTAACTCATACAGCCATGTGCATGAACATGTAAAATAAATAAAAACAAAGGCAAAAACAAAAATACATACAAAAGGGGGTTAATACTCAAAAGAAAAGGCTCCAAGTAAACTATTTGAAGATATCTTGATAATCAAAATGCCTCAACCACTAATATCATTCTCAAAATATTATTGCAATAGCACAAGTGGTCATATAGAAAGAGAAAGATCATACATCAAGGATGTGATAAGAGAGAATGATCCAATCAACTAGTAAGGTGTATTGTATTATAGGCTCATGGAGGAGAGAGAAAGTAAACGTGGATTCTATGACATAATAATCTATGTTATGCCAGGTTATCCATGAAAGAGAAAAGATTCTATGGGATAACAAGTTGTGTTATGTTGTGTGATTTGTGTGAGAAGAGGAGGAAGATTCAAAATAGTCTAGCAAGTTGTGTTATTCTAAATACACTCATCCTAAGATTTAATGCCAAGGACAATTTAACATTCTATCAAGTTGCATTATGCTAGTCAACTCATCCTAAAAATTGGTGCCAAGGATAACCAAACAAAGCATTATCTACAAGAAAATCCACAAATAGGTGCTAAGGAGAGTTAAATGGTCTAACAAGTTGTGTTATGCTAGTCAACTCAATTTAAAAAATTGGTGCCAAGGATAACCAAGCAAACATTGTGTTCGGTGGATATTGTGTAACTGATAATTTTGGGATCAATTGCAAAATAGTGGTTCCAATGACAATGTGTGAGACATAGTCTCTCCTACTTCTAAGGGAAGGATCCCCCTTCTTATTTCTACTAGAATAAACTAAACACTTAATTATTTCTATTTACACTAAGCTAAAATAGGGTGAGACATTCATCATATTTTCCTATTTTAAAATATATGTTACCTTTACAACACGATCTTTAATCACTGGTGTAATTCAACTACAAAGTATTAGTTGAAGCAATAATCTCGATAAATAGAGGATTAGATGTAACCATAACTTTAAACCAACCAAAAACCTTTAGTAACTTAGAAGCTCATGAAAGATCAAAGTCTTTCCATGACTCCTTTATGAATTTAGGAACAAAGATAAAACATGTGTAGATCAAAGTATTTAATGTATTTCACCGTACAACACAAATGTAAAAAAAGGAGAAACACAAAGTATGCAAGCATTCTACAATAGTTTCAAATATGAAAAGCAACTCAAAGTCCACAATATCAAGTCCAAAAACCTAACTATAGCTCTAAACACGATAAGAAGCTCAAAGTTTTCAAGATCAAGTTTAAATCCGTATTGAACAATAGTACAACACTCACAATTAATCTCTATAAAATGTTGTCACATGAAAACTTGAATCAACATAAAGTCTGAAAGAAAGTTGCCTCTTTTATTGAATGAAATTTTATTTACATCTAAGCTCAATGTATTAGATTTCTCAACAAATTGGAAGATTTTTAATGCATTTCTCAAAATATCCCTTATTTACAAAGGGCCCTCTTGTATTTATAGAAGAGAGGCTATGAGAAAAAGGTGGGAGAAACCTAACTAATTGTTGACTAATTCAACATTACAAGCCCATGTAGTATGATTACATGCAATTTTATTTTACAATTTTATATGTGATGTGATCATATGTGATTGCATTTTCTAACTTTACATGTAGTTTATAAAAAATGGATTACATATACATAATTAAAACTAATATAAGTGTCTAACAAGACAACTCTTATTACATCATCCTTTGTCAAATAGGTATTCATGTTATTTCAAGATGACATGAGGAGTCTTTAAATTATTGGTGCACAAATGAGCAAGTTTGTGAACATCAACTTGCATCCTTGACGGTTCTCATGTCCTCAAAATGAACTCCAACCTCATATTAGTTCTTTGGGTAATACCATTTCTTCAAGGAAACTCTTTATGTGAAGTTGAGGTTATCCTCAACTGAAATACTTGTATATTCATTATGGACCATCAGAATCACAAACCTTTTTAATGGTAGACACATTTATATATCCTTAATACATTCCCAAATGCACAACCAAAGATATCACCTTGAGCATGTGCGTGAAACCAATCTTTGCAAATCTATAACACTATAATACTGGCAATCAACAAAATAATCGATCTTCATCTGTAACACCATAACTTGATCAAATCATCATGTCATCAACTCAAACTTGACATGAACCATGTAGACAACCTCTACATCATTCCATGATATGTGCAAATATTCATCTTTGGTAACCTTCTTTCATCAATCATCTGAACATACTGCGTTACTAGAAAAACTGCATATCTGACATAAAAACTACATAACAAATATCAAAACATCCAAACATCATAGTAGACATGTTGGTATCAATGACAACACATCTAACTTGCCAACAAATTTTATGTGTGTCATCTGATATCTCTTCATAAATTCTTTAATCATCATTGACATGAACTGAGGTCCTTGATAAGAAATAATTTCTCTGGGTGCTCCAATCTTTGAAATATATACTTGTATAGAAAATTCACTACTTTGTCTTCTCTTGCAATTGTCAAAGCTTTGGCTTCTGCCCATTTGGTAACATAATTCCTACAAACCAAGATATAGTGGTTTCCTTATGATGGTGGATCAATAGGTCTAATGAAGTCAATTGCCCATTTTTCAAATGGTTCCAAAGCTACTTGAGGTTGCAATGACATCTCCATTGTTGGTTTAGGTATTCCCATGCACTAGAATTCATCATAATGTTTCTCATAAAATGAAACATCTTTGGACATTATTAGCCAAAATTAGCCTACTCTCATAATATTATGTGTAGTGTGGACTATTGAATAATAGCATCCTTGAGGTGTACTATGGAATGAATGTATGATGTCATATACTTCAATTTCTTGCACACACTAGTGAAGAATATGATCAAGACAATTTCTAAATAATAGACCATCAATCCATTGGAATATTGAGCTTTGCCTAATTAAATTTTTATTTTTCTTTGTAATGAAATAACTTGGTCACTTCCTTGTTACAAGATAATTTGCAAGGTTAGAAAACCATGGTGACTAATTAATGGAAATGGAAAAAAGGTCTTCATTTAGAAACTTGCCATCTACTAGTTCATTGTTACCCTAAAAAACCATTCTTGACAGAAAATTAGCAATAACATTATCCTTTCCTAGCTTATCAATAACGGTTATATCAAATTATTGTAATAAAAGTAACCATCTACTTATACTTCCTTCTATAATAGCTTTGTTCATTAAATATCTAATTGCAGAATGATCAGTATGAACAAAAACTTTGTAACCAATAATATAATGACGAAATTTATTGATTGCATAAACCACAACAAAGAATTGTTTTTTTGTTGTTGTATAATTCCTCTCTGTAGGACTCAAATTCTTGTTGATATAATAAATGGCATGCATTTGTCCATTTTCATATTTCTATCGTAGTACTTCTCCAACAATAAAATTGAAGGCATCAGTATGTATGTGAAATAGTTCTCCACATACAAGCCCTTTGATAACTGGACAAGTCACCAAGGAATTTTTAATTGTTTCAAATGATATTAGACACTCATATGTCCATTAAAACACAATATCCTTCTTTAAAAATGTAAATAAAGGTTCAAGAATCTTACTAAATCCTTCTATGACTATTTTATAATACCTTGCATGCCCAAGAAAACTTCTAACATCAAGTGAAGTTTTTAGGACAGTTATTTGTTGGAAAATTTCTACCTTCTCAGGGTCAACTTTTATTCCATCTTTGAATACGTGGTACCCTAACACAATTCCTTCTTTCAACATTAAATAAATTTTTTCATGGTTAAAGGAGATTTTTTTATCTTTACATCTTAAGAGGGTTTTTTTCTAGATTCCCCAATGCTTCTTCATATGTTTTCTATGAACTATGAAATCATCCATATATACCTCAACACAAGAAGTGGTAAGATCTATAAAAATGGCCAGAACTAATCTCTAAAAACGTAGTTGAGGTGATAAAAATTCCAAAAGGTGGGACTCTATAAGCATAAGTGCCCCAAGAGTAGGTAAATGTAGTCTTTTCCTGGTCTTGGATCTGATTTCCTCTAAATCCATCAAGAAAAGAGAAACACCTACTACCAACAACATTGTCAAGCACTTGGTCTATGAATGGAGAAGGAAAATAATCTCTTTTAGTGGTTTAATTGAATTCCCTATAATCAATACACACAAACGCCACTTACTATTTTTCTTAAGTAATATGACCAATGGGGAAACCCACTAACTATTAGAAATAGGATAAATGAATCCCACTTGCAGCAATTTTTCTATCTCTTGTTTCATGAAATCTCTTAGAGTAGGGTTAATTCTTCTCTGTCCTTCTCTAACAGGTTTAACATCCTCAGTATATATGTGATGAGTACACATTTTTGGATGGATTCCTCTCATGTCCTTATACTCCCTAGAAAATAATTCGATGTTCTTCTCTAACAATTTTTTTAAACCTCTTCCTACTTAAGTATCAAATATGAACTGATGAAAAGGGGTTTATCTTCATTCACCAAAATTTTCTTAGTTTTGTTGGAAGCTTCAGATGGTTCACCTATAATTTTTTTCAAAGGAAAAGATTTTTATGTGGAGTGATGTACCATTGTGTCAACATTTTCTCCTTAATCTATAGACTCTTTACTCAAAGTGTATTCCTGCAATATACACTCTTGAGAAGTTTCTTTAAAACCTTTTTCAAAAAATTCTTGAAACTCAACAAAATGATCCATCAAAGTAACCATGGATAACTCTTCCACTCCATCCCCTTCTACATCCATTTCATCATCTACCCAAAATGGAGTATTAGTTTTTAATGTAGGCTTAGTTGAATATTATAGTGAGAGTTCTTTTTTCTTAAAACCATTTGATATTGTCATACTTATTGATCTATTGTCTATCAATGTTTAGATTATTGCTAAATAAGGTCTCCCCAAAATAAGTGGATATCCTATTTCCCTTTTCCTTTCTTTAAGCACTAGGAAATCCACATGATAATCCTATGTATCTATGGTAACGGTTATATTTTCTAGGACACCTTTAGGATTGGCAATAGATTGATTCACCAACTAAATTATAGTTGTTATGGGTTGAACACCTATCATTCCCAACTTCTTAGTCATATCAAAAATAATAAAATTTATGTTTTGTCCCAGATCTATCAAAATGTTAGGTATCTCTACCCCTCCTATACTTAAAGTACTCATAAGACTCCCAGTGTCACTATACTTTTATGGAAGCAATTTTCCTGATAAAACATCAGTGAGTTTGGTTCCTACTTGAATGGTTAAAAGAATTTACCTCTTCCTTCATGTTGTTTTGATATAGAGTGACTTGATAAGTTGATTAATTTCTGGAATATCCTTCATAGCTTGAAGGAGAGTAATTTCAATCTTTATTTTCATCAACTCATGGAGAAGTTGTGAGTCTTCAATATTATCATGACCTAATTGAGATCTATCAAGAGCTACCCAATACTTTTTAAACCATTAAGAAAATGGTGCTTTCTCATGCATAGTTTCAACTTTATTAGGAACTTGGTCTTTATCATTTTATTTTTCTACCCTTTCCCCTTCCTTGCTTATGACATCCAATTTAGAAGGAACATTTTGATTCCTTAACTAAATATCATTGATTTTAATAGCATTTAAACTAGCAAGGTTAGCATCAACATTGTAAGTTTGTTGGGTTTGAGTGTTCTTTGGGTTTGGAATAGGTTGTGTTGGTATTTTTGGTTGGTTTACCTATTCATTAGGATGATTAGGTCTAGTAAGAAGAGGTGGGGGTTGTCCCCAAGGTCTCTTTGCAACTTGATTCTACCAAGGTTGAAATTGAGATTGATTTTGTTGCCATTGTAGTTGATGTTTTTTTCCATTGTGGTTGATTCCACTAAGGATTATCCCATTTAGGAGGTCCCCATAGTGCCCACCATGGCATATTCGTTGGTTGCATTGGATACTGAGGGTTCCAATTGTTTGAATTAGGCCATAAATTCTAATTTTAATTATTTGTAGAATCATATTGCCCTTGATAAGAATTAAATCCAAAATTCAGAGGTCTTCGTCCTATATAGTTAAGGTCTTACTCTACCACAATGGGTTTCTTTAATTGATTCTTAATCTCAGAAAAGAGATTACATGAACTAGTTGCATGAGGTTTCTCATAAATTTCACAAAGATCAACTTGATTCAAATGATATTCCATTAAAGGATGTTTTCCTCTAAATTTTGAGCAATAAATAGCCAATGGTTCAGTGTTTTTCTTATCTAGATGGCTACTGAGATGAAGTAGCATGTTATTTTTTAAGTTTACAATCTCCTCCATACCCTATGACACATTAGGTGTCAATTTATTTCTTATAGAACACCTTCCAACCCTAGTCCTAGAATAGTTTCTTCATATCACCACAATGTCATCTAGATCCCCTTTTCCCATAAGGTTGAGGGCTTCTCTAGACTCATCATCAATTCCTTTTAAAAATATTAATTTACTAATCTCCTCATCTAACCCATTAGGACATCTCCCATGGAAAAACTAAAATCTATTAGCATAATCTTCAAGGCTCTCATCTTTCATTTATCTCATTCGAAAAATCTCTTCTTTCACATCTCTCATTTGACAATAATATTGATAGTTGTCAAGAAATGTTGTTTCCATTTGAGCCCAAGTTGAAATTGAAGTTGCTCCTAATCCCATAAACTATCTCAAAGATGATCTTTTAGGGTGGAAGTAAATAATTTTAACTTATGGTTATCAACAATATAATCATATGTTGACACACATCCTTAAATTCAAATAGGAATTTGTTAGAATCTTCAGAAGTCTTTCCCCTAAAAGTTGGTAAAATATAAGGCGAGATGGCTTTCATAGGAGGTTCATCATCCCTCATATTCAGATTAATGGGGTACTGAAATGTCCCATCAGCAACCACCTTTCTATTTGAAGTCATTTTTCTTGGTTGCAAATATTCTTCTTGTTCAACCTATTGCTTTTGTTCTATTTATTCTTCAAATACATTTTCTTGATCCTCAGATGTATTAGAGTCTTGGTTATCCAAATAGTTGGCATATTATCTTGGAAGAAATCTACCAAATAGAATGGTTCAAACTACAGTCCTTATCAACACTAAGGCTTCAAATATTAGCAACCATTTTTAGTCCCTAGAAACGATGCCAAAAATGATGGGCAAGCTCATTGATGTCATAACTTGCATCATTTAATTTTCTCAAATATTGAATTGGGTGTGTCCTAAATTTGTGTACGATAAGGACTATAACTAGTTTGGGGGTTTTGCACTGTTAGAAAATGACTAGCTTTTGGATCATGCTCCGTCAGGAGCTCTCATGAGTTCTTCTTCTTAACAATCTCTAAAGACTTAAATGTGATCTAAATTAATTCTAACTTAAATGTTACTGAATCTACTTCCTATCACATCTCATGATTAGGAATGAATTGATTACAACATAGATCAAACGTAACTTAATGGAAATTTCTTGTGGAATTCTAACATTTGAAATAAGCAACTAAACTATTAACCGAAATGAACTATTTTAAGTGTTAGCAATTCTAAGTATTTTAAGATTATCTAAAAATAAATCTACCTTACGCTTGCATGTAATTTGAAATACTATCTACCAAACTTAATCCTAAATTCTAAATTCCATTACTTGTAAGATTTTGTTAAACATGACTATTATCATCATTATTTCTCATTCTCATCTACTAAATGGAAAACATTAAACACTTTTAAAACATAAATGAATCTACCTATTTGCAATTACCAATTAAATCTAAAGTAACCTTAATCTAAAACAACATCCAATTAATTGTAGCTTTCAATTTGGGATTCAAACAACTGAAACATTAAGTTTCTATTGCTATTTAACATGAACTAAATAATCCACTTAACAACAAAATGAAATATTCAAATGAATTAACAATAAGATCACCTCCCTTCGATTGAGCGGACCCTTCTCTTCCTCTAGTGGGATATTCAAACACAAAATGAGATCAACTTGAAATTTGCATTTAGCTGGCTCCCATAAGGACTAAAAACAAGGTTGTTACACTCCAGAACTATTTGTAGAATAATAGAACTTACTCCTATCATAAAAATTTAACCTCTGACTAACTACAGAGGATATATATATATATATATATATATATATATATATATATATGAATTCAAAAACTATGACATTACTCGCCTAGAAGGGTAACAATTACAAAGGCAACAAAATAGAATTAAACATTCTATTCAACATCAAGGCAACCAATCTGAAGTGGAACTCAAAAGTCCACCATGTGTCAACAGAGTTGATATCATCAACAATATCCATCAAAGCTAGAGCTATCAAGAGCTTTAAGTGGCAATTGATCAACAAGATTATTTGCACCACACAGAACTGATTTTCAAAATCCAAAACAAAACTCATCATTGCAAGCAAGATTATAAGAATAATCATGACAGATAAACGATAATGTTCATTCATTCAAACCAAAAGACATGCATTTATCTCAATATATCAATTTGAATATAAGTCCTTAATTAAGTCAATAAAATATCAACATAAGAGACATATAAACATATACATAATTGTTGGGTTTTTTAATTATCAAAATATAACAAGTTTTTGAGGTATAACTAAAACATTAAAGATGTAATGTTTGATACCTATCAATATGAAGGATAGTTTAGACAAATACATGTCTATTTTGGACATATCTAGCATACTCTACAATTGGCCTTGAGCCAGGCTCAGCCATCGGCAAATCATATTGTAAATATATTTACAATAATATAAACTACTTCAGTTACTTCCCCTTACCGAGTGAAAAAAAACCTCATAGAAATGATCTAGCAAGAACTAGATTGTGGAAGTTCAATTGCCTTAATTTTCAATATCTAAGTGTTCATAATGTCAGGTTAAGAAAAGCTTTAGGGAATTTTTTGAGTTGTGAAGGTTACATTTTCCTCAAGCAAACCCTTTGATAAATGCATTCACAAATTATAAATCAAGATCAAGTGCAACAAGCAAGTGTGCTACGGGCCTTTGACATAATTATCTAATGATGTTCTAGAATCTTTGTATTATCCTTGCAAACTAAACTCTAGATGTGCTTCTTGATAACTCCTAGATTTTCAAATGAATGAATGCCTTAAAGCCCAACAACCTAATGTGAATCAACAAAAGCATATGGTAGCTCAACTGGCAATAACTAGTGAAATGATCGACAAAATATAAATTTAATTTTTGAATGTAAAAAGTTGAAGGTTCATACTCATAGCTACAAAAGTGAAAGTCTTCATCTACAGATCTAATCTGAACTAACAGAAAACAAAGTTCAAAATTGAAATCCAAACTAATAGAAAACAAAGTTCAAAATTGAAATCAATATCTAAAAATGAACATTGACAAGACTAAGACATAGTAATATCATGAGCCAAATTCATGCAAAACCTACTTATGTCTACATACTCCACTTGAAATCCACTATAATCCAAACCTATCCAAACTATATTTGAAAACTAATATTCTAAACAAACATCAAATCCATCTATTAAAAATCCTTATATATCATATTCCTTCATTGCCTAAAAGACCAAAAAGACAAAAATAAATAAATAAATAATCTCCAAAAGGGACACCCCCTTGAAGGGGTCCACGACCTATCCATTAAAGGACAGAGGTTGTAGGTTAGGGACGACACATTATTTTACTAGTTTTTCTGGTATCAAGTCTGTTATGGGACCAAATGTCTCTTTCATATCTCTTAATAATTAAAAAAACAACTAAGTTAGACGTTGCATGACGTGAGATATTTGGAAAATAACAATAAAAAAATAAAAAGCTGTAAGCGATTGGGACATAAGTAGTTGAGGGGAAATGAATTATTTAAGGTTAAAAAGCCACTAACATCGTATCCCTTCCTACCTTAGTTATAGTTTAATTATTTCATATTAATCTCTCTACTAAGAAAAACTTTTGTATCACGGGCTCTACACCCATGGTCCCCAAATTTTGTTTTTATATTTATATTAAAGAATATACAATGTCTACAATGTTTAAATGAATGATTCAAATAGTTTGCAGATTAAAGTATCATATAGGTTAAATAGTTGTTAATGACATTTTATATGAATTATGACATTTTATATGAATTATGTGTGATCTTATGATTTGTTTCAAAAGTCTAATTTAAGAACAATTGTTTGCTAAAATTTATTTATGAGTAATGTGTGATCTTATGATTTGTTTAAAAAGTCTAATTTAAGAACAATTGTTCACTAAAATTAATTTTTGAAATGTTAAGTATTAAGATGTTTTTTTATAATGTATAATATATTAAAGAATCTTAACTTAACAAGAAAATTTTTAGGTCCTACTCTATAAACAATTATTAGAAGTATGGAGACAAAAAGGTAGGGTTCTGCTTTTTCAAGACAAGATTGCAATCAGTCTTGTGTTTTGTTTTTTTTCATTGTATGAGACCTATATCTTTATGATTTTAAGTCCTAAAGCACCCTATATTGAACCACATCTTTGGTTTCCTTCACAATGAAATATTATGAATTTTTTTTAAATAGAGGTGTTCAAAATTATAAGCTTGTAATGGTAAAAATTGTGTGCCTTATATTTCTTTTCTTTTCAAATTATAAACTTGTAGTGATGAAAATTGCATACTTTATACTTTTTTCTCTTTGTTTTGAACTTGTTATGATTAGATTTTTCTTCATATAATAAGTATCATACAAATGGTATATTTAAACTAATGACATATTTCTTAAACATAACATAATTATATCTTTACACATCCATGGGAGTTGGTTTCAATCCTTACTTTACCTATTCACTTAGCCATGAAGGTGAAATGAATTATTTAAGGTGAAATGAAAAGCCATTACTATTGTATCCCTTCCTACCTAAGGTATAGTTTAAATATTTCCTACCACCACATCAATTTACATAAATCTCTCGAGTAGACAAAACTTCAAGGGCCAACGCTTTATCATGGGCCCTAAGGCTATGGTCCCAAAATTTTGTTTTAATATTTCTATTAAAGAATATATAACTCTAACTAAAGCTCTCACATTTTTGGGAGCATATTTCTAATGATTATCTATGGAGTAGGACCCAAAAAAAAAATCTATAGGTTCTTTAATCCAATTGACATTATTTACAGATATCTTAGTACTTCGAAATTCTACAAATAAATTTTAGTAATTGCTAATGGTATTATTTTTCAAGAAACATGGGTTGTTAATAATTGTTAATAATATTTTAAAGAAATGTATGTGATTTTATGACTTGCTTAAAAATTTTGATATAGAAAGAGAATTTATTTCTAAAATTTATTTATGTAATTATAAAGTAGTAAGATATCTTTTAATAATGTCAAGTATATCATAGAACCTATGTGAAAAAAATTGGTCCCTACTCCATGGACAATCATTAGAAGTATGGAAACAAAAATGTGGGGCTCTTATTTTTGTAGATATGATTACAGTTAGTCTTATGTTATTTGGTTTTCATGTATTAGATATGTCTCTATATGATTTAAGATCCTAAAACACACTACATGGGACCACATCATTGGTTTCCTTTAAAATAAAATATTATTATTTTATTTTTAAAATAGAGATATTCAAAATTAAAAACTTGTAATGGTTAAAATTGCAAACCTTATATTCTTTTATTTCCAAAATTTTAAACTTGTATGGTCAAAATTATATACCTTCTTTTTCTCTTTCTTTTGAACTCTTTATGACCAAGTTTTTCTTTATGCAATAATAACATACAAATGGTATTTTTATGCACTAAGAGATGGCATATTCATTAAACTCAATACATGATTGTGTCATTACACAGTCCTAGGAACTAATTTCAATTCTTAGTTTACATGTTCATTTAGTTAGATTGATTATTACCATGTAATCAACGCTTGCCTTTAAAATTTACAATTCAAATCAAGTCCATATTGTTCCCATCCAACTAATCATTATTTTCCAACTTAAAGAGTAAAACATTTCAAATTTTATTCTAAGGTGTATAATAAAAAGATACTCTAATTCAACTTAACAGTCATGTAAAGATCCAAGATCCACCTATCTCTCACTCACTAATTGATGCATCATTCAAGTTGTTCATCTAAGCATTCATTGTAACCTTAACATTTACGTACAACAATAAATAAGTATATTTCAAAATTGCTTATTGTCTTTGATCTTTATTGAAAACTTGTTAAATTAGACTCTCTAAGGTTTAGCCAAATAGAACCCTACCTAGAGAACCCTAGAATAATTACCACTTTTCCCATAAATCCAAATATTATACAACAAGGATACTCTAATTCAACTTAACAATCATGTAAAGATCCAAGATCCACCTATCTCTCACTCACTAATTGATGCATCATTCAAGTTGTTCATCTAAGCATTCATTGTAACCTTAACATTTACGTACAACAATAAATAAGTATATTTCAAAATTGCTTATTGTCTTTGATCTTTATTGAAAACTTGTTAAATTAGACTCTCTAAGGTTTAGCCAAATAGAACCCTACCTAGAGAACCCTAGAATAGTTACCACTTTTCCCATATATCCAAATATTATACAAGAAGGAAAATAAATCGCTAAACCTTTAAAAACTTTGTTAGTGAGAGTAAATAGTGTTCTTATATCAAAATCTTACTAATATGGCACGTTCCCTTTGTGAAGAAGTTCTTCTCTCAATCCTAGTGTAGCCTCTTAGTCAATTGATCAAGATATTCTTGTTTTTTCTATGCATACGTTCATTATGAGGTCAATTACTTTGATTATGAATCACATGTGAATAAGTAAGATATTTCCATCATTGCATCCATGGTTTTTCAAGATATTTCTTTAATGCTACAACTCCTAAATAATTATCCAATTCTTGATATAATGTATTTTATAGTATCTCATTTTCTTATGAGATTCTTTACAGATTTAGCAATAAACTTAACTCTTCTAGATCTTCACATGATGCACATTTCCCTCTGTATACTAAAAAAAAATTATTCATGAAACATTAACTTAATTTTATCAATTTGAATTAATTTAAAGATCTAACATGCTAAACAATTTAAATTGAACAATTAAAACCATCTCATGTCTCTCTAACTAGGAAGCTAAAGCAATGCTCTTAGATTTACTATTCAATAGTGACAATCCTAGAATGAGAATTGAAAATCTACTTTAAGATGAATTATGATGCAAATTTCCCTAATCATGCTCAATTATGCTCAAAATCAAACTACAATGTTCCATTTTAATCACTACTCAAATGAATTCCAAATACTATGCAATGCCTAGAACAATTTCAGTAGAGTAACAATGCACTAAGATAATGGTTGATTTTCTCTATTGATGCATTGTATCTAAAGGATTCCCAAAATTAGGAAGGTGAGTTAGATGTGATTTAGATTGACTCTTGATTATATGAGAGTTAAGTTAGTGGTTTCAAATCTTGGGACAAAGAGACAAATCAAATGGCCAAGATTGCAAAGCCAAGTTGGATGGTGGAGATAGAAAAAGATATTTGTAACCCATGTTCTCCAAATGATCTCGTCTCATTAGTTGATTATGTTTTATCTTCATGTGGTGGGTGAAAATTATTTGATTTATTAATTGATTTAGCCATGTCTCCCATTTGAATGGGTTAGATTTTGATTTAATTAAACTATACAATCAATTAATTAAAATCAATTGCATAATTATTTGATCCTTTTGATTTAATTATTTCACTCAGCTTTGATTTTCAATTAATTCCTTCTTTGATCATCTATTATTTAGTTTAACTTTTCTTGACCAATTTTGAGTGTATACACCCTCCTTTTATCAAATTTCTCCTACCATTATCACTCCTCTCACATATAAGCTTCTCATATAGCTTTTAATGTGACACCCAACTCCTCATATTATATTCTCTTAGGTTTCTACTAATGCTTTACTATTTATTTTTGTTATATAGTACTTATGGTTTACCCACGTTATACCCCATTAGTGTTGGTTGTGTCAATAATGTTGTTCATTGATTACACCCTATTAGTGGCAGAACTTCATTCTTAATTACAATGTTTCTTCATGTTGACCTTTTTATTGATGTGACACAATGGTATGGATGTGGAAATAAGATCCCTCTCTTGAAAGAGAAAAATTAATCACTCCCAAGGTTTCAGATGGTTGAGTCACAACTATGTTGGATAGATAACTAAAGATAATGTGCAACCTCACAAGGTAGGCCTTTTCTAATTTGTTAATCTTTTGACTGGAGCATTGTACTTCACTTTTATTGGATTTTTAGAATATTAAAATACACAACCTACAAGTAAATAAATCTTCTATAATAAAACTAATCCTAACAATTACTCTAACACCAGATTTCAAAAAAGGTCAAAACGTAGAGGGTAACAAGGAATTGTAAAGAACTCGCATGAAAGAAATTCTTAAGGACATCAACTACAAATAAAATTATGCTTTCATATGGAGGATTAGATTTTATCACTAAACTATTCATAATATAAACAAAATTTCTATAATTTATAATATTAAAGTTTTATCATAAAGAAAATAATAATGTAATATTTCTTAGAATTCATCAAATTACAAAGTCATACCCATCATGTACACATGTAAGACAAATTCATCCTTTATAAAATGAATAAATTGAACAAACCAAGTTGTCCATCACCACAAGAAAACATCTCCTATCTAACACCAACTAAATCAATGTCAGAGTAAATTCTAAATGAACATACAAAAGGCTCTTGAATCTAAAAAGTTTATTCAAACTCACAAAATGAGAAGCTAAATACACTGATATTGAAACACCAAATTCATATAGATTTCTATTGAAAATATCTCAAACCTTATTATATAACAAAATTGGATTTGATTTTAGAACTTCTAAAATACCAAACCCATAACTAGGGTTTGTAGGCATTATTTTTGGTTGTAACAAAATTAAAACTAAACATTAACAAGCTAAAATGACTCCTAAACTATTATATTATTGATTCACTTCAAGTTCTATGTGTTTACAACTCAAAATATACTCCATTAAAGATAGAATGTGCCCTTAAATTTTGGGTTCAACTCCAGTTCGAACAGAAATAACATATGGACGCCCAAATCTATTTTTTTGGTATATTCTTTGAGCTTGATCATGACAAAATTGATTCTTATAATTCACTCAACCTCATAGAATTCTTAAGACACAAAAATACAAATCCAAGCTAATATTGCATGTCACAAAAATACCAACGACCAAGGAAAATCACTCCTAAAATTCTATATTATGGATTAAATTTGAGTTCTATGTGTTTACAACTCAAAATATACTCCATTCAAGACAAAATATGCCCTAAAATTTTGGGTTCAACTCCAACTTGAACAACAGTAACATATGGACGTCCAAATCTATTTTTTTATCATATTGTTTGCGTTTGATCATGATAAAATTGATCCTCCTGATTCACTTAACCCCATAGAAGACTTAAGAAACAAAAATATGAATCCAAGCTAAGATTCCATGTCAAATAATTGTCAACTACCAAGAAAAATGTGGCCACTCTATCCCTAACTTCAAAATCTATAAATAATCACCTTGAAGTATTTAGTTGGTTCACAAATGTGATTTGACTTTAGGAAACACTTGATTGAATATAAGGACCACTTCACTAACATCACCTATGGGAGGAACCTTCATGTATGCCAACTGGGATTTTTTATTCTTCCAAAAAAAATTGACTTTCTTGCTTGCTTGATGAAATTGATGCAACTCATTCCTCATATTTATTAGTTCCCTCTTTACTCCATCCAATCAATTTTTTTCTTAGTACTTGTGTTATGTAATTTCTCTTTGGACTCTTGAATGATACCATCAATATTATGCATTGTTTCCTTCTTCTCATCCTAAAAGATATACAAGAAAGAGCCTCTATAAATTATTCATCTCATTGCATGAGTGGCATTATATATTCTTCTTTCTTAAAAATAATATTCTTCCACTTATTGTAATCCTTCACATCTAACTTGACTGATCATTGGGAAGGCTCATATCCTATCAACCTAGGGTGTATACTTGAAATGGGCTAGCAAATTATATGCACTAGAGATCCAATTATAGCCATGTTATCTGTGATTGGAGAGGAAATGGTATTGGAAACAAAGTACATGGAAAGAAAACAAATTGAATACACAACCTACCATCTAAATTGAACTCAAATAAATAATAGAAATAAAATCCATGACAAAAAAATAGGAAATTGTTCTGTCTAGTTTGGCTGCAAGAATAGTCAACTGCCAGGATAGTAACTAACTACTGCATGAAAAGTAACTTCTCAACATAAAGACTATAATTATCACTAAGTAGGCCCCCTTAGTGAGTCTTATCAAATCTCAACTACATACTTTCAAACTAGAATATCATCTTATTTATTCAAAATTTTGTTTTTGATTAAGGAAAAATAAGTTTTGAGCAGACCTTGAAACCCCTTACAAACATATTTTGAGGGGGATTCGGAACCCCACTAGGATGAATAGCTACAAAAGATAGAACATTACAAGGAAAAATCCTAGAACCAACAAACAATCAATAGATTTACAATATAGATCATACAATGCTTGAATTGCCCAATTAAATCCAGAACAAGGCCAAAGCCTTACATCAAATAAATTGTCTCCCAAGTGAGGAGATTCTTGGGGTTCAAGAAGATGCCTTGAACCAAACCTTTGGGTTTTGACGTGGCTTACAAAATCATAATAACAAAAAACCTAAAAAAATATTGGTCATTGAAAAATCCAAATGCCCCAAGCCACAACAACTATGTTTTGACATGGCTCCCAAAACCATACCTAAGCTTTCAATGAGATCATCAAAATAAAAATTGCACTCCTCAATAAATGTATCAAGGTATGGACCCAAAGGAGAACCAATATCATAAAGGCCACATGGGATTCCACCTCCATAGGAATACCCACCACCACCCACAATAATGTAGCCAAAGAAGGGACCAACTATAGAAGAGGAAAGCTCCAACCCAGCAAACAAGAAGAGCCATCACCAACTACACCAAAAGACACAGACAATAAAATGAGTATCAAAAGTAGAGAGGAGAGAATGAAATTTGAGACCACAATAAATTCCCCACTCAAAAGATCGTCACAACTAGCCTCCTCAAACAATTCAGCAATCAAATGCTTCTCACCTACCTCCAAGAAAAATTATGAATGGGAAGCCACCAACCACATAAATAAGGAGAAAAGGGTCACATGAACACTAAAGCACCCTATCTTATAATTCATACAACTAACCACACCCATACACACAAAGGAAAGCAACCACCAATCAACACCAACAAGAGATTTGAGATCGAGAGTGAGAGTGAGAGGAGACAAGAGGAGAAGGGTGGCAGAAGAAGGGCCAAATTTATCAAAGCTCCCCCTCTTAAGAAATTCAAAAACATCCACCACCACCCACCAACTAGAAAGGAAACCCAACACTCCTAAGAGAAAACCTCCCAAAGATAACTCCAAAGAGAAACCAGCACTAGAACATAAAATCAAGGCACAAACATCCCAAACTAGGTAAGGGAGAGGGGGGTGAGATCATCAAATCACCCTATCGAAATAAAACCAACCCCCTCAAACCCAACCAAATCTGAAATCAAGAAATATCCACCAAGAAACTCAGTACCAACACTAAGAGAGAGAGAAATCTCAGCCAACCAAAGGGTTTTCTTCTCCAGAGAAAATAGAAATTTGACCAGAAGGAGGGAGGTAGAAGGGCCAAGATCAGAAAATCCCCCTCTCATATTAAAATCAGCACAAACCACCACCTCCACCCAAAAAAAGATACCATACACCCATGAGAAGAGAACACCCTCAAGCTTATCACAACCTTTAGCAATGGCACAAAAAAGAAACATGGCAGTACAATCCTTCACCATAGATTTCAAGAAC
The DNA here is from genome assembly GCA_027943335.1 of Chamaecyparis obtusa. Lineage (NCBI taxonomy): Eukaryota > Viridiplantae > Streptophyta > Pinopsida > Cupressales > Cupressaceae > Chamaecyparis > Chamaecyparis obtusa. The sequence goes on from BSBK01000840.1 coordinate 1,214,770, forward strand.
AAAGTGTATATACAAATCCTCCACAATTTTTTGTTTAGGCAACATAAACATATTATTAATAGAATAAAAATTCCATACACAATGTGCCACATTAGATATATAGAGATGTACATAATAAAATCTTTCAAAAATTGTGTTCTGTAATAAACCCTGAACAATCTTCTTTTCACAAGAATCACATTAAAGCCCCTTTCACAATTCTTAAAAATATAATCAATATTTACATTCCCATAGTAATTATTTTTTTTCTCTCTTTTCTTATACCATCCCACACTAAAATAGCCAAATGTTCTTAATAATTAAACTGAATAGCAAAGCAAGTTGAAGGATGTATGGTTGTTAACAAAGTAACAATTAACATAAAATCAATACCATTTCTATTTATTTCTAACCAAATAATAGTGAACCTTTTTCATTTTTAAAACTTTTTCAACCAACTTTAATAAGAATGTATTTACCAGATTTGTAAGAATTTACAAATAGAAAAGATTAAACCAAGGATCTAGAGGTTAAAGAAAAGCAAAAATACAAGAGCGATGATATGAATGCAACGATTGATGATTGAATTGATCCAATGAATTTCCCTTATTCAGTTATTTACATAATAGGCCTCCTTATATAGAAAAGGCGATAAGAAAGAATGATAAGAAGTTGATAAGCTATCACCTATGCTAGGTGTAATCACATGTCCACCAAATGTGGATCATCCTCCACTACGCAATGAAGTATGTGCAATAGGATTAGGATGATAATGTGATATGAGCACTAAAGGTGGATCTCACACCTAAATTGGAATTCTTCCTACACCATGTGCTTAATTGAGGTGCAAACTCCTAGGTGTCTCAATGAAAAACTACTATGCAATGCATTATCCTAAGTAAGATAAATTCAAGTGTAATTAGGAATATTTAATTACACCAACACCCCCCCTTAAGTGCAACTTAGGGGAATGCACTTAAACTCACTATGCAATATGGGTCCCTGCTACTAGACCATGTTAGGTACCCATGTACAATATGTAATGCAATACATAAAATGCAAAACTCTCATAAACTAGAGAAAGAGGAAAAACCTCATGGTAAAAACCCTCCCCCAAAAAGAGAGAAGAAAACAAGATGCATGGATGGATGGAGTACTCAAGACCCCCCAAGAAATACATACATCATGTATATACAAAAAATTATCCCCCCATAAGAAGGATACTTGGAGACATGATATCCCCCCCATAATGTAGAAGCTCCCATGTTGATGAAGAACACCTACGAAGAAAAGATAAGCCAATGCTTACAAGAAACATGTCTCCCCTTAGGGAGAAATAGATACATCAAATAATGAAGAATCTAATCCATGCACAAATGGAAGGAGGAAGAAGATGAAGGTCTCCATGTATGAATCTCTAAAGATTGAATAGGTCTCTCCAAGCTCAAAGAATCTATCACCTCATGTGACAAATCAAGTGAAGAAGGAGAAGAATCAAGAGTTCCAATCTCCAAAGAAGATGAAGAAGTATCCCCAACTATGATGTTGTCATCAAAGGAAAGAGAAAACCCCTCAGGTATGTCTCCCAGATTTGCATCATGAGAATCAATAAATGTTGAAAAGGTATCCAAGTATTCATCACATTCTGCAAGATCTGAAGCACTATGATCATCCTACTGAATAATAGAGCTCATGTCTAAAGAAGCAGGAGGTGGAGGAGTAGGAAGCTCAACACTTGTCTCAACAAAAAAATGATTCAAGTGTCCAAAGTTCTCCTCATTTACATAATTATCCCTTGGAAAAGGGATGTGTACATCATGAATATCATCATCATCACCAAAAAAATTTGAAAAATAATACAAGCGTGATGTATGATCAACAACTCTCATAGCTATGACATCTCTAGTCTCCATGTCCCTAATGTAGACATAATCATGAGTGAACTCAAAAATTTTACCTTGTGCCCCATGTGTAATTTGGTAAATAGAAAGGAGATTAGTGGTGAAGGATGGTACACAAAGAACATCATTAAAATCCCCTCTCCCATAGGAATAGAACCTTTCCCAAAAATCTCATGTATGTGTTGCTACCCATCAAAATATTAGGAGAATTACAAGGCTCAATAGAAGAAAACATATCCATAGAAGATGCCATATTATGTAATGCACCTAAATCAAGAATCCATTTACCTTGCTCAGGATGTGTGGAAGCCAAGAGTGCTTGTCCTTTACCTTTATCTTTGGATGATGATGGAGATTTAGAAGCTACCAAATGTGTAGAAGGAGTAGACACTAAGGAAACTTAATGTTGTGATTTTGAATAATGTGATTTAGCTCATCAATCTTCTTTTGAAAACACTTATGCTCATCATGTCCTAGTTTTTTACAATATGCACATTTATCCCTCTTTCTTCTAGATGATTCCTCTCTTGAAGAGGACTTGGATTTAGTAGTATTGTGTGAAGGAGATTCATTACCTTTGTCATGAGGCTTAGGATCATTATGTTGTTTCTTTCCTTTTCCATTAGAAGCCTTTGAATTAGACTCATTTGCAATCAATGCATGATGTGTGGAAGGCTTCAATTGACCCATGTGTGCCAACTTTGTTTGTTCCCTTGTGAGTTGAGATGCAAATTCATCAAAAGAAGATAATTTGTATACACTACCAAGAGCATCCATAGTGGCATAGAATGTAGAAACAAAGATAGAATCATCAGGACCTAGCTTGGAAAGAATAGAAAAGATCAATTGTTCATCCCCTTTAATAATGCCACATGTAGAAAGCTCCAATATAATAGAATTGAACTTAGAGAAAAAGTCTTGAATATTATCAAAATCACTAAGATTTAGACCTATGAACTCATTTTCCAATCTGAATTTTCTCATTCTATCAGATTTACCAAAGATTCCTTCCAATATGACCCAAGCATCATGAGGATGTGTGCAAGATGCAATATGAAAGTGAAAAGTATGAGAGATGGATGATCTAAGAGAGCCAAGTGCTTTATCCCTTTGGTCAAACCATTTTTGCCTTTCTGCAACACCTGTAACTAGTTCTTGATCCTGCCCAAGAGTCATTCTAAGAAATTGAATACTCAACAAATGATCACTTAAAGATACTTTACATTCATGGTAGTTATATGGAGTGAGGATTTTAACCTTTGAATTGTCCATAATACAACCAAAGAAAGACTCATAATTATTGATAACTCCTTCAAATTACTAATGCAAATCATAAAACTAAAATCCAAGGATTAACCAAGTGCAAATATAGCCCCAAAATAGCCTATTTCTGAAAGTGATATATCCACCCCAAATCACTGAAAACTAATTTTAGATATAGAAAGTAGACAAAAAATCACGCACTTTAAAAAAAATTCACCTCAAAATGTTATTGTATGTGCCCAAACGAAGCCCTGGAAGTTGCAGAAATCAGGAACAAGAAGGAAAAGTCAAGAAAATCTATAATTTCTAATTAATCTGGCCACCATATTATAAAAATAATACCACCACTAGAATCTTCAGGAAATTCTATTAATAATGAAAAAAATTTGCTCAAAAAAAGAAGCAAAAATGAGCAAGATATGGGCCTTTGAAGTTGGACTGCAAATCAGAAAACTCAAATGGTGATGGAAAATATTTTCAAACCCTTACTGATGTCAAAATTTTAAAGAATTACATTTGATGGTTGTATGGGCATCACCAGAAAGCTAATTTTCCTAGTTTTGACAGCTAGACGACTATCAAATTTAGGCTCATTAGATGGGTGATGTGGGGAAAAAAACCCTTGTTGGCTGACATGGTGGATGACTAGTGCTAATGTGGTTGGATGTATGGATGATGTCAACATTGTACTATCTACATGGAAGGGATGACATGGTAGATTGTGTTGATGTCACGACTGTTGATGTGGCCGATGTCATGTGGCAAAATATGATGTGTAGGTTGTTGAGGTGGCGGCTTTGAATCTACTCCATCACATGGTCTTGGGATGTTGCATGGTGTACCTGAGGTGCACTATGGTGCGTTGAGTGGGTAGAGCACCACTCTGACTGGGCAGAGCACTACACTAGTACAACATCATGTGGTGGTGGGCCCATAGTGGTTGTGGCAGCAGAGTGGTTGCTGGTGGTTGATCAAAGAGACGCAGTGGGAGTTTTAATCCCACATGTGATGTGGGATGAACCTCCTCCCTCTATTTCAATGTGGGCACATGATTTCAAAGTAACCAGAGCTCAGACCATGAGCCCAGATGTGTGGCTTGGATGTATCTCAGGCTCGGGTTGCTTCATGTTCCCAACAGTCAGATTGAACTCATGTCTATGACATGTGCCAAGAGATCATCCACGTTGTAGAGGGTGCGAATGAGAATTTTTTGATGGTGACTATGAAAATTTAGTCCCATATTGAGCGAAAAGGAGATAAGAGCCTCTTTTTATATACAACCGCCCAATAGTATAGTCAAAGTAGAGAGCTTGCGAACGGGCTCAAGCTTGGCTTTGGCCTGGAGCTTGGCTCGGTCTTGCAAGATAATGTGACATTGGCTAGATCTATGGTGATGATGATAGTTGGTGTACTAATGATGTCACCTGATTGATAATGCTAGGGAGTATTCCCTGATACATAGTAATAAATGCAGGGTCATACCAACCCAAAAATAAAAAATTTATAAATAAAAATTTTTGAAAATAAACTGGAATTAAAAATAATAATTTTTTTTTGAAAAATCATACTGCAGAGGTGCAGATCGGGTCGTACGGCTTGATTTGCAAAAAAAAAATTGCCTCGATTTAGACTTTCACTAAATATGGGAAATTTTATAGTCAATTGTAACCAAAATAGCCCCCTGAATGCAATGGTGAGGTCAGATCTGACCCAAGATACTTCCACAACACGTTGGTCTTCAAATCTAAGATTTGGACCTTAAATGCTTGCACCAAGATCTCTCCAAATAGGCTAATCAAAATACTTCAATGGCTCTAATGCCATGTAAGAATTTGCAAATATCAAAGATTGAACCAAGGATCTAGAGGTTAAAGAAAAGCACAAATACAAGAGAGATGATATGAATGCAATGATTGATGATTGAATTGATCCAATGAATTTCTCTTATTCAATTATTTACATAATAGGCCTCCTTATATAGGAAAGGTGATAAGAGAGAATGATAAGGAGTTGATAAGATATCACCTATGCTAGGTGTATACATGTCCACCAAATGTGGATCACCGTCCATTATGCAATGAAGTATGTGCAATAGGATTAGGATGATAATGTGATATGAGCACTAAAGGTGGATCTCACCTCTAAAGTGGAATTCCTCTTAAACCATGTGTTTAATTGAGGTGCAAACTCCTAGGTGTCTCAATGATAAACTACTATGCAATGCATTATCCTAAGTAAGATTAAGCTAAGTGCAATTAGGAATATTTAATTATACTAATAAGATTTATGAAGGGTCGTTGAAGTAACAAAAAAAATTCCATTTTTTTCAAAAACTCTTCAACTATCAAAGCTTGAGCCCTTGATCACTAGGCTTTGTAAAAATATGACTTCAAATACTTTTTGTAACTATCACACTACTTCCAATCATAATCACCATGTCTTCTACTATTCTCATCTTTGACATTCATCTAGGAAAGCTGCAAAACAAATTGTCACAATCGTTCCCTAGTTGGGTTGTGGCTAGGGTTTATTGGCCCACCAAAAGAGAAAAAAATAAATAACATAAGATATGCCCTAATAATACTCTAAATGAGTATTTTTTTATATGCTTTACAAAACAATTGACTCTTTGAATCGTGACTTCCTTCCAACATGTTATAATAATACCAATACCAAATTCTCTTTCAAACGATATACCAACCACAAGATGTAATGCATTTATGATTATAGATCATCAAGTTCTATCAATATTTTTCAATTACCATGTAACAATGATTAATTATATATATGTACCATGGATCCAAAGAAATATATTCCATCACTTTCAAGATCAAAATATTAAACCTCCCTTACAATCAATTCATATTAACTTATTGAGAATCCTTATAGAGCACAAGTCATTAATATACTATCATCCTTGTATTAATAATATATTGATAATGTAGGATTTGAGCAATACAAATCCACAAAACCCAAAGATCACCGGCATACAAAAACCTGTTACAAGGAAGTAGAGACAAGAAGAGGGCAAGGGTTTGACTTAGAATATGAAGAAGAAAATATCCTCAAATAATGAATGAATTAAATGTGCAATGGATCATCCTTATAAAGGAGATCAAAATCCTTGAAAGGCAAACCCTAGTGCATGTAATAATTAGTTAAACTATTACATGACTAATGCATGCAAGTTTATATTTAAAACAACTAGTGCATGAGTTTAAAAAAACTCATGCATGTGTGTTTAAATATAAACAACTAAAGCAAAAGAGTTGACATCTTAAGAAGGGAGTAAAGATTAATTAACATAATCAATACTTTACTCTAACACCCCCCCTTAAGATGAGCAACGATGCAGCTACAAACAATGCAAGAAGAAAGCAAAAAATGGGTCTCGGCAACATGGCCTGATGAGGTACCCAGCACAAAAGAGAGTCTCTATAAAGTGGAGAAATAGAGAAAACCACATGGGAAAAACTCTACTCCAAAAAGAGACAGACTAGTTTGAAGGACTAAAGAATCCCCCAAAACTAGGAATGTTCCAGAAAATAGGAACAAGGATGAACATGTACAACATTACTGAAGTATGAAACTGCAAACTCTGTCAAGAAGAAACTGATGATCTAAAGATCCTCCAAAGAAATATGACCAAGTAGAGAAGACTGTAATCTGCATGAGCGCTCTCAAATAACACTACTTGAATCAAGAGGAAAAAAAAGGCAAACACCTGAACTCAAAGATACAGATGGCATAAACACCAAAAGCCTGAAGAGCTGATCAATCAAAGCTAGAAGAGTGCATCCAAAAAATAGGAAAGAAAAGAGTTTCCATATGGTAAATGATCCATCTCACTGGAATGCATAGGTACCCAGCCACTGCAACCACCTAGTACATAGAATCAAATACTGAATACATATCTCACACTATCAAACCAAGGAAGAAGTAGAACCAATAGTAGAAACCCCCCCATATTGCTGACAAGGGAGTCTAACAGGTACACTGAAAAGAGTGCCAATAAGAACTACATCGTGAAGAACCAAAAACATCGAAGGTGCATACAAACACAAATAAAGATACCTGAAGGCTAATGTCATGGAAGGAACACTCACTTGACAAAGGTAGATGGCAAACAAAGGAAAACATCAAACCCCCCCATGGCACTTTATAATGGAGTGTGAGTACAAAAAGCACGAACATGTGCAAGATCTCATACATGCAATAGAATGACACTTTATCTCAGTGCATGTGCATAAAATAATGCTACAAAAGTGAAGTATACACTGGTCAAAGACAAGTGAAGGCTGTTGAAACAAAAGAACAACCTAAGAAGAGTCATCCCTTAAAGGGAAGAGATCCCAGGACTTGTAACATCCAAGATATCCACCAGAGTGCAAAAATGCAAAAAATAGAATAAAATATACCTGGAAAAAAATATAGAAAAAAGACTCATATAAAAAGAAATCTCTCAGAACAAGCTTTCCAACGATATCTCACTTTCCCAAAACGGAGTCTGGATGGGCAATATAGAGCTTCCAGAGTGCAAAAATGAACATCTAGCTTTGACAGTAAAAAATACTATCAAAAAATAAAAATCAGAAATTCAAACCTCTAGATCTAGATAGAGCTCAAAACTAGCTTTCCGACGATATCTCATTTGCCCGATTTCGACACCGTATGCTCAATTTATGAACAAAATACCAACTGGTGCGCTAGAGAGCCCAAAAATAGTGTAAATGAGGATGATGCATGCTGATGTCATCAAATGACGGGCTTAAATTTGATGGCCAAATGGCTATCGCCGCCCAAAAGGAAAAAAAATTAAAGAAAATTTATTTTTTTCAAAATCGCATGCACGCCTCGGGATCCATGCCAAGTCTTTCGGATTTTTGCCTTGATTTGCATGCCAAAATTTTTTGTCTTGATTTGTGTGCCAGAAAGCAAAATTTTTGCCACAGATTTTGCCTCGAGAAGCATGCAAATCTGTACAATTTTTGCCTTGTGAAGCTTGTCAAGCTTATGGCACCCAAAAAAAGCCCCAAAAAGAAAAGTTGTCCAAATTGGACGTGCCTTATATCAAAATAGGAGTTTTTGGGCGCTACGAACTCAACAGTGAAGTCCGTTTGAGCTCAAAGTGTACCAAAATTTAGAGACCCCCTAATTTAAAAAAAATAAACAAAAAAAAGCCCTAATCTGAATCCTTCAAATGCGAACAATTTGTAGCAGATTAGGCTCTGATACCATGTAGGATTTGAGCAATACAAATCAACAAAACCCAAAGATCACCTACATACAAAAACCTATTACAAGGAAGTAGAGACAAGAAGAGGGCAAGGGTTTGACTCAGAATATGAAGAAGAAAATATCCTCAAATAATGAATGAATTAAATGTACAATGGATCATCCTTATAAAGGAGATCAAAAGCCTTGAAAGGTAAACCCTAGTGCATGTAATAATTAGTTAAACTATTACATGACTAATGCATGCAAGTTTATATTTAAAACAACTAGTGCATGAGTTTAAAACAACTCGTGCATGTGTGTTTAAATATAAATAACTAAAGAAAAAGAGTTGACATCTTAAGAAGGGAGTAAAGATTAATTAACATAATTAATACTTTACTCTAACAGATAACATATCAATGCAAGATTAATAGGCTATCAATTCTTATGGATACAAAGGCGGATAAGATATCAACACCTTGTAATAAAAAATAACTCATAACAAGAATATGACAAGTGCATATTTCCATAGAATAATCAAGCATTTATAATATGAGCATGTAAAGACCACTTGACAAATACCATATGAAATGATAATCAAATAAACTTGTTGATAGTATCACCGTGAGTGAGAATTCCTATCCATATGGCTGGGTCCATTATCATACATATCATTGTTATATATGTGCATCAAATATGCAAGTAAATTCCAAGGTCAAGATTATATCACAAATGCCACCATCAATGTCAATATAGTAATATACCAATCAATCATTCCAAACAAGTATGCAAATGCTAACATCAATGTCTAATGCAACCATGCCAATATCAATGTCCAATACAACTTGTACCTATGTCCCATCAATATCAAAATGTATACATTTATACCATGTTGTAGTTTGGAAACAAGGACAACAACACATGACAGGCAACATTGTTGTTGTCCCCACCCAAGTTCAAACCCCCATTGGGACACTATGATCATGGGTTTGTGCTTTCCATGATCTAATGTGCTCGACGTAGGTTTGGGCCTCAACTTTTTTATACGGAGGTGGGGTCCCCCATTTGTGGCCTAATTGTTTCATAGCTTTATGTCAAAATCATTTCATATGGACTGAGAGGATGTGTCATGCTATTGTCACCAATCACATTAAAAAATTTACTAGGCACTTATTTAGAAATACTAATCTCCAACCCATATAAATTTAAATTGTAAAAATGAATGGAAAGCATATTTATCCATAAAAATCTTCAAAATTTTAAAAATTGAATATCCTTATTCTTTATTTTATTGTCCTTTGTTTTATTTTATTATAATTGTACTTTTTAAATTAATATCATGCTAATAAAGTTATGCTTTCTATTTGGTTTTATACAACAAAAATATTTTACTTTTTAACACATCTATGAAATCAAAATATTTGATATTAATTTCTTGGAGCTAAAATGTATGTGCTAATTTCTTCTAGTTCTCTTCATTATACTTTCTCCCCATTTTCTTCATTTTCCTCCTCTTTCTACTCCCATTACTTCTCTTGGAACCCATCTACTTACAAAAATGTGTTTTTTACACAAATCATAGCCTTTATACCACTTGATAAGATCCAAGGATATAATAAAAGAATTGAGATGATGTAGAAGATGTATCACGCATAACATAAGAGTACATGGGTTAAGGTACTATAATATCTAGTATGTGCATAAATAGTTCAAGAACCCATTGGATAAGCTACCACCATTGTATACACTAAAATATGACTTGTAAAATTTATTAAATATTTATTATTAAAGTAAAGGTCATTCTACTATTACTAAATGAATTCTTTAATTTATTGATCCAATTCATCTTATCTTATTTCTTCTAAACATAAGTCCTCTAATGTACCATTATTAAGTGATTTTCTAAAAATTGCCTAATTACACAATCGTCATATGACTAGGTCTTATCTTTCCACCTCATATGCCACCTCACCCTAGGCTAAGGGAATTATTTTATTTTATTGGTAATTCATCCTATTTATCCTCTACCATGTGTTCATATTACTAAGGGGTGAAAAGGGTTATGTGGCCAAGTGAGACTTAGTCTCTTAGCTACATGTTCTCATATGACATAGTCTATGCCACCTTTCCTACAAAGTAGTGGCTTTTCTCTCCACCTCACTTGGTCAATAGTGACTCACATGAACACTTGTAAAAATAGTGATTCATGGAGAGACACTTGACAAGTGTTTCTCCTTCCCACATGACCCTACACCTTGCCATTGTAGGAGGAATGCATCCTTATTTCTTCTCTCACAATCTAACTAATTCCTATTCCTTCTCAACCCCTTTAACCATTTCCACCTCAACCATTGATTCCTCCAACATTAAATCTTAGCCATTACATATTACCACATGGGATTTTGGGTTGCAAAATCCTATAAAAGGAGCACTTTTTGCCTTCATTTGAAGCTAATTAGCATTCTAGTGTCTTGTGATAATTAGAATTTTGTAAATATTTTAAGAGAGAATTATCTTCTAATTTAGCATTATGTGAGAAATTTATCATCATAATTGCATTACCATTTAGAATAATATCATCATTTAGCTATTTTAGAATCATAATCAATCCATCCTTAATCCATATTGCATCATAGCTTTGAGAATTTTATGATAGTTTCATCCTAGTTGCATAAAAATCACTATTTCCAACCCTTTGAAGTAATCGTAGAGAGTTTATTGAAGTTTTGAGATCTCATCAACACACTGAGTGCACCATCCTAAAAATTTAGCACCCATAATTGGATTCTTTATTAGGACCTATTAGACCCTATTTTGGTGATTTCAAGGTCCAAATGCTCACTATGTTTGATCTTGGAAAATTATTCTTCTTCCCCCCACTTATTTTAGCCTATCCTAACATACCATTCAAATTTGGACCCATTTTTCTAGGGTACATAATGTCAATGACATTTTGTCCCTAAGGATTGGGGATCAAATTTGGATAAGGGACCAATGTCAGGATATTAGCAGGAGATTTGATTTCATAGTTGACTTGGATCATTTTTTCTTCGCAAAATGATGGATTGAGTATGAATACCCCTATCTCTCCTCATTTTGAATATGATAACTCTACTCAAACATTTGCAATCAAGATATCAAGGTTTTCAAGCAATTAAGCAATTGGATTCAAGATTTGAAGGAAATGAACCAAGATCAAGATCTCCAAGTCTCCAATTCTTCAAGATCATTAAATTTAAAGCAAATATTTTTAAATTGAATAAATTTTCTCTTCCATGATAGAAAAGTAGAGAAATTTTCAATCAAGCAAGAAGATTCTTCCTTCCATTCACATTTTATCTCCTTTCCAAGCAATTATCAAGCATATCTACATTCAAGATCTAGGAGTGGAATTCATAGATATATGCATTTGTAAGGGAATACTTAATTCTACATCACATTTCAAGCTCAAATATTTAATTTTAGGTACATTCAAGCATCTTCATGGGTATGAACAATTTCTAAATCTATCCATGAGGGTTTATGCAAGGTAAATCAAACATTTACCTTTTTACATACTTTCCTTTATGAAAATTATTTCCATTTTAAAAGGTTGATTCCTAAACATGGGTTTTACCAAGGAAAACCCCTTTAGACAACCTTTTCCCCATGTTTCTATGTGTAGGAATAGGTTATAGAGTCATCGAACAAAATTTAGAAAGATCTAACACAATTGAAGGAACCTAGAAAATCTCAGTCAAAATCACCAAATACAGAACGTCATTGGCATCCTATCCCTGGTACAAGAAAATTTCCCACCCTATCCCCTTCATTTTATGCTCAAATTTCACACACAGGTTAGATATGTGCTTTGGTTTCCATTTCTATATGTTTCTACTCTACATCAACCTGTATATGTTTGTTATTTCTAATTCTTTAATAACTTGTATAAGTTCTCATTTACATTACATCATTGCATCATTTATATTTTCATCATTACATATTTTAGAGAAGTATCATTCTCCCACTTAGCGTTTGAGCCTCCTCTTGGTCCTAGTGGGACATCTCCCTTCCAAAATGTGTGATTCATGAAAAGGAGAAGTGATTGACCTATTTGCATTACTTCCCTTTTCCTAGTGTACACTTTTGGTGAGCCAAACACATAACATTTCAATTCTAATTTGGTGTCTATATCTCCTTGTATGTGTTGTATTAGATCATACCTTTATCACATACTTCTAATATCTAGATCTACTTTGCATTATTTTTCTATACTTGATGGTTTGTTATTTCCAGTTCTTCAATAACTTGTCTAAGTTGTCATTTACATTACATCATTGCATCATTTCTATTTTCATCATTACATATTTTAGAGAAGGTTAATTCTCCCACTTAGTGTTTGAGCCTCCTCTTGGTCCTAGTGGTACATCTCCCTTCCAAAATGTGTGATTCATGAAAAGGAGAATTGATTGACCTATTTGCATTACTTCCCTTTTCCTAGTGTACATTTTTGGTCAGATAAACTCATAAAATTTCAATTCTAATTTTGTGTCTATATTTCCTTGTATGTGTTGTATTAGATCATACCTTTATCACATACTTCTAATATCTAGATCTACTTTGCATTCTTTTTCTATACTTGATGGTTAGATGTGCTTTTCATTAAATTTTCTATTTTTCTTAAGTGTAATTTCATATATCTTTATATTTACATTAGATATATATTTCTTTTATTCTCTTGTGCATCATTTTTATTACCTTGAGTCCTACTTATAGCATTCTAGTTAGGAGAAGCCATAGAGTAATAGGTTCCTTTGATCTCAAGTCTTCTATTTTTTCTAGGAATATTAATGAGACCATCATGCCTACCAATGACAATAATTATGTTATTGAGAAAAAGTCTTCACATTCTTCTCATGATGAATTTGAGGCCTTAATATTCCTTCGTGTTTTAGTTCAAAAACTTTATCATAACTTTGAAAAACTATAGCAATGTTTAGGACAAGAAAAATCTTATCATGTGGTCATATCTATCGTAGAAGGTTTTAGGAAGATAATTCATAATGATGAACATGGTGTTAATATATTGTATAGTATCTCTCATCTCATTGATAAAAATTTCAAGCCTATTAGAGATTGTACTCAAGAGCTAGGTTTCATTCCACCCACCACTAATGTTGAAACCTGTATGCCTATTTCTATCTCTATTCCTACTATGTCCACTTATGCTCCACCCATTATCACTTGTTCCATTAAAAATATCAATCCTACATATGTTAGCATTCCTAATCCTATTTTTCTCACTCTTCCTTCAAGTGTTCCATGTGTTCCCTTAGCTCCATCAATTAGCACTTACAATAGTGTTCCTTTTTCATACTCTAATGTTCCTTCTATTTCTCATAATGGTACAAACATTTCACACATATCTCCTACCACTCTTTCTACCAATTCTACTATTAGTACATTGGCTAAAAATGTGTCTTCCATTCAACAAAAAATTGCTTCCATAACACAATCCAACTTCAACATTCCTACTTGTAACATTTCTAGTCCTCTATCCTTAGATATCATCCATCTTATTATTCCTTAGTACATGGAAATTCCTCACCTAAAGACTTATAATGGTAAAGGTGATCCTTTGACCCATGTCAAAACCTTTCAAACATTGTGTTGTGATTTCTCTCATGATCATAGGTTCATGGCTAAACTATTTACTAGAACCTTTCAAGACAAAGCCTTGCAACGGTATTGTTATTTTCCTCCTTATTCTATTGACTCCTTTCAAAGTATTGCTAATGCTTTTATCTAACAATTTTAAATCAATATTGTTCCTAATATTTCTTTGAGTAATTGAATGCATTGTAAATAAGGTATTAAAGAAATAGTGATTGATTTCATTGGTAGATTTAAGAATTTACATGCTTAGATTTGTTATCATGTGTCTGATATTGATGTGCAATGTATTTTCATTTCTAATTTACAAAAAGACATTAGAGATAAGATTATGCTTTCTAAATTTTCTTATTTTAATCAATTGTGTAGTGCTTCATAATTATTAACTTCAAGTGAATTAGTTTGAGAGAACCACTCTAATGGCTCCAATTGATAATAGTGATGTTGAATCCCAATCCTATGACAAGTTTTAGAAACCCAAGAGCTTCACAAAAATTAATAATTCATCCAACAATGTTGATGAGAAAGTGACAGCAACATCCAAAGGTGTGGCTCCTTTGTCATCTACTCTAAGAGCTTCTCATAAATTTACTCAACTTTATGAATCTTTGCATAATGTAATGTTGAAGTTGATTAATTATAAGTGTTAACTCTTCCTCCTATTAAATCAATTCACACATCCAAACCTTTTCCCAAATCCTTTGATCACAAAGCTTTTGTCAATACCATTGTCAACCTGGTCATGATACTAAAAAGTGTGAATTCTTTTAGAAGATAGGTAGATCTCTTGGTACATTAATTGATATCGATGGAGATTTGGTTAATGGAGATTTATACAATTTTCTAGACTCAAAATAGTAGTGGTGAGACTTGTCTTGAGATAAATTTAGTTACGTGTGTTTAACAAACATTAGAGCTAGAAAATATAAATTGAGGAAATAAAATTATTTTGTTCAAAGTGTGGGATGAGTGATCATCAGGAGCATGATTATAAGTAGGGTTATAGAAGGAAGATGATATGGATGCAAAAGAAACTCTGGCCAGTCCATGTGGAGAAAACTGTTTCTGACTCAACTAAGGAGAAAGGAAAGGGCATAATAGATGATATTTTCAAAGGTGGGGAGTGTTCAAAAGTGATAGTAACTATTGGCCCTGCACCTATAGAGGGTATTGGGGATGGAAGAAAGGAAAGGGTTAACATTTTTATAGATATCCCTCAGGATGATAAGGTTGGGGTGGGGGGACACCTCTTAGTTTTGAATCCAAATAGACTAAAGGGGTCTTTATCTAACCAACTTCAATAACGGTCCAGGCTAATAACTCCTACAAAGAAACTAGAACCATGGTAATAATGGATGGAAATTAGTTTTAGGAAGGGGATTCTTCATAGAAACATTGGTTTTCAAAGGGATTTGGTAAGAAGAGGACATATTGGACAACCTGGATACTATGTGTTTGAGTTAGTCTACTGCTAGCAAATTTGGAAAACCCAAGAGGAGAAGAGGTAGGAAATCTAATAGACAAAATAGACAGGATGAAGCTTGTTAGTGTTCTCAAGATTGATCTAAAAGGGATCTTACTAAACTAAAAAAGAAAATTAATCATAGCACTAAAAATTGAGTTTATTTAATAGAAAACTCTCTGCATATTTTCAAGGTGCAACTACCTCGCTAGTGAATATTCAATACAATCTTGTTCAGTAAATAACACAATTTATGGGTATTTTTTACTAGAAAATACTTAAGGAAAAATATTCATTCCATCAACATGAAAATAATGTGCAAGTTTTAAGATCATTCAAATCCGATTACTAATATTATTCACATGCATGAAACTAAAGATCTACACACAAACTCTCTTTGTTGCTTCAGACATACAATCAACTCATATAACATAAAAGCTTCTTCAAATATGATTCATCTCCATAGGAAAAAAGATCACATTCATTGATAAAAAACAATATTTATCACTTCGAAAGCTCAAGATATATATAAGACCACAAGATTTCATATACATCCTAACATATCAGTTTAAAGTAACCAAAGCATAGATTTTCAAAAATAGTTTTCAAAATCTGAGAGAGTCGACCCTCTAGAAGTCTTAAGTCTTTTAATATATAGCCACGCAGGGCTTGAAAACCAACCAACATTAAAACTACCTCACCAGAGGTTAATATTTTTTAGCTAAGATAACTAAGACCATAAAGCAGAAAAAGTGGAACTGTGGTGTGAAACACATTTTGTGTTTATCCAAGTGTCCTTAGGAGCTAAGCTGTTGAGGTTGAGATCAACTGGGCCACCTTCTGATTCTCATACATCGAAGTATATGCAGAGATCACTTGTTGATGTGGCATTCCAAGGTAATAAATTCTCTGCTTCCACACCTCCTTGTCTTTCCTGATTTGTGTCACTTTCTCTTCATGCATCTCCATATGTTTTTGTTGAATTAGGAGCATCAATTCCATGCGCGCAACCTTAGAAAAGTCTTGCACGGTCAACATTTTCATCTCTTTGAGTTCATCGAATTGAATTCAAAAATTTTTGATGACCTTCTCAACTGGCCTGTTTGATTACTCTTTTGCCTCAGAATGTTTCTTATCAATCCAGTCTATATCACTCAGTACTATGTCCTTTATTATCTCCAGCTCTTTAAGAAGGTCCTTGACCTCAAAAATTCCCTGTACCATGGCTTCTTTTCTCCAATCGATGCATTCCTTCAAGAAGTATATGGTTTTGTCATCCAAACCTAGAACTAGCCTTTTCACAAGGAACTTCTGCAGGCTGTATTCTTGAATTGCCTCCATCCATTGGATCTCTTTCACCCAGCTTTCCTTTTCTTTTTCCCAGCCTTCAATATTTTCTCCAACCTTTTTAAGAAGGTTACTGGCTTCATTTTGAGCTTGATTCATGCAGCCTAAGTGTTTTACAGTCTCAAATTTAACATACTCAATCCAGCCTTCAAATGTTTTGGTAATGGCCTTGTTTCTCTGTACCTGATCTAGGAATTTTTTATTAATTGGGGATTTAACATCAATTGAAGCTGGCATCTCGCTCAATGTAAGAAGCTTTGGATGCTAAATAGAATGAATGTATTGAGCCATGTTTTTCATCACTTCCTTAATTTATTGTTTATCCCTGGCATCCTTCCATACTCTATTAGCAAACTTCTTATTCGACACTTCAAATATCTTCATATTCGTTGCTCTACTATCTTTTCCTAAATCAATTTTTGATACTTGATAATCCTAATTAAAAACTTCTTCATTCCCTTTATCATTTACCAATTTAGAAATCTCTAATATCCAATGGCCATTGTCTTCATCAAACTCAATCCTGGATTATGTCTTAGGCTTTTTGATCTTCGGGGTCTTGCCCAAAAATTTTCTCACCACATCCTCAATTGGCAGGGACAAATGAATGACAATTATTTTCTTAGAAATAGAGTATTCCAACCATTTTGGAGCTATGGTAGTCTTCTTTTGTGTCTCCTAGCTTCTCAAAAGAGTGAGGGAATCCTTTGGAGTGTTTTCTGAACTACCCTGAATCTAATGGTTGTCAGACATACTAGGTGAACTAAATTCTGGAACTGGCTCCTCTTATTGTTCGGCTTCAAGAGAATCTAAGTCCACTATAACACTGGAATTCACTACTGACTCCTTATCTTTGCTCTTTATCCTGGTACTTGAATGAGTCATTCATGTGGTGGGCTCAGCTTGAAGTTGAACTTGAACTTCTGGGATATTTGGTTCAACTTCAAGCTCAATATTACATGCATGAAATTTACTAACAATAGAATTAGTCAAAATAGAAGCTTTCTTTGAGGAATTTATTTTCTTTGATTTCACTTGCTTTTTAGAGGACTGGGGAATAATTTTAGGGGTCTTCTTTTCACAAAGCCAATTTTCTATCCTTCTGACCACATTAGCTATTCTAGACTATGGATCATCCACCTCTAATTTTGTCCAATCAACCTATGGGATAGGAAGGGCCTCAACTTACTCAAGGAATTGAGGATCAAGAACGTCCACCTCTTCATCTTCTTCAACACCATCTATATCCAAATCTAACCTGAAAGTGATAATTTGTCTCAAAGTCATCCTAGACCATAATTTATTTATGACTTCCATCGCATCTGAGCAATTAGCCCAGTAATCCTCAAGTTCTGGAATATACATGAATGTTTGACTTGGAAAAACCTCTATAGTCAAAATTTTATCTAGGAGTGTAAGGTTTTAAGTTCAAAGCGTGAAGCTCGCCTTCCATTGCTAGGGCATCCAAGAAACTCTTACACCTATAGTGGCCTAATTTAATAGGAAATAAGACACCTGAGGACTTTTTGGAACTACCAGACTTTGTTCAACAATAACCAATTGCCTGGAAATCTCCATCAAGATTATATTATCTAAGCAGAATTTGGGCAGTCTCAAAGGCTCTCCATCAAATGCCCCAACCCTAATATAAGTGAACTGAGGGAATTGAATAAAGTAACACCCATAAAAATTCACCACTTGCATAGCTTCCTCTATGAGCCTACTATTTTCTTTCCCGCATAGCTCAAAGACCAACTTACCCAGGAATATATCATTAATTTCTTTGAATTATTCTACAAATCTCTCACTCTGCAAATGTGTTTAATAATCATAAATCTTCATGTCATTTTCCATGACTCATGAGGAAGACCATCCCATTCTTTACAATAGGAAAGAACATAAATAAGGTAGCAATTCATGTAAAAATGGGTTAAATTGGTTACATTTAGGAGTTCTCTATGAAGTTTCTCAGCGAACAAGACATCCCAGTCAATAAACTTTTCCCCTCCTAAAATATTTTGAGTGAAATAGTACATCCAATCTTCCTAGTGGAAGGGATGTTCATTTCCCTTAACTATGTTCAGAAGGAAGACAATTTTTGTAATTTCCTTACGGAAATGTTCAATTGTCAAGGGTTTGGGCAACTACGAGCCGCCCTTCTCTAGATTTTCCAACTAGCCTTGAGCAATTAGAGAATCGTATCTTTACTTATTTTCTCCATACACATGGGTTGCTTATGTATAAGTCCAAGGCTCATATGGTTCTCAGTGAGGGATTTTAAGAGCTGCTATGAGCATCTTCTGACTGAGTCTTACTAAAATTTCCCCTGAGAAATCCTTGATACACCTACTCTTAGCATCATATTTATTCACACATTCTAGCACAAGCTCGGGACATGCTAACATTGGGGGAAATGCAGCAGCTTGCATGAATCTTCTCCCAACTAGCTTTTTAGAGAAAGATCCCTCTGACGCATTACTAACCCTCTCACATAACTCCACTAAACTAACATTAACTAGAGAGGTGTCACAAATGTCTAGGAGTGATACTAATAAATAGGTTCTGCTTTTGGATTTTGGGAGCTTTGGGCGAAATAGAGGTATATTAACAAAAAAGAAGAGAAACTTCACAAAATACAACAACAATCTTCCTCTATAAACTAAAAACTACAAGAAGGCGTATAACTCACCAATTATCTGTGCACAAATTCTCTGATATTTCCTTACCACAAACTTTGTTGCTTCCTTTCTCTATAAGAAAATGATGATCAAATGCTAATAAAAGCTTCAATTTATTAACAAGGCTAATAAGAATCCTGAATAGATTTTGTAGGACAATTTTGATAAATGCATTTATGTAGAAATTATTGATGTGACATATTAAGTTCTTTATCATTAAATTTCATGTCAAATTGGCACAATTTTCTCAATTCCCAATAATGTCTCCTAATTACCACACTCTTCACAATAATGACCCTTCTTGGTACTGTGCCACCAACTGTCATAATCATATTTCTAAATGCTCATACTATCCCATCAAATCTGGTAACTTCACATAGTTTTGATTTTCTAACCATGCTTCTTGAAAAGGAAACTTCTCTACGAAAGAAAGAACCATACTTCTAGAATATTCCATATGTTTGACTTTACACTTTACACTTGAACTTGAACTTGAAAAAGTTCAAGGTTCAGGTTCAACTTGCAAAAATTGACAAAACAACAATTGGGGACTGGGCGGACGGAGACACATGAATGAATTTCAATGGATCTTGAACTTGAACTTGAACTTGACAAAGTTCAATTTTAACTTTAAGATAGAACTTTTACTGACAATAACCAAACCCAAGAGCGAGGAAAAAGACAAGGGTAACAACTGGCTCTGACTGTGGACCAGAACTCTTCAAGATCAAGGATGACCTTAGAATCATTGGTTTCACAAAAATAGACTTTGATTTTCTTAAGACAAGGGTGACTAAAACACAACAAAACTTCTCCTTCTACAAATACAACCCAAAAATTTATATACAAACAAGAAAGAAAAACTTAAAACTGAAAAAGCTTGAGGTCATGTCTGTTATATGATAGGGGTAGTTCATCTCTATCAACATACCTTAGCTTGAAAGCATTAGGACCCAAAGCTTGGGAAATCTTGAAAGGACACTTCTAGAGATATTCAAACTTACCATGTGCTCCACGCAATTCACGACGTTTATCCCAGAGTAAAACCTTGTCCCCTTCCATGAACTTACATGGTCTAGCATGACAATAAAATATTTCTTTCACCTTAAGTTGATGACCGGTTATATGATCCACCAATTATGCTCTTTCTTCTTCAATTTTAGATGAGTACATAATCCTCTTTTCTAGTGAATTCTGGAAAACTTCATTCTCAATGCATCTTTACAACTTAACAAAAGCTAGCACAAGCAGGAAAGATAATTGAGCCTCAACTCCAAAGACCATCTCAAAAGGAGACATTCTAATGGCCCTTTTTGGTGAAGTTATGTCTGCCCACAAAGCTTCGTAGAGTCTTTTGTGCCAATCATTTCCTCTTTCTTCTACAAGCTTTCTCATAATATTGGTAATGTTTTTATTCATGGACATTCTTGTCCATTTCCCTGGGGAAATAATCTGAAGAATGAGACAAGTTAATTCCATGGTTATAGCAAAAAATTTGAATTTCGTGGGATGAGAAATTCTGAGCATTGTCTATCACTATCTTGAGCAGAACCCCAAACCTTGTAACAATGTTCTCTTTTAGGAATCTATAGACTACTTCAGACATGGTCACTTTTACTAGCATAGCTTCAACCCATTTGGTGAAGTAATATGTGGCTGTGAGAATGTGAGTATGCCTTCCACTCAAGATTGGATTAATTGGACCAATGAAGTCAAGTCCCCACTGTTGAAAGGGTTCTTCAATGACTATAGGTCTCAAAGGAAAAGCAGCTAACTGAGGTTTCCCTGAGAAAATCTTGCACTTTTCACAACCTGCCACCCATCTGTATGCATCTCTAAACATCCCTGGCTAGTAATAGCAATTTCTTAATATTTTAAAAGTTGTCACAGATGATGAGTAGTGTCCACCATAGGCTTCATTGTGAAATGTTTGCAGTAGCTTCTATTGTTGGTCTTTATCTACACACCATAAGAACATTCTGTCTATCCCCTTTTTATATAATACATTGTCCACAATGACATATTTTGTTGCTTTAAGCCATAAATTTCTCTTTTCTTTACTCAAGAGATTATTTGGAGGTTCTCCATAGGTCAAGAAGAACACCACATCTGAGAACCATGACTCACTTATTCCGACAAATAGACAATTAGGAAATTCCTAATCTTCCTTATTTTCGGCCATTAGTTTACATAGACCCTGATCTCTGACTTGTTTGGTGTGTTTGATTTCCAAATCAAATTCATGCACTTTCACTACCTAATTAGCTCAATTATTTCAAGCTACCTCCTATTGAGTGAGGATTCTTTTGACAACAAAATTTCAAAAACTATAGAGTGGGAATGAAGAATATAATACTGAAACTATTTTACTGCATTCGCCACCGCAAACACATGTTTCTCATTTTGGGAATAATGTAGCTCATGTTTTTTTAATGGTATACTCATGAAATAAATAGGAACTTCTTCATCCTTCTCATTCTTCTGCAACAATACTCCAGACATGATGTGCTCTGAGGTATAGTAGTAAATTATATAATATTTTTTAAAGTCTGGATGTATCAAGGTTGGGGCTTAAGCTATTGCTTCTTTTACTTTCTCAAAAGACTTGATGGCCAGTTCATCCCATTTGAAACTATGTTTTTCACTTAAGAGATCAACCATTGGTTTTTTCATCTCAAAAAAATCAAGAACGAACTTTCTTTAAAAAATGACTTAACCAAAGAAAGATTTTATGCCTTTGTGATTGACATGAAGACATAATTGTTAAATGGCTCTCACCCTTTCTAGATCAATTTTAATGCCTTCTTTTGAAACCAAGTGACCCAGCAATTTTCCTTCTATCACACAGAAAATGGACTTCTTTGGGTTTAAAGAAACACCATGGTCCTAACACCTCTACAATACCTCCTTTAAGTCTTTCAGATGTTTCTTTCATCTTCTGGAGAAGACTGTCATATCATCCAGATAGATAGTGATGGTTTTATTTAATAGGTGACCAAAAGTGGAGTTTATAGCCCTCTGAAATGTAGCCCCGACATTAATTAGTCTGAAAGGCATTCTTTGGTAGGTGAACGTGTCCTAAGGTGTGGTAAAATTTGTCTTATGTTGATCTTCATCTGCAACATTGATTTGGTTGTATCCCGAGAAGCCATCGAGCAATGACATTATTTTTGAGCCAGCAACAGTCTGAAGGATCTGATCCATCACGGGTAAAGAAAAGTTATCCTTGAGACTTGTTTAGTTGAGATTTCTAAAATCCACACAAATCCTTATTTCTCCAATTAATTTTTGTACAGGGACTATGTTTGCCACCCATGTCAAGTGGTGAATAGGAAATATTATGCGTGCCTGAAGCATTTTATCGACTTCTTTAAAGATAACATTAGCTACTTTTGGATTATAAGTCCTTAGTTTTTGGCGAAAAGCGGACGTCCCTAGTTTTAAAGGAATGTGATGTGTGAAATGTCCCTATCTAAAATTATTCAAATCATCATAGGACCAGGCCAAAACATCTCCATATTCTCTTAGCAGCTTGGTAAAATGGCTCTTCTCATCAGCATCACAACATACCCCTAGGTTTACCAATTTTGGGTGATACTCGTCTACAATGTTTATCTTTTCATATTTGTTAGAAGCAATATCATATGATATGGTAGTTTGATTTAAAAATAGTCCCTTCTATAGAAAATTTTCTTTGATTCCACTAATCCTTTAGGTATAGAGTTACCTTTAAGTTGAAACACTTCTTATGATGAGCTAACATCTTTATTTGGGGAAAAATCATAACATTCAGACTTTGATCCTTCAAAATAATTGGTCGAAAACTTGTCCAACCCTTGCAGGAAGTCATTGATGTGGGCATCATCTTTGAAAATTTTGCAAGAGAGAGCATTGTCAGGTACACTAGGCCTGTGTATAACTTCAATTGTATAACAGTCTTCTATAAATTATGGATGTGGGATTAACAAGGAGGCTGACCCTGCAAGGGCATCAGCTCTTGAGTTATATTATCTTGGGATAGACTCAATTGAGAAGGCATCAAACCATTCTATCTCATCCCAAACCCTATTTCTATAATGTTTGAGCCTCTCATTTTTCATAGAAAATAAATTCCTAACCTGTTTTACAATCAATTTTGCATCACCATGAGCTCTCAATATCTTAATCCCCTTTTTCTTTTCTTCTTCCAGACCTAACAAGGCCTCATATTATACTGTATTGTTTGTATTTTTGAACTCTAGTTTAAATGAAAAGGGAAGTTTGAGTCCAAAAGGGGAAATAAGGACTACACCTGCTCCTGATCCTATGGTAGAACAACTACCATCGAACTCAAGAATCCAAGGAATATTTTCATCTGTTGAAATAGGTCTTGCAACATCATTCTTAGGCATGATAAAAAAGTTAGAAAAATTTGATTCTTGATACAAAATTTGGGACATTGGGTCTTCTGAGGGAAAGACAGTATACTTGGACTTGGGTTCTGGAAGTAGGGAAACCTTCTTATTTCCTATAGGGACTATTGCTTGAGACCAATCTAATTTTATCTCACCACCAAAATCTCTACAAAATGTTCTACTTAGGAGCATTTCATAGCTTGCTAGAATATATTCCACTAGAATTGTTAGCTTCAATCTTTTTTCAGGGGAGGCTGCTAGTGCGACCTAAGCATCCTTGATTTGACCTATCAGTGGGACCTACTTTAAATCCATGAAATAGTATCAGCCAAAAGTGGTAGTCATGGGAAGGTCTAATGCTATAGAAGAGGGCATGATATTATCTAAAGCCCTGAAATCAATAATACAGTTATTCAGCTTGAAACCATGAATAAACAAAGACACATAGAAGGGCTCCAGTTTCAAGCTAGAGGAAATAGAAGAGGTCAAGTTTTCTACAGGCTTCTATTCAATTTTATCTTCTTTATTTATAGTCTCCCCTTTAAAGCATTCATTATTGGTTTGTTTGGATTTAGGTTCAGCAGGAGAACCCTTAACTTAATTAACCAATCTATCTAGCTCTTGAGGATTCATTTTTAAGTAATCTGCAGGAGAGATTTGTATTCTGGAAGATTTACAAAAATCTATTATATTGAAAGGAGATTCAAATTTAGACCTTTTCAAAATTTGAACCTCTTGACCACTTGCCTTTGGGGCCTTGTAATTATCACTGGCTTGAACTCCAAAAGCTTTAGTTGGTGGAATAACCAAAGGTGTTGTCAACCATCTATTTTCTTTTCCTCCACATTGATTCCTTGTCAAAATTGAACAAGAGGCATCCCCTAAAGTTACCAATATATCACCACACCTTTCAGAGTCTGATTCATATTCAAGGTAGAAATTTCCAAAGTTGTTAGGCATCTCAGAGGATATATCTTCAATAGTCACTTTTGTCTCAACATCTTTTTTAGCTTCAAGTTGCTCATAGCATATATTTTCAGGAAAAAAAGTCCCTTCATGTTCATCGGTGAGATGAAAAATGCATATGTTGTTTTTTCTTGGAGGAGGTTCAATTTGGAGTCTTTTTTGTGTAGGGGGTAAACTAAATTCCTTGCCAGTGTTTGAAGTTTCTTGGTTTGGATATTTGTGAGGAATGTCTTGATAAGGGCTTGCAACCTTAGGTAATTGTCGCCTGGTTGTTATTAGGTCATTCATTAATCTTTGTATCATAAGATCTGATGATGAGGAGGTAGAGGCTTGAGAACTAGGTCTCTATACATCCTTTCTCCATTTACCAGTTATGATTAGATCATCCTCCAATTCAACAGTAAGAATTTGAGTAGTATCTAAGGTGGTAGGCTGAGCTCTTTTCAAAGGGAATGCAACATCAGGAGGCATAGCATTAAAAAAGAACCCTTTTTTATTTTCATCTCTAGGTCTCTTCACAGTTGGGTGTTAGAATAACTAAGAGGGGGGTGAATCAGATGGATCAGTTATCCTACAGTCCCAAATGCATAGATGTACCTTACAAAATAATTCCAATAAATTATGCAGCTCGGTAACATAAAATATCAATCTATCTGTCCACTTTACCGATTACCATTAATTATCCAAACTTTGATTACTGACTAAATCAACTATGTAGTATGTAAATTGTGATAGCAAAACAATCATAACAAATAAAACATAACATAGTGATTTAATGTGGAAACCATGCTAAGGGAAAACCCACCTGGGATTAGTAACCCAAAATAATTTACTCTTCTAAAGTGAGCTCGGTGAAGATCCAACCCTGTTAAAGGTTACAATACACATTGTTAGGTGTGACCTGGTTAGAGGATTTATCACTAACAATTAATTTTTGACCAGCATTCACTATGGGGTCAACAAGATAACACTTTACATTCAACGAATGTCATAGGGTATTACAATATGACTGTTAAGTCCACTCGGTTAAGAGATTTTTCTGAATCAATGGTTAAACTGATATAGTACTGATCTGATTCAAATACAACTCAATTGCAAATATTCAAATCTATGCTAAGCTCATAAAATCCTCTGATCATTAATCAATTCACTTCCTCAATATTTATCAACTTACTTTACTCGGTAAATAGTTCTCTAACGCTCGATAATGTCTGCAGCTTGGTTCTTTCAATAACCAGTTTGATCAGGTATACATGAATATAATTTTCACACAAAATCTTTGTAGTGTTCTTTTTGTTCAGCATGTTTCAATAATGAAACTCATATCTCTTATATAGAAAAGTAAAATTTGTTCATATCAGCCATTAGATTTTGCCTCTTAATCTCCTTCATCCATTTTGCCTCTTAAACTTTCCTCAACAAATGTGTCCATAACACGTTCCAATCTCATCCTTTAGATCATCTCTAAATTTTGTCAGTCGTGGATCTCATAACTAAATTCATCCTTAACCTTGAAATCATAATAATTTCTAGCTCATCAAATTCAGTCGGTTGTTCTTAGAATTTAATGTTTTCATCCATACTTGGTTAATATAGAAATGTGTCGGTGATAACTAGCTTGGTTATACTGTCACTCGGTATACACTGCACTGGCTCGGTGTATACAGAAATCTTCAATTATCGACCATATTGACTTGTTCAATTTCAAATCTCTTTTTCATAATAGATTAATGTAACATGCTCAAGTCAACAATATAAAGCCATAGAATCATCAATAAGTTACCCAATGTTTACCTTATCCTTCTCTATCATATCCATCTTTTCCTCATGTAGATATCTCAGTTCTTCATCTTTTCTTCTTTCAACAGATGTTCAGATGTTTGTAACTATCATGATAAGGACTGTCAAAATAGTTGACATCAATCACAACATATTGACTAATTTAATCATCTTACATATTACTTCAGTAGCTTAGTGATCTCTAATCAATGTTCCTTCAGTTCATCTAGATGTTCAATTAGTTGTAGTTCATCAATCTCTCCCTTTGGCATTGATGGAAACACAAGAAATATGAAAAAATATGCCATACACATACCAAACATGTATTCTACAACTATGTAAGTAAATGTTGTAGCTTAGTAAGCTCTCCCTAGCTTGATATTTAATATTTTTAATCACTACAAATTAAAATAGCATTGCATGCAGAATTTCCTTGTAGATTTGATCTTTTCAATTCTCAGATTCTTTCTCCCATTTCATTTGTATTTCTTCTTCCTGTTGTTCATATACAATCTTTATCTAATCTTCTATCCCTTGATGGGTTCTTCACTAACTAATTTTTTTCATATTCATTTCCTCTCCCTTTGACAAAAATACCAAAGAAAATATACAAATAGCTCTTTAGTAGCCAAGTAATTCTCTGTTGTTCTATTCATATCAAGTACCTTCAATGTATTGATAATCAATTTTTTGTTCTAGCTTCTACAATCATTCACAACCTTAGATGATCTTCTGATAAGTATATGTTGATGCAACCCACTAATCACCTTAGTGACCAATAGATAGGGGATGGACCCCAAGTCTAGTCCTCAAATATTCAAATATGTCCTTCGGTAAGGGTTTTGTAAAGATATCAACAAGTTGTTCTTTAAATGTTACAAATTCCAATTTCACCTACTTCTCTTGAACTTGTTCCCTTAAGTAGTGATACTTAATAGATACATGTTTTGTTTTTTAATGCATCATAGGATTCTCAGAAATATTTATTGCACTAGTGTTGTCACAATATATAATCACTTGTTCAGTGATTACCTCATTCATTCCTTCCAACACTTGTTTGATCCAAGCAATATTTGAACAATTTTTAACAGCAGCAACATACTCTGCTTCAACAGTAGACTGAGAAATGTATGTTTTTTTCTTGCTTATCCAAGTCACAAGCCTTTCCCCTAAAAAGAATGCTCCACTGGTTGTGCTCTTCCGATCATCTATGTTTCTAGCCCAATCTGCATCGGTGTAAACATGAAGTTTAAATTTGCCTTCCTTAGAGTACCATAAACCATAGTCTTCCATCTTCTTCAAGTATCTCAGAATTCTCTTAACTACAACTATATGTGAATCCTTAGGATTGGCAGAAATCTTTCCACAATCCCAACTGCTTGTGCAATAGCAGGCCTACTATGTACCACATACATCAGTTTTCCAATCATAGATCTATACAGTGTCTAATTTACCTCTATAGAATCATCATCCTTTGTCAACGTACATCCAGTTACCATCAATGTCCCTACTAGTTTTTCATCTTCCATGCCAAAATTTTTAACACTTCTTTAATGTATTTTGATTGACTGATGAAAATCCCATCATTCTATTATATAATCTGCAAACCTAGAAAGAATTTAATCTCTCCAAACATTGACATCTCAAATTCATTTCTCATTTCATCAGAAAAATATTTGCAAATCAGATCTTGTCCACCAAAGATTATATCATCAACAAATATTTTTGCAATCAAAATGTTATCAAAATCTCCTTTCATGTACAAATTACTATTTCACTAGTTCTCACAAAGTCAATACTGATAAGATAAGCATGTAGTCTTTCATACCATACCCTCGGTGCTTGCTTCAGTCCATACAAAGCTTTTTGCAGTCTACATACCATGTCTTTCTGATTTGGATCAATAAACCCTTCCAGTTATTCTATGTAGACCTCCTCCTCAAGAATTCCATTTAGAAAAGTTGATTTCACATCCATTTGATATACCTTGAATCCCTTATGTGTAGCATATGCAACTAGTATACGGACTCCTTCAAGTCTAGAAATAGGTTCAAAGGTTTCACCATAATCAATACGTTCTTCTTGTGGATATCCCTTGCATACAAGTCTTGCCTTTTTCCTAGTGACCTTACCATTTTCATTCAATTTATTCCTATAAATCCACTTAGTACCAATAAAAAATTTATCTTTCGGTTTGGGTACTAATGTCCATGTCTTATTCTTCGCAATCTATTCAATTTCCTCATTCATAGCATTGATCCATTCCTCATTTTCAAGTGCATCAATAACATTCTTAGGTTCAAACTCACACACTAAGCATGTGTTATGTCTTAACTTACTTCAGGTCATCATGCCATCTTTCTTATCTCCAATGATTTGATTCTCTAGATGGTGTCTTCTAACAAATCTTGCTAGCACTTTTTCTCTTCTTTGTTCATCATTTAGTTCAAGTTCATTTTCTAGCTCAGTAGCTTCTTCCTGATTCTCGGTTTGTATTTTCTGATTCTCAGTAGCATTTTCCTTATGCTCGGTAGACTCAGCTTGTGGCTTTGGTAGATGATCTAGATCTTCAACATAAGTAAACCTACCATAGTCTTTTGGTTCCTTCATGCTTTCTTCACCATTCTTTTTAGCAAATTCATCAACTTTTACATTAGCACTTTCTATCATTTTATTAGTAGCCTTGTTCAAACATTTATAAGCTTTACTATTAGTAGAATATCCTAAAAATATTCCTTCATCACCTTTGGATTCAAATTTACCATTCCTATCATTTTTTAGAATATAACACTTACTACCAAAGATTCTGAAATAACTTACACTCAATGTATATCCAAACCATAACTCGTAAGCTATCTTGTTTGTGTCTTTCTTTAGTTGAACTCAGTTCATGGGGTATACTGTAGTGCTAACTACCTCTCTCCAGTACATTTGTGCAACATTTTTCTCAATCATCAATGTTCTAGCACAATAAACATTAGATCGATTCCTTCTTTTAGCAATCCCATTTTGATGCGGTGTCCTTGGTGCAGAAACCTACCTTTGATTCCATGCTCATTATAGAAGTTAGTGAATTCATTAGAAACAAACTCACCTCCTCTATCAAACCTTAAGCATTTCAATACTTTTCCAGTTTCTTTTTCAAATTTAGCCTTATACTATTTAAACAATTTGAATGCCTCAGATTTTTCTTTTAAGAACATTATTGTCATCATCCTAGAATATTCATCAACAAATAAAATTAAATATTTATCACCATAGTAGCTTTGATTTCTCATAGGACCACATAATTCAGTGTGTACCAACTCCAAAATACCTTTAGATGAATAGTTTTTACTTTTAAAACTAGATTTTGTCATCTTCCCTTTCTAACATTGATGGCACATAACATGATCAGGTTTGGTTAGATTCAGCAATCCTCTAAATTTTCTCTTTCTACTGATCTTAATCATATTATCAAAGTTTACATGACATAACCTCTTATGCCATAGCCATGCATCTTCATTCTTCACCAATAAACAAGAAGTTTCAGCATTGTCAAGATAAAATAAATTACCTTTTGATTATCCTCCAGTACCAACAAGCTTTCCATTTTCATCATAGATTTTCACCTTCTTGCTTTCAAATGCAACTCGGTGACCTGAGTTATTCAGCTATGCTACACTCAGTGAATTGTAATTAAGTCCTTTTTGTTAGTATGATTTAGAAAAATAGAGAGGGGGGGGTGAATCAGTTGTTCTCAGGTCCAGATGTATCAATCAAACTTTCAAACACTTCAACAACTCAGATCTAATAACCAACACTCCTCGGTCATTATAGAATGTATACCAAAAATATATAACAGTGCAGTCCACTATCCAACAGCATTTAACTTGCAAAACATAGAAATGTTCAAACCAAAACATTCACACAAGTATTGACACTAGGATTTATAGTGGAAACCCAATTTGGGAAAAACCACTTTGTAACATGTTACTGATATTTTCACTCTTTTGAAGTGAGCTCTATGAAAAGCCAACCATGTCAAAGGTTTACAAACACACTGCTAGGTATGACCCTATTAAATGATTTCAACCACCCTATTAGGAGTGCACCTTGTTAGAGGACTTAAGTACATTCCATTAGAATGCAACCTTGATTATAGGATTTAAACAATGACTGTTAGGTCAACCTTGATTAAAGGATTTTGATTGATACAATAGTTAGAAAGTAACAGTAGTAATTGATCTCAAAAACATACAACTCACTTTGCAAATAACAGATCCAATTCTCACATATATGTTGGCAAACTGACTAAGTTCCATTTCCATCTCCATCACTGATTTGCTCAAAAATCCCTTCAAGAAATCGCAACTCTGATCAACTCCTTCACCTTCATCCTTTCTGCTTATTCAGTCAATAACAACAACTCCAGCATCCTTTATTTAACCTCACACTTAGGTTTACCCTTAATACTTGTTCGATAGGTGGATCTAACTTTTGCCTCTTAATCTGCTCCGTAGATCTTAGGGTTAGGTCAGATTCATTGAATCCTTCCAACATTTAAGTCCTTCATCCATCCTTCTAGAAACATCTTCAATCCCTTTATTAAAATCACAATAAAACACTTTACTACACACAATAAATGCTCCATAGAGTCAATTAATAAAGTCAACATGATTTACATTATCCATGAATTCAACTATGTCAACTAGGAATCTGAATTATTCCTCAAATGTAAATTACTAATGCTCGGTCAATACTATGTTTAACTCCTCGGTCATCATTGTGTAGCTCAGTCATCTCTTCAAACTATCTCCCTTAGCTAATGTTGTCTCCCTCAGCAATAAACTGATGTTCAGTCAAGACTGAATTTACTCGGCATATATTGGCTCAGACAACACTAACATCACTCGGCTTAAACTAGATTTCTTCACTTTTGCTCGGTTAAGCCTACTTGTTCAGTCTTGCTTCTCAGTTAAATAAATAATACATTATCTTATCATTGTGCCACATAATCAAGTACTCATTGAAGTATCAAATAACTCAACCTTTCTCTAGGTTTTATTGTTATCACCCTTTCCCTAATCCTTCTCATCAATCAGTAGATATAGTACTTTCTTAGATAGAAATAGTCTTATGAGTTAAGGTTTGACATCAATGACAATACAACAATTTCTTCAATTGTAGTTTCCAACACTTTTACCTAGTATGCATTGTCACATCTAATTCTATCATTCAATAAAATAGATCCTTTTCCTTTTACCAAACAAGGTGTATCATTTCCCATTTTCACTGATCCTCCATTATAATGCTCAAGATGTTCAAACTTATCTTCATCACTAGTCATGTGATGTGTACAGCCACTATCAATGATCCATGTATCATTCTTACTAACTTTAGAAATAAGTGTTGTTTCTACATACCTTTCTTCCCCTTCTAAATCATCTTTCATTGCAACAAATATTACTTCAATATCATCATCAGTGTTGGTGTCGGTGTCATCTTCATTTTCTCCAACAAGGAAACATGCATTTTTTCCTTTATCTTGGTAATCTCAGTTGTCTATGTTGTACTGTTGGTTTCCTTTGTTATTCCTTCTACCAAATGTACCATCACCAGATCGGTCTTTATCTTCCTCTTTCATGTTAGGACATCTAGCAACAATATGGCCAACCTCTTTACAGTTAAAACAAGCTAAAGGTAACTTTCCCTTATACCTTCCTTTACCTTTATGCAGTCTTTGGCCCATGAGTGCTTCAAGCTCATCAAGCTCATCTTTAATGTTACTGTCACTTTCATTCCTTATATTATGCTTACTGCTAGATTTACCAATCTTAAGAGATGACATAAAAGAAGACTCAACACTCGGTACAACACTATTGTCAAAATTATTCAGCTCAAAATTTCTTAACTTTCCAATCAGACTATCAAGAGTAAGAGTGTTATTAGGTGCATACATCATTTCATGAATAGCAGATATTTTGATTGCATAGACAAGAAACAAGGTTCTTAGTATCTTACTTACCACAGTATCTTCATTAATAATACCTTTTGCTCCTTGGATAGCATTGACTACCTCTTTGATTCAGTTTGAGTATTGTGTGATGTTATCTCCTTTCATCTTCATGTCATCAAATCTACCTCTCAAGCTTTCAGCTCTGACTCTCATCACATTCACATAACCACCATAAACTAGAGCAAGTTTGTCCCACATTTTCTTCATTGTAGTGCAATCCTTGACATCCTCAAATTCAGCATCAGATAGAGAAACATCAATCTCTATCATATTAATATTGTGTTCATGTCAATCTCTCAACTGATCAAGAGTCAAAGGTCAAACATTCAGTTATAAGTAGCCATTATCAAATAAATGTAAAGCAGAATCTCTGATTCCAGATATGTGAAGTCTCATTCGGCTTTTCCATGTGGTAAAGCTATCTTTGTTCATCTTTGGCACTTCCCTCTTATACATATTGTGATCTTTCTGCTCAAGTCCTTAAAACTTTCTTCCAAGTAACCAATGAAGCTCTGATACCGATTGTTAGAATAACTGAGAGGGGGGTGAATCAGTTGGATTAGTTATCATATAGTCTCAAATACACATATGTACCTTACAAAACAATTCCAATAAATTATGCAGCTCAGTAACATAAAATATCAATTTTTCCATCCACTTTACCGATTACCGGTAATTATCCAAACTATGATTACGGACTAAATCAACTATCCAGTAAGTAAATTGTGATAGTAAAGAAATCATAATAAATAACACATAGCATAGTGATTTAACATGGAAACCTTGCTAAGGGAAAAACCACCTGGGACTGGTAACCCAAAATAATTCACTCTTCTGAAGTGAGCTCGATGAAGAGCCAACCTTGCTAAAGGTTACAATAAATACTGTTATGTGTGACCTAGTTAGAGGATTTATCACTAACAGTTAATTTTTTACCAGCATTCACTATGGGGTCAACAAGATAACACTTTATAGTCAATGAATGTCATAGGGTATTATAATAAGACTGTTAAGTCCACTCGATTAAGAGAATTTTTTGAATCAATGGTTAAACTAATACAGTATTAATCTGATTCAAATACAACTCAATTGAAAATATACAGATCTATCCTAAGCTCATAAAATCCTCTGATCATTAATCAATTCACTTCCTCAATATTTCTCAACTTACTTTACTTGGTAAATAGTTCTTTGACGCTCGATAATGTTTACAGTTTGGTTCTTTCAATAACCAGTTTGATCAAGTATGCATGAATAAATCTTCACGTGAAATATTTGCAGTCTTCTTTTTGTCCTGCATGTTTCAATAATGAAACTTAGATCTCTTATATAGACAAGGAAAAAAATTTCATATCAGCCATTAGATTTTGCTTCTTAATCTCCTTTGTCCATTTTTTCACTTAAACCTTCCTCAGCAGATGTATCTGTAACACATTCCAATCTCACCCTTTAGATCATCTCTGAATTTTGTCAGTCGTGGATCTCATAACTAACTTCATCTTTAACCTTGAAATCATAACAATTTCTAGCTCATCAAATTTGGTTGTTCTTAGCATTTAATGTTTTCATCCATACTTGATTAATATAGAAATGCATCGGTGATAACTAGCTCGGTTATATTGCCACTCGGTATACACTGCACTAGATCAGTGTATACAAAAATCTTCAATTACCGACCACATTGATTTGTTCAATTTCAAATCTCTTATTCATAATAGACTAATGTAACATGCTCAAGTCAACAATATAAAGCCATAGACTCATCAATATGTTACCCAATGTTTACCTTATCCTTCTCTGTCATATCCATGTTTTCCTCATGTAGATATCTCAGTTCTTCATCTTTTCTTCCTTCAACAAATGTTCAGATGTTTGTAACTATCATGATAAGTACTGTCAAAACTAGTCGACATCAATGACAACATATTGATTGATTTAATCATCTTACATATTACTTCAGTAGCTCGGTGATCTCTAATCATAGTTCCTTTAGTTCATCTAGATGTTCAATTAGTTTTAGTTCATCATTGGGATCTTTTGAATTGTCTTGTTAAACATCGCTATAAATTCTTGCATTGGAACTTGAATTTCTTTCTTCATTTGACTTAACTAAAATAAAAGTGAGTTGGCATCATCAACTGATTTAAACCTAGCTTCAAATATTGTCCTCATAGTATCCCAGCTAGTAATAGATGCATGAGGTAGATTGTGGAACCAATCTATTGTGACGTCTGTCAAGGTCTGAACGAAAAGTCTTACGACTACATCTTGAGTACCGATAGCCAAGATTCCACATGTTGTATTGAAAGCATTCAAATGATCTTCAAGGGACTTCTTTCCATCATCACTAAATTTGGGTAGTATATCCCAACCTTTAAGCAAATTACCAAAAAATTCCCCTAAGCTTAAAGGACCTACAGCCGCACCCCAAGGTTGATTTTGGGCCATGGGAGGCAAGATAATATTCAAATGTTGCAAATTGATGAAGGAAGGAGCTAGGGTTCTGGGTGACACCAAGGATTGAAAAGAATTTATAGGAGATGCCTTGGTGGGGGAGGAAGGTTTACTAACTATCTTGTAGCGTCTTTCTTTGGAAGGAATTTGAGGTTTGAAGTCAAGTTTTTCTAGGTCTTCAAAATTTGAGTCAATCAGACCTTTTTCCCGGTCTCCTCTAGTGTACCTTTGATCTGCCAGTTTCAACAAAAATTAATTGACTCTAGCTATTCTATTTGCTGCAATAGCTTCTTGGGCAATTGGTATACCTCTTAATCTTTTTCCAATTTCTTCCTCTCTTTCCAGGACTCGTTAAATCTGAAGATATTGTTGATTACTTCTTTTGTTTATCCAAGCACATGCATTCAAATCTGAAATGAGATCTTCTTGTGGCCTTGAAAACCTAAATTTGGTTGTAATACTGGTTGTTCACCTATGATAGGAAAAACCATTTTATCAAAGAATAAGCATTCAAATCCCCAATAAAGTGACCAAAAACTATTAGTGAGCATTTTTTTCCTTTCTCAAGATTGATCTAAAAGGGCTCTTACTAAACTGAAAAGGAAAATTAATCACAGCACTAATAATTGAGTTTCTTTAATAGAAAACTCTCTACATATTTTCAAGGTGCAGCTGCCTCGCTAGTGAATATTCAATACAATCTTGTTCAATAAAGAATGTAATTTATGGGTATTTGTTACCAAAAAATACTTAAGGAAAAACATTCATTGCATCAATAGGAAAAGATGTCCAAGTTTTAAGATCATTCAAATCTGATTACCAAGATTATTCACATGCATGAAAATAAAGATCTACACACAAACTCTCTCTATTGCTTCAAACATATAATCAACTCATATAACAACTAAGCTTCTTCAAATATGATTCATCTCCATAGGCAAATAGATCACATTCATTGATAAACAACAATATTCATCACTTTGAAAGCTCGAGATATATATATAAGACCACAAGATTTCATATACATCCTATCATATCAATTTAAAGTAACCAAAGCATATATTTTCAAAAATAGTTTTCAAAATCTCAGACAGCTGACCCTCTAGAAGTCTTAAGTCTTTCAATATATAGCCACAAAGGGCTTGAAAACTAACCAACATTAAAACTACCTCGCCAGAGGTAAATAGTTTTTAGCTAAGATAACTAACTAAGAACATAAATTAGAAAAAGTGGAACTGTGGCATAAAACATCTTTTGTATTTATCCAAGTGTCCTCATGGGCTAAGGTGTCAAGGTTGAGACCAACTAGGCCACCTTCAAGTTCTCATAAGATGAATTAAATACAGAGATCACCTGTTGATGTGGTAGTCTGAGGTAAGCAATTCTTCACTTCCACACCTCCTTGTCTTTCCTAATTTGTGTAACATTCCCGTCATGCATCTCCATATGTTTCTATTGAATCAGGAGCATCAATTTCATGCGTGCGACCTTAGAAAATTCTTGCATGGTCATCTTTTGCATCTCTTTAAATTCATCAAATCAAATTTGAATATTCTCAATGACCTTCTCACCTGGCCTATTTGACTCCTCTTTTGCCTCAAAATGTTGCTTATCAATCCAGTCTATATCACTTAGGACTATGTCCTTTATTATCTCCAGCTCTTTAAGAAGGTCCTTGACCTCAAAAATTCCCTATGCCATGACTTTTTTTCTCCATTCGATGCATTCCTTTAGGATGTATAAGGTTTTTTCATCCAAACCTGAAACTGGCCTTTCCACGAGGAACTTCTGCAGGCCATATTCCTGAATCTCCTCCATCCATTGGATCTCTTTCACCCATCTTTCCTTTTTCTTTTTCCCAGCCTTCAATATTCACTCCAACCTTTTTAAGAAGGTTACTGGCTTTATTCTGAGATTGATTCAAGAAGCCTAAGTGTTTGACGGCCTCAAATGTAACATACTCAATCCAGCCTTCAAATGTTTTGGTAATGGCCTTATTTCTTGGTACCCAATCCAAAAAAATTTAATTAACTAGGGACTTGACATCAATTCAAGTTGGCATCTTGCTCAATGGAAGAGGCTCTAGATTCTAAATAGAATGAATGTACTAAGCCATGTTTTTCATCGCTTGCTTCATTTCTTGTTTATCCCTAGCATCCTTCCATTCTCTGTTAGCAATCTTCTTATTCGATACTTCAAATATCTTCATATCCGCTGCTCTACTATCTTTTCCTAAGTCAATTTTTGATACTTGATAATCCTGAGCAGAGACTTCTTCATTCCCTTTATCATTTACTAGTTTAGCAATCTCTGCTACCCAATGGCTAGTGTCTTCATCAAACTCAATCCTAGATTCTATCTTAGGCTCTTTCATCTTTGGGGTCTTTCCTAAACATTTGCTCACCACATCCTCAATTGGAAGGGACAAAGGAATGACACTTCTTTTCTTAGTAATAGAGTTTTATAACCATTATGGAGCTATGGTAGTCTTCTTTTGTGTCTCATAGCTTCTTAGAAGAGTGAGGGAATCCTTTGGAGTGTTTTCTGAACTACCCTAAATCTACTAGTTGTTAGGCATACTGGGTGAACTGAATTCTAGAACTAGCTCTTCTTATTGTTTGGCTTCAGGAGAATCTAAGTCCACTATAACACTAGAATTCACTACTGATTCCTTATCTTTGTTCTTTATCCTGGTACTTGAACGGATCATTAGTGTGGTGGGCTCAGCTTGAAGTTGAAGTTGAACTTTTGGGCTAACTGGTTCAACTTCAAGTTCAATATTACCTGCAGGAAATTTACCAACAACAAAATTAGTCAAAATAGAAGCTTTCTTTGAGGAATTTATTTTCTTTGATTTCACTTGCTTTTTAGAGGACTGAGGGATAATTTTAGGGTTCTTCCTTTTTCGAAGCCAATTTTATGTCCTTCTAACCACATTAGTTG
Organism: Chamaecyparis obtusa; assembly: GCA_027943335.1. Classification (NCBI taxonomy): domain Eukaryota; kingdom Viridiplantae; phylum Streptophyta; class Pinopsida; order Cupressales; family Cupressaceae; genus Chamaecyparis; species Chamaecyparis obtusa. Next base: position 1,252,803 of record BSBK01000840.1, read on the forward strand.
TTCTAGACTGTAGATCATCCTCCTCTACTTTTGTCCAATCAACCTCTGAGATAGGAAGGGCCTCAACTTGCTCAAGGAATTGGGGATCAAGCACGTCCACCTCTTCATCTTCTTCAACACCATCTATATCCAAATCTAACCTAAAAGTGATAATTTTTCTCAGAGTCATCCTGGACCACAATTTCTTTCTGACTTCCAGCTCATCTGAGCAATTAGCCCAGTAATCCTCAAGTTCTAGAATATGCATGAATATAGAAGGAACATTTAGGTTTGACTTGGCAAAACCTCTATAGTCAAAATTTTCTCTAGGAGTATTCAAGGTTTTAAGTTCAGAGTGTGAAGATCGCCTTCCATTACTAGGGCATCCTGGAAACTCTTAAACCTATAGTGGCCTAATTCAATAGGAAATAAGACACCTAAGGAATTTTTGCAACTACCAAAAAAATTTTCAACAATAATCAATTGTCTTCAAATCTCCATCAAGATTATATTATCTAAGTAGTATCTAGGCAATCTCAAAGGCTCTCCATCAAACGCCTCAACCCTAATATAAGTGAATTGAGTGAATTGAATAAAGTAACACCCATAAACATTCACCACTTGCATAGCTTCCTCTGTGAGCCTACTATTTTCTTTCCCACATAGCTCAAAGACCACCTTACCAAAGAATATATCATTAATTACTTTGAATTCTTCTGCAAATCTCTCACTCTGCAAATGTGTGTAATAATCATAAATCTTCATGTCATTGTTCCATAGCTCATGGGAAAGGCCTCCCTACTTTTTACAATAGGTAAGAAGATAATTAAGGTAGGAAGTCATGTAAAAAGGAGTTAAATTGGTTACATTTAGGAGTTCTCTATGAAGTTTCTCAGTGATCAAGTCAGCCCAGTCAATAAATTTTTCCTCTCCTAAAATATTTTGAATGAAATAGTACATCCAATCTTCCCAGTGGAAGGCATGTTCATTTCCCTTAAATATGTTCAGAAGGAAGACAATGTCTACAATTTCCTTATGGAAATGTTCAATTTTCAATGGATTGGGAAACCGCAAGCCTCCCTTCTCTGGCTTTTCCAACCAGCCTTGAGCAATCAGATAACTGTATATTTTCTTATCCTCTTCATAAACATAGGTTTCTTCTATATAAGTCCAGGGCTCCTAGGGATCTCTGTGAGGGATTTTAAGAGCCGCTATGAGCATCTCTCAACTAATTATTACTAAAATTTCCCCTAAGGAATTCTTGATACATCTACTCTTAGCATCATATTTATTCTCACATTCTAGCATGAGCTCAGGATATGCTAAGGTTGGGAGAAATGTGGCAGCTTCCATTAATCCACTCCCTGCAAGCTTTTTAGAGAAATATCCCTCCGACACATTACTAACCCTCTCACATAACTCTACTAAACTAACATTAACTAGAGAGGTGTCACAAATGTCTGGGAGTGATACTAATAAACCAGTTTTGCTTCTAGATTTTGGGAGTTTTGGGTGAAACAAAGGCATCGTAATAGAAAAGAAGAGAAACTACACAAACTACAGCAACAATCTTCCTCTATAAATTGAAAATTGCAAGGAGGATAACTCACCAGTTGTTTGCGCACAAATTCTCTACTATTTCCTTACCATAGACTCCATTGTTTCCTTTGTCTGTAAGCAAATGATGATCAAATGCTAATAAAAGCTTTAATTTATTAACAAGGCTAATAAGAATCCTGAATAGATTTTGTAGGACGGTTATAATAAATTCATTTATGTAACATATTAAGTTCTATCTCATTAAATTTCATGTTAAATCAAAACAAATTTCTTAGTTCCCAATAACATCTCCTGATTACCACACTTCACAATAATGACCCTTCTTCATATTGCACCACCAGCTATCATAATCATATTTTTGCATACTCGTATTGTCCCATCAAATCCGATAACTTCACATGGAAACATTCAATATTTTTTATTTGATAACCGTGCTTCTTGAAAAGGGAACTTCTCTGCAAAAGAAAGAACCATACTTCCAGAATATTCCATATCTTAGACTTTACACTTGAACTTGAACTTGAACTTGACAAATTTCAAGGTTCATGTTCAACTTGCAAACATTGACAAGATGAAAACCTAGGACTGGGAGGATGGAGACACGTGAATGAATTTCATTGGATCTTGAACTTGAACTTGAACTTGACAAAGTTCAAGTTCAGCTTCAAGATAGAAATTTTATAGACAATAACTAAACCTGAGAGTGAGGAAAAAGACAAGGGTATCAACTAGCTTTGAATGGGGACCGGGACTCTTCAGGACTGAGGATAAACTTATAATTGTTGGTTTTGCAAAAATAGACTTTGACTTGCTTAAGACAAGGGTGACTAAAACACAACAAAACTTCTACTCATACAAACGCAACCCAGAACCTTAGATACAAACAAGAAAGAAAAACTTAAAGCTGAAAAAGCTTGAGTTCATGTCTGTTATATGATAGGGATAGTTCATCTCCATCAACATACCTTAGCTTGAATGCATTAGGACCCAAAGCCTAGTAAATCTTGAAAGGACCCTTCCAAAGAGATTCGAACTTACCATGTGCTCCACATAGTTCACAATGTTTATCCCATAGTAAGACATTATCCCCTCTATGAACATACGTGGTCTAGCATGGCAATCAAATATTTCTTTCACCTTAAGTTGATAACTGGTTATATGATCCACCAGTTTTGCTCTTTCTTCTTCAATTGTTGATAAGTACATAATCCTCTTTTCTAGTGAATTCTGGAAAACTTCATTCTCAATGCATCTTTGCAACTTAACGGAAGCTAGCTCAAGTTGGAGAGATAACTGAGCCTCAACTCCAAAGACTGGCTAGAAAGGAGACATTCCAATGGCCCTTTTTGGTAAAGTTTTTTCTACCTACAAAGCTTCATAGAGTATTTTTTGCCAATCCTTTCCTCTTTCTTCTACAAGCTTTCTCATAATATTGATAAGGTTTTTATTTATGGAATCTTCTTGTCCATTTCCTTGGGGGAAATAATACGGAGAATGAGACAAGTTAATTCCATGGTCATAGCAAAAAAGTTGAATTTTGAGGGATGAGAAATTATGAGCGTTGTCAATCATTATCTTGAGCGGAACCCCAAATCTTGGGACTATGTTCTCTTTTAGGAATCTACAAACTACTTCAAACATGGTCACCTTTACCGGCACAGCTTCAACCCATTTGGTGAAGTAATCTATGGCTAGGAGAATTTGAGTATACCTTCCACTCGAGATTGGATTAATTAGACCAATGAAGTCAAGTCCCCACTATTGAAATAGTTCTTCAATGACTATAGGTTTCAAAGGCAAAGCAGCTAATTGTGGTTTCCCTAAGAAAAGCTTGCACTTTTCACAACCTACCACCCATTTTTATGCATCTCTAAACATCCCTAGCCAATAATAGCAATTTCTTAATATTTTAAAAGTTATCATAGATGATGAGTAGTGTCCTCCACATGCTTCATTGTGAAATGCTTGTAGTAGCTTCTGTTGTTGGTCTTTATCTACACACCGCAAGAACATTATGTCTATCCCCTTTTTATATAAGACATTGTCCATAATGACATATTTTTTTTCTTTAAGCCATATATTTCTTTCTCTTTTCTTTACTCAAGAGATGATTTATAGGTTCTCCATAGGTCAAGAAGAACACCACATCTGAGAACCATGAATCACTTATTTTGACAAATAGACAATTAGGCAATTCCTGATCTTTCTTATTTTCGGCCATTAGTTTACATAGACCCTAACCTCTGACTAGTTTGGTGGGTTTGATTTCCAAATCAAATTCCTGCACTTTCGCTACCTAATCAACTCGATTATTTACAACTAGCTCCTGTTGAGTGAGCATGCTTTTGACAGTAGAACTTGGAATAAAAACTATAGAGTGAGAATGAACAATATAATACTAAAATTGTTTTACTACCTTCACCACCGTAAATGCATGTTTCTCAATTTGGGAATAACGTAGCTCATGTTTTTTTAATTGTATACTTATGAAAGAAATAGGAACTTCTTCATCCTTATCATTCTTCTTCAACAACACTCCAGACATGGTGTGCCCTGAGGCATAGCAGTAAATTATAAAATCTTTTTTTAAAAGTTTGGATGTATCAAGGTTGGGGCTTGAGCTATTGCTTCTTTTACTTTCTCAAAAGACTTGATGGTCGGTTCATCCCATTTGAAACTATGTTTTTCACTTAAGAGATCAACCATTGGTTTTGTCATATCAGCAAAATCAAGAATGAACTTTCTTAAAAGATTGACCTGACCAGAGAAATATTTTATGCCTTTGTGATTGATATGAGAACATAATATTTGAATTGCTCTCACCCATTCTGAATCAATTTTAATGCCTTCTTTTAAAATTAAGTGACCCAGTAATTTTCCTTATGTCACACAGAAAATGGACTTCCTCAGGTTTAAAGAAATACCATGGTCTCGACACCTCTGCAATACCTCCTTTAATTCTTTCAGATGCTTCTTTCATCTTCTGGAGAAGACTATCATATCATCTAGATAGATAGTGATGGTTTTATTTAATAGGTGACCAAAAGTTAAGTTCATAGCCCTCTAAAATGTAGCCTTGGCATTAATTAGTCTGAAAGGCATTCTTTGGTAGGTGAATGTGCTCCAAGGTGTGGTAAAAGTCATCTTATGTTGATCTTCATCTGCAACATTGATCTCGTTGTATCCTGAAAATCCATCAAGAAATGACATCATTTCTGAGCCAGCAACAGTCTAAAGGATCTGATCCATCACGAGTAAAGAAAAGTTATCCTTGAGACTTGATTGGTTGAGATTTCTAAAATCCACACAAATCCTTATTTCTCCACTTCATTTTCATATAGGGACTATGTTAGCGACCCATCTCGAGTGGTGAATAAGAAAGATTATGCATGCCTGAAGCATTTTATTGACTTCTTTAAAGATAGCATCAGCTACTTTTAGATTATAAGTCCTCAGTTTTTGGTGAAAAGGGGACGTCCCTGGTTTTAAAGGAATGTGATGTATGAAATGTCCCTATCTAAAATTATTCAAATCATCATAGGACCAAGCAAAAACATCTCCATATTCTCTTAGCAACTTGGTAAAATGACTCTTCTCATCAGTATCACATCATACCCCTAGGTTTACCAGTTTTGGGTGATACTCATCTCCAATGTTTATCTTTTCATATTCATTGGAAGGAATATCATCTGATATGATAGTTTGATTTAAAAAATAGTCCCTTCTATCGAAAAGTTTCTCCAATTCCACTAATCCTTTAGGTATAGAGTTACCTTTAAGTTGAAACACTTCTTATGATGAGCTAACATCTTTATTTGGGTAAAATTCATAACATTAAGACATTGATCCTTCAAAATAATTGGTTGAAAACTTGTCCAACCCTTGCAAGAATTCATTGATGTGGGCATCATCTTTAAAAAAATTACAAGAGAGAGCATTGTTAGGTACAGTGGGCCTGTGTATAACTTCAATTGTATAACAGTCTTCTGTAAAGTCTGGATGTAGGATTAACAGGGAGGTTGGCCCTGCAAGGGCATCAACTCTTGAGTTATATTCTCTTGGGATAGACTCAATTGAGAAGGCATCAAACCATTCTATCTCATCCCAAATATTGTTTCTATAATGTTTCAGCCTCTCATTTTTCACAAAAAATAAATTTCTAACATATTTTACAATCAACTCTACATCACCACGAGCTCAAAATATCTTAATCCCCATTTTCTTTACTTCTTCCAGACCTAACAGGAAGGCCTCATATTTTGCTATATTATTTGTATATTCGAACTCTAGTTTAAATGAAAATGGAATTTTGAGTCTGGAAGGGAAAATAAGGACTACACCTACTCCTAGTCTTATGGTAGAACAACTACCATCGAACTCAAGAATCCAGGGAATATTTTCATCTATTGAAATAGGTCCTGCAACATCATTCTCATGCATGATAACATAGTTAGCAAAATCCGATTGTTGATACAAAATTTGGGACTTAGGGTCTTCTGAGGGAAAGATAGTATACTTGGACTTGGGTTCTAGAAGTAGGGAAACCTTCTTATTTCCTATAAGGAATATTTCCTTAGACCAATCCAATTTTATCTCACCACCTAAATCTCTGCAAAAGGTTCTACTTAGGAGCATTCCATAGCTAGCCGAAATATCTGCGACTAGAATTGTTAGCTTCAATCTTTTTTCAAGGGAAGCTACTAGTGCGACATGAGAATCCTTGATTTTACCTATTAGTGGGACCTACTTTGAATCCATGGAATAGCATCGGAAAAAAGTGGCAGTCATGAGAAGGTCTAATGCTTTAGCTATAGAAGAGAGCACGATATTATCAGAAGCCCCAGAATAAATAATACAATTATTCAGCTTGTGACCATGAATAAATAAAGACCCAAAAAGGGCTCCAATTTCAAGCTAGAGGAAATAGAAGAGGTCAGGTTTTCTATTGGCTTCTATTCAATTTTAGCTTCTTTATTTATAGTATCCCCTTTAAAACATGAATTATGAGTTTGTTGGGATTTAGGTTCAACAGGAGAACCCTTAACATAATTAACCAATCTGTCTAGATCTTGAGGATTCATTTTTAAGTAATCCACAGGAGAGATTTGTATTCTGCAATATTTACAAAAATCTATTATATTGAAAGGAGATTCAGATTCAGACCTTTTCAAAATTTGAACCTCTTGACCACTTGCCTTTGCGGCCTTGTGATTATCATCGGCTTGAACTTCAAAATATTTAGTTGTTGGAACAACCAAAGGTGTTTTCGACCAGCTATTTGCTTTTCCTCCACATTGATTCCTTGTCAAAACTAAACAAGAGGGATCCCCTAAAGTTTCCAATATATCACCACCCCTTTCGAAGTCTGATTCATAATCAATGTAGAAATTTCCAGAGTCACCAGGTATCTCAGAGGAAATATCTTCAATAGTCACTTTCGCCACAACCTCTTTTTATGCTTCAAGTTGTTCATAGGATATATTTTTAGGACATGAATTCCCTTCATGTTCATCAATGAGATGAAAAATGCACATGTTGATTTTGCTTGGAGGAGGTTCAATTTGGAGTCTTTGTTGTGTAGGGGGTAAACTAAATTGCTTGCTAGTGTTTGAAGTTCCTTGGTTTGGATATTTGTGAGGAATGTCTTGATAAGGGCTAGCAGCCTTAGGTAACTGTCACTTGATTTTTATTAGGTCATTCATTAATATTTGTATCACGGGGTCTGATGATGAGGAGGTAGAGGCTTGAGAACTAGGTGCCTATACATACTTTCTCCATTTACCAATTATGATTAGATCATCCTCCAATTCAATAGCAAGAGTTTGAGCAGCATCTAAGGTGGCAAGCTGAGCTCTTTTCAAAGGGAATGCAACATCAAGAGACATAGCATTCAAAAAGAACTCTTTTTTATTTTCATCACTAGGTCTACTCGCAATTGGGAGTTTTTAAATTGCCTTGTTAAATGTCGCTACAAATTCTCATATTGGCACTTGAATTTCTTTCTTCATTTGACTTAACTAAATTAAAAGTGAGTTGGCATCATCAGTTGATTTAAACCTAGCTTCAAAATTTGTCTTCATAGTATCCCAGCTAGTAATAGAGGCATGAGATAGATTGTGGAACCAATCTACTGCAGCATCTGTCAAGGTCTGAACAAAAAGTCTTACGGCTACATCTTGAGTACCAACAACCAAGATTCCACATGTTGTATTGAAAGCATTCAAATGATCTTCAAGGGACTTCTTTCCATCACCACTAAATTTGGGGAGTATATCCTGACCTTTAGGGAAATTACCCAAACTTTCCCCTAAGCTTAAAGGACCTACAACTTCACCCCAAGGTTGATTTTGGGCCATGGGAGGCAAAATAATGTTCAAGGGCTGCAAATTGATGAAGGAAGGAGCTAGAGTTCTAGGTCACACCAAGGATTGAAAATAATTTACAGGAGATGCCCTGGTGGGGGAGGAAGGTCTACTGGATGTCTTGTAGCATCTTTCTTTGGAAGGAGTTTTAGGTTTAAAGTCAAGTTTTGGTAGGTCTTCAAAACATGATTCAATCAGACCTCTTGCTTGGTCTCCTCTAGTGTACCTTTTATCTACTAGTTTCAATAAAACTTAATTGGATCTAGCTAATCTATTTACTGCAACAGCTTCTTGGGAAACTCATATACCTCTTAATCTTTCACCAATTTCTTCCTCTCTTCCCAGCATTCATTGAATCTAAAGATACTGTTTATTACTTCCTTTGTTTATGCAAGCACATGCATTCAAATATGAAATGAGATCTTCTTATGTGTCTTGGAAACCTAAATTCGGTTTTAATGCTAGTTGTTCACCTATGATAGGAAAAACCATTTTATCAAAGAATAAGCATTCAACTCCCCAGTAGAGTTACCAAAAACTGTTAGTGAACAGTTTTTTCCTTTCTCAAGATTGATCTAAAAGGGCTCTTACTAAACCAAAAAGGAAAATTAATCACAACACTAACAATTGAATTTATTTAATAGCAAACTTTCTGTGTATTTTCAAAGTGCATCTGCCTTGCTAGTGAATATTCATTACAATCTTGTTCAGTAAAGAATGCAATTTATGGGTATTTTTTACAAAAAAATACTTAAGGAAAAACATTAATTCCATCAACATGAAAAGAATGTGCAAGTTGTCAGATCATTCAAATCTGATTACCAGGATTATTCACATGCATGAAACTAAATATCTACACACAAACTCTCTTTGTTGCTTAAGACATACAATCAACTCATATAACAGCTAAGCTTCTTCAAATATGATTCATCTCCATAGGAAAATAGATCACATTCATAGATAAATAATAGTATTCATCACATTGAAAGCTCGAGATATATATATATATATAGATAAGACCACAAGATTTCATATACATCCTATCATATCAGTTTAAAGTAACCAAAGCATAGATTTTCAAAAATAGTTTTCAAAATCTCAGAGAGCTGTCCCTCTAGAAGTCTTAAGTCTTTCAATATATAGCAACACAAGGCTTGAAAACCAACCAACATTAAAAATACCTCACCAGAGGTAAATAGTTTTGCTAAGATAACTAACTAAGAGCATAAAGCAGAAAAAGTGGAACTGTGGCGTGAAACACCTTTTGTATTTATCCAAGTGTCCTCAAGAGCTAAGGTGTCAAGGATGAGACCAACTAGGCTGCCTTCCACTTCTCATACACTAAATTAAATGTAGAGATCACAAGCTAAAGTGGTAGTCCAAGGTAAGCAATTCTTTGCTTCCACATCTCCTTGTCTTTCCTGATTTGTGCCAATTTCCTACCATGCATCTCCAGATGTTTATGTTGAATCGGGAGCATCAATTCCATGCATGCAACCTTAGAAAAGTCCATCACGGTCAGCATTTTCATCTCTTTGAGTTCATCAAATTGAATACAAATATTCTCAATGACCTTCTCACCTGGCATGTTTGACTCCTCTTTTGCCTCAAAATGTTTCTTATCAACCCAGTCTATATCACTCAGGACTATGTCCTTTATTATCTCTAGCTCTTTAAAAAGGTCCTTGACCTCTAAAATCCCCTGTGCCATGGCTTCATTTCTCCAGTCGATGCATTCCTTTAATATGTATAGGGTTTTGTCATCCAAACCTGGAACTGGCCTTTCTGCAAGGAACTTCTGCAGGTTGTATTCCTGAATCTCCTCCATTAATTAGATCTCTTTCATCCATCTTTCCTTTTCTTTTTCCCATCCTTCAATATTTTCTCCAACCTTTTTAAGAAGGTTATTGGACTCATTCTAAGCTTTATTCAAGAAGTCTAAGTGTTTGACAGGCTTGGATTTAACATACTCAATCTAGCCTTCAAATGTGTTGGTAATGGCCTTGTTTCTCTGTACCTGATCCAGGAATTTCTGATTAATTAGGGATTTAATATCAATTGATGTTGGCATCTCGCTCAATGGAAGAGGCTCTGGATGTTGAATAGCATTAATGTATTGAGACATGTTTTTCATCGCTTCCTTCATTTTTTGTTTATCCATGGTGTCCTTCCATACTCTGTTAGCAATCTTCTTATTCAACACTTCAAATATCTTCATATCCACTGCTCTAATGTCTTTTCCTAAGTCAATTTTTGATACTTGATGATCCTGAGAAGAAACTTCTTTGTTCCCTTTATCATTTACTGATTTAGCAATTTCTACTACCTAATGGTTAGTGTCTTCATCAAACTCAATCCTGGATTATGTCTTAGGCTTTTTGATCTTTGGGGTCTTGCCCAAATATTTTCTCACCACATCATCAATTGGCAGGGACAAAGGAATGACACTTATTTTCTTAGCAATATATTTTTCCAACCATTTTGGAGCTATGGTAGTCTTCTTCTGTCTCTCATAGCTTCTTAGAAGAGTGAGGGAATACTGGGTGAACTAAATTATAGAACTGACTCTTCTTGTTGTTTAGCTTCAGGAGAATCTAAGTGAACTATAAAAATGGAATTATCTACTGATTCCTTATCCTTTTTCTTTATCCTGGTACTTGAATTGGTCATTCTTGTGGTGGGCTCAGCTTGAAGTTGAACTTGAACTTCCAAGCTAACTGGTTCAACTTCAAGTTCAATATTACCTGTAGAAAATTTACCAACAACTGAATTAGTCAAAACATAAGCTTTCTTTGAGGAATTTCTTTTCTTTGATTTCACTTTCTTTTTAGAGGAATGAGGAATAATTTTAGGGGTCTTATTTTCCCAAAGCCAATTTTGTGTCCTTCTGACCACATTAGTTGTTCTAGACTTTAGATCATCCTCCTCTACTTTTGTCCAATCAACCTCTGGGATAGGAAGGGCCTCAACTTGCTCAAGGAATTGGGGATCAAGCACATCCACCTCTTCATCTTCTTCAACACCATCTGTATCCAAATCTATCCTGAAAGTGATAATTTATCTCAAATTCATCCTCAACCACAATTTATTTCTGACTTCCAATTCCTCTAAGCAATTAGCCCAGTAATCCTCAAGTTTTGGAATATGCATGAATGTAGAAGGAACATTTAGGTTTGACATGGAAAAACCTCTATAGTCAAAATTTACTTTAGAGATGTAAGGTTTTAAGTTTAGAGCGTGAAGCTCGCCTTCCATTGCTAGGGCATCCTAGAAACATTTACATCTATAGTGGCCTAATTGAAAAGGAAATAAGACACATGAGGAATTTTTGGAACTACCAGACTTTCGTTCAACAATAACCAATTGCCTTCAAATCTCCATCAAGATTATATTATCTAAGTAGTATCTAGGCAGTCTCAAAGGCTCTCCATCAAAAGCCCCAACCCTAATATAAATGAACTAAGGGAATTTAATAAATTAAATCCCATAAACATTCACCACTTGTATAGCTTCCTCTATGAGCCTACTATTTTCTTTCCCGCGTAGCTCAAAGACCAGCTTACCCAGGAATATATCATTAATTGCTTTGAATTTTTCTACAAATCTCTCACTCCGCAAATGTGTTTAATAATCATAAATCTTCATGTCATTGTTCCACAACTCATGGGCAAGACCTTCCCAATTTTTACAACAGGCGAGAACATAAATAAGGTAGGAAGTCATGTAAAAAGGGGATAAATTGGTTACATTTAGGAGTTCTCTATGAATTTTCTCAGCGATCAAGTCAATCCAGTCAATAAACTTTTCCCCTCCTAAAATATTTTGAGTGAAATAGTACATCCAATCTTCCCAGTAGAAGGCATGTTCATTTCCCTTAACTCTATTCAGAAGGAAGACAATGTCTGCAATTTCCTTATGGAAATATTCAATCCTCAAGGGTTTGGGCAACCACAAGCCTCCCTTCTCTGGATTTTCCAACCAACCTTGAGCAATCAAAAAATTGTATATTTTCATATCCTCTTCATACACACAGGTTTCTTCTGTATGAGTCCAAGGCTCATACAGTTCTCTATGAGGGATTTTAAGAGCTGCTATCAGTGTATCCCAACTGATTCTTAAAAAAAATTCTCCTGAGGAATCCTCGATACATTTACTCTTAGCATCATATTTATTCACAAATTCTAGCACGAGCTCAGGACATGCTAAGGTTGGGGGAGATGCAATAGCTTCCATTAATCTGCTCCCAGCTAGATTTTTAGAGAAAGATCCCTTTGATGCATTACTAACCCTCTCACATAACTCCACTAAACTAACATTAACCAAAGAGGTGTCACAAATGTCTAAGTGATACTAATAAATGAGTTTTTCTTTCAAATTTTGGGAGCTTTGGGTGAAACAGAGGCATCTTAACATAAAAGAAGTGAAACTTCACAAAATACAGTAACAATCTTCCTCTATAAATTGAAAACTGCAAGAAGGAGGATAACTCACCAGTTGTCTGGGCACAAATTCTCTGCTATTTCCTTACCACAAACTTTGTTTCTTCCTTTCCCCGTAAGAAACTAATGATCAAATACTAATAAAAGCTTCAATTTATTAACAAGGCTGATAAGAATCGTAAATAGATTTTGCAGGATGGTTGTAATAAATGTATTTATGTAGAAATCATTGATGTGAAATATTAATTTCTTTCTCATTAAATTTCATATCAAATCAGTACAAATTTCTCAGTTCCCAATAACATCTCCTGATTACCATACTCTTCACAATAATGACCCTTGTTCATACTATGCCACCAGCTATCATAATCATATTTCTACATGCTCATACTATCCCATCAAATCCGGTAACTTCACACAGAAACATTCCATAGTTTTGATTTGATAACCATATTTCTTGAAAAGGAAACTTCTCTATGAAAGAAATAACCATACTTCTGTAATATTCCATATCTTGGACTTTACACTTGAACTTGAACTTGACAAAGTTCAAGGTTCATGTTCAACTTGCAAAAACTAACAAGATGAAAACCATAGAGTGGAAGAATGGAGACACATGAATTAATTTCAATGGATCTTGAACTTGAACTTGAACTTGACAAAGTTCAACTTCAACTTCAAGATAGAACTTTTACTGACAATAACTGAACCCAAGAGCGAGGAAAAAGACAAGGGTAACAAATGGCTCTTACTGGGGACTAGGACTCTTCAGGACTAAGGATGAACTTAGAATCACTGGTTTTGCAAAAATAGACTTTGACTTGCTTAAGACAAGGGTGACTAAAACACAACAAAAATTTTACTCCTACAAACGCAACCCAAAACCTTATATACAAACAAGAAAGAAAAACTTAAAGTTGAAAAAGCTTGAGGTCATGTCTGTTATATGATAGCGGTAGTTCATCTCCATCAACATACCTTAGCTTGAATGCATTAGGACCCAAAGCCTGGGAAATATTGAGAGGACACTTCCAAAGAGATTCTAACTTACCATGTGCTCCATACGGTTCATGATGTTTATCCTAGAGTAAGACCTCATCCCCTTCCATGAGCTTATGTGGTCTAGCATGACGATCAAATATTTCTTTCACCTTAAGTTGATGACTAGTTATTGAATAGCTTCATAATAGGTAATAATAACTATGCCAAAGTCTTCCCTACAAATAGTATATTCAAACTAGGTATTATTTTTCCTATCATAAAGTGCATTTAGATTGTCAACCTAGGGACGTATACTTGAAATGGGACAGCACAATTTGTGCACTAAGTTTCACATAGAGTCATCTTACTTAAACTATTGTAGGAAAGGAAATGCATTTAAAGAACCAAACTATTGTTGCAGGAAGGTAAAATACACAGCTGAACAAGTAAACTAATGTAATCAACCATAAATCTAACTCTGGCTCATTCTACCATTATAATGCATGAACTATGGTTATCTCTACATGTGCTGCAAGAACTAACACAGATATGATGTTGCAGGAATGAACAGTGAACACTACCTTAAATGCTGAAAAGAATTAAACTACTCCTCTCTACTCTAATCTACTCCACCTTCCAAGTGGACCCACCTTGGTTGGTTTCATCTAACTACAAACACAGAAGATAACTCAAATCATTCCTTCATTTCATGTATTCAAAAAAATGGATTACAATCAGAACATAGGCTTGAAGAACAACTTGATTCAATATAACAGTAACATCATTATTTTGTCTAACTAGATTTCCATTGATCATCTCCATATATAGAGAATTACAATCAAAACATTCAGATATACTTGACAGATTCATCCATGAAAGAAGGAGAACACATCAATCAATAACATAAGATCATAAATATCAACAACCATCTTAACAGAACATTAATAGTGGAGGAGATATAGGATGATCATGCTCCCCTATATTCCCTAAAGCATTCATTCATTCCTTTAATTCTGCAATTTATCCTGCGGTTGTCTTGATGGGTCTTCTAATCGTGACTGAGACATCTCTGCTTCTTTATCGATGTAATTGATTCATTCTCCAATGGCTCCTTCATTCTTGGTAGGTTAGTAGCATAGGCATGCATATTCATATATTCAACTTAATTAATTTCATCCAGATGTTAAAACACACATTAAAACAGCTATATGAACTACTGCATTATGTATATATAGAATATTGGCAAAGTTTGTATATTATTTCATACCCAAATGTTTAAGGATATAACTATACTTATGGAGTTCATACAAACTTAAGCACTTTAAAAGTCACACAATTGTCTCAAGAATGTTTTAGGAATGAAACATAAAATATCATAAAACATAGAGCAACTTTAGTCTCATCATTTTCCCCCCAACAAGTATAATGCTTGTCCTCAAGCATTACACTTCTTAGCTACTGTTCTGAATTCACCAACTTTTGTCTTACCTCTCCTCTTGCTCTTGAAGGTGTAATAAAAGCCTCTGGTCCAATGTCAGTAGTCCATTCTATGATCTTCCTGTAGCTGGTCTAATCTGGTAGTATTAATATCTTATAGTTGCCACATGAGCATAGGCAGCTGGAAAGTTAGAGGAAACCAAAGCTCCCTTCTAATTTGCCTTCCTCATTGCATTTACCTTGTTTCCCTATTCACAACTACTTCAAAGTTAATTTGACTATGAGGTTCAGATTTCTTTAAAATTTTAGGTAGTCTATTCCACCTACTTCTCACTCCAGCCAGGCCCCTTTGAAATGAAAAATAAGGTAACCCTTGATATTCCCTATAAACTTTGTCTGTGAGAGAAAATATTTTATCCTTGATTTCAGGTTTCTTATTTCCATAGGCGAGTGCTAACCAATCTCTTAGAAGGACATCTAGTTTGCTGGATTTAGCTCTTAGAGGTAAAGGTTTAGATTTTTCTTGATCCTTGTAGTTATCTAGTTTCCTATCATAATTGGCTTCATTCTGCATCTAGGACATCAATGCCTTTAAATGAACATCTCCTATACACAGTAGTAGGTTCCAATCAATTGCATCAGGAATGATGAAATTATGAATGTATAATTCACAGAGTAGATTTTGTTGCCAAGTGGGAAGTGTTTGATAAAGACCATAGAAGTCTTCAGGTATCTTGAACTCAAAATTCTTATTCTGAATGGTCATCATGAGTTGGAACATCAGGAACTATTCTTTTAAACAAATAGCATATACTCTTGGGGGTAGCCTATAGGCTATAATTCGGTCAGCCACTTTGAGGGCATGATCCATTTGTTGTTTTTGCCTTTCCATTTGTTCCTTTAGATGTTCAATCTCTTCCTTCTACTCATCAATTTATTTCTTCATCCTTTTCTTCTCCTCTCCCCACATGATTCTCTTGAAAACAAATTGGGCATATAGACCAAACACAATTGATTGCAGAGTAGGCAGGCTAGGCTCCTCAAATTGATTTCTCTATTTCCTCTTTGTAATATGAGCACGTTCTACATAGTTTGTATACCAGGTTCTTCTAAAAGGCACTATGGCATTATGATCATAGGAGTGGTGGGAGTGGACAGGTGATCTAGGCAACTATTGGTCCTCTTGAATTGTTTTTGTATTCTCCTTAGACTCACCAGTTGTTTGTTGTGAGGGAGGCTCATCAAGAGATAAACTATCCACATTCTATGGAGGATCTTGGTAGACTGGGTGAATTGGAGAATCAATTGTTACATAATCAACATGGGAATCAGCAATAGGTGTATCTGGTGGAACTTCTTGATTTACTAGGGTCACTTGAAGGATTTTCCTCCACATCCTGGTACTTATTCTCAAAGGATTTTCTTTTTCCTCTGCCATTTTCTTTTTACCAGCTTTCCTCATCCTTTCTACTGTAGGAGTAACTGCTACAGGAACCGACTTCCGCTTCCTACTTTTTGAAGTTGTATGTTTTTGGGGTTCTATTTCAGGAACTGAGGTTCCTTTATTAACCTTTTGTTTCCCTTTTCTTTGAAATTGGAGAGGTACATTACCACTCAAGATAGGAGAAGGCTCCTTCTCTTCAACATTTTCAGACCCTTTTTCTTGAGGTATTTCAATTGGATCATGGAGTACTTCATTTTCAGCTATTGGTTGCTCACTAGGCTCATTCTGGGGTTGCAAGGTTTTGTATTTAACAAATTCTTCACATTCCATAGGAGAGACATCCCTAAGGGCTCTTTCAACTAGAATTTTAATTAGCGCATGATGGGAAATGGAATCTGCTTTACCCTTTTGTGTCTCTTTAGTACTGATACTTAACATGTTGTATAGAAAGTTCAAAATATTTATTTGCAGATTATTCCTAATACAACTAAGTAACTTAAAATGATTAGCATGCAAGTTGGAAAATCTCCCTTCACATGTAAAATACATGATGATATGTGTAGCTAGCTCATTATATGGAACTATTAAGGACATTCTTTTGCATCCTTTCTTATTTACTATCAATGGAGGGTCGTTAGGTTGAGTAAATTGGGCTTGTACAGACCTAGCATTGTACTCATTGGGGTAATGCTCCCCCACTATAGGTTAGCCCTCTGTAATTCTTTATTGTGTCTCTAGGATAGTCACTCCCCACATAGTAGCTTCCCCCTCATCAAATATATTCATAAACTCTACTACAGCTTCTTCATCATAGTCTATTAATTTCAAGAAGTAACCCAGCCATCTGCAGGCATGGAACCTACGAATAGCTTCAACATTAGTCAATAAGATGGTATGAACAATAGGTTCATGCCTCATCAACTATCCACCCATTGTGTTAAATTTTTCCATCAAGATTCCTTCTCAAATTCTTTCTCAATCTCTTCCTCAGTTTGCAATTTCACAATGTACGTTTGCTCTGAAAACCCCAAATAGTCTAAATTCCTTGAAAAACCCCCTTTATTTAGCTCATAACTGCACTATCTCCCTTCAATCTTTGTGTCAGACTATTTTGAAATTTGGGTGATACAAATGATAATGACACTCGACGGTGGAGAATTATATTTCTTTTAAGTACAATTAAGCTTTACACAAATTTAATTACGTCACCTAGGGTAGGAATCAAGATTAATTTAAGAAATTTAGTACGACAATTTGTGCAAACATTACAAGGACTTGATGACACATCACATAAGTATTGATTTGGCTATCATGCAATCTAGTTTGAAATGATAGGTATAGGATATAGAAACTTGAGAATTAATATACTTTCCACCCTCGTACAAAATAATGACAAGTGTCCACACTTGTCTTCCTTCGTAGGGGAGAGAAAACTGGCATAATGGCATAATATATAGACACATGCAGTAGTAAATATAATTGCTGAAATCTATGTTTTAAAAATGGAAATAAATTGAATGCACGTACATGTCATCATATTTTAGTATGTTCTTAAAAGATGAGAATTAGTTGTGCCTTGAAATTGGTTGTCCCTGAATGGTGTGATGTTGACGTGGATTTATTGAAAGCTTAGAAAATTGAGCAAAGTGGGTGACATGATTTTGTATGGGCAGAAGGTAAAGAAATGAGGTGGATTGGAAAGAGAATTGAATAAAAATGAATGTGGAAGTAGACTTCATTGAAAATGAAGTTTTATTATGAATGTATACTTTTGTATGCTAAGGTGAAGCTGCAGGAAGAAAGTTGTCACCTTTTGCTGCAGGAGTGACTTCTTGTGTTACCTTTGGCTCGGTGTCTGTGAATTGTTGCAAGAACTCTGTCTTGGTTTGCGGTTGATGGTATAGACATAGTCTATGGCCATTGACTAGCAACTTGAACTACATTGGGTCAACTTTTGTCAATTGAACCGCTCCATTTGCAAAAACATGTGTTATCTCATATGGTCCTAGTCATCTTGTTTGCAGCTTGCCTTGTGTCTCTTGGTACCTAGAATCATATAGTAGTTCCCATTCACCTACTTGGAATTACCTATTTTTGATGTGGGAGCCATGTCATTTCTTTCTCTATTTTTGCACTATTTCAATGCACTTGAGTGCAGATTTCCTCATCTCATCCAAAGAGTTGAGATTTAGTACGAATTCACGTTAAGCTATAGGAAGGTCCATATTTATCTTCAAAGTAGTCCTTAATGTTTTGTGTTCAAACTCAATTGGTAGCATTTTTTTTTTTCCATAGAGTAGCTCAAATGGAGTCAACCCAGTTGTGGTTTTCCATGTGATTCTATATGCCCACACTACTTCTACTAGGTGACTACTCCAATCTCTTCGGTTGAGTTGAACTATTTTTGTAAGTATTTCTTTGATTTCCCTATTTGTGACTTCCACTTGACCATTAGCCTGTGGGTGGTATGGGCTGGACTTTCTATTTCTAATTCTATATTCATTCATGAGTTATGTTATCATATTTGATGTAAAGTGTTCCCCTTGATCACTCACTAACTCTCTTGGTACTCCATGGTGAGTAAATATCTCTTCATATAGGAAGGTTGCCACTTTGTTTTCATGAGCATGCTTCATTTCTTTCACTTCTACTCATTTTATCACATAATCTCTACATACCAAGATATAAAATTTTCCATTTGATGGAGGATCTATGGGACCAATGAAATCCATTCCCCATTTATCAAATGGTGTGACAACTACTTGTGGGTTGATAGGAATCTCATTTGATTTGGTTGGTCTACCCATCCTTTGACATTTTTCACATTTGCTTGTGTAATTGGCTGCATCTTTGTGAAGTGTTGGCCAATAGTAGACTATTGCTAGCACCTTCATTACTGTTCCTTTTGCTGCAAAGTGTCATCCATGGGGTTCATTATGGCATGCATGCATAATATCATAGGTCTCATCTTCTCAGACACATCTCATCATAACCTGATCTGGACCTGTACAGAATAATGTATTATCAATCCATGAGTACTTAAAGCTCTTTTCCACCAACAATCTTCTATCCTTTGGAGAGAAGTGTTCAGGCATCTTGTTGGCTACAAGATAATTTGCTATATCAGCATACCATGGAGTTTTAATACCAATATGAAATAGATGCCCATCTGGAAATGTGTCATCTATCAATGAAGTATCTAGATCTGGATGTTGTAATTTGGACAAATAGCCTACTACTACATTGGCTCTTCCTGACTTATCTATCATGGTGAGATCACATTCCTGTAACAAAAGTAGCCATCTAGCTAATATGCCTAAAATGGAAGGTTTGTTCATGAGATATTTGATTGCAGCATGGTCAATATGAAAAAATATGGGATACCCTGTTACATAGTGTTGAAACTTGTTTAGAGCATAAACTACTATTAATAGTTCTTTTCTTGTGACTATGTAGTTTAACTCTAGGCCATGTAGACTTTTACTAATGTAGTAAATAGCATTTTCAAGGTTTCCAGACTTCTATCCTAAGACAACTCCTAGTGCATAATTAGATGCATCAATATGTATATGAAATGGCAAAGTCTAATAAGGACCTTTTAATACTGGTGCTTTTGTAAGAAGGTTCTTGAGCTACAAGAATGACTCTTCACAAGCTAGGGTCCATGCGAATTTGGCCTCTTTTGTGAGAAAAGTGTACAATGGACTTGCTATTTGACTGAAGTTTTGAATAAAATGTCTATAGTATCCAACATGTCCTAGAAATGATCTTACATGTTTTTCCTTAGTAGGAGTGGGCAATGTTTGAATTACCTCTATCTTTGTTGGATCCACTTGTATGTCGGCTTCTGAAATGAAGTGTCCCAAAATGACTCCTTCCTGCATCATCATAAAACACTTCTCACTATTAAGTGACAAGTTATTCTCTTTACACTTGATTAGAACTCTCTCCAAATTCTTGAGTGCTTCTTCAAATGTGACTCTAAATGTGTTGAAGTCATCCATATAAATCTCCATGCAGTCATGTGAGATATCAGCAAAAATGTTGATTATAGCCCTCTAAAAGGTTGTAGGAGTATTACATAACCCAAATGGTAGAATACAATAGGCATACATTCCCCAAGGACATGTGAATGTTTTCTTTTCTTGGTCCTCAGGTGCAATGCTAATCTGATTATAGCCACTATAGCCATAAAGAAATGAGAAGTACATTTTGCCTACCAATGTATCTAGCACATGATCAATGAATCATAATGGAAAGTGGTCCCTTTTTGTTGCATTATTAATCTCTCTATAATCTACATATATTCTCCACTTACCTCATTTCTTAGGTACTATCACAAGAGGTGAAACCCACTTACTATCTTAGATTGGATATATGAAACCAGCATTTAGCAGTTTCTGCAGTTTGGTCTTCAGAATCTCCCTAAGGGCTGGGGGTATCCTTCTTTGTGGCTGACATAGAGGTAGACTTCCTTCATTGATGTATATTCTATGGGTACATAGTTTTGGACTCAATCCCTTTATGTCCCCATATTCCCAAGTAAAATCCTTTTCATTCTTGCAAAGTAGTTGTGTTAACAATTTTAATTGTTGCTGAGATAATTTATTGTTAACATGGAGATTATGGTTAGGTGAGATTTACACAGGAGTGGTTAGCTCTAGTATTGAGGCTTCTGATATAGGATTGGTTGATATCTCACAAGGTAACAATTGTTGTATAATTTTAGGCTCTATTGGCAAAGCACATTTTTCATAGGTAGTCAATTGCAAAATTGAGCTTTGAGAAATTTCTCTTGCTATAACATAATCATTTGTAAGGATATTTTAGAGTATATCATCATCCTCTTGTAATTTCATAAATGATTGTCTATGTAGCATCATTAGCTGAACAACAAAGTTTATTTCCTCTTCCTCATCTCCCAAGTTTGGCCAAATAGGTTTGTTTAGATCTACTTGTGGTTGGGCTAGAGGATAGAGTGCTAATTTCTTGATAGTTTGGCCATCAGAGATGGTCATGTTTCCTTATCTACAACTGATATTAGCACCTATTTTTGCTAACCAAGGCCTTCCAAGGATCACGGGATAACCAACAAGGGTCACTTTATGTGATAGAATCATAAAATCAATAGGGTATTCCCAAGAGTCCAGTTTGACTACTATGTCTTCAACCATACCATCTAGAGTAACTGTGGAACTATCTGCAAGTTGTAACACTGTTGGAGTTGTCCTTAATTCCTCTATACTCAACCTATGCATAGTGTCCTTGCTCATGATATTTATAGCAGCACCTAGGTCTATCAGAGCATTCTTTACTGACTGACCATTTATTATTATGTCAACAACTGGGCTTCCTAGATCAGAGTAATTAGGAATCACAATCTTACCTACCATTATATCAACTAATTGACCTATTAAATGCACTATTTGAGGATCCTTTTTATTTCTTCCAGGTTTCTTAAGACATGCCTCTGATTGGGACATCTTTGATAACCTAAAATAGTAGAATCTGGATGTGCATGTTCTTTAACTGGTTCAAGATATCAAATGGTGCTTCTTCTTGGAGTGTAAGTTTATTCATCTTAAGCCTCTAAGGAAATGGAGGTCTATTTTGACTTTTAGGATCATCCTGGTCTAGCATCTAAGTTGGTAGGGTTGGATTTTGCAAGGTAACTTTTGGCTATTATTTTGATGCTACAGGAGTATCTGATACTTCAGTTATAATAGGTGCTTCTGGTGTTGGTAGACTAGTACCAGATCTCAAGTGGATATCAGTGATGTCCAATGCATAAGTAGGGTATTGTTGGGTATTAGTATTGTATACTAGTTGTTGTTGCTTATTATTAGGATTTGGCAATGGTTGAACCAGCAATTGTGTTGGCCGTAAAGGATAATTTGTGGCTGCAAGTTGTGGCATAAGTGTTGGCTATGGGACTAGAGGTGGTAATGATTGATAGCCAGGTTTCTAATTAGGCCACTATTAAGGTCCCCTCCACTGGTTATATTTTTGACAATTTCCCTGTGGTGGTTGCCATTGATTTTGAGGTTGTGGCTATGGCCATTGGGTTTGTTGGGAGCTATACCATTGGTTCGGTTGGGTATTTTTCCATGCATTATTCCACATAGGTTGGAAAGACAGTGAAGGATATTAGAAATTATGGGTTTGCCATTGACTTATAATTATTGAAAGATTGCAATGGGTCCCGAGGCATACCTTGTCATGGAGCCCATGGTCAACGTTGAGCAACAAAGAAGACTTGCTTCTCCTCCCCTTCTATCTTCTTGAACTCTGTTAGAACATGATGTGTCTCCAAATTTTCTACCATCTTACATCTACAATCTTTCTTTTATTGTCGACGGTGTGGATAGCACTTTTCTAGCTTTAACTCAGCTTCTTCATGCTTATTTTTATCTTGCATTGTATCTAAGTGGGTTTCAACATCATTGATAATGTCTTGCTTGAAATCTAACAAGAAGTTGGTGATTTCCATCTTTGATATGCCAGAACTACTCCCTTTTGTAAGCATTGGACGGAATCCTCTACCCTTCTTTACTACTGATCTTGAATAATTCAAAAAAAATTTCTTGAGATCATCCCAAGAAGATTGGGATACATCTCCTCTAGCCATGAGGTTTAGTGCTTCTAGACAGTTTTCATTTACTCCTATCAAAAAGATGAGTTTTTGTGAATCCTCTTACATTGCATGTTGAGGATTCTTCTGTAGATTGTATAATAAATGTGATATGTAGTCCTCCAAAGTCTCTTTCTTTTATGACATTTGGAAGATGTCATCTCCTCTCAAATCACCCCCTTTGTAGTATTCCTTATATTTTTACATAAAGAAATATCTCATCCCATTCCAATCAGTTGTTGCATTTGCTCCTAGTCCCATAAACCATCTCAAGGCTAACTCTTTTAATGTGGCTAGGAACAATCTGAGTTTATGACTAT
Organism: Chamaecyparis obtusa; assembly: GCA_027943335.1. Lineage (NCBI taxonomy): Eukaryota > Viridiplantae > Streptophyta > Pinopsida > Cupressales > Cupressaceae > Chamaecyparis > Chamaecyparis obtusa. Next base: position 1,275,956 of record BSBK01000840.1, read on the forward strand.
CAGTGTTATAGTCAAAGCTTCGACAAACAATGTCAAACTCAAATAAGAAAGTGTCAGGATCTTCAATTATGAGGCCATAGAATTTTGGTAATGCAGCAGTGGGAATATTTTTAAGATTTGCATTGTTGATAAGGCTAGGAATTGGAAATGGAAATGTAGGCTGAGCCGTCACTACTGGCATTTGAACTTGAGACTATTTTTGAGGAGTGTTAATACTTAGTGGTGTACTATTAGCATTTGGTGCACTTATAGTGGAGTTTACAAGAAAACTAGCTAGAATCTTAGCAAAATGCCCAAGGTCAGTTGGATCAAATGGGTCCTCTACTAGTGGAGTGGATGGAGGAAATTCTGAACTCGCATCAACAAAAGGTAATTTAGTTTCTTCATATTCTTCATTTAAATTTGGTGGTTCTCTTCGTATAAATCTTCCATGGACATCTCTTCTTCTTCCCCTTCGATGCATACAAGTGATTAAATGAACTTGTGAAGCAAGTTCAGACTTTACAAGCTACTCCTAGAAAACAAGAAACTATCTAGAATGACTCAATGGGATTCTTAGCTTGACACCATCCCTAGCAAAAGTGCCAAAAATGAATAGCCTCATAATATGTAATAATAACAATACCAAAACCTTCCCTAGGAATAGTATATTCAAACTAGGTATTATTTTTCCTATCACAAAGTGCATTTAGATTGTCAATCCAGGGATGTATACTTGAAATGGGATAGCATAGTTTGTGCACTAATTTTCACATAGAGTCATCTTACTTAAAATTTTGTAGGAAAGGAAAATGCATTTAAAGAAGCAAACTATTTTTGCAGCAAGATAAAACACACAACTGAACAAGTAAACTAATGTAATCAACCATAAATCTAACTCCAACTCATTCTACCATTATAATTCATGAACTATGGTTATCTCTACACATGATTTAGGAACTAACACATATACGATGCTGTAGGAATGAAAGTGAACACTACCTTAAATGCTAAAAATAATTAAACTACTCCTCTCTACTCTAATCTACTCCACCTTCCAAATGGCCCCCCTTGGCTATTTGCGTCTAACTACAAACATAGAAGATAACTCAAATCATTCCTTCATTTCATGTATTCAAAAACATGGATTACAATCAGAACATAGACTTGAAGAACAAATTGCTTCAATATAACAGTAACATCATTATTTTGTCTAACTAGACTTCCATCGATCATCTCCATATATAGAGAGAGAAATACATTCAAAACATTTAGATATACTTGACTGATTCATCCATGAAAGAAGGAGAACACGCCAATCAATAATAGAAGATCATAAAGATCAACAACCATCTTAACAAAACATTAATAGTGGAGGAGATCTAGGATGATCATGCTCCCCTATATTCCCTAAAGCATTCATTCATTCCTTTAATTCAGAAAGTTATCTCATGGCTATCTTGATGGGTCTTCTGATCGTGACCAAGACATCTCTACTTCTTCATTGATGTAACTGATTCATTCTACAATGGCTCCTTCATTCCTGGCAGGTTAGCAACATAGGCATGCATATTAATATATTCAACTTAATCAATTTCATCCAGATGTTAAAACACACATTAAAACTACTATATGAACTACTGCATTATGTATATATATAATATTGGCAAAGTGTGTATACTATTTCCTACCTAAATGTTTAAGAATATAACAGTACTTATGGAATTCATAAAAACTTAAGCACTTTAAAATTCACACAATTGTCTTAGGAATGTTTTAGGAACAAAATATAAAATATCATAAAACATAGACCAACTTTGGTCTCATCAGTTATATGATCCACCAGTTCTACTCTTTCTTCTTCAATTTTAGATAAGTTCATAATCCTCTTTTCTAGTGAATTCTAGAAAACTTCATTCTCAATGCATCTTTGCAACTTAATAGAAGCTAGCTCAGTGGGAAAGATAATTGAGCCTCAACTCCAAAGACCAGCTTGAAAGGAGACATTCCAATGGCCCTTTTTGGTGAATTTTTGTTATCCCACAAAGCTTCGTAGAGTCTTTTTTTCCAATCCTTTCCTCTTTCTTCTACAAGATTTCTCATAATATTGATAAGGTTTTTATTTGTGGACTCTGCTTGTCCATTTCCCTTAGGGAAATAATCTGAAGAATGAGACAAGTTAATTCAATGGTCATAGCAGAAAAGTTGAATTTCACGGGATGAGAAATTCTAAACATTGTCAGTCCTTATCTTGAGCAGAACCGCAAATCTTGTAACGATGTTCTCTTTCAAGAATCTACAGACTACTTCAGATGTGGTCACCTTTACCAACACAACTTCAACCCATTTGGTGAAGTAATTTTTGGCTCTGAGAATGTGAGTATCCCTTCCACTCAAGATTGGATTAATTGGACCAATGAAGTCAAGTCCCCACTATTGAAAGGGTTCTTCAATGACTAAATGTCTCAAAGGCAAAGTAGCTAACTAAGGTTTCCCCGAGAAAATCTTGCACTTTTCACAACCTGTCCCCCATTTGTATGCCTCTCTAAACATCCTTGGCCAGTAATAGAAATTTATTAATATTTTAAAAGTTGTCACAGATGATGAGTAGTGTCCTCCATAGGCTTCATTGTGAAATGCTTGTAGTAGCTTCTATTGTTGGTCTTTATCTACACACCACAAGAACATTCTGTCTATCCCCTTTTTATATAAGACATTGTCCATAATGACATATTTTGTTTCTTTAAGTCATAGATTTCTCTTTTATTTACTCAAGAGAGGATTTGGAGGTTCTCTATAGGTCAAGAAGAATGCCACATCTAAGAACCATGAATCACTTATTCTAACAAATACATAATTAGGCAATTCCTAATCTTCCTTATTTTTAGCCATTAGTTTACATAGACCCTGACCTCTAACTAGTTTGGTGGGTTTGATTTCCAAATCAAATTCCTGCACTTTCGATACATAATTAGCTCAATTATTTATAGCTACCTCATGTTGAGTGAGGATGCTTTTGACATCAGAAATTGGAACAAAATAGGAACGTAGCTCATTATTTTTTAATGGTATACTAATGAAAGAAATAGGAACTACTTCATCCTTCTCATTCTTCTGCAATAATACTCCAAACATGGTGTGCTCTGGGGCATAGCAATAAATTATAAAATCTTTTTTAAAGTCCGAATGTATCAAGGTTAGGCCTTGACCTATTGCTTATTTTACTTTCTCAAAAGACTTGATGGTTGGTTCATCCCATTTGAAACTATGTTTTTCACTTAAGATATCAACCATTAGTTTTTTCATCTGAGCAAAATTAGGATCTAATCCATCACGGGTAAAGCAAAGTTATCCTTGAGACTTGATTGTTTGAGATTTCTAAAATCCACACAAATCCTTATTTCTCCACTTCATTTTTGTACAGGGACTACGTTAGCCACCCATTTTGAGTGGTGAGTAGGAAATATTATGCATTCCTCAAGCATTTTATTGACTTCTTTAAAGATAGCATCAGCTACTTTTGGATTATAAGTTCTTAGTTATCAGCAAAAAGGGGTGTCCCTGGTTTTAACAAAATGTGATGTGTGAAATGTCCCTATCTAAAATTCTTCAAATCATCATAGGACCAGGCGAAAACATCTCCATATTCTCTTAGTAGCTTGGTAAAATGGCTCTTATCATCAGCATCACAACATACCCCTAGGTTTACCAGTTTTGGGTGATACTCTCTCCAATGTTTATCTTTTCATATTTGTTAGATGGAATATCATCTGATATGACAGTTTGATTTTAAAATAGTCCCTTCTATTGAAAAGTTTCTCCAATTCCACTAATCCTTTAGGTATAGAGTTACGTTTAAGTTGAAACACTTCTTCTGATGAGATAACATCTTTATTTGGGTAAAATTCATAACATTCAGACTTTGATCCTTTAGAATAATTGTTTGAAAACTTGTCCAACCCTTGCAGGAATTCATTGATGTGGGCATCATCTTTAAAAAATTTCCAAGAAAGAGCATTGTCAGGTACAATGGGCCTATGTATAACTTCAATTGTATAACGGTCTTCTATAAAGTCTGGATGTGGGATTAACATGGAGGCTGACCCTACAAGGGCATCATATCTTGAGTTATATTCTCTTGGGATAGACTCAATTGAGAAGGCATCAAACCATTCTATCTCTTCCCAAACCCTATTTCTATAATGTTTCAGCCTCTCATTTTCCATAGAAAATAAATTCCTAACCTATTTTACAATCAATTTTGCATCACCATGATCTTTCAGTATCTTAATCCTATTTTTCTTTGCTTCTTCCTGACCTAATAGCAAGGCCTCATATTTTGCTCTATTACTTGTATTTTTGAACTTCAGTTTAAATGAAAATTGAAGTTTGAGTCCGAAAGGGGAAATAAGGACTACACCTCCTCTTGATCCTATAGTAGAACAACTACCATTGAACTCAAGAATCCAAGGAATATTTTCATCTATTGAAATAGGTCCTACAACATCATTCTAAGGCATGATAACATAGTTAGCAAAATCCAATTGTTGATACAAAATTTGGGACTTAGGGTCTTCTGAGGAAAAGATAATATACTTGGACTTGGGTTCTGGAAGAAGGGAAACCTTCTTATTTCCTATAGGGACTATTGCCTGAGACCAATCCAATTTTATCTCACCACCTAAATCTCTGCAAAAAGGTTCTACTTATGAGCATTCCATTGCTAGTAGGAATATCTTCCACTAGAATTGTTAGCTTCAATCTTTTTTCAGGGGAGGCTGCTAGTGCAACCTGAGCATCCTTGATTTGACCTATTAGAGGGACCTTCTTTGAATCCATGGAATAGCATCAACCAAAATTGGCAGTCATGGGAAGGTCTAATGCTTTAGCTACATAAGAGGGCATGATATTATCTGAAACCCCGAAATCAATAATACAGTTATTTAACTTGAAACCATGAATAAACAAATAAACGTAGAAGGGATTTGATTTCAAGCTAGAGGAAATAGCAGGGGTCGGGTTTTCTATAGGCTTATGTTCAATTTTAGCTTCTTTATTTATAGTCTCCCCTTTAAAACATGAATTATTGGTTTGTTGGGATTTAGGTTCAATAAGAAATCCCTTAACATAATTAACCAATTTGTCTAGCTCTTGAGGATTCATTTTTAAGTAATCCACAGGAGAGATTTGTATTCTAGAAGATTTACAAAAATATATTTTATTCAAAAGAGATTCAGATTCAGACCTTTTCAAAATTTGAACCTCTTGACCACTTGCCTTTGGGGCCTTATGATTATCACCGACTTGAACTCCAAAATATTTAGTTGGTGGAACAACCAAAGGTGTTGTCGACCAGCTATTTTATTTTCCTCCACATTGATTCCTTATCAAAACTAAACAAGAGGGATCTCCTAAAGTTACCAATATATCACCACCCCTTTCAGATTCTGATTCACATTCAAGGTAGAAATTTCTAGAGTCGCCAAGTATCTCAGAGGATATATCTTCAATAGTCACTTTTGTCATGGCCTTTTTTCAGCTTCAAGTTGCTCATAGCATATATTTGTAGGACATGAAGTCCCTTCATGTTCATCAGTGAGATGAAAAATGCACATGTTTCTTTTTCTTAGAGGAGGTTCAATTTGGAGTCTTTGTTGTGTAGGGGGTAAACTAAATTGTGTGTCAGCATTTGAAGTTCCTTGGTTTGGGTATTTGCAAGGAATTTCTTGATAAGGGCTTCCAGCCTTAGGTAACTGTCACTTGATTATTATTAGGTCATTCCTTAATCTTTGTATCATAGGGTCTGATGATGAGGAGGTAGAGACTTGAGAAATAGGTGTTTGTACAACCTTTCTCCATTTACCAATTATGATTAGATAATCCTCCAATTGAATAGCAAGAGTTTGAGTAGCATATAAGGTGGCAGGCTGAGCTCTTTTCAAAGGGAATACAACATCAGAAGGCATAGCATTCAAAAAGAACCATTTTTTATTTTCATCACTAGGTCTACTGATAGTTGGGATCATTTGAATTGCCTTGTTAAATCTCGCTACAAATTCTCACATTGGCACTTGAATTTCTTTCTTCATTTGACTTAACTAAATTAAAAATGAGTTGGGATCATCAACTAGTTTAAACCTAGCTTCAAAATGTGTCCTCATAGTATCCCAGCTAGTAATAGAGGCATGAGGTAGATTGTGGAACCAATATGTTGCTGTGTCTATCAAGGTCTGAACAAAATATCTTACGGCTACATCTTGAGTACCAACAACCAAGATTCCACATGTTGTATTGAAAGAATTCAAATGATCTTCAGGAGACTTCTTTCCATCACCATTGAATTTGGGGAGTATACCCCGACCTTTAGGAAAATTACCCAAATTTTCCCCTAAGCTTAAAGGACCTACAGCCGCACACCAAGGTTGATTTTGGGCCATGGGAGGCAAGATAATGTTCAAAAGATGCAAATTGATGAAGGAAGGTACTAGGGTACTGGATGACACCAAGGATTGAAAAGAATTTATAGGAGATGCCTTGGTGGGGGAGGAAGGTCTAGTGACTATCATAAATTCCTTGTGCCATAGGTTTGTTTCTCCAGTCAATGCATTCCTTTAGGATGTATAGGGATTTTGTCACCCAAACCTGGAACTGTCCCTTTCGTGAGGAACTTCTGCAGGCCATATTCTTGAATCTCATCCATACATTAGATCTCTTTCACCCAAATTTTTGTTTCTTTTTCCTAGCCTTCAATATTTGCTCCAACCTTTTTAAGAAGGTTACTGGCTTCATTCTAAGCTTGATTCAAGAAGCCTAAGTGTTTTATGGCCTTGGATTTAACATACTCAATCCAGCCTTCAAATGTTTTGGTAACGGCCTTATTTCTCTATACCTAATCCAAGAATTCTTGATTAACTATTGGTTTAACATCAATTGAATATGGCATCTCGCTCAATGAAAGAGGCTCTGGATGATGAATAGCATGAATGTATTGAGCCATATTTTTCATCGCTTCCTTCATTTCTTATTTATCCCTTGTGTCCTTCCATACTCTGTTAGCAATCTTCTTATTTGATACTTCGAATATCTTCATATCTATTGTTGTACTATCTTTTCCTAAGTCAATTTTTTATACTTGATAATCCTTAGCAAAAACTTCTGCATTCCCTTTATCATTTACCAGTTTAGCAATCTCTGCTACCCAATGGCCAGTGTCTTCATCAAACTCAATCCTGGATTTTGTCTTACGCTTTTTGATCTTTTGGGTCTTGCCCAAACATTTTCTCACCACATCCTCAATTGGTAGGGACAAAGGAATGACACTTCTTTTCTTAGCAATAGATTTTTCAAACCATTGTGGAGCTATGGTAGTCTTCTTCTATGTCTTGTAGTTTCTTAGAAGAGTGAGGGAATCCTTTGGAGTGTTTTATGAACTACCATGAATCTGTTGGCTGTTAGGCATACTACGTGAACTAAATTCTGGAACTGGCTCTTCTTATTGTTTAGCTTCAGGAGAATCTAAGTCCACTATAACATAGGAATTCACTACTGATTCCTTATCTTTGTTCTTTATCCTGGTACTTGAATAGGTCATTCATGTAGAGGGCTCAGCTTGAATTTTAACTTGAACTTCTGGGCTAACTGGTTCAACTTCAAGTTCAATATTACCTGCAGGAAATTTACCAACAATGGAATTAGTTAAAATAGAAGCTTTCTTCAAGGAATTTCTTTTCTTTGATTTCACTTGCTTTTTAGAGGACTACGGAATAATTTTAGGGGTCTTCTTTTCCTGAAGCCAATTTTATGTCCTTCTAACCACATTAGTTATTTTAGACTGTAGATCATCCTCCTCTACTTCTATCCAATCAACCTCTGGGATAGGAAGGGCCTTAACTTGTTCAAGGAATTAGGGATCAAGCACATCCACCTCTTCATCTTCTTCAACACCATCTATATCCAAATCTAACCTGAAAGTGAAAATTTGTCTCAAAGTCATCCTAGACCACATTTTATTTCTGACTTCCAGCTCATCTAAGCAATTAGCCTAGTAATCCTCAAGTTTTAGAATATGAATGAATGTAGAAGGAACATTTAGGTTTGACATGGAAAAAATTTTGTAGTCAAAATTTTCTCTAGGGGTGTAAGGTTTTAAGTCTAGAGCGTGAATCTCGCCTTCCATTGCTAGGGCATCCTGGAAACTCTTACACCTATAGTGGCCTAATTCAATAGGAAATAAGACACCTGAGGACTTTTTGGAACTACCAGACTTTCGTTCAACAATAACCAACTGCCTACAAATCTCCATCAATATTATATTATCTAAGTAGTATATGGGCAGTCTCAAAGGCTCTACATCAAATGCCCCAACCATAATATAAGTGAACCGAGGGAATTTAATAAAGTAACACCCATAAATATTCACCACTTGCATAGCTTCCTCTGTGAGCCTACTATTTTTTTTCTCGCATAGCTCAAAGACTAGCTTACCCAATAATATATCATTAATTGCTTTGAATTCTTTTTCAAATCTCTCACTCTACAAATGTGTGTAATAATCATAAATATTCATGTCATTTTTCCATGGCTCATGGGAAAGACCTTCCCAATTTTTACAATAGGCAATAACATAAATAAGGTAGGAAGTCATGTAAAAAGGGGTTAAATTCATTACATTTAGGAGTTCTCTATGAATTTTCTCAGCGATCAAGTCAACCCAGTCAATAAACTTTTCCCCTCATAAAATATTTTGAATGAAACAATACATCTAGTCTTCCCATTGGAAGGCATGTTCATTTCCCTCAACTCTATTCAGAAGGAAGATAATGTCTACGATTTCCTTGAAGACCGTGAGCCTCCCTTCTCTGGCTTTGCCAACCAGCCTTGAGCAATCAGAGAAATGTGTCTTTTCTTATCCTCTTTATACACATGGTTTGCTTCTGTAAAAGTCCAGGGCTTATAGGGTTCTCTATCAAGGATTTTAAGAGTCTTTATGAGTGTCTCCTGACTGATTCTTACTTAAATTTCCCCTGAGGAATCCTTGATACACCTACTCTTAGCATCATATTTATTCGCACATTCTAGCATAAGCTCGAGACATGCTAAGGTTGGGAGAAATGTGATTGCTTCCATTAATCTTCTCCCAACTAGCTTTTTAGAGAAAGAACCCTTTGATGCATTACTAACCCTCTCACATAACTCCACTAAACTAACATTAACCAGAGAGGTGTCACAAATGTCTGGGAGTGATACTAATAAATGGGTTATGGTTTTGGATTTTGGGAGCTTCGGGCAAAACTGAGGCATCTGAACAGAAAAGAAGAGAAACTTCACAAAATACAACAACAATCTTCCTCTATAAACTAAAAACTACAAGAAGGGGGATAACTCACCAGTTGGTTGTGCACAAATTCTCTTCTATTTCCTTATGACAAACTCTGTTGCTTCCTTTCTCTGTAAGAAAATGATGATCAAATACTAATAAAATCTTCAATTTATTAACAAGGCTAATAAGAATCTTGAATAGAGTTTGCAAGATGGTTGTAATAAATGCATTTTTGTAGAAATCATTGATGTGAAATATTAAGTTTTTTCTCATTAAGTTTCATGTCAAATTGGCATAAATTTCTCAGTTCCCAATAATGTCTCCTGATTACCACATTCTTCACAATAATGACCCTTCTTCGTACTATGCTGCCAGCTATCATAATCATATTTCTGCATGCTCAAACTGTCCCATCAAATCTGGTAACTTCGTATGGAAACATTCCATAGTTTTGATTTGATAACCGTGCTTCTTGAAAAGGAAACTTCTCTGTGAAAGAAAGAACCATACTTCTAGAATATTCCATATCTTGGACTTTACACTTGAACTTGAACTTGAACTTGATAAAGTTCAAGGTTCCTTCTCCAAAAGGAAACTTCTCTACGAAAGAAAGAACCATACTTCTAGAATATTCCATATCTTGGACTTTACACTTGAACTTGAACTTGACAAAGTTCAAGGTTCAAGTTCAACTTGTAAAAATTGACAAGACAACAACCGGGGACCGGGTGAATGAAGACACATGAATGAATTTCAATGGATCTTGAACTTGAACTTGAACTTGACAAAGTTCAACTTCAACTTCAAGATACAAATTTTTTCTGACAATAATTGAACCCGAGAGCGAGGAAAAAGATAAGGGTAACAAAGTTGGAGAAAGGTTTAGTCAATATCACTAAATTTATGAAAAGATCTAAAAGAGTTGGGAACTCCCTTGGAAGGAAATGAAGATACTGACTTAGAATGTTAGCTTGTCTTCCCTTGACAAAAAGAACTTATTCAAGCATTATTTAATGAGAGAAGAAGCATATATTATACTATTACAAGAAACAAAACTCATAAGGAAATATATTCATACAATATTGTATTAGATGGGAAGGGGTTTGATAGGAAGTGAAAAGCCTATCAAGAGGTATGGAGGTTCTATAGAATCCTAATACCTAGAAATTCATGTTAATGGACTTTGGTCATACTTGGATGTTGGGGTTAGTTTAATTCAATATGTCTGGGTTATCATATTTATGGGCCCATAGGGATAGAGGAGAAAACTTTATTGTATTTTTTGTTTGGGGGAGATGTTGAACAAAATGGGTTGCAATAATATTATTTTGGGAGAGGACTTTAACACCATCCTTAACTCTAGCGAGAAGATGGGTGGTATCAGAAAGTCCAATAGAATTATGTCTAATTTTGGTAATTTTGTATATTCTAACAATCTTTTGGATGTGGTCCTAAAGAATAGATTGTTTAGTTGAAACACTGAGAGGCTCGGGTTCTCCAACATTGCAAAGAGATTGAATTATTTTTTTCTTGGGATCTTTTGGGTTGAAAGTGATTACAATTTTTACTCTTCAATTTTACCACATTCTAGGTCTAATCATTACCTAGTTTCATTTATTTTCAGTCTTCTAAATAAAGTGGGGAAAGACTATTTTAAATTCCAATCAATGTGGTGGAGGCATGAGTCCCATATTGGTAATTTAAAAAAATGGTGGTAGGAAAGTGATTGCTTCTCTGGTACTATTAGTTTCTTCTTTCTTTAGAGGCTTAATTTTTTTAAATAAAGTTAAAGGTATGGAATAAAGAGGTTTTCAAAAATATCTTTGAAGAAAATATTCAAGTGGAATCATAAATTAGTAAGCTAAATGACAAAGTGATAAGAGATGGTATTCCACTAACTCATTTGGGTGCATTTTCTGACGAAAAATGCATTTTGTGTCAAATTAGTTTTTTTAAATATTGCTCGCATTCGTTGAAATTTCAATAATAGACACGTTCATTGGAAGTCTAATGAACGGGGGAAATATTTAAAAAATAATAATACATAGGTTGATTATAGCACAATACACAACAAGCGGTCATTCGACAGTGCATCACACAATACGCACGCGGGTTCATTCTATAGATAATTAGTCTCTTTTTTTAATAAATTTTTGAATTTTTTTAATTTTTGTACTAGGTGTTTATGATGTGTGTTTGAAGAAAAATGGTACTATGGAGAAATTGTTTGTGTTTTTCTCTATTATTGGGTGCAATTCCAAATTCCACACCTTTGCCAGTGTCTCCCCTCCCTATGTCATAATAGGAGTTTCCAAACAGGGTATGGATATCCATCAAATCAAAATGGAAGGGGATATTTTGTTAGATATCATAGTTGGAAATGTATGCAGAAGGTAGGTGAATGCCACAAAGAGGTTTCATCTCATGGACTACAATGATTACAAGACATTCACAAAATAGATGTGCGAAAAAGGCTTTAGAAACTTTCAAGAAAATGCAATTGGTAGGTGCCAAATTCCACAAACTTTGCCAACATGATCCATGCTTGTGTTGAAATGAGAACTTTGTAACAAGCTGTGAACATCCATGAAAGCATCACAAAGGGGGATTTTTGTCAGATGTAGTTGCAATTGCCTTGGTAGACATGTATGTAAAGTGTGGATTCTTTCCTTTTTTTAATCCCTGAGAGAAAAAAAAATAAGTTTTTATAAAATTTAGTTTGAATTAAACAAATTTTAACATATTTAAACATTTTCAAGCCTCTCCAAGAGGTTAGATCTTGTAACTTGACATTTTGATGCAATTTAATGAAAAACCACCAGTTTTCCTGAGCAAAACCTTCCTGGTATGGACGTGTACAGAGAGACCTAATCTGATTAATAACATGATTGTAAAACCTTTTGAATATACTTTCTAACACATTTGGATTTATTGCATTTTGGTTTGTGTAGCCAAAGTTATAACCAATTTTGTTGAAGCAGTCAGGAAGAGAGCCTAATTCGAACCTGTCACACAAATGGAGGCCTAACTTTTAATTTCACTAGTGGAATTCCATGGACACTTGGGAAATAAAATTTGGGAATGTATTATACATGATTACTAAGACTTAGAGTGAGATCTGGAGGTCTGGAAGGTTTTGCGTCAAGCCCTAGGTTGAATATCTCTATGCATTTAGGCAGTGGATTATGTGTAGGGGTGTGCAGTCAATTGATTTGATTGGTGAGATAGCTTTGAAGTTGTATTTGAGTATTTTGGAGGTATTTTAAGGTTTCCAAAACCATTACCTGGTCCCTTTTACCCATCCTTGGTCACTTGTAGTGTAAACCAAGCCTTATTTGGCCAATTAGACCTGTATACATTGTGAGGGTTGAGTGTTGCAAGAGTGGAGTCATTCCTTGAGATTTTTGGGATCTTAGAGGCATCCAAAAGGGTACTTGAATCTTCCCTTAGTTTTTCTAGTTTCATATTGAGTAAAAATTTGCGCACCAAAAGCCTTTTGAGGAGACCCAGTAGGATTCATAGGTCAGTTGGAGTTTGGTGCTTTGTGGATATTGTGGAATCAATTTTTTTATTTATTCTCTGATAATATTGATCAAATAATGTGTTCCAATCCTTAAGTTGGGTAGAGACCTCACCGGTGAAGATTTCCATACTTTGTCCAAAATAGGGAAAGTGCCCGTAAGCCTTCATTTTGGAAGAGTTGGTGAATGACCTTAGGGTGTTGAAGTGAATTGGGGAAGGAGTTTAAACCTCATTACTTGATTGATATCAAGTATAATCCAAGACTAAGGAGATTGGATTGTGCCAAATCCTATTTGGTGGAGTTGTGGAGGAAATAGATCATTCCCTTGTCTTCTTAATGTTCTCTCTACATCAGGTGGTATCACAACATGAGGATTGTTCTTTAGGAAGACACTTGAACCATGGAGGATCAAGGTGATGAAGGAATCCCCTCAAGAGTGACCAATGTTGAATTGGCCAAGATTGTGAGAGAGCAAGCCATGAGGAGTAGTAGGCTTGAAGCAGAATTGGAAAGGTTAAAGAGAAACCAAGGGAGGAGTGTTGTTGAGGAGTCAGATGAAGAAGAGGCTCCCATACCTAAAAGAGGAGAGGTCCCTACTAACAAAAGACCCCTCCTAGAAGCCCTAGAAATGGTACTAGGTAGGAAAGACAGACAAATGTGACATCCCCATGTTCCTTGGCAAGATGAATCCAGAGAAATGCATTGACTGGATTGAAGCAGGAGAAAATTACTTTGAGTGTAAGGAAGTATCTGAGAGCCAAAAGGTGACATTAGCTAAGTCTAAGATGAAGGGTCCAGCCCTTAGTTGGTGGAACTTCTTGTAGAATGAAAGAGTGGAAGAAGGGAGGAATCCAATCACCACTTGGAAGAAGATGATGATGGAGATAAAGAAGCAATTTGTACCAGAAGACTATGAAGTTACACTCAAACAAAACTTCAAGAATCTAAAATAAAGAGACCTTGATGTGAGTAGATATACTGAAGAATTTCATAGGATGAACCTAAAATCTAAAGTCCATGAAAATAAAAATAAAAATAAAAACTTGCAAGATATCTCAATGGACTTAAGTATATTATACAAGATGAATTGATTTTGTTTAATCCTGAATCAGTGCACAAGTGTTTCCAAATGGAACTTAGAATTGAGAAAAAACAAAGAAGGAAGGGAGATTAAAACAATAGAGGAGGAAGAGGCAATAACTTTAGATGAAGGTGTAGATTCCAAGGAAGAGGGTTCATCACCAAGACCTCAAGGAGAATCAAATCATCAAGAACTAGAAAGAGACCCCAATCATAGTTAGTAATTTTAGAGGTGGCAGAGGAAGTGGTAGAGGAAGGTTTGGAGGAAAAATTTCATATGTGTTCATAGGTAGATGCTTCACCTACAATAAGATTGGTCATCAATCCTTTAGCTATCCAAAAAATTTGAGCACCAGTACAAGTGGCCAAGGAGGATAAAGAAGGGTGCAACTTACTCAAGAAGAAGATTGTCAAAGTATAACATCATACCACACCACCTCCTCAAGGCCTATAGAACTTGAACAAAGAGATGTATTGTGTTCAACATAACCCTCTTGAAGATTCCCATCAATAAGGAGCCACCATAAATAAAATCTCTCTTCAAGACCTCTTGTAATGTAAATGACAAGGTGTGTAAAGTCATTGTTGTTTTTGGTTCCACTAAAAATTTGGCTTCTATAGAAATGATAGAAAAAATTGGGTTAAAAAGAATACCACATCCAAACCCCTATAAGGTATCATGGTTAAGAAAGGATCTACAGACCATAGTTGATGAACAATGTTGGATAGATTTTTAAATTGGGGAGTATAAGGACAAGGTTTTGTGTGAAGTTGTAACCATGGATGCTAGTCATCTCCTATTAGGGAGAACTTAGAAATATGACACCAGTGCTCAACATGATGGAAAGAGAAATGTATACACCCTAGTCAATAATGGCATAAGTTTCACAATGACACCTTTACCAGATGATAATAAGGATGGGACTTTGACTAATAGTGTAATGTTGGGTGGTGAAAAGGATTTTATGAAAGTTATTAAGGAGGAAGAGACACCTTATTTTGCCCATCATTGTAAAACCTAAAGAGGAGTCCCAAAAAAAACCAAAGGGTGGGGAACTAAGGAGAGGTGTTGGTCCTAGGGAAGTACAAGATTTGTTGGATAAATATAAGGGGATAGTTACAAACAACAGTACAAATTCTTTTCCACCAAAGAGGGAGATTAACCATTGTATTGACCTCATCCCTAGTGCCACATTACCTAATAAGGCTGCCTACAAATGAACCCCTGAATAAAATACAAAATTAGAAAGATAGATCCAAGGATTGTTGGAGAAGGGCTTCATTAGGAAGAGCATTAGTCCTTGTGCAATTCTAGTGGTCCTAGAACCCAAGAAAGAAGGTACATGGAGATTGTGCATGGACTCTAGAGCCATCAACAGGATCACTATCCGATATAGGCTCCCAATGCCAAGAATGGAAGACTTAATGGACTGTTTGGGAGGGGCAAGGTGTTATTCTAAGATTGATTTGAAAAGTGTCTACCACCATATCTAAATCAAAGAGGGGGATGTGTGGAAGACATCTTTTAAGACCAATGAGGGTTTATTTGAATGGTTTGTTAGGCCTTTTGGTCTTTCCAATGCCCCAAGTACATTCATGAGGCTCATGAATGAGGTTATTAAACCTTTCATTAATTATTTTGTTTTTGTATATCTAGATGATATCTTGATTTTCAGTAAGAATGAACATGATTATCTAATGCATTTGGATATGGTGTTACAAAGGTTGCATGAAGAACAGTTTAGGATCAACTTGGAGAAGTGTGTGTTACTATACGAAGAACTTGTGTTTCTTGGATTTTTCATCTCAAAAGATAGCTTAAAAATGGATCCCTTCAAATTAGAATCCATTTTGAATTGGCCAACTCCTAAATCTACCAATGACGTAAAGATTTTTCATGGTCTTGCTAGTTTTTATAGGAAGTTCATTAAGAATTTCAATGGGGTAAGTGCACCAATGATTGATACTCTAAAGGGAGGTATAAAATGTCAATTTTTTTGGAATGATGATGCACATAAATCCTTTGAGTATTTGAAAATAAGGGTTGCACAACAACCTATACTAGTCCTTCCTGATTTCCATAAGATTTTTACCATAGAATGTGATGCAAGTAAGAGGGGCATTGGTGGTGTCTTGAGCCAAGAGGGTAAACATGTGGAATTCTTTAGTGAGAAACTCAATGAGGCAAAGCAAAAGTATTATAATTATGATTTAGAGTTGTATGCTATGGTTCAATGTCTAATAAAATGGAGACATTACTTATTACAACAAGAGTTTGTTGTTTATACTGATAATCATGCCTTGAGTTTTCTGAATAGTTAGGAGAAATTGAACCATAGGCACTTGAAATGGATGGAATATCTCCAAGCCTTCACTTTCACCTTCAAGCATAAGAAAGGGGTGGATAATAAGGTTGGTGATTCTCTCAGTGGGAGGAGTTTAACTATTCAATAAATTAAGTTGGAAAGTGTGGGTATCTCTTCTTTGAAGGATATGTACTTAGTGGATGGAGATTTTAAAGAAGCCTATTAGGTTTCTATTGAGTTAGGGGATATGTATTATACTAAATTTTTAGATTTTATCAATCAAGAAGGGTTAATTTTTAAAGGTGTTCAATGTTGTACACCTACATGTTCAATGAGGGAGAATATTATTATAGAGAAGAACTATGGGACTTTATCAAGACACTTTGGGTTACACAAGACTCTTGATATAGTTAAGTGATTCCATTTTTGGCCTAATATGTAGTCAGATATAAGGAAGTTTGTGGAGAGTTGTTTGATCTCTCAAAAGGCCAAAGGACATACCTCAAATGCAAGGTTATATACACCACTCCCCATCCCTACTAAACCTTGGGATTCTATCAGCATGGATTTTGTTTTAGGATTTCCCAGAACTGAGATTGGTTATGACAGTGTGTATGTGGTTGTTGATGGATTTTCAAAAATGGCTCACTTCATCCCTTGCAAGACCATTCATGATGATTGTCATATTGCAGGTTTTTTTTCAAATAAGTTGTTAGACTCCATGGTTTTCCCTTGTCTATTATCTCAGGTAGAGATCCAAAGTTTCTAGGAAATTTTTGGAGAACACTTTGGAAGAAACTTGGTACAACTTTGTCACTTTCATCTCCTTACCATCCCCGATAAGATGGTCAAACTGAATTAATCAATAGGTCTCTTAGGATTTTGATAAGATGTCTCACACATGAACATGGTACTACATGGGATACTATATTGGCTCAAGCAAAATTTTCTTACAATGATTCAGTTAACAGGAGCACTGGTTTGACTCCTTTCCAAATTGTGTATGGTAAGCATCCTAGGGGTGTTTTGGAACTAAGAGATGTGAAGGATTTAGCCAATAGGATTTCCCTAGTAGAATATTTTGTTGAAGTAATGAAGGACATTCATGAATAGGTCCAAGCCAAGTTGAAGCATACCTCTAATAAGTACAAACAACATGCAGAAAAAAAAAAAAAAAAGAGATTTGCAGTTTAAGGTGGGAGATATGGTGATGATTCATCTCAAAAAGGAAAGGCTACCTAAGGAGAAGAAAACCAATCTTATGATGAAGAAACTTGGTCCTTTCAAGATTCTAAATAAGTGTGTAAATAATGCCTACAAGATTGAGTTGCCTTCTCATATTGGATTATACCCTATCTTCAATGTGGCTGACTTATATGCATATAAAGGTCATGTTAATGATGTTTTTGTTGCAGGTGAAGAAGATATTCAACAAGGCAAGGATATCAAAGACTTACCCACACCATTCATTCTGGAGATTGAGTGCATCCTAGACAAGAGAATAAGCAAACAAACAATGAGGACTACATTCTATGAATACTTGATCAAATGGAAACAAAAAACCATAGAAGATGCCACTTGGATGACACTTGAATCCATTCAAAGGGCTAGATTCAAACTGGAAGACCTTCCAAATCAAGAGACTTGAGTTATTTTATCTTGAGGAGTATGGTGTAGGGCACCCAAGGAAACATCCTAGATGATTCATATGTTTTGTTTTGTGTTTTTCTTTGTAATAATTGGATGGATCCTTGAAATCATCCTTCTTTTTATTTGGATCCAATTTGTGTGGTCAATGATCCCTAAGGCACACATATAAGCCTTGGGATGCCTTAGTCCACTTGGATTTTAGGTCTTTAAGTGATAGGTGGATTAGGTAATTTGTGTGTTTTAGGTGTTTTGGTTATTATTCCAATAATTTTGGATGATTTGGAGCATATTTTATTAGTTCTCTGGGTTAAGGTCTTGGTCTAAGTCATTTGGAGTGAAAGAATGCAAAACTTTCAAAAAAGTTGTAAAAGTTGCATGAGCAACTTTTGAAAAGTTCCTCGAGAAGTTCAAAATAGGTTTCCAATGGTCAAAACTGGTCATGGACCAGTTGGAACTTATATTTGAACATATTTAAACATATTCAAGCCTCTCCAAGAGGTTAGATCTTGTAACTTGACATTTTGATGCAATTTAATGAAAAACCACCAATTTTCCTGAGCAAAACATGCCTGGTGTGGACATGTACAGAGGGACATGATCTAATTAATGACATGATTTGGAAGCCTTTTGAATCTAATTTCTAACACATTTTTATTTATTGCATTTGGATTTTTGTAGCTAAAGTTATAACCAATTTTGTTGAAGCAGTCAAGAAGAGAGCCTAATTAAGGCATGTCACACAAATGGAGGCCTAACTTGTGATTTCACTAGTGGAATTCCACAACCACTAGGTAAATGAAAGATATGAATGTATTATACATTATTCCTAAGACTTAGGGTGAGATCTAGAGGTCTGTAAGGTTTTGCATCAAGCCCTAGGCTGAATATCTCTATGTATTTAGCCAGTCGGTTGTGTGTAGGGGTTTGTAGTTAATTGATTTGATTGGTGAGATTAGTTTGAAGTTGGATTTGAGTCTTTTTGAGGTATTTTAAGGTTCCCAAAACTATGCCCCGGTTCCATGTACCCATCCTTGGTCACTTGTAGTGTAAACCAAGCCTAATCTAGCCAATTAGGCATGTGTACATTGTGAGGGTTAAGTGTTGCAGGAGTGGAGTCAATCCTTGGGACTTTGGGGATCTTAGACGCATCCAAAAGGGTACTTGAATCTTCCCTTTTTTTTCTCATATGGAGTATAATCTTTTACACCAAAAGCCATTTGAGGAGACCTAGTAGGATTCACAGGTCAGTTGGACTTCAGTGCTTTGTGGATATTGTGGAATCAATTTGTTGATTGATTGTATGATAATATTGATCAAATAAGGTTTTCCAACCCTTAATTTGGTTAGGAGACCTCACTAGTGAAGATTTCCATATTTTGTCCAAAATAGTGAAAGTGTCACTAAGCCTTCATTTTGGAAGAGTTGGTGAATGACCTTAGGGTGTTGAAGTGAAGTGGGGAAGGAGTTTAAACCGCATTACTTGATTGATATAAAATATAATTTAATCCTAAGGATATTGGATTGTGCCAAATCCTATTCGATGGAGTTGTTGAGGAAATGGATCACTTCCTTGTCTTCTTGTTGTGTTCTTTGCATCAAATAGTCATTGTGGCATTTTCTTATATAGGTGGTTTCCCAAAGAAATCAATGCTAATTACTAGAGGATTGTAGATCCCTAGCTTCTTCCTTATTAAATTTGTAATGTAATAGGGAATAGAATACTTGGTATTGTAGACACGCAAAAATGGACAAAGTGCTTTTAAATTGCAAAAAATTAATAAATGGCTTAAAATCATCAAAATGCATTAATTCAATCAAAAAGGGATCAAATCAATAAAAATGGACATAATTAAATAAAGTTGGACAAGAATAATTAAAATCAAAGGAAAAATCAAATAAGGATGTTAAATAATTAAATCAAAGCTTAAAGGGGTGAAAAGAACTACATAATTGATTTTAATCAATTAGTTGTATAGTTGTTAAATCAAAAATCAAAATGAACCTATTACCCTTACATGGCTAAATTTAATTAATTAATTGAATTTAATAATTCCTAATATCTTTCAACAAAGTTGAGCAACCAATAAGAATTGAGGACAAAAAGACATAAATCACTCAAAAAGGATGAATCTCAATCACTCATTTGAAAGTTTCAATCTCAACCACTCAATCTTGTCCTTTTATCCAAAGCTTTGAGACAAACCTTTAAATTGTCCCCCCATTTATGAACAAAGCAAAGTATTTGACTCAACCTAAGGTAAATCATGGTTACTTCACTCCACCCCCTACCTTTGGACATTTACTATAAATATGAAGCATTCTGAGAGCAATTGAGATCTCAGAACTTCATTTGCAAAGCATTGTTATTATAGGCATTTTTAGAGCATTGTGAGCAATTGAATATCTTTGTATCAACTTGAGCTAGATTAAGAATTGAATGAGCATTGTAGAAGCATAGTAGAAGCATAATTTCTCATTTTAGAAGTGTCACTAGTGAAGATTTGAGCTGAGAGCTTCACTTACCACCTCTTTCTAGAGAACCATGAGATGCTATAGATCTTAGTTTCAATTCTAATTAGATTTGCATTGTATTTACTTCTAATTGATGCTATTAGATCTTAATTTCATGAAGGTGATTATCATCATCACACAGGTATGGTGCTCAATATTTTTGAGTGTGGAAGACCCAAAAAATTTGTTGCAATACTGTTGCTAGTGACCTGTAAAATGAATTGAATCCACTGCATAAAAAACATTTGCATTGTATTAATTTCTTACTCCCGTGTATAAGACTCTACAATTGTTGATGTCTAGCAAGATGTCTAAGGTGGTTGCTAGTTGGGATTTATGATACTTACAATAGATTGTAATCCCTTGTGCAAGGTTAAGATGCAATTATGTGTGAATGCTTTGCACCTTCATGAAATTAGGATTAATATCTAACAAGCTTAGCAAATACAATGAAAATTTAAACTAATAATTGCATAAGAATCCATGACATCTCATGGTTCTCTAATTAGATGTGGTAAGTAGAGCTCTCAGCTTACTATCCACTAGTGACACTTCTAAAATGAGAAATATGATACTACAAATGCTTATTCTAGCTCACAAACTCTCAAATTGATACAAAGATAATTCAAATGCTTTTAAATACTCTTGATTGCTATGAAAATGACTATAATAAGGATGCTTTGCAAATGAATTTCTAAGATGAATATTACTCTCAAAATGCCTCATACTTATAGTAAAATCCCAAGGGTAGGGGGTAGAGTGAATTAACCATGATTTACCTTTGGTTGAGTCAAAAACTTTGCAATGTTCACAAATGGGGGGACAATTTAAAGGTTTGTCTCAAAGCTTTGGACAAAAGGACAAAATTGAGTGGATGAGATTGAAACTTTAAAATGAGTGATCAAGATTCATTTCTTTTTGAGTGATTTATGTCTTTTTGTCCTCAATTCTCATTGGTTGCTCAACTTTGTTGAAAGATATTAGGATTAATTAAATTTCATTAATTAATTAAATTTAGCCATGTAAGGGAATAGGTTCATTTTGATTTTTTATTAAATAACTATACAATTAATTGATTAAAATCAATTATGTAGTGCTTTTCACCCCTTTAAGCTTTGATTTAATTATTTAACATCATTATTTGATTTTTCCTTTGATTTAATTGATTTTGTCCAATTTGATTTAATTATGTCCATTTTTATCGATTTGATCCTTTTTTTATGAGAATTAGTGCATTTTGATTATTTTGAGCCATTTTATTGATTTTAAAGCACTTGTCCATTTTTTAGTGTCTACAAATGCCCCTCTTTGAATTGATGTGCGAAGAACATTGATTCAAAGATTCTTTTAGTCTTGATTGCTTTTAGGTCCTGATTTACTGATTTGTTGATTTACCACTGATATGAAAAAATTGATATGTTGCCTGATAACATATGCCTCTGATCTGATTTGATGGATGATATGTGCCCCACTGATAATAATTCCAAAATTTTGATGCCCCATATTTCCTTGATGTTTGATGCCAATTTGATACTCTGATGCCCCCTCAGAAATGAAACATATTGATTACTTGATTTGAAAGATTTTGATGAAATTGTTTTGATTTTGATTAAGTCAATATGTTTTCATTTCTGAAAAACAATGATGATATGCCATGATTTAGCAATTTGCCCCAATTGATTGATAGGTAAATATAGGTCAAAATCAAATTTTCATCTTTAAATTAGGTCAAAATTAGCTTAAATAGGTTGAAAAACCTTAATTTACTATTCATTTTCACTTTTGGCTTTTGTGATTTTGCTCTGGTTCTACTTTGATTTTCGTGATGGTTGTCCCTATCAAAGAGCATCGGTTCAGGAGTCATCAGTATCAGAGACCACCTGACTATGGACCTCCAATGAGTCATTTCTAATTTCCTTTTTGCATTTATTGCTCATTTATAGCATTTATTGCACTTTTTCCATGCTCTTGCATTTTTGAAATTGCAAAATCACGCCTAGGAATAGTTAAATGTCGCCTAGTCTCTTAAAGTGTCACATCCACGCTTTTTACTCACCCCTCCACATAGTAAAGTGTCACCTAACAATAGTAAACTCTCGCCTGCTAAAAATATTTTTTCGCGTAGCAGTAGAATTTTTCTGCCAATTTCCATATAGTTTTCCGCATAGGAAACCCTAGTTTTAAAATGATGCCTAGGCTTTGTTAAATTCTACCTAGCGTTGTGAAGTGACGCGTAATATGTTATATGATGTGTGATAAGAATAAAGTACCGCATGATAGATTTTTTGCACCGCATAAGGTAAAATGCCACCTGGTAATGGGCAAATGACACCTACAGGTTTTTGAAAAAAATTCAAATTTTTGACTTGATTTTTTGATTAAAAATTTGATGTCATCGACTGATCGTTTGAATTCCAAGATAGTTTAGGTCTGTTGTAGTTTAGCAAAATAATTGATTAGGATATCAAGATGGTGGTACCAATGAATGTTTGATTACGTCAATCTGTAGGATATATCTGATATTGGGATACTGATAAGTAGGACTTGATGCTTCATTCTCAGGATACAGAGACATGAACAAATGGTACTGGGTTTGATTAGTTTGATTCTTGATAGACTGATTCTTATTGACTTAGGATAATTCATTGATATGGTATACTGATATGATTCCATTGATTTGCAAAACAGGCACATTTTCGTAGATTATATATATGGACTGTCGCTTCTTGGGTGATTGATTTAGGTCAGGCTCTGACTCCTGTAGAGTTTTGAGTTATTGAGTTGTGTAGTCTTAGTTTCCTCTTAGACATCCCTCAGTTTCAGCTGAACCATGGTTTACTTACCGCAGTGGTAGAGCAATGGCACTCTGACCACAACACATTCCACCTTCCATTCGGAGAGATGACTATTACTCCAAAGGATGTACACAGATTATTATGGATTCCTTGCCATGATGAGATGGTCTATTATGATTTTGTCTATGATAGCACAGTCTACAAATGAGTGTTTGGAGACAACACTATTGATCATGATACTATTACTTGCGCTTAGTTTGCTTCTTTCCCTACATTGCTAGCGGTATTTGGTGCTTTAATTAGCAGTTTACTACTTCCCGACCGTCGAGGTCATGGTTTCTTAGTTGGATGGGGTAGGATACTTGAAGATCTTCTTGCACAGACTTGGTGCTTCGATTGGGGCTCATGTGTGTTGGCACAGCTTTACCATGATTTACATGAGGTTGTCTATAGGGAGAGTGCTTCATTATTGGTAGGTGCAGTGATTTTGCAATTGTGGGTATGGGAGCATCTTCCCATTACTAGGCCTATTTCAGATAGGATTTGATGGCGTGATTCCCCTTATGATTTTCTGTATAGCGGTATGGTTTTCTAGCATTATCTGGGCAAGACTAAGTATTGGCACCGGTAGATTGATGATCTTGATCAGGTTCAGTGGTGACCATACATAGGATGTGAGCACTGGAGGGAGGATGATGATGAGCTTCCATATATGTTTGCTCCTCAATGGATGATTGGCAGGGCTACTACTATTATTGAGCATTTCTACTTCGGTTAATTTTCTCATCAGTACGATAGAGTATAGGATATGCCTCAGGGTACAGCACTATATGCTAGAGTCTAGGAAGAGAGATCCATGTGGGGTCCTCAGATTGATTATCAATTCACCTGTGATCAGATTGCTTAGTTATCATACTACAGATGGGAGATGCATGGGGGTATTTCTGATGCTAGTGTGTCTCATGAGTTTTGAGACTGGTCAGCTCGAAATAGATTTCCTAGATTTACAGATCCAACAGAGCCTATCCTAGGTCGTGATGAGAGATCTGAGGGTGATGATGACGATGGAGATGATGATGGAGATGGTGGGGGTGGTGGTAGGAGGAGATGTCAGAGGTGATGAGTAGAGAGAGGATAGAGAGCTCCTTAGGTCATTGGGTGAGGATGAGATGGGCCACGGGTGAGAGGTGCACATGCTAGGGATAGAGCTAGGGATGATCATGCAGCTGAGATTGTATGTCCTAGAGCAGTAGTAGGTGATAGGCAGTAGAGATGCAAGAGACATTAGAGATAGCATAGATAGGCTCATGTAGAGGCTACTAGATAGATTCTTGGTGGTATGGATCCATTAGTTCAATTACAGTCGGTTACCTTAGCGCAGCAGGATCAGGATCAGGTACAGCAGGTGCCTCCACAAGTTCAGCAGTCACAGGATATGGGCCAAAGTTCACAAACTGCTCCTAGTATTGATAGTGTAGCACAGGATGTTCAATCATTAAGGATAGATATATCTACTGTTGTGGGCAAACTGGATTAGGTAGCTCTTTTGATGCAGCAGTTTATGACTCATGTGATTCAGAGACCTAGCATAGCGAGCACTTCTTAGGCTCCTCCTTCACAGGATAGACAGGATGGCAGAGGTCCAGATGGATTAGTTGTTGGGGATGAATCAGGTGCTACTATGGGTTCTTGATGATTTGATTACAGATTTGCTCATTGTTGATGTCTCTTGTATCATGTTTCATGTTATTTGATCAGACCATTGGTGTACCACTTTCATGACATTTGTATCTTGATATACTGATGTAATAGATCATTTGATGAACACTTATATGATGATATACTTCCTTGATTCTCTTGATGAGTTTGTTATGAGATTATCTTTACATGTAGCTATATGATGTTTATGATGCATTTTACTTTTGATTATGGTATAGATGCAGTGTATCTTATTTATGATATAGCTAGATGAATGCATTGATGAATGAATTTTTGATATGCTTTTTTTTCTTTTTTTCAATGTATGGATGCAAAAGTGTTTTATGTAAATGTGAATATGAATGCCCCTATGTTTTTTTATTTTTGAATGTATGCAGTTCTATCCTTAATTATATGTATGCAAATGATGTATGAGTAATGATCCTTTTTCTTTCTTTTCTGATATATGGATAAGGAATAATGATTAATGCTATGCATGAATGCAAAAAGATAACCTCATTTTTTATTGATTGATTTTCAAGGAAAAAGATGTTTGATTTGAACCCCCCATTTCTTAATGTTTTGACTAACCAAGATTATTAATATACCCCCTTGTCCTTGGAAAATAACCATAAATAAATGCAATTAATCTAACATGATAATGCAATGCAATGCAACTAAGTGTCACTAGCTTTTAGCAAAGAAATGCCCTAGAGATAAGTTTTCATCATTGAGCAATTTGGGACCAAAAAGCAAGTACAACCATCACTGACCACATCATGATGATATGAATACCAATTTTTTTGCTTTTGGTAACCTCTTTGGAAATTAGTACAACCCTCACTAGTTAGATGACCAACTATGGGAGTATGGATACTAGTTTCAATGAATTCAATGTTGCAAGTGGATTTTGGTATTAAGATATGGAAGATCTAAATAGCCAAGGTATCTGTTTGTGTAAACAAGCAAAGGTTAATCCTTCATCTTATGGGATAGTCATCAATGGTTCTTTGATGACCATGTCATTAGATGAATTCTCATAGGTTGATGAATCTTCCTTTAAAACAGTCACTCAAAGGCAAGAAAATATCATGTCTCTATCATCACCAATCTAGTCAAAACATCATTGATCAGCTAAAAAGATGTGATAAAAGTCAATTCCCTAAAGATTATCAAAAAGAAAGCTTCAAGTGTTTTGCAATGGTTCATGATTTTCAAAATGAATTTCCAAGTATTCTGATCTTTAAAGTGTTTATCAATTTTTAATCCAAAATAATAAAGTTAATGAAGGCTCAAGGATCAAGTTGTAGGATCAAATACTTAGGTGTGAACAATGATATCTATCAAAGGTTCACGAAAATCTCTCTCTCTGAAGCTCTAATAAGTCTCTCTCTGATGTGACCAAATGTAGCACTATTGAATCCATTTGGTACCAAATTTCCAATCCTCTTTTTCCCCCAAGTGATAAATGTGATCGTGCGATGAACTTAGGGAAAATAGGCAATGCAACGATGCAACTAAAAAGCTGTTATTAGGACTATGCACAAATGATGGATGCAATGAAGGTTTACAAGTGGGATGATGGAAATGCAATATGGACACATGTGACTAGGAAAGACTTAAGGGAACAAAAGGTGCTTGATTTCCAAGTTTTCACCTTTTGGGTCTTTTTCTCTTTTTTTGCTACCAAGGTGCCTATTGCTAAGTTTTCACCAAGGCACTTTTTTTCTTTTTCAATTTTTTTTTTCTATTTTATTTTTTTGTGTATTTTCTTATTTTCAAATGTTTTTGGTGTTTTCAAGATCTCTTTGACTATGTACAATAAATATGATGCTCCTCATTTGATACTCTTTATACTCTTTTGTCTACCTCATGTATAGAACCTCTTTAGATGTATGCTATTGATAGGATCTTGTAATTCCTCTCCTTCGCAATATGCTAACTTATAGGTTCCCATTCGAAATGAAGACACAATGATGAACGGATCAAGCCAATTAGTGTCCCATTTTCCTTTCTTCTCTTGTTCAACTTGATTCTTTGGGTTTTCCCTTAACACTAAGTCTCCTACTTGAAAGACTCTCGGTTTGATATGCTTATTATAGTTTCTTGAGATTCTATTCTGATATACTTTTAGGTGTTCATAGGCTTGCATTTGGTGTTCTTCTAGAAACTCTAATTGTTGGAGTCTAGCAACTCTATAGTCTTCATCTATTATCAACCCTTGCAATGATACTCGTAAAGATGGGATTTCATCCTCCAATGGTAGAACAGCTTCGGCTCCATAGACTATGAAAATGGTGTGGCTCCCGTAGGTATCTGAATGCTAGTTCTATAGGCCCATAATGCCAAATTGATTTGCACATGCCAATCTCTTCCTGACTTATTTATCGATCTCTTCAAGATTTGCAAAATGTTCTTATTTGTAGCTTTGGCTTGTCCATTTCCTTGAGGATAATAAATGGATGAAGAGTGATGGGTGATATGGAATGTGCCACAAAGTTCATCCACATCTTTGTTTTTGAATTGCTTTCCATTGTCTATGATTATAGCATGAGGGATACCATATTGGCAAATGATGTGGTTCAAGATGAACATGGAAATCTATTTACCCATGGTTGTGATCAAAGGAACCGCTTCTACCCACTTAGTGAAATACTTTGTTGCAATGATGATGTACTTGTGCCCATTGGAAGATGGTGGATAGATGACACCGATCAAGTCAAATCCCCATTGATAGAATGGCCATGGTGTAAAAAATGGGTGCAATTCTTGTGTTGGTGTATGTATCATGTCGCCATGGTATTGACATTTGTTGCATATTCTGATGAAGTGACAAGCATCTTTCTCTAAGGTTTTCTAGAAATACCCTAAGCAAAGGATTTTCTTAGCTAGGTTTAAACCGCTTGAGTGTGACCCACAAATGCCTTCGCGAACCTCACGTAAAGCTAATTTAGACTCCTCTTCCTCTAGACATCTAAGTAACATCCCGTCAAGACCCTTGCGATACAATGTTTCAGAAAGGATTATGTAACGGGCTGATTGGCATATGAAATTTCATTTTTGGGCTCGAGATTGATCTAAAGGTAGCACTTGGTCTTTGAGATAGGTATATATAGGGTCGTACCAAGGTGAGTCATGTCCATGAAGTAGGGAAAAAATTTGGGTGCCAGGAAGGTCAAATGTTAGTTGTGCTAACTCTTCCACCAAGAATTTGTACTTCTCATTTTGATCTAGTTTTTGAAGTAAGGAAGCCAAGGTTGCCATTGCATCAACTGCTTTGTTCTTCTCTCTTGGAATTTGCTCAAATGTTATCAAAGAAAAGTACTTTTTCCAAGCATCAATCATAGCCTTATATGGCATCAATTTTTCATCCTTGGTATTGTATTCATCATTGACTTGATTGATTATTAGTTGAGAATCTCCATATACTTGTAGCTCGGTGATGTTCCATTTTAAAGCCATCTTGATGCCAACGACTAAAGCCTCATATTCTGCTATATTGTTTGTGCATGGGAACAAAAGCTTGTAGGACTTGGGAATAGCATACCCTTGAGGGGTAAACAATAATATATCAGCCCCAGAACCTCCTTGTGTATATGATCCGTCGAAATACAACTTCCATGTCTTTGCTTATATGTTTACAATTGCGGAATCTAGAAATTCTAATTGAATGGTTTGTGTAGAAGTCAATGGGTTTTCAGCTAAGTGATCTGCTATCACTTGTCCTTTTATTACCTTCCTATCCACGTACTCAATGTCGAACTCACTTAATATCATGACCCATTTTGCTATCCTACCCATTAAGGCAATTTTTCTTAGCAAATATTTTAGAGGATAAATTTTGGAAATTAGCTTCACCTTGTGCATCAACATATAATGTCTCAATTTTTGAGATGCAAAGATAACTACTAGACAAGCCCTTTCCATAAATGTATAGTTAAGTTCATATTTGATCAATGTCCTACTCAAATAGTAGATTGCTCTTTCTTTTCCCTACTCATCTTCTTGCACCAAAAGCACTCCTAGAGACCTTTCGGTAGCGGATATGTATAGCAATAGTGGTTTTCCCTTGATTGGTGGCATGAGGATTGGTGGATTTATTAGATAATTCTTCAATAAAGTGAAGGCTTGATCACATTCTTCATCCCACATGAAAATAGTATCTTTTTGTAGCAACCTTGTGAATGAATGACATTTTTTAGCCAATTGAGAAATGAACCTTCTTATGGATTGTATCTTGCCTTATAGAGACCTCATTTGACTTATGTTCTTTGGAATCTCCATATCCATTATTGCTTCGACTTTTTCCAGATCCACTTCAATTCCTTTTGCTGAAACTATATAGCCTAACAATTTGCCAGATTAGGCACCAAAGGCACATTTTTTTGGATTAAGCCTCACTTTAAATTGTTCCAACTAGGTGAATATCTTTTTCAAAATTTGTAGGTGATCTTCTCTTTTCTGTGATTTTGCCAATATGTCATCCACATAATCTTCTAGAAATGTGTGCATCATATCGTGGAAGATAGTTGTCATTGCCCTTTGATATGTGGCTCCGGCATTTTTAAGGCCAAAGGGCATGACGTTCCAACAAAAGGTGCCCCAAGGACATGTAAAGGTTGTCTTCTCTTCATCTTCAGGTGCAATTTTTATCTGATTATATCCGCTAAAACCATCCATCAATGAGTACATGGAGTGACCCGCTGTCAAGTCAACTATTGCATCAATGCTCGAAAGTGGGAAGTCGTCCTTAGGACATGCAAGATTCAAGTCTCTAAAATCTGTGCATACACAAATGGATTTTTCATGCTTGGTGACCGGTACAATATTAGATATCCATTCAGCATATGCTATTGCTCTTATAAATCCCACCTTCAACAATTTTTCCAATTCTGCCCTGACTAAGAGAGCTACATGTGGGTGCATTTTCCTCAACTTTTGCTTGACGGGCTTAACCCTTGGTTTGACATTCAAATGGTGCATAATGAAGTCAAGATCCAATCTAGGCATGTCAACATAGGACCATGCAAAGTTCACTTTTTATTCTTGGAAGAACTTGATAAAATCCTTTCTTTCTAAAGGTGTAAGTGATGCGGCCAAGTGTATGAATTTTGAATCCAATTATGTCCCAATGTTGACCTTCTCTATCAGCTCTATGAGAATAGGTGACCTTTCTTCCTCATGCTCAGGTAGGGTATCCAATCTCTCTTCCTTTGGTGCCACAGTTAGGTTTTCACCATAGGAAACATCCTTTATCTTTACTTTTTTTGGTTCTAGTGCTCCCACATAGTGGTTTTCATCACTAGAACTTTTCATTTTTTTATTTATTTTTTATTTTTTTGCATTTTTTTCTTTGGATTAAGAGATTGGACCTCCGCTGCTTCTATCATGTTTTGTTTGAATTCAATGGTGAAAGAGGGCTCAACCGCATTAAGGTATTGGTTCATTGCTTGGTCATTTGGGAAATAGAGTAAGTCTCTTGGTTCGTTTAGGTCCCAGTTAATAAGGTCAGGGTTTATCAAGGATAAGGTTTCATTTGGCAAAGTATCATCAATTGGGTTTATGGACATGACTTCATTGGAGGGTTCGTACATTGTATCATTTAGATCTATAACATGAGCTTCCTCAAGATGGTCCATGGAAGAAGGATCAAAGTCCTCTTCACTTGAGTCCTCAATGACTTCTATGAGAAATAGCATGGGAAATACAACCCACATATTAATCCTAATGTTCAAATAATCTTCCTCTAAGGGGTCCCAAAATTCCTCTATCCATGGTTGATTAACGGGTGCTTTTCCTATATTGAGTTCTTGTATGATGGGCTCTTCACACCTTGGGGCTTGTTGCTTTGGAACCTTAGCATAAGTATGTATGGTGACTACCTCTTTATCATGACATGATTCTTCAGATAGAGTGTCCCACTCATAATCTTGGGAGTCATCACTATCCACATCAGATTCCAACGTGTTTACTTGAGGATATGAATTATGCATTGGGTTGGAGCTTTCCCCTTTGTATTGGTAGCCTACCCCTGATCTTTCTTCTTTTGCCCTCCAAGAAAGTTCAATGGGCTCTAGTAAACCTCTATTTCTTTGGCCTAAGGGTCCTCTTCCCTTGTACCCCATTTTTTGCATTATCTCAAATCCTTTCCCATATTGATCGGTTTGAATGTTAATATGATGGATTATTTCTATGGGATTACTTGAGGTATCATCTTCATCATGATAAAGCCATTGAAGGACTTCATCTTCCTCCTTGTCAAATTTTTCTTTGTCACTTTCTCTCATGAAGTAAGAGTTATACTTATAAGGGAGGTGTTCTTTTGATGGTTTCCCATGCGTTCTTGGAGATGTGGGCAAGTCAAATAGGGAAACAAAATATTCCCCTACTCCTTTGGAACTAATTTTACATTTTTTTTCAAATGTATCCATCATCTCACTCATTTTTTTGTAGTTGTCCTTTTTAG
This sequence comes from Chamaecyparis obtusa, assembly GCA_027943335.1. Taxonomy (NCBI): domain Eukaryota; kingdom Viridiplantae; phylum Streptophyta; class Pinopsida; order Cupressales; family Cupressaceae; genus Chamaecyparis; species Chamaecyparis obtusa. The sequence goes on from BSBK01000840.1 coordinate 1,307,283, forward strand.
CTTTATCATTTTCTTCTCTGGTGGGTTTGTAAAGTACTATCTTTGATTTAGGTGCTTGATTTGAATCTTCATTTGGAGTTGGACCCTCGTAGCTCACTTTTTCCTTTCCTTTAGTTGATGTCATTGAGCTAGCTTGAGGAGGGTTTGAAGTAGCACTTAATGTTAACATAGGATCATCCATTTTGACATCTTCAATGGTGGCTCTTTGGATAATTCCTTCTCTGTTATGGGGAATAAATAGCTCATGAAGGGGTTTAAGTGCATTGCAATATTGGAATGGATTTGATTCCCCTCCAACCGTGATTTCCTCACCCATATACAGAAATTTGATGCATTAATGATACGTGGATGGAACTACTTGCATCTTGTGAATCCACGGTCTCCCCAATAATACATTATAAGTTAGTTTCATGTCCAATACTTATCAATTTGTGTCCTTTTTGACAAGTCCCACTTGAATGGGAAATACAATCATGCCTTTGGAGGCTCTTTCAACTTCATCATAGGCCTTTATGGTGATTCTTTTCATAGGGTCAATGCATGACTCAGATAATCCTAGGGATTTCACAAGACTCAATGTGCAGATGTTAAGACCAGCTCCCCCATCTATGAGAGCTCTTTTGACCCTATGTCTTTCAATCAAGACCTCGATATGCAATGGTAGATTTTGGGGATGAGTAATAGACATGTCATCATGGTCTAAAAATGAAAGACAATGAGGTGCAATAAGATGACCTACCATGTTTTGAAACTTCTTCTCTTCTAAGTTAGTAGGAACATTAGTCTCTACTAGAGCTTTCTCTAAAATTTCCTTATGGTTGGGAGATAGCTTTAATAGCTCCAAGATGGAGATTTGTGTTGGAGTCCTTTGTAGTTGATCTACCAAGCTATATGGTTTTACTACTGTAGAAGATTGCTTGATCACAATGTTGGATTGTGGAGGGCCAATAGGTTTAGGATCAACCCCTTGTAGGGTAATCCTTGAAGTTTTCCCCCTAGTGATAACATTAGACGTCTCTTTTTGGGGTTGTTCTTTGATCACTATAGCATTCACAACATTATTATAGGGTGGCACAAAATTAATGTGATTGTTGCTTTGTTTCTTGCCATTGGAAGATTCACCTTTGTCATGTTTATAGAAGGGTTGTTTGAAAGCCGTGTGGTCTTCATTGCTTTGAGGTCCATCAATGGTGATCATACCACTATCAATCAAGTCTTGCACCACGTTTTTTAGCTGAAAGCAATCATTTGTTGTGTGCCCTCTAATTCTATGGTATTCACAATGGCTATTTGCACTCCACCAACTAGGCTTGTTGTGTGGCTCATAAGGTTGAATGCTAGGTAGATTAATGATGTTGTTAGCCATCAGGGTCTTTAATGCTTTTTCGAGGGGTTCACCCAAAGGTGTGAAGTTCTTCTAAGGAGTTGGTACCAACTATTTATCAGACTTGTTACTCCTTTGATTATTTCCTTGGTTGCCACTATTAGCATTGTTGTTGAAAGGTTCCTTGGAGGCTTGGTTTGCATTGTTCACCTGATTAGGTGTTCTTGTGAGAGAAAATGGAGTCACCTTCAAATTACTAGAATCCACAACCCCATCATTGACTACTCCCTTATTGTTTTTCGTCCATCCATACCGATTATAGCTATTGGACCAATTCTTATTCTGGTTGTTGTTATTATTGGAGTTATTATTGTTGGAGTTATTGTTGTTATCTTTATACAATTTCAACTCTCCACTCTTAACCAACACTTTTTATGTCATTACTCCATTCTCTATGAGGTCTTGGAAGGTTTTGGGGCATTGCATTCTCAATCGATAGTTCATCTCGTTGCTCAAGCTATTGATGAATATATCCATTTTCTCCTTTTTGGGCACACTCCTAGGATACCTAGCAAATACTATCCTCCATCTTTGTAAGAAAGTGGGGAATGCTTCTCCATCCTTTTGTTTATTATTACATAACATTATCATTGTGACCTCATGCTTGATGTTGTATGAGTAATGGGCCACAAATTTTGAAACTAGTTCTTCAAAAGTTTTTATGTCGGATGGTAATTTAGAAAACCACTCCATGGCCATACCTCCTAAGATTATTGGGAATAGTCTCATTAAATAGGTGGTATCATGCATGAACTCCAAGCTCAATGCACAAAATTTTTTTAAGTGATCTTGTGGATCTGACGTTTCTTCGTACTTGTCATACTTGGGAAACACTACATTGATCGAGAATGGTACCATTGCTATACTTTTATCAAATGGGAATGGACACAATGCTTTGATAGAAAAGGGTTTAGGAGCCCCTCTTTGCTTGATTGTATCTAGTTGCATTTGAAATATCTTAAACTTCTTGTTCATGATGTCAATAGTACTCTCTTCAACTTCTGGCGGTCTAAGTTGATTCACATCATAATCTCAGGGAAGCTTAAGACCTACTCAAGATAGGTCCATGAAATACTTCTCTTTATCTCTTGCCATTTATTTTTCCATGAGTCTTATGAAATAGGGGCACTGGATGGCTTCATCAACCTTGTCATCGGTTGCATCATTGACAGTTGGTTCGGCATTAGTTCTTTGGTTAGTGGTATCAATCCCTTGAGTGTTTTGATCTGTCCCTCCACTATTGGTATTACCTTGATTATTCATGTCAATACCTCCATTATTTGCATCACCTTGGTTTTTTGGGTCAATTCCACTATTGATGTTATTACCCAAGCCACCATAGTACATCATGTTGTATTCCACTTCTTGTTCGGGTGATTTTTGGGGTACTCTTGGGGTGGTAGAAGCATCACCTGGGTAAGGGAGCTCTTGTCTCAAATAAGTCACGTCTACTTGCAAGGTTTGCTTCATGTAGTATGATCTAGTAAAAGGAGGCATGAACAAACCACTTGGAGAATAAGAGTTAATATTGCCCGTGGTCAAATCCTTGTGAAATTTTCAAAAATTGTGTAGAACTAGGATTTTCTACTGGGCAGGATATTGGAACAGTAAGAACACGAAAAAGGGTATCTAAATATGTGACCAAAAAATTTTGAACCCCTCGGTAAGTACTCACTATTTTCCCTTTTATGTTTCTGGGCATCACTTGCCTGAGTGTAGGCATGACTTAAAATATCATACGCATGAACTAGAATTGTGTTAGGCAGCACACTACAGGTATGTAGGTGGCACTTTACTATTAATAGGCATTTTCCCAGTGTTTTCAGGTGTCACTTAATATATCTAAGGCGTGACTTTAAGGTTGATACATGATTTTGGAATAGTCACAGGCATGACTTTACTGCTGATAGGCATTATTTCTTTGTGCACAGGCAACACTTTGTTGACCAGGTTGTAAATTTTGGATTTTAGGAATTGCAAGATCAGTTTTCTGGAATTTTCTCATTTGAAATGGAAGACAATCACAACACACACATCAATTTTAACCATGTCCCCAAAACACACTAAAGTGTATATTCTCGATCATTTTCCACAAGTATTGCACAAGAAAGAATTCCAAGCAGTCTACCTATAGTCAATTTTGGCTTTTAACATTTTGGCTCTATGAGGTAGCTTGCTATTTATCAAGTTTTATTGAACAATTCCATTCTAAACTATGTCAAGTTCTTATACCCACTTGCGGGCTTCCCACACGCACAAAAGCACAATTTGGCACAATCCATTAGGACTACTAGAGGAAGTGAAGACACTTGTACACAATCTAGCCACTTCCCTTTTAAGGAAAAGTGTATTTTTATTATAGTGGGTTGGATATTACCGCGGCAAAGGTGGTTGTCTCCCACTTGGGTCATTCCCTCTCACCAGCCTCATTAAGGAAATTTCTCGGGAGGCAAGCCCTCTAGTGTTCTAGCATGTTCATGTTTAAAACAAGGAAATGGAGTTAAGAAGAAGTTTTTGGAAATTTGGTTCACCAAAAGGTGAAGAGCATATCCCTAACTTTTCCTTAATTTCCCAAACACAATTAGCAATGTTCAATTTCTTTCACCCACTAACTATAGGGATTTGAGTATTTCTACTCTCCTCCACAAAGAAAGGGGCTTTGATTTTTATGTGTTTGATTCCTCAACCTTTCTTATTAATCAAAAAGTTCAACACCTTTGGCATTTTGATTCACTAGAAGAAGTGAAGAGCATAGGCTAAAATACTAAACTTTCCAAACAAAGAGAGGCCATTTGTAATTACTAGATTTTGTAAATGCTTGAATGCCACAATCTAAGGGAAAATATTGACTAGTTTTAAGGCTTACCTCTCCTTGTAGCTAGCATAAGCTAGGGGCAGTTTTGAGTGATTTTATCATTTTCACCTTACCTTGGCAATAGCTTTCCTTTCCAAATGTGCTTATCCACCAACAAGTTAGTCAACACAAACAATCACAATGAAGAAAACCAAATCAAACTTGAAGAAGCAAACTTTTATGTTGAATCTTAAAACCTTATTTGCAAATTTTGATGAAAACTTGAACTAAGGAGAGAAAATCCAATTAAGAGATACAAATTTTTTTTTGTAAGCTTCTACAATTATGAGATAATTCTGATATACCTTATTTTCTTCTTGTTGTGATTCCTCAAGGACAGATTTGATGTGCTCAAAATTTTCCTTCTTGATCTTCCTAGCCAAAGCCTTGCCTTCATGATTGAATTTTCTCTCTGGCTTTTGAACCTTTATGTGTCTACTCATTTATAGTAAAAACATATAGACATCAAGCAAGATAATCAAATTTATCAATTTGACAACAAATTAAAACAACAGACAGTAGGTGTCATTGTCCAGCTAATACGTGTAATTAAACTGTTAGAAGGCATAACTTTAATAATAGCGAGCATCACTTTCCAGCGGCTCAAGCATTATTTAAAGTTACTCAGGCATGATAATTTATTTACTAGGCATAACAATTAATGTAATCCACGTAAGATAAGCTATTAAAAGGGGCAGTTCACAAAAATTAAGCGTCGATTAGAAGATACTAGGCATGACTTTATGTGCAAATTATGTCGTAAAGGCTATCATAGGCGGTAGAAGTCAGCTAACACGCGACACTTCTCTGGTAGCAGGCATTGCTTTACAGTCCCGAGTGTGACACTTTATCTCCCAGGCATAACAATTTATCTAGTAGGTGTCGAATAACTGCTACGAAGCAGCAGAACAGTAGGCATAGGCGTTAGTTAATTCATTGTACGTGTCATTTTACTTATTTTATGCAAAAATGTCACATAAAAGTGAAGATACAACACACAAAAAAATGATATAAATGTTAGAAATGAGGCTTAGAGCCTCACGGTGGGTGCCATTTGTGTGTGAATGCTTTGCACCTTCATGAAATTAGGATTAATATCTAACAATCTTAGCAAATACAATGAAAATTTAAACTAAGAATTGCATAAGAATCCATGACATCTCATGGTTCTCTAATTAGATGTGGTAAGTAGAGCTCTCAGCTTAATCTCCACTAGTGACACTTCTAAAATGAGAAATATGATACTACAAATGCTTATTCTAGCTCACTAACTCTCAAATTGATACAAAAATAATTCAAATGCTCTCAAATACTCTTGATTGCTATGAAAATGATTATAATAAGGATGCTTTGAAAATGAATTTCTAAGATGAATATTACTCTCAAAATGCCTCATACTTATAGTAAAATCCCAAGGGTAGGGGGTAGAGTGAATTAACCATGATTTACCTTTGGTTGAGTCAAAAATTTTGCAATGTTCACAAATGGGGGGACAATTTAAAGGTTTGTCTCAAAGCTTTGGACAAAAGGACAAAATTGAGTGGATGAGATTGAAACTTTAAAATGAGTGATCAAGATTCATTTCTTTTTGAGTGATTTATTTCTTTTTGTCCTCAATTCTCATTGGTTGCTCAACTTTGTTGAAAGATATTAGGATTAATTAAATTTAATTAATTAATTAAATTTAGCCATGTAAGGAATAAGTTCATTTTGATTTTTTATTAAACAACTATACAATTAATTGATTAAAATCAATTATGTAGTGCTTTTCACCCCTTTAAGCTTTGATTTAATTATTTAACATCATTATTTGATTTTTCCTTTGATTTAATTATTTTGTCCAATTTGATTTAATTATGTCCCTTTTTATTGATTTGATCCTTTTTTTATGAGAATTAGTGCATTTTGATTATTTTGAGCCATTTTATTGATTTTAAAGCACTTGTCCATTTTTTAGTGTCTACAGCAATATTGTGTGGTTGACCTCCTTCATTTGATTGTTTTATCTATGAGTGAAAAGCCATTAATTGATCTAATTATGTATCTAAGCTCTTCCACAAGGCTTATTAAAATTGTCTAATAAAATTTTAATCACGATTAAAGGTAATGGATATCAGTAGATGAACACAACCACAATCAAAGAAAATATGCACAAGGATGCTTGTTAATTTTTTATCAGATTTGATCTATCTATGGCTTTTCTATTTTTATACTATGATTCTTAAAATCAATGTACTTTATTGATGGTATTCGATCTACAAGAGAAGAACATTTATTGATTTTGATATCTTCAATTATGGATCGGATATGTATTAAATATATAAGAAAGAGACACATCCCATGAGAAAACATGTCTCCACAAAGTGGAGACATGTTCATTCATGAGATGTCTTATGAATTGTGCCTTTTCATCTTAATTAAACACTTGATCTCTAATCGAGGTTTTTTTTTTATTACGGTAACAGCAGGTTTTGAAGGGGCCTCGAAACCCTTTAACAAAGTTATGAAAAGAAAAGCATTGAGAAACAAAAAGACAACAGACTATCCCCAAAAAGGATAATCCCTAGCAGGGACACTTCCCAAATTTACAATAAGCACAACCTCAGAAAAACAAAAAAGACAAAAGCGAGAAACCCCTAGGAGGATAGGGCCAAAAAATCCTCCAACAATAGAGTTAAACCAGAGCCTTCAGGAAGCCCTCCGATTCAACCAGCTAACTCTGCATAGTCTTAATAGAGTGTTTCAAATTAATTATTTCCTGGTCCTTCACCTTGATCTTCTTCCTGGTATTTGATCTTGTTCTAGTGCCCGGTCCTAGTTGTTGGCTGGATTCAGTCCCTTCATTTTTATCTTTCATTGTGTCTTTATTGTTTCCTTCTAGCACACTGCAAAGAGTCTTCACATTTTCCATAGTAGCTTTCATTCCAGCATTAGATAGAGCAAGCAATTTCTTGAGCATGGCTTCATTGCTACTGATCTTATCATTTAAAGGGATCATGGATTTCTCCAAAACTTTATTGATTTTTTCCTCCAGCATAGGGGGATCATCTGATACCTTATCAAAAACATCTTCATTTCTTTTATTCAAAACAACATCCTTCCTAAGCTTATCAATGGTGTCCTCTAGCATCGCATTCCTAGTTTCCAGCCTTACGCACCTATTTTTCAATTCCACAAGGTCATTTTGAACCCATTTATCAAGATTGTAGTCGTAAATAGCCCTATTTTTAGCAAGTTGAACTGCAGTCATGGAAATAGCTCTCTTCACATGGGACTCCCTTTCTCTCAGATCTTCCTCAAGGGGGCGATGGTAGATATCCCCTTCAGAGCTATTCTCACAATCTTCATTATCTTTTTCCTTCCTAGAGATAGGGGATTTGAAGTTAGCAGGGATATCCTCCTCCGTAGCCCTGATATCCTCTTTGTTAGAGTCATCATTAGTAATATTTTCTACCTCCATACTAACCTCCTTATCATAATTATCCTTTATTTTGCAATATTATTCTTGATTTCCTGCTTCCTCAACATCATGTTTGCTTTCGACAACAGTAGCTGAGATGTCAGGAATGTCCTTCTCTTTGGTATGAGATCTATCCTCCTTATCATCAGTATTAATAGTGACATCCTTAGCTAGATTAGGTTTCTCCTGGTCAAACCCAAAATACCCTTCCACCATGTCAATAATATTTTTTGTGACATCTTCAAGATTCACCATAGCCGCCTCATGAGTAGCTTGAATGCTGGAAGTCATCATATCAACATGACCCTTGACAAAGTCAATAGTTGCCATAGAATCCTTCTCTATAATAACCCTATTCTCATCATTGGCATTCACAGTATCAACATTTTCCATTTCATCAGTCGTAACCTCCTTACAATCTTTCATCCTAGAATCCTCCATGATAGCAATACTGTCCTCTTTTATCCTATAATTATCTTTACCTAGGGAATCCTTCTCAGCCTCTTGACCATCCTTCAACCCAAGAGTATCAATGATAGTTGTTAAAGAAGAAAGGGTTTTTTTCCTAGAAGAGGTTTTCTTCTTCAGGGAAGGACCAACAAGGTTCTTCCTCTTTTTGTTGCTAACCTGAGAAGGAATGGGCTCAGGGACGTGGTCCCTGGCATACTCAGTAATTAGAAGAATGAGCCCAACATGAAGGATGGGAAAATTCCTCGTCCTATGCTCAATGATAATTTGATTTAGTGAGCTCAATAGAAAGAAAGGGAAAGAAACCCTATTTTCATGTCTGAAATGATTTACCAAAACAAAGTGGTAATTATAAACTCTAGAGAACTATCCCTCTAAGGTGAAGTATTCCATTATAACCCTAATGACCGAGCCCTAGAGATTCTCAATATTATCCATTTCGACATAGTCTTTCTTACCTTTGACCAACAGGGCGCATTCTTCATCAATGAAAAGGAAATCCTTGTACGCTTTGTTGCCCACTTTAATCTCTTTGGAGTACTGCATTCCCTCAAGAGGGATGCTTGTGATTTCTGGAAGAAGCTCCAAGGTGAGACTGAAGGACTTCCCAGCCAGATTGGCAGTACCCTTATCCCAACCAACAACAAATTCTTTTGAAACCTCTTTATCGTGCCCATGTAAATGCTTAAGGAACTGGTGGAATTTACCTTTTTTAAGCTCATTCTAGACATCCTTACCATACCTCCATTTGCAATCAGCAGGTTCCTCCCTTCTTAATTCACCTCCCATTGTAAAAATTTTACCCAGATCCTTAATCTCAGGAAAGGAGTTCTCCTTAATTTACAGAGATAAAAAAATATAATCGCTCGAGACTCAATTAAGAGAATGGAGGTGATGCTTCTGATTTGTAACCCATAAAGCATGTGAAATCAGGAGGCAGTGACCAGTAATAATTACTTGGTGCATCACCTTCAGGGCTATCATAATGAGGGGTGATTTTTGAAGTGTGTTCAAGGATTTGTACTTTTTTGAATTCCACATCACCTCTAACTTTCTCAAAGACTGTAATACATCATTTTGTGTACTCATTATTAACAATTATTATCACCCCTTCTTTTTGCCTTATTCTATCATAATTAATACGAGAATTTATCTCATCATTATTTTAGTAGCACCATACCATTTTTAAGTTCTGACACTTCTAGCCCCAAGATTGGTGAGCCCATCAGCAACTTGATTTGTCTCATGAAAATTATGGGAGACATGAAAGACTCAAAGGATTGAGAAATATTTTTAATTTTAGCAATTATATGCTCTATAGTCTAGGAGGGGGGGTTGATTCCTTTGATGTTGTTGACTATGTTAAGTGAATCTCCTTCCAACCAAACATTTTTACACCCTAATTCTTCCACCAGCATGATAACATTAAGAGTTTCCATCACCTCGGCTCTATGATTCATTTGCATCCCCAAGGGATACGCTATAGCTCCCACACAATTGCCATTCCAGTCTCTGATAACACCTCCACTCCTAGAGATTCCCAAATTTCCTTCAGAAGCACCATCAAAGTTAGCATTGATCCACCCATTAGGAGGGGAAAACCAAATCGAATTGGCTCTTGAAATATTAGGCTGATGATTAGAAGGATGGAAATTCCAATTTCTGATATCCTCTTCAGACAAGCTTTCCTGGAGCTTCTTCTTACAGTTGAGAATAACATTGATAAAGTTTTCTTTCAACCCTCTGCATATATTGTTCCCAATGATCTCAGGTTTAGAAAATTTCTCCCTAAAAATTATGTTGTTTCTTTCCTTCCATATACACCAGCAAAGGTGAGGAGGGATAAGTTTCCAGAACTCTCTAGCCAACTCATTAGAAAAAGGGCAGCTCCATTAAGTAACAAATTCCTGCCAATAGTTAGGAAAAAGCTAACACAAATTCCACTTTTTGAAAATAAGATCCCACACCCTACGGGTGTAGTTACAATGCAACATAAGATGGTCACAAGATTCAACATCTTCCATAAAAAGAAAACATCTATTAACCAAAAGAAATCCCCTTTTAGACAAATTATCAAGAGTTCGGAGCTTATTCTGAATAGGATCCAGAAGAAAAAATTGATTTTAGGGGTTAAGAACTTATACCATACAGTAGCACACAAAGGTTTTACTTCCCTTGAAAAAGACAGAGAACTAGCTAAGGCAATCAAGAATTCTCCATTAGAGGTAGGGACCCATATAACTTTGTATTGAAAGTTGTCCCTAATAAACCAAGACTATAATTCATTCATAAGAGTGTGGAAACTTCTATCTATGAAGCCAATGTCCTTCCATTTATTATCTTGCCAGTAGTCAAAAAAATTTAATCCAAAGAAAGCTTTGGCTTGATTGATTGCTTCCTTCCACTCTTGCTTGTTGGCTAGGGGCTCTTTTTGGATCCAAGGGTCATCCCAAAAGTTAATTTTTACCCCATCACCCAGCTTCCATCTTCTCCCCTCAAGAATGATATCTTTTGAAGAATTTATATTATTCCAAATATAAGACCCATTAAATTTGTCTTCATTTTTTATTTAGTCCTCCAAATTTCTAGAATCAAAAAGATACTTTTTTCTTATAATTTTATTCCATTGCTTTCTGTCCCCATAAATTCTCCAAATTTTCTTAACCAGAAGAGCTTTATTAACAAGTTTAATTGGTCTTAGCCTAAGACCCCCTTCGCTCTTAAGTTTGCAAACCTTTTCTCAAGCTATCAAACTTAATCTTTTTTAATCTTCTACTCCAGACCATAAGAATCTTTTTTGGATATTCACAATAACCACAACAAATTTATGGGGAATCTTGAAGAGACTCAGCGCATAAATAGGGAGATTTTGCAAAGAAGATTTGAGAAGTTGAAGTTTACCAAAGTTTCTTAGAAGGGATCCTTTCCAACTAGCAAGCTTATTATTAAACCTATCCATAATTAGATTCCAAAAGATTTCAGGGGGCTTAGAGCAAAGGGGAAGGCCCAGATAGGAGGAAGGAAGATTCTCGATGCTACAACTAAGGATATTAGAAATATTTTTCTATCTCTCAGGAGGAATATTAATGAAGAACATAAAGCTCTTATTCCAATTTATAAGTTGGCCTGAAGCAGAGGTATAGATAGTCAAAGCTTTTTTGAGGTTTATTTCTTCTTTTACAGTTTCCTCCCCCATAATAAGAGTATCATCAACAAATTGCTCATGAGAGCAACAGATCTGACCGAAGAAGGATTGAGACCTAATATGCTTCCCTCATTGACAAGTTTATTGATATATCTTCCAAGGCACTCAACCAGAATAGAAAACAAGATCAGAGATATGGGATCTCCTTGCCTGAGACCTCTAGAAGGTTTTAAAAAATTGGAAGATCTACCATTAACAATAACAGAGGATGAAACAGTAGAAACTAATTGAAAAATGAGCTTTAAGACCTCAGAATCAAAGCCAAAGAGACTTAGAACTTTCTAGAGGAATTGCCAGTCCACCCTATCATAGGCTCTGGACAAATCAAGTTTCATAAGAAATCCTTGCTTCTTAGCTACTTCAAGGGAGTGAATATTTTCATGGGCCACCACAATAGAATCTAGAATTTATCTTCCTAGATCGAAGCCATTCTATTGGGAGAGATTATGGAAGGCATAATGGCAAGCATCCTTGAAGTCAAAACTTTCACTATAATCTTATAGACAATGTTGCAGAGACTTATCGGTCTGAAAGCTTTAACCGTATTAGCACCTATCTTTTTGGGAATCAGGACCAAAAAAGTAGCATTAAGTTCCCTTAGAAGAACTCTAATACCAAAGAATTCTTTGACTGCGTCCTGAACATCTTTACCAGTTATGTCCCAAAATTGTTGAAAGAAGAAAAGGGGGAAACCATCTAGACCTGAAGATTTATCCCCTTCAAAAGAGAACACTACATCTTTTATTTCCTTATCATTGGGGATGGCCTTGAGCTTGACAATAGTCCTCTAATCAATCAGATTAGGGATGGTAGAGAGGATCTCATTTTGATTTTGCATATCAAGATTTTCCTCTTTGGATAAAAGAGAGGAGAAGAAAAGGAGCATTTCCTTTCTAATATCCTCTTCCTTATTCAAGGTTTTACCATTAGAAACAAGGGAATAAATCCTATTGATAGCTTTGTGTTTCATAGCTATCATATGAAAGAATCTTGTATTTTTGTCCCCATCTTTTAGCCAAAGGGCTCTTGATCTCTGTCTCCAGAAAGATTCCTCTTTAGAAATGATGTGAAAATCAGCCACTAGCACATTTTCAATTTTTTTAAGCTCCTCATATAGGCCCTCTCTTTGAATTTTCTCTCGAATGACCTTTAATTCATTTTGTTTACTATTTTTAGCCATAAAAATATCCCCAAAAATTTCCTCATTCCAGGTTCTAACTTTCCTTTTGACAGTGCTCAGCTTTTTAGCAATTCTATACATAGCACCACCATCCTAGTTATAATTCCACCATTTTGTAATACAATATTTCAAGCTTGGGTGAGCCATCCACATTTTTTCAAAATGAAAAGGAATATTATTTTTCCCATTTAAAAGGTTGGCATTAAAAGTTATGGGAAAATGGTCAGAACCAATCCTTAGAGAAGAAGATAAGGAGCAAGAAAACTTAGAGATCCAGTCAAAAGATAAAAGAGTTCTATCTAATTTAACTTGTATGAGATTGGCTCTAGTTCTTCTATTTGTCTAGGTGTAGGATATTCCTTCTAGCTCCATGTCCATAAAAGATTGGTCATTGATGTAATCCATGAGATCCAGTCTGTTGTCAATTTGATAAGGGACACCACCCATTTTGTCATCAGAATTTAGGGGAGTGTTGAAATCTCCCATAACCATCTAGCTATCCTCTTGGTACTTGCTTTTGATTTCTTTAACCCTTTTCCAAAATTTTAGTTTGCCATTTTTAGTATTGGGGGCATAGATATTGATCAAGTTCTAGGAAAAATCATCTTTAAGATGTTTAACTTTGACAAGAATTATATTTTTCTCCACAAGCAAAATCATGTAATCAACAGTGATATTATTCCAAAAAATAACAACTCCTCCAGAAGCTCCGTCAAAGTCACTTCCTATACTATTACCATTCTTAAAAGGGTGATTTTTTTCCACTTTAATACTTGACATCTTAGTTTCTTGAATTAACAAAATATCTGGTTTGCTATCTCTCACCATATTCCTCAAAATATCTTTCTTATGGGGACTATTCAGTCCTCTAATATTCCAAGACAGGATCTTCATTTAAAGAGTTGGGGAGCAGATCTTTGGGATAGTAGATTATTTACCATCTACTATATTCTTTTTTGCTTCATGTTCCCTAGTTATTTTGTGAGTAGGTCTACCTCTTCTCTCCCCTAACAGAGATCCAACATCATCTTTATGTTGTCTCCTAGTTTGAACTCCTCTCTTGGGGGTACTTTCTGATTTCTTACCTGACTTTGTCATCCTTTGACTCCCCCCACTTTTTTTGAATGCTTTTTGAGCTTATTTTTATCAATAACTTGTGACCAGGGAGTCTCATGAAGATGGTCTTCAGCCAAGTTCTCCTTTTGGCTATCTTCCTCACTGAATTCAGACTAGCTCCTGCTGCTACTGGCTAAAATAGGGGAATTTTTAGACCCATTAATTTGAATCATAACTAAGTCTGAGTTTCCTATTTTAGTTCCTCCAGAACCCTTAGGAGAAGGGATATTTTCATCTTTATCTTCTTTATTAGGGCTTAGGAAATCCATCTGAACTTTCTCTTATGATTTCTCATTAGTTGATTGTATTCCTTCTTTAACTTTATCTCCTTTGTTAGATCTTAGAGAGTCCAACTAAGTTGTCTCAACAGCTTTATCCTCAGCTCTTTCTGGCTGTGTAGAGGATTCGGCTCCTATCAGGTTTTCAACTTCTATTTTATTTTCAATAGCATGTTCATTATCAAATCCACCATCTTTTTGATCATCTTTTTTCTTCTCTTCCTCATTAGGAATATTAGGTTTGACTTGGGTCTCTACTGCTCCATTCTTTTCTCTCCATTCAATTCTTGTGTCTTTCTTTTTAATTTGGTGAACTTTCTCCTTTGGTTTCATTGGGCATTGTTTTGCCCAATGCCCAAATTTTTAACATGTGAAGTAGGCAAAGGGAAGAGATTCATAATCCACCATTTGAATATGTTTTCCTAACTTTGAATTAATAACTTAATAACCTCTGGTAGATCTGCCTTATGGTGGATGTTGACACAGATTCTAGCATAGACAAGTCTTGTCTTAGTAGTTGTCATCGGGTCAATAGAGAGTAACTCACCAAAAGATCTAGTTAGACCCAAAAAAATATCCTCATGCCAATATTCTAGAGGAAGACCCTAGAATCAAACCCATACTGTGGCCACTTCAAACATATATGCATTCAAGTCAAGTCTAGTACCCCATTTTTGGAGAGCCAAAGATGATTTGCTGAACATCCAAGGGCCCCCACAAAGGACATCAGAGAAGTCTTCTACACTTGAGAAAATGAATGAGAAAAATCCCTTTGGCAAGGCTGCTATGTCAACTTGGCCCTTTAGTTTCCATTTTCTAGCTATGAAAAGTCTCACAACATCAATATTAGGTCTATGTCTAGTGAACTTTCCCACCAGCATATTTTTCATTGATGACACAGTGTGGTCTACCAATGAATCAGGGAGGGAAATACTGAAGACTCCCTTTTCCAGGTTAGAAGTATTATCAACACAAGGAAATGAAGACTTTCCTATTGGCTTGACCCCAAACAAGGATGACCAACTACCTTTTTTCGAGCTTTCATAAAAAGAATGACCAGCACTCCTAGAAAAGGGAGGCTTACCGACATTTGTACCTAGTTTTGATGCACCATCTTAGGAAAGCTTTCTATCTAGGTCTGTGTCCCCTTTTTTTTCCTTGGTGGAGCCCTCCACTGATTCTCCCCCAACCTTCTACTAGTAACCTACCTTGAAGATTCCTCGAGCACTTCCAGGTGTTGGTTTCCTGCCCATAGAAGAGTTTGAAATTGCTTGTTTTTCTATAACATTTCCACCATCTTAGGAATTATTGTTGTCTGAGTCTTTGTCCCCTTCTGAGTCCTTGTCTCCCCCATTCTTTTGTTGTTCACCTACCACTATGGACGCCTGATTTTTGCCTGTAGCAAGTTTCTGGCCCGGTGAAATTTTTGAATTTGCTTCCTCCAGCTATCGCCTTCCCTCTCCGCTCACCATGTTCTTCAAGGTGTGTTTTATCTAATCTAGGTTTGTTACTTAATATATATATATATATATATATATATATATATATATATATATATATATATATATATATATATATATATATATATATATATATATTGTATATATATTATACTATATATATATCTAGTGGTTATATCTGACTGAAACTACAATGGCATTAACACTCCCTCTTAGTTAGGGAGGATAAACACAAAATAGATATTATCTCAAAGTAGTATCAAGAATGGAAAATTTTAAAGATATCTTTGATTAGAAGATATCCACCATTTAGATATCATCTCATGATATCACAAGTAATGGGCTCCTGAATATCAAGTCACGTGATATTCACCAAGTACTCAAGATGTTCATAAGGTATGTGCACATGTATCCTCAATAATACTTACCATATGAACATTATATTCATGGTTTGTTTAAGGAAATTAATCCACCATGCAAGATATTCATGGTCTTTTTAAGGAAATTAATCCACCATGCAAGATATTCATGGTCTATTTAAGGAAATTAATCCACCATGCAAGATATAATCTATCATGATCTTCTTAGACATCATAAGATATCTATCACAATAGAAAATTTAAGTTATTGTAAGATCGTCATCTTTCAATAACATCTACAAGTACAAGTGATAATCATTTAGAATTCTTCACTTCCTCATGATGTACACAGGGGGCAGGTCCATTATAAAAAAAAATGGAGTCACACACATGACATCCACCATGCCTTAGTGTAGAGGGTGGAAATAAGAGATTTATCCTCAAAATTCTCTCACAAAGAACTCATTAAGAAGATATCAATTTGTTGATCTTTTCATCCAAGATTGGTTAAGATAAACTATCAAAATCCCTCAAAATCTGATATCAATCTTCTGAGCTCCTTGTCCAAATTTACCTTTGAAGTTTCAGACTCCATCTGAATCTGATATCAATCTTCTGACCTCCTTGTCCAAAGTTACCTTTGAATTTTTAGACTCCCTTTGAATCTAATATCAATCTTCTGACATCCTTGTCTAAAGTTACCTTTGAAGTTTCAAACTCCCTCTAAATCTAATATCAATCTTCTTTTCCTGAAAGAGCATCCCCAAAAAATATCAACACAAATAGCTCTTATAGTACGTATAGAAATTAAGATAAGAGAGGGACTACAATGAGTAGATAAATGTAATAATCAATGATAATAAATACTTATCTGTGCATCAACATCCTTGATACAAGTTTCTCCAATAAGGGTCCATATGTACCAAATCAAAAAATGTCTCCATATAAGAATTTGTCAACAATATTATGATTTATTTCCTTTCTTATCTCTTCCTCGTAAAGAGTAACAAATATATATTATATTTTCTTATTCTTTTATTTTCCATTATAAGTGTCATTTTTAATCTCTTCCTCGATCAATGCTAATTCCTATCTCATAGTGAGTGATATGTTTCATACCCCATTATTTTTACCACCTCATGTTCCATTTTCAATGGATATATCTTGAGGAGAATTTGTATTCCTCCTAAACAAACCTCTACTTTATAATCTCTTATTCCCTTATTCATTATCTAGTTCCCTATATACCACCTCTCATGTATTAGTGCCTCACAAAATGATTATATTTGAGACATATCCTTACTAGACTTCTAATATGGTTAATTAACACCCTGCCCTTCATACGTTGACATGTATCTCTCGTGTGAGAAATTGATTACAATATATAAGAAGTGTAGATATGAATAATTGTGGTCAATGCCTTCTGTTAGATATTCTCATATTTCTGATGCTATTGCCAAATGATTTGATTCCCTTCTTAAATTTGAATGATTGTAATGTTTGGATACCAACACTTGCGACTGACTAGAATACCAAAAAAAAATTTACTTGCCGCCAAAACAAGAATACATTAGTTACACTGAGGTCTTGAGTGTCTAGATAAGAAATTCTCACCACTAGAAAAAATATTCTCATCTCAAAATGTACATCGCAGATATACACCAAACAATGTTATCGAAAGACATCTCTTGCATAGAGATGATTCATCATACACTTGTTTGACTCAACTACACGAACATGTGTCTCTTTGATGATTAGCTGTTACAAAACATGAGACGCTTGAATTCCAAAATGTTATGACAAAAGTAAGATTGCCGAAAGAATGAACCGATGATAGTTAATAGAATGTGCCATTCCATATACTCATAGTCATGGCACATGAATTGACTGAGGTTATTGTAAAGGATTCATTTCATGAGCTAAGGTATAATACACTTTATTGCCATTACTTGTGACACCAAGGAATGGGATGCATAAGAAGAACCATTCTCAACAACAGTGACACAACATTTGATGTAGCTCTTTGAAGACAAACAATATCACATACACACAATCTCTATGATGAAGCAATTATTTTAGGTAAGTAGATATCTCCTATAGCTACAATCTTTAATTTATACCCCCAAATGTATCCAACAAAATTTTCTCTCTCCGGTCACATATACAATAGAGTTTTAAAATCTGATCTTGATCATTTCTCAAACTTGGCTCTGATACCATGTTAATTTTTGATCAAATTTGATCTATCTATGCCTTTTCTATTTTCAAAATATGATTCTTAAAATCATTATACTTTATTGATGGTATTCAATCTACAATAGAAGAACATTTATTGATTTCAATGTCTTCAATTGTGAATCAAAACTGCATTAAATATATCAGCAAGAGACACATCCCATGAACGGACATGTCTCCACAAAGTGGAGACATGTCCAGGGATAACTTTAAGAAACCCCTCCTGAAAAAAAAGCCTAAAATGTTGGCGAATCCAACATCTTGTGGGCAGGAAAATTTTAATATCGAGGGCGATTTTTTTATTCCATATAGGGAAATAAAATATTATATGTTGGCGATTTTTTTCTTGCCCTAGCAAAAATCATTTTAAATGTGGCGAATTAATGTTTTTTTTCACTGACAGATATATAAATGATGGCTATTTTTTCCCTTGCCAAAAATGAATTAATAATTTCAGAGGTGAATTACTTGTTTTGTAGGAAAATGAATAATAATGGTCTTGGCTAATCTTCAGTGGTAAACTGAAAAATTGTTTAATCTGAAAGCGAAATTTGCGCATTTATTGGTAAACTGAAAAATTGTTTAATCTCAAATCGTTGTTCTTCTTAATCTACGATTTTGTAAGGTTGTTTTTGGCATCTTGTTAAGTTGTTTCTCAAATTATGCACTGTTGAAACTTGAAATGTTACTGTTAGTCTGTGACTTAGTTAAAAATAGTGAACTGTTAATAATTAACTATTTTCCTTTAATCTGATTGGTTAAAAGTTAACAAATGGAGCTTCAAGGAAAACTAAAGATTAATAGATTATAAGCTTAACAAAGTTAAATATAATTTTGATAATCTATGTGTCAAATTTTTATTTCATACCTATCTTGTCACCTATTCCTAACTTTTTTTTCATTATAAAATCTTTTAAATGATGAAGAATAGTTTATAAACAAGTATCACAATTTTCAATATATGTTAAATTTTAATAATTTATAGATATTATAACTATATTATATTTTAATTTTGAAACTAAATAATAAATATGAATAAAAATAGAGCATTTGCAATTATATTTTTAAATTGTAATTATAACCATATCATATATATATAATATAATTATTTATACTATAATATAATATAATATAATTACAACCATACGATATAATCATAACCATATAATATAATATAATTATATTCATAACGATATGAGATAATAAATAATAATAATAATAATAATAATCATAACAATATAATATAATATAATATAATTATAATATAATATAATTTAACCATATAATATAATATAATATAATACAATCTGAAGACTGATAGATCGACGGCCCGGGATGAATTTCGGGCCGATTTGGGGAATCTTTTCCCATCTGCCCAGATTCATCCGGAATATTATTTTTATAATAATAATAAATCTTAAATGATTACATAATATAAGTAATATTATTTTTAATTGAATGCCAAAAAACATATTATAATTTATAAAAAATACATTATTAAAATATAAAATATAAACCAATGCAGTTACATTAAAAAAAATTAAAAATATTTAAAAACAATAATAATTTAATAATTTAATTAAAAATAATAGAACATATGATATAATTATTTATACTATAATATAATATAATATAATTACAACCATATGATACATTGATATAATCATAACCATATAATATAATATAATTATAACCATATAATATTTATATAATATAATAATAATTAATAATAATAATAATAATGACCATCGACTATCGAGTCTGAGTCATCGACGGCCCGGGATGAATTTTGAGCCGATTTGGGGAATCTTTTCCCATATAGGTTATGATTATTATTATTATATTGTATTATTTAATATTATTTATAATATTAAATAATAAAATATAATAATAATAATAATAAATTTAATAAACATTTGATAGTCTATAGATCGACGGCCCAAGATGAATTTCGGGCCGATTTGGGGAATGCTTTCCCATCTGCCAATATTCATCCGGAATAGCGACACGTGTAACTTATGTACATTATTGAGTCTTGACAATTTATTACTGTTAGATGTACATTGTACATTAAAGTTAAAACCATTAATTACTTATTACTTTCATTTTAACTATTAAACTTCAAGTATTTACGAGAGTCCGATATGATAGCCATAGGGTTTTCAAATTTTAAATTTTCAAAGACTGGCAGAATTCCATTTTGTGTTCTGATTTCTGAAGATTGAAGTCTGAAAGTGTGACACTGTGAAACTTTGTTATCAGCCGACAACACCAATTATCCAATCTCAATTCCAGGTATTTAATTTTTTTCAAAAAAATTCCATTGCAATTTGCAGCAATAGAAATCTTGATTTTAATTGTCTTAGGTTTGCACTTTAAAATTATTTTGAATAGGGCCTGAAGTCTAATAACCAGTAGCACCAGGCATGGGCAAAACAAAGTCAAAAACCTCCCAAACGAGTGCACCCATAAAGGAAAAGAACGCCATTATAGAACTCAGACGAGTGCTACAAACCCCAAGTTTCACTGATGAGTGTCATCATATTTTTGATCCTGTTATCCATGGAGATTCTGAAATCATGGCAATTAGACATTCATTGTTTAGTAAGTGGAAAGATCCACAGAAGGGGAGAATTTATTAAAAATATAACAGCAGTATTGGGGCATATACAAATAAACTAGCTGTTGTGGTTACTAGATTAGCAAACCTCGCTGTACCCGAAGTATTCCCTTGCCCTAAAATTGTAATGCTATGCGCTCAGAATTATGATGAAAATAGAAAGGCAATTGTAAACCAAAACACTCAGGAGGAAATTTTATCAATAACTGAGAGTGAATTTCTGACTTTGTTAGACCTAGGGTTAGGGTTTAGAATAGAAAGCTCTAAGGAGTGCATTGACTTGGATAAACTAGCTCAGGCTTATGACAAGCTGGAAAGATGTTTTCAAGATTCATATATTAAGGGTTTAATACCCTCAGAGTCCACTACTAGTGTTACACTGGACAAAGACCATAAGCCTCCTTATCAATATGATATTTTTGTGCCATGGGTTCAGAATACTATTTCTTTGTTATCATTTTGTCTGGGATTGGACAGTAACAAGGAAGTGGGGGCCAGTGTTCTTGAAATGATTTATAATATCCATTGTCGAGGGCAGTCAGTTGAGCAGGTAGATGTAAGATATAATTTTGTTCAGCACATTGTTGAATCTATGCAACAACAATTATTGATGATTAAACAAAGTACAACTACAGGCAAGACCAAGACATTTAGGTTCACAAGTTACTTGTGCTACCTTCTTTTAGCAAAGCATCGCCCAATATTTGAGACAGAGAACAACAAGCTTGGTATTGAGGTCTATAAGTTTGATGAGAGAACCCAGAAGAAATCAGAGACTCCAAGTCCAGTATATGAGTGGACACATAAGATGAGGATGACTGCTGCAAATAAAAACTACAACCATTTTGTAGACTTCTTTTTGGCACCTATTTACCAAAAAATCATAGGCACTTCGATGCCTAGATTTCCTGTGTCTTGTAAAGATTGCATTCAACTGGGAAGTCAGATTCAATTGGCTGACTGGTTCTTTATGGAAGTGTACACTCTCTTAAGGTTTTACGGTTCAGCGGTTGAACCCTGCAAACTTCCAATGCATGTTACAGAAAGGGTTTTTACACTGGAATATGTACGGCAGATGGAGAGTGCAGATGAACTTTTCAGTGGACAACAAAAGAAAATGATATTTCCTTCCTTGCCTTTCGCAATTGGAGGCCTCACATTTGAGAGAAAGGCTTTCAAACTGGCAAATGAATTGGTAACTTTTTTTGGCTTTGATTTTGTCAGTCACTGGAATTATGATCCACTGAACATAATACAAACGAGACTTATTGCCAATGGGAACTTTGCGAGAAAATATCAACATCAGGAGATGCCATTGATAGAAAAGTTTAAAAACAAGGATTCATGGGATGAGGTTAAGAAAGAGATGGAGAACCATGCAACAGAGAATAATATTTCAATGCAAGAATTGTCATCCCAAATTATGACATTGCACAAATCAGAGCCTCTGACATACTTAAATTTCTACAAGAAAGCATCTCAACCTTCTACGAGGTCTATGCCTAAAGAAATTAAAGAGGCATGCAAAGCTGAAATGTGGTGTCAAACCAAGATGACTGATTTCTGGAAAATGAGGCAAAATTTGGGTGAACCAAAGACATCAGATGTTTTTGATGAAATTGAGGAGGATGAAATTTTCAGCAATTATTGGAATAAAGAGCATCCAACTGTACTATATGATTTTGGCAGTGACGGTGATAATGAAAGGCAGAAGGACCTCCAGTCTGATGCTGACATTCAAGGTATTCAGGATTCCGGGTCAACCAGGGGCAGAGATATTGTTACACTTCAAATGAGTGATTCTATTAAATAAACATATAGTAGAGGGGCAACTATGATACAAAAAATGGGTTATGCAGGTCTAGGGCCCATTGGTGCAAGTGGTGAAGGGATTTGGAATCCACTTCCAGTACCAGAGCCACCCAAAAGAGGATGTAAACCAATCATTGGACTCTCTGACAATGAAGATGATTCATCTAGAAAGGGCAAAAAACATTATGTCTCTGCTTCTGAAGGTCATCCCAAAACATTATTTGTTAAATCTTCAAATCTAGTTGTAGTTGATCCCACTGGCACTGGCACTAGCACTAGCATGGATGAACCTTGTGCAAAAAAGCAAAAAGTTATGACAATTACACTGCCAACAATGTCAGCGGTTACTTCACCAATGTATGCACCAGTAGCTTCTGTACAAAACCCAGAAAACAGTCCTAAAATGCCAGGATTTGGAATGGGCCATCTTTAGTCTGTTGGCAATCCTCAAAATACAATTGTAGGTGGAGTAAGTTTAACTGGAGTTGGAGGAGCACACAAGGATACAACTGATAATTCACCTTTCAAACACTCAATTCTGTCAGCAAACCCAGATTTTAGTTTGAATGAATTTGCATCAAAGTTTGAACAGACAAGCGAAAGAAATAGGCAAATTATGAAGACTTTGAAAAGTGATGCAGTTGCTGAATGTCAGGGATCTACTAACAGAATATTTCCAACATATGATCCAAACAATGAAATGATGAACTTCATGGCTGTTATGCCCCTGGGTAGAGATAATATTCCACCACAAAATGTAATAAATCCTAACGATAGACAAGTTACCAGTCTTCAAATGGATTTGTCAAAAGTGAAAAATATTGACAAAATCAATATATCTAAAGAGAGCAACAAAATGGTCTACTCTACACTTCTGAAAGCGGAGAGGGAAAACAAAAGGCTTACAAAGCAAATAGAAAAGTTACAGGCAGACCTTGATAATGTGAAGGCGAAGGAGAAAGCAGCAGACAATAGGTTCAAAGATTTGCAAAATAGGATAAAGAAATCTTCTCCTACAGAGGCAATTGTCCAGCAAGAAAAGATGAATGAACAAGTGGAAAAATTGACTAAAGAATTGGATGAGTGCCAAAAAAGACTTCAGGATGAACAAGCCTCTAGTGCACAGTTGTTCAAGTCTGTAGAGAGTAGTGCACAGGTCAACAATAAATTGAAAACTGACCTGGACTATGCTGTCAAGGGAAATAATATTTTGAAGACTGAATTGGAGGATGAAAAGAAACAGTCGATGTCTAGGGCAAATATGATTTTTAATTTGCAAAAGGAATTGGGGAATGAGAAGAAAAAAGAGGAGTCTAGTGCAAAAACAATCAAAAATTTGAATAAGCAATTGGAGAACATGAAACAAAAAGAGGAGTCAACTGCAAAAACTATCAGTAATTTGGAGAAGGAATTGGAGAATGTGAAGAAAACAGAGTCTAGTGCTACTGCAAACACTAACATAATCCACCAAATGAGGAGGGAATTGGAGAATGCAAAGAAAAAAGAAGAGTCAGCTACAAAGAAAATCTTCGATTTGAGAAAGGAATTGGAGAACACGAAGAAAGAGGAGTCTACTGACTCTACTCAAAGACTCCATGATTTGAAGAAGGAATTGGACAATGCGAAGAAAAAGGAGGAGTCCACTGCAAAGGCAATCCATGATTTGAAAAGGGAACTTGGGGATGAGAAGAAAAAAGAGGTAACTGCTGCAAAGACAATCCAAGATTTGAAGAAGAAATTGGAGGATGAGAGGAAGAGAGCAACTAATTTGCAAGGGAAAGTAGAGGAAATACATAAAAAGAGTGAAAAAGAGATGTCTCAAATGAAGAAAAAGATGGAGAATGTAATGGCAGAAAATAGAGTGACCTCTTCTGAAGACCATCATGTGAAGGATACTATAATAAACATGGTTAAGCTTATCAAACAAGAAAATTGGGACAAAATAATGAAGAACACTGATAGTTTGTTTGAATGGCTTGATTTAAATAGCAATATCAGACTTCTCTTTGAAAATGTAAAAAGTGATTTTTCTGGTAAAAGACAAATCTTCACCAAATCCTTAAAAAATATTTCTGACCAAATTTTGAGTAAAGTAAAGATATCCAGTGATAGGGATTTGGCAAAGCATGGAATAAACAGCCGCTTGGATGCCTCTGTAATGACCATTGATGTCAGTCACCATTGTGAACAAGTAACGGAAATGGGTGAAGCTCTCAAATCTATTTCCAAAGAATTGAAGAAGATGAATAACATCATACTAAACTTGCTGAATGCTGGATTACCAAATCCAGCTGACTCAAATGCTAGATTCATTGGAAATGAAAATTACATGAAAAGGTTGCAGGAGAGCATGAATCATGATTTAGGCAACTTGCCTGAGGATACCACTCCAGAAAGAATTGCAAGTTGCATCAAACCACTGTCAACAATGAATGAAGTTGTAGATAAATTCCTCGATTCATTTAAAAATATCTCTCAGAAGTATTTATTGTTGACGAGGTTACAACTATTTAGCTACAACCTCAAACAAATGGAGCCACCAAATGATGCAGAATGGAGCGCCCTAAAGAAATTCTTAGAAGCTGGGTCATCTTCTGAAACTGAAGCTGTTACTGTTGCTGTCATTGGCAGTCATGACTCATAGCTGATAGCACTAAGAAGTAACAACTCAGTAAGTGATAGTACTATAATCATTTTGTTACTTGTTTCTCTTTAATTTCAAATTTTGGATTTAATTTCAACTTTGTTTAATGTTAATTGTTACAGGAATCAAGAGCCAGCATATCAGGATAGTTGGGCAGCCAGGCACTGGCATACTGTTACTACACAGCAGATGGAAAAAATTTCCCTACTAGAAAAAATTGTACAATTGGCAATGTGATTGTACACACATAATGTATTATGTAGTAATAATCTGATTATATATACAATTACAAACCGACCTACAGCTATTGTTGCTCCCTTATATCTGCAAAAGGGAATTCAGGGTCATTTCAATTTGACATTGAGTCATTTGCAAAGGGTTGTAATTGTTTGTAATTGACAATTGTTATATGTATTATGTTACAGGCTGATTTATAATTATAAATTATAATACAATTTTTTTTAAATAGAGCTTATTCTGTTAAATGCAATATGTTACAATTTCTTAAAGAAACTAGAATCAATGAAAATCTCAACATGTTACAAAAATACAATCAATGAAAATCTCAACATGTAAGTTTGTATTATCAACATGTTCAAAAAAAACATTTAAGCATCTATAAAAGGACAGTGAAACTGTGAATGAAGGCTATAAATTGACTTCTACAAACATAATAAATTAGTAGATAGAGTCTTAGATCAGAGCTACTACTTCTAGCCTACTACTTGACTCACAGAAGTTAGAACTTGAGGTTGAGAAGCTGCTATAGTTGCCATTCTGCCTGGACCGGCTCAGCATCACTATCATCAGAATCCTCCTCATTTATTGCATACAACATTTGATTGTTCGTTGTGTTTTCTTCAGATTCACTGTTAGCGTCAGACTCACTATGCATGCCAAAGTCAACATCATCTTCATTGCTTCCAATATCAGGATATGAACCACTGCCACTACCATTGCCACCACCACTACCACTGCCACTTGGGTTTGAAATGTTGGCAATCCCTCATCTTTGACATCATTTTCTCCAAATGCTGACAGCCCTATCATAAGGGAAATTTTCTACCTCATACCTAGAATTATAGAGCCTCAGACAATTATCCAAATTTTTGTCTAATTTGTTTCTAACCTTTGACTTCAGGAAGCCCAAAGTACTGAAAACTCTCTCATCCTCCACTGAACCCAATATCATTGTCAAACATAAATCGGTAAGCTTGAAATATTCTGGTATTGCCTCTCTCAACTGATTGCTCTCACCAAGGTTTTTCCAAAGCTTTGTTACCGCTCCCTCTTCATTTGGGTTCTCCAGAAGAGCATATTGTTCCCTCATTATGTTTGCAAAAGAATATGATTGATCTCTCAGTCGAGATTCATCTAAAATTCCATTTATAGTGATTCCATTGATTACTTTAGGTTTGCAAAAATGCTGAATCAGAGTCGTCATCCTTCTTCAAAAATCAGTCGGACAATTTAGAGACCATATTGTGGAAAAACAATTGACATTGCTTCGAGCAGTTCCTCTGGAGGGAATCTGTCTCTGATTTCTGATGAAAGATTGTAGCAAACTCGCTTGACAGAGTCAAGCACAGAGTCTTTGATCTTCTTGAAGTCTTCACTTGTAACACGTGAAAGTACCTTCTCTGGTTCTGATTCAACTTCACTTCCTGCTTCGTCGGGGTTGACACGGGCATAGTACTGCATTGGTATGTCAACTCCACGTACCCTGGCATATACCTCATCGTTTGCACCAATATGTAAAAATTTCCCAGGATTGTTCAAATCTGTGATTTCTATCCACTTTGCAAACTTTGATTCATCTAATGGTAGTAATCGATACAGAGTATCTAGGCTACTACATGTCATTTTACCCAGCTTATTATATTCTGCAATGTACATAGCTCTTTGTTGAACATTTTTTATAATATTTCTCATGTCCTGTAGCATGGGGAGAATAGCTGCTAAAGTTAAGAGTACCTTAACATTAGTTAGGCTTGAATATAGCCAAGGGAATCTATCTCGCACAGAGTGGATTAGTCCAAGCAATGACGGGTATTCAGACATTACTCGATGTGCCGGTCCATCCAAAGAGATCCATCTGGTATCATTGTCTTTAAGAAGCTTCTTCCCATCAGTAAGTCCTTGAGAAAAGTGTTGAAATTCCCAGACTCATTTTGGACTTCGACAGAAGTATTGGTAAATCTCTTTGATTAGAGATTCCACTTTACTTACACAACCAAAATTGCTAACAATTCCAAAAGCTAGATTCATTCGATGGGCCATGCAATGAATGGGAATAGCGTAGGGTGCCAAATCATCCTTGATCTTTTTGCAAAGACCACCTTTATGACCTTGCATAACCGAAGCTCCATCTGCTCCAACACACACCAACTTTTTGGCAATCTCCATGCTATCCAAACCTCCAGATTCAATTAGAGTAGTCTTTAATAATTCATATAAATTTTCAGCTGTCGCACTACAATTCAATTTAGCAATAGATAGTATAAATGGTTGACGACAAAGATTGTTTACAGTATAAACATGCATGCACACCCAGGAAGTATTATCAATTACTGTAACTTCATCTAGAGACAATGCAATGAAATTTGAGTCTTTTATTTTTTCCTTCATATCTTCTTTTTCAACCTGTGTAAGACATCTAGCCCATTCCCATCCGCTGTTTACTGACCAGTGACTGTTCAGATAGTTTTGAGTTTTCAAAAAGTGCAATAAGGTAGGAATTGAAGGGTAGTCTGTCATAGGACGTCCTCTACTCAATAAATAAAAGACCACACTTAATTGAACTACTTTTCCCATATTTTGCACTTTCGTTGCTTTCCCAATGAAATCTTCAATGGAACCTTTTACTGCAGAATGCTTATCCCGTAATTGCTGGTGTAACTCATATATTTCAGCATTCCTGATATGCAGACAGTTGTCCTTTGTTTTCCAAGTTAGCATGGATTTTTCAACTCCATCTATAATTTCCTTCTTGTAAACTTTACCGACATGCTTTTCTATGGTATCAATTTTAAGCTGCAACCTCTTCTCCTTCTTTGTTATCTCTGTGCAAATGTTACATCTGCATTTAGTAGGAGGCGCACCATCAATTGGATTGGGCACTGGTTCAATGAACCAGTACTTTTCCACCCATTCTAACTGAAAACTCCTTTGGGACAGATCCCAGCAAGATCGATCTTTCGTCAATCCCAATTTTCTTTTCCCCTTTTGTGCATGAGCATGATTTATGGAATTAGTTTTGGTTTTCTCACCCGACTGGTCCAGGACCAACTCCAACTCTATAATCTCAGTTTGTGACTCCCTACTCAGGGGAAGTGCCTCCAAATCGTGTTCAAGTTCGTCCTCGACTGAGATATCAGGTTCACCAACTTGAACTTCAATATGGTCTGAGGGTCCAACTTGTGATGAATCTCCTTTTTCAACTGGAGATCTAACTTGTGAATCTTGTAGCTTGCCAACATTTCCACCACCAAAATATGCTGCTATGGTTCTGCGTTTTGGTAATGGTGGCTTCTCTTGGCATTCAGGGATCCTACCGGAACCCCTGTTACCCCTCTTATTTGACATGGCAAACCGATAAAGGCTGCAAAAAATATATCAACTTAGTTGTTGAACAAAAGAATCAACTACTTAGACTACATATAATAACAATAATATGATTCATTCTCAAAAAATGGGTTCTACTGCTACGGTACTACAGTCTACGGTACTACCCAAGGGCCAATATAATTCGCAAACCTATAGGCTATCTTAGCATTACACTGGACAGTGTCACAGTAAAACTAAAAAAATAACCAGTACCATTGTACCAGTGGTCCAGTACCACTATTGACATAAAAAATAAATTAAAAAGCACTTGCCTTTTAAAAAAACCAGGGTCCACGAGTCAATGGCCAATGCACTCAGCACTCTGAAAGTTCGGCAGCAATAAGAAATGCCAGTCTCCAGACCAGAAAAGAGCGAACTGTGTAGAAGAAGAAATATAGAAAAGAATGAAAAGAAAGAATAGATAGACATTAGAAAGAATAGAATATTAT